>CM076580.1:828611937-829211937 GCA_034641835.2 Pinus albicaulis
TACTTTGTTCCTCTAGGCAGCCTAGCGCGCCGTGTCACGGCGTGTGATGCCTCATGACCAAGGGCGCCTGGGTCGAACCATTTCATGCAAGGGCGCTTGTGTCAAATTTGCTAAATTGTGACCACTCGAGTGCTAGCGTTTATTGTAAAGCTCCACAGGAAAGGGCTGAATACAAGAGCGAGATGGAGAAGCAATATGTCCGATAGGCTATTTTTAGCCTCGTGGACATTAAAAATACTTTCTTTCTTTCTTTCTTTCCACTTAATAATTCTCGATAATTAAACTAAAATTGTGAAAGTCCTTCCAAAATAGACATCTCTATCAATTTATACTTTATCATTATATTTTATTTTTTTAATTCGTTATTTTATTATATTAGTGATGATAATATTTATATATATTTGAAATTGTATTATCACATTATCATATATATATATATATATATATTCATCTGAAAAAACAATTGAAAATGCTATAATAGCCATTATCATTTTATTCTCACTTTTCTTGTTTTTGTACTTTCTTTTAGTTAGCAAATTTGGTTTGATTTTTTTTCTTTTAATTTAAAGGGTATACCTTATGCTTGGTCACTCACCTAATTCATCTAATTCCATTTAAATTTATGCTTATTTTATTTGATTCTTGAATCAAGGCTTTGCAAAATCCATGTCACTTATGGTTTTAGTTATATCTAATTACATTTAAATTCATGTCTATTTTATTTGATTCTTTGATCAAGGCCTTTGCAAAATCCATGTCACTTATGGGTTATTTTTTATTTTCTTTTTCTTGAACTAAGTCTTATTTCCATGTGGATTGTGTAATTTCACTTTTATTGCATATTATAGAATGTGTTTGTTTATAAGATTATATGATACATGTGAGATAAAGGTTTATTATTTATCATATATAAATAATTTTATCAATATTGTACATTTACACTTTTATGAGGTGATGTTATAAGTAAATTCATAAATATCTCTTTTTAATCCTCATTTTACTACATGAATATGTTTGGAAATGAAATTTCAATAGATTAATTTTCTCCTAGCCTATGTATCATCAATATTGTACATTTACATTCTTATGAGGTGATGTTATAGGTAAATCCATGAATATCTCCTTTTAATATTCATTTTACTCCATGAATATGTGTGGAAATGAAATTTCAATAGATTAATTTTCTTGCTATTATATGTTTTATGAAGATATGGTAAGGAATTCTATCTTGTCCTTCTTAGAAATAATTATATATAATATATATTTTTTTAAATAGATTAAAAAAATTATATGAGAAAAATTATTAATTCATCAATATGTGTGTGTGTGTGTGTGTTGTGAGGAATAATTTCATAGTTCAACTTAAAAAGCAATTGAAAATCCATGTGTACAAAATCGATGTATACTCTAGAGAGTGGTTCTCATATCATTATGTAAATTGTTGTATTCTACTTCAACAAAATTATAAGATAAACTGTAATACACATCATATATGCACCATAACAATTGCCATACAACTAATTTGTTTTAGGACACATGTGGCATTCTAGGGGTAAATTCCATATGAGGTGTATATCAATATATTAGGTGTTGGTAAGTTTTGAGTATATAATAAATGATAAGGAATATCCATACATCATGATCTTGTAATGTGATTATAAATTGTGTCTATAATTTCCATAAAATGTATAAATGATTTGTTTAAAAATAATCAACACAATCAACCCTAAACAATGCTTATGATGTGGAATGTCATTGGCAAAACCAAAATGATGGTCACATGTCCCATTTTTATGATAATGGTAATCATATATATGTTGTAGCGACACTTGATGAGTAATTAAATAAATCTAGGTGTTGGTAAGTTATGAGGATCTAAGAAATGATAGGGTATCCACACATTAGTGCCCTTGTGAATTTTTTGCATAATTTTATATTTGTTGTAATTTTGTTGCCTGGATTTGTTATAGATTTCAAATAATAAAATTATCTACCAATTTTTCTTTATAAAGAAGAAGTACAATAAGTAGTCACCTAAAATTGAGCCATGTGAAAATATTGGTAACATGAGTAACCTGGTAAGCTGTAAATGAAAAGTGAATAAGATTAAAAGTTTTAAATGATGATGAAGATTAACATCCACTAAGTCCAATATGGTCTATCGAACACTTGCTTCTCTCACAACCTCTCCTCAGACATCGTGAGTCCCCTCCAACAAGAAGACAAAAAAATAGAAAAAGTATCTTTGTCTATTTCCCATCTACCACTCATTTTTGTAGTTGGTAACTACCTCCACCTCACCAACAGGTGGCAGGTAATTTATAGCTCATTAATGGGCCTTATTTTCCCACTCCTAAAGGAAACATCCTATATTTTATGGAAATATAATAATATCGAAGGAATGTACCATATATCTAGTGGATGTCACACCAAACCAATCCATTTCATTACCCACTTGCCATTTTTACAAAAATTCTTACAGAATCGATTTCATTATCTCTGCAACGGCGCTGAGAGTTCGACCTAACCGATTTCATTATCTCTGCAATGATGGTGCTGAGAGTTCGACTGTTTGTTCAACCGGTTAGTTTTTCGTTGGTTCGATGGTTTAGCAGGGGACCCATTGGTTTGACCACCAAAATGTTAAGCATACAGAAATCCTTTAGCTGTAATGTCCTGAATGTTATAAAAATTTGCAATTTCTTCTTAATATGGATGGAGGGTTTCAATACCTGGCCTTTATATTGAAACCGAATGGTTACAAAATATATGATTGGGGCTGTATCATTTATAATTATTACCCATTTACAGTAGAGCACAGAAACATTAAATATGGCCCAAGCAGAGCTTTTACAATAGGCAATGGAATTGTAGTTTCTTCATCAATAACCAATAGCTCCACTTGAGAAAGATTTTCATAATCTTGGGGATGGATATACTGCAGAGAAAAAAATTATAGTTATCATTCATGCTCCAATATATTAATATAATTTTTACATTGAACTGAAGAAAAGGAAACAAGCAAATGCTAGCCATCATACAATGCTTTGACATAAGAGTTTTGAGTGACATACTTGAAAAAAGAACTCATCCACTGATATTTATAATCATTTGAGTTATTCAAGTTAAACACAATGTCATGAATCAAGATTCAATACCCTCTATTATCTTCATCACCCAATACAAGATTTAAAATTTTCCCAAAGAAATGCTTATTAAATTTGCAGCCATTATTTCTCCCTGCTTTAAAAACCCTACATTTAAATGAAAACAAGCATTGCATAAAATCTTCAACTACAAAAATCTGCTAGTGTTCAAGTGTACATGTGTGCATCACTTGTGTAGGGTATTCCTTTTCCACTTTCACATTATCCAAGAATGTGTGCAATATAGCTCATATTTTTTGTGATTTAGATTATCTTGAGAAAGGAAAGGTAAATTATTTCCCATGGAAAAAGAATTTTTTCCCTTTTTACTACTGGAAATGGTACAACAAAGTTCCATTTCTATCCAAAAATCCTATGAAACAGGAACCAAATAAAGGCCATGTCCTCAATGGACATCATTTGGTTTTGAAAATGGCGATTGCACTGTGTTGTTTCTTATATTACATCATGATAGTTTCTTAGGTCATTTCTTGTTTCTTGAGATGAAAAACAACCAAATAAATCGTGAATATCCTTTCAAGAAATAAATGACCATTTCTCAATCATATCTCAACGATTTTTTATTTTATTCAGTGGTTGCTTACTTTCAGATAAATTTTACACTTTTATAAGGAATATAACATAAAAACACAAAATGGGAAGGAATTGATGAGGTAGATGACCTTTATTTGTTGTCAATTAAGAATTGATAATACATGATGCATGTTCTGTACTACAAACTAGATTCCTTCATGGAGTTAGGACACAAAGTATTGAATCAAAGTTGTAGTTTCTAACTTCTTGTATTGGTTCATCAATCTTGAAATTCAGACATTACATGTCTTCATTGCTTCATGTTTGAATAATTTGCATTATATTGTACAATAGGAAATTAGGAATTATGATTATTATTACTTTATGGATTTGTTAAGTTAC
Organism: Pinus albicaulis; assembly: GCA_034641835.2. Taxonomy (NCBI): domain Eukaryota; kingdom Viridiplantae; phylum Streptophyta; class Pinopsida; order Pinales; family Pinaceae; genus Pinus; species Pinus albicaulis. Next base: position 828,616,020 of record CM076580.1, read on the forward strand.
TTTTAAGTTTGCATGGTTTAGTGTTAAATTATTCTTGTGTGCCCCTAGGCCCAGGTGAAGGAATGCCAACGACTGAGAACCCTAGTTTTTAAATGGTATTGTTTCTTATACCCAAAAACCCTTCAACATCACTTCTTATTAGTTCTTAAAAATAGTGTTGTAAACAATTTGAGAATTGATATAGCAAAATCTCGCACTTCTCAAGAATTCCATAAAGTGCCTACGCAAATTATTTACCATACAAAAAGTAAAATTAGAATGGGTTGTTGTTCATAGGCCTTATTGGAGGTCATTCATGTAGGTTATAAGACTAAAAGGCTGATAGGGACTTCCTTCGCAGTTCTTCTGTTTAAAACTATTTTATATTTATGAATATATACAAGGGCTGATGTTGAACTGGGTTCTAACTTGTGAACCAATGAGAAGATGCCACCAAATCTAAACTTTCAAGTAAGGAGAGAACTCTGTAATAGGCAAGAAACAAGTTTGTAGAATTTCCTCTAAGATAGTGTGTGGGGGAAACTGAGGGTGATACAAAAAAAATGATGGAGGAGGTTTACAGGAATCCTTTAAAATTGTTGACCGAACCTTGGATTGCAATCGTAGAACATAATGATGTTGTTGGAAAAAAGTGAAATAATTCTTTTAAGCTTTAGGATCAACCTATACTTGATGTTATCTTTATAATACAATCGTAACAAAAAGTTGCATCAAGAATAGAACATCTACAAAAATTTACAAAGAGTTTTTTGCTTAGTGATTCCTAAGTGTTTTAAATTTGTTGCTTAGTTTTCTACCCAAAATTTTTTTGGTTGTTGTTGAAATTTTTCCAAAATTTGTAAAACATTTCAAGATGGAACAAAAATATTGCGCATTTCAAGAAACTGATAAAACATTTTAGAAAGCCATAATGTCACCAAAACACTTTTTCAACATTTCAAAGTAGTGACACACCAGAATCTATTTCTGATTTGGCAAACAACATTTCAGGGGTCCTCCTGGAGTGTTTTTAGTTACTTAGCTTGGATGCCATCAACAAAGACAAACTGTGCTATAACCATAAAAATATGTATGAATTGAGCATGACTCCATATTCTAGGCATAGTTGGGACTAATAATTGGATTGATATATGAATTTTTTTGGTTTGGGGCATCCTCAATTGAAAGCATCACAAAGTCTTGTTGGCTATATAATTTTGTCGACTATTATTGGCATATTTTTATCAATCACAACCACCATTTATCTCTGTCATCAGTTTTTATAGCAAGTCAATCATATGATTATTCTCAAATAAGAAAAACATTCTAAGCCAATACCTTAGTTACCTTTTCTTCATTAGACTGCCATTTCTTCTATTACTCACTCTCATCTACTTGTATAACAAACAATGTATGTTGGCTTGGAATTCAATCCAGCGTCCACATAAGCATCCAATAAATGTGTTGAAGTCTACCACTGGAATTTCAATCCCCTATTACAGAAACTGTCTTACCTGAGATGACTAGTACTCCCCAGGTCAGTTATATACTAACCAAAGGCTCAATGATAGAGAAGTATAGAACTTCTTAATGGAGGTGATCGGTCTCTCATTGCCAGAAATATATTCCACATCAGGGTTTTAGGCTTGGGCCAATATTGCATGTTAATCACTTCTATCTCATCCAATATTGCATGTTAATCACCAATGTGTCATCCAACTGAACTCAAAGCTGCTATTTTTATTGTTGCAATTCAATTGTCCCGCTCCACTTTGAGTAGATGGTATCTGATCTCATCACCTATGAATTGGAATGTTCAAAGAAAAACCTATGATGGTACTCCGTTAACATCTAAGGAAGTGACTGCTAGATTTCAGAAACTATAAGAGCATCTATCTCATCCAATATAGAATGTGTTATCACCAATGTGCCATCCCACTGAACCAAAAGCTACTAGTTTCATTGTTGCAATTCAATTGTCCCACTCCACTTTGAGTAGATGGTGTCTGATCTCACCACCTATGACTTGGAAGGTTCACTGCAAATCATATGATGGCACTCCATTAATATCTATGGAAGTGAATTCTTGCTAATGAAAATGAACTGTAGGGATCATCCAATCAAGAGGGTGGGCAGTGTGAGCAAAGTGTTCAAATAAACTTATGAATCACTTAGTTTTCTACAAAAATGACCAAGTTGTTCATACGAGACTATATGAGTGAGTGCTTGGTCATTTCTCATATAGTTAGTGATTAGTTTTCTCTAAGCACTATTAGAGAGTTGATCATTTTTGCACTAGTCTCATCATTTTTGTTATATGATCGGCAGCCTTAGCTGGTGATCGGATGCAATATTTTGAGGCCTATTTGGCATAAAATTGTTGCTATTTTAGGATAGAAAATGGAAACCATTTTCATTAGTTAGTATATCCGCTTCTCCAATGTGATACTCATCAAATTAATAAACAGTGATGCCAAACTATATGGCCACCAGCACCCAAAACACCTTTTCTTTTCCATCCCACATCTTGCTCCTCCACTTCAAAATAATAATAATAATAATAATAAATTAATGATGTATAACTTTCAATATTTAACACTTCCACTCTGCCACTAGGCAAAAACTACTCTTCTCTTTTTACACCTAAGTTTTCATGCTCAGATGTATTTATTTAAAATTAAAACGGACCCAAATTCACACAACAACCCTTAAATACATTAATCCTTGCCTTTTCTTGAACCCATTGGAGCTTGAATTGATTAGTTCACTGATTGTTGAGGTGAGACTTAGCATACCCAGAAAGAATTTCTAAATGTCATTCGGAGTGATCCCATTAAAATTAAAATTTCTCTCTTTTCATTAACCTGACACCATCTTGGGCTTTTTTTTCCAACGTCGTTCAACCACGTATTGATAAGCATTTAAGCTTCTAAGCTATAGGATAAACCACCTATTGTGTTGACACATTGCCACGAGCATGTTTATAAATATTAAGAATGGTGTTGACCTAACAAAGAATCTCTCAGGAATAAATTACGTCTGAAACTAAGAATGTAAAGGCCAACTTGATTACAAGTGTTTCCTTTGAGTTGAGTCCCCTGCATGACATCCTTTCCTCCGTTGCAAAGAATAAAACAAGCTAATTTCGAGATATGAATGCCTCTAATTTTTTTTGGTAATGCAGTTCTATAAAATGCATCTCATCCCATCTTCAAAGTTAAGCAGATCTTAATTGTTGTCTTCAAACTGTTCCAGTTCTGTCCTCTTAGATTAATTGTTAATCATTGTTGTGCTTTCTTTGATTTTTATTTTTCCGTTCATAAATAGAATGCAATTCCTCCATTTGACTCAAAATTATCTCATCATCATCACCCCAAAATCATTTTTCACTTGAGGAGATAAGGCCTTCCAGATGTGCAAACTCCACTTCAACAAAAGATTGAATTATTGTTTCCCCAAAACCTGCAAATTATCTCATAGTAATGTTATCTCGTTAGTAGTAGGAGAATGATCCCTTAAGGTAGAATATGTTGGATCCTCAAATGAAATTTAAGTAACTGAGCTAAGGACTTGCAAAGGATTATCTGACCAAACAAAAATATGAAGCAAGGCCTATCTTTCGTATTGTTGCAAGTCCTTCTTGATGCTGGTCCTTTTTAAACATACAACTTTGGTTGAGTTTTGTTCTTGCTGAACATGCCTTTTTTAGGTTACACTACATGTAAAGGATAATCTATTAAATTTGGGGTTTTCCCAGTGTAATATGGGCATTACATAAATGTGTGCGAGTTTTCTATACCTCTCAAAAATGAATTCTTTAATGTCCCAAATCTGAAAATGAATGCCCTTCCATGTCTTAGGACTAATACTTGGATATGTCTGTTTGCTTGATATGGCAACCTTCAATCTCAAAATGAATCATCTCATTTTTATTTATGGGTATGGACTATCATATGGACAGGGGCTTTCTTCTATCATATTTTTATTGTGTTCTTTCATATTTATTCCCATGTCATGTTCCTGCAATGCGAAATGCTTTTTTTTCATTCCTATTTTCTTTTAGTTATTATAAATTGTATTTGCTCTAGTTTGATACACATTTCCAATTCTTGCAGAAAATGAATTGTTTGGAGAAAAGTAGCGGTATTTCTTCACTCCCAGGGATAGGAAGTATCCAAATGGTTCTTGCCGCAATAGGGCTGCTGGCTCAGGATACTAGAAAAGCACAGGTGCAGATAAACCCATCACTACTAAAGGCAGCAATAGGCGTGTTGGAATCAAGAAGGCTCTGGTTTTCTATGTCAGAAAAGCACCTAAAGGAAACAAGATTAAATGGATCATGCATGAATACTGCCTTGTTGATGTCAATAGATCTGCAAAGAAGAAGGGTAGCTTAAGGGTAAGCAATTGTTCTTGTGTATTGTCTTCTGTGCAAATTCCTGTGACAATAGACAGTGTAGGTGTTGTTTGGTTTAAAAAACCTGTTAGGCTAGATGCCATTGTGGCCTAGTCATGACAGGCCCAAGTCAGCTGGACTTGTCACTCTAGGGAATAAATCTATTTGGGAAATAGGGGTTTATCATTTAAGTTATAAAATCAAGGGTTTTCTCATGATTAGATCATGATGAATTGATGCTACACTGATATCATAATGAGACTGTGGATATTCATTTGATCAACATATTATTGATAAATATGATTATCTCCAACCATATTATTGAAGAGATTCAAGGGCTTTCCTCATTTTATGACACATACACTTCAAAAATTTATACATTGATCATTTGTATACATGAGTTTAGAGCATAAATATAACATCATATAGCATTCAATTCTTTGTAATCATAATAACAAAGCTTAAGGATTAGAGGAATCCTAGTGATGCATTGAAATTATTTGAATATATATACAATAAAATTCTTACTCCTTTTTGCTGATACATATTTCTTGCATAGGTTTTCATTTCAATGCAACAACATAGTTATATCAATTGCTTTCTTTCTGAACATAGAACCAATTTGATGGTTTCATTTATATAAGTTTACTCAGCATTTTCTTTGGATTTATCTATAACTTCGATTGATTTCTCTGTGATAGTTTAGATGTTGGAAAGAGGCTACATGTCTTCCTAATAACCAAATCAGGTGCATTAGTTTCTCATATGGATGTTTGGTCCTGAATTTCATTAGACTGTCCCCCGCTGGCAGCTCCATTTGTCACTTTCTTGTCATGAAAATTTGAAAACCTAAAAGTAGATTCTTCTTGTCCACTGTTATTATTCAGTTGGCAACATAGCACTGCATCCTTTGTAAACCATCATTCATCATAGTTAATATTTTGTCAACGCAAGTGTTATGATCTGAATATATTAATAGTTTGTTTCCTAAAGGCGTCCCTTCATAAAAATTTATGTCTGTTACACTAAGCTCGTCATCATTTGACAACTTGATAGTGGATCCTATAATATTCTTAATAGTGGATCGTTTGGTCTTTTTTTCTTGTAGCTCAATAACTATCACAATGTCTTCCAAAAATTGTTCCTAAACTAACTAAGGTTTGGATCAATGAAGAAATATTGAAGTAAACTTTAAGATTGCTTAGGGTTCTAAACTATCACAATCTTTGTTTTACCTAATTATCTTATTATTTTGGTTCAGTGATATAATTCTTTGTCATGGAAATTGCAGGTTTTAACAGGCACACACCCAAAGGTTCAATCCTCTACTCAGATGGATTTACAACAGGTAACATGCCTTGTTTCCGAGTCCAATCGACTCTATTTTGTTCAATATTTATTGCTTATTCTTCTATTCAAATAATTTTTATTTGACTGGTGCTAACTGCATCAACAGGTTGGCAGTGTAATCAAGAACCCTGAAATATCTGCACAAGTTTCAACATCACTCTTGAGTATCTTAGATCCTAATGAATACACAAAGCATTCCCTTGACATTCTTCTGCGGGTATTTTTTAAAGTTTCGTGTCAGGCGTTCTATACCATTTTTTGCAATATTTGATGTTATTTATTTATTACCAACATCTTTTATTCCTTTATCTCTTACTATCATTGCAGACAACGTTTTTCAATACTATTGATGCTCCATCACTAGCATTGTTGGTGCCTATAGTCCACCGCGGTCTTAGGGAAAGAAGTGCAGATACTAAAAAGAAAGCATCCAAGATTGTTGGAAACATGTGTTCTTTGGTAACAGAGCCAAAGGACATGCTACCATATATAAGCTTGATGCTTCCTTAAGTGAAGAAGGTACTGGCAGAATATTTTTCCTTGTATGTGTCTCCGCCTCCTCTGTACATATTGACCTCTGAAAACAACCCAAAAGACTTTGAATGATTTTGTGTAGGCCAAGAAATGTTTGAAAGGCTTTCTTGTAGCGTTAATATTTTAGGCTTTCTTGTTTTTTATTTTAATAAAAGATTCAGATGCCACCAAAGAAGTCATAGGTTCATATCTATCATGAATGCTTCTTGTGTTTTTCTATTGTAAACAATTCTCCCAATATTTTGAGATTATATGCTTCAAAAAATTTATTGTCATATGATCTTTGATACTTCAGATCACATGTCACATATATACGATACTCTTCCAAATTTTGTTCTACTTCATTTCCACCTTCATTTGCCCATAAAATATTTATCCTTTTGTAAAGATGATTATCATAAAATTGACCTTCAACCTTAAGAAAGAGTGGGTTATAATATATGGTTAAGAGGTTTCAAACTTCATTGGATATTATTTCATCTTCTTCCATAAATCACAAAGAATATTGTATCGAATGTCATGTATAGTCACATGTAACTGTTTGGTGTCATCATAAGTGCTTGTTTCTATAACTTGGTCAAGATATTAGCTTCAAAGAGATGTAGGATTTATTCTTTAAGTCTTGGTCCTAGATTCCTTTAGGATTCAACCTATAGAACTTTTGGAAAGATGCTTCAAACCATAGTCTCAAATTAGGATATAGAATTTCAGATTGCAGACATAGAGCATAAAGGATAACCTACTTGTAAAAGGAAAAAGAATCTATCAAGAGTATTTATTTGGCTTCCAATAACGTCTTTCAATCATGGCTAATACAGAGAAGATGATCTTCAGGTCTATTTTTTACAATAGCTAGCATTCATACATTAAGAATTACTTACACAGATAAGAATTACTTACATAGGTAAGAATGACATCTAGGAAGGGATATAACTACAGGGAAGAAGCAAGAGGTTCCTTAACATATCATATTCAAACAAACCATAAAGATTTTCATCCCAGGATTTAAGAATAAGGTCAATAAAGGAACCTTATTTGGCACAAAACTGGCACAGAATCTCGAAAATCTTCTCTAGCTCCCCAAATCAATCATGGTATTGTGGATAAAATATAACCCTATCCTTTTCCCTTGATTTGTATTATAGTTCCTGGATCCTTCTTGAAGCTTATCAATGAGTCTTTTACCCTATTATTAACATGCAGCTTCTGAAAATTCAAAAAATTCTTTGGAATTTGGCTCCATGTCCCCTGTTTTGGCCTTCATTTCTTTGACATCCTTGTATATTATTGTTGTTAAGTAGGTTTTTGGTCCATATTGATGTTTTATTCTATGTTTCTTTTCCAAGTATTTTATACACCTTTTCATATCAGACTTGTCATTCATTTTCTTTATCTCGTCTTCATATTAAAACCTGAGATCATTATTACAAATCAGAGATGCTTCTTCAACTGCTCTATGTACATTCATCCATAGATCATAAAATACTTGTACTAGGCTGGATCTCTATACATTTGACATTGCCATAACAGAATTTTGATTTCAGTGAGTCTCAGGAAGGATACAAGGTTTTGTTGAACGTGTATGATCTAAGCCAAGGACTTGCGTGACAATTGAATTCCTCATTACTTGGTAGAGCCATTAAAGGAATTTAGTACAGTAAATATCAAAATTCTATCCTTAAGATGTATTTTCTGAATGAATATCTTTTTCTAAAAAAATTTATACGTTTTGCATTAGTTTACATTGATGTTTAAAGTTATATTAAACAACTTACATTAAGCCCAGCTACAACTCGAGAAATTGCAGACTTGAATTAAGATAAGGTGCTTTGCATTTATTGAAATTAAAATTTACGAAAGATTAATTTTGAACAAAGAATAATTATCTTGTGTGGAATTTGAATCCTTTCCAGTAGGTGAGCTGAAATGTTAGTGCCCTCAATTTGGGTTAGGATTAATGGTAGAGATCTTGGGTTTTCATGGATGAGATCCATGTTCAAATCCCATGGAGTATATGAGTAAGGGAGGCCAAAAATGTGAAACGGGTTGAGGCAAAGTGAAAATGGATAGTCAACTCAACAAATTGGTAAATCTCATCAAATTTCAAGAAATATGAATGATGGACCATGGGCTATGGCATTAGTGTTTGAGTCATGAAGCATAGGCAAATTACTATTTGGTTGAGAGCTCATAAATAAGAATCTCAACACATATTTCTCCAATGGTGCTTTTAATTTCGATTCTAATTCTCTCTGGCCTCATTTGAGAAGGCTATCTTCCTAATGTTGAGTATATAATTATTACTTGGATCAAACTTATCCAATTCGAATGTATAATCATCCCTATTTCCTTCCCATTTCCTCTTACATGGTTGAAGTACATGAACATATTACAGTTATGGTGGAATTTATAGTCATTGTATATTTGCCTCAACAACAGAATAGCACTTAAAGCTATTTTACTGGATCTGTTGGTCCTGAGGGATGGATCCCCAGATTGGATCCTGATCCGCTAGGATTTTCCCGAGATATGTTTCGTACTTGTCGACTATGTATATCAATACAAATCCCTCATCCATGAAACAAATCCCAAGCATCATGATTCATAAGTGGATCCAACAATTTTGGTTTCTTAAAATATGAAAATAAAACGAATTTGTTTCGTATTCTGTATTCACCCAAAGTTGGTTATCCTTTGTGCTCATTCACGGTTTAACTGAAATTAAGTGAAATTTTTTGTTTCCAATTAGGTGTATTTTGAGTGGCTGAGAGGGAATGTTATTTTCTCCCTTGCTTGTTCAAATCCCACTATGTGATATGCTTACTTAGTGAGCCAATTGTTATCGAGATGCTGACCTGACCTTGAGTTTTAAAGAATTTGGTTTACTATGGCTACCATCCATGGAATGAAGGAAAGTGTAGGTGTGTTTCCCCAGGAAAAGCACATTATGTGCAAAATTATATCAAAAAATATATACATTTTAAAATTTTTATATACCTTTGTGTGTTTAAAATATTTCCTTCCAAGGAAAAAAATGCTCTCTTTATTTCAGTAGAGAATAAAGAGCACTCTCTTAAGTCGCTCAAGTCACATTACAAATAGATGAGACTGTCTACTTGTTTTTTAATCAAGTAATTTTTCTTCCAATATTCTGCAGTTACATGAAAGTGCTATCCAAAAAATACTTAATTGATATCAGAACAATCTCAAGAGTCAAAATTATTACTAAAGTCCATGCTAATACATATTACAGTATTCCAATACTTTTTGTATTATGTATTCCAATACAGCATAGACCCTCAATTTACGTGACTCGAAGTGGGTAAGAATGAATAAGACTTTAGTTACAACATCCTCCTAGTAAAGTAGGACAGTCATATAAATTAAATGCAATCGTCCATTTGCTTAATAGGAATTGGATAGGTCTCTATATAAATTAAATTCCATCGTCCATATGTTTAACTGGAATTACCCTAAATGCCATCGCCCATCTGGTTAACTGGAATTGGATAAGTATCTATGAAACTTCACTTAAACTACCACAGTTACATAAATTAAATGATATAACCTTAAATTCATAAAAAATATTGGAGATTTATTGTCCTGTTTTAAAGTTTCATTTTTTTTTTAAATTTGACCCCTCCGTCCGTATACCTATTCTTGGTAAGTGTCGCTCTTCCGAAGCCTTATAAGTGTCGTTCTTCCGACACCTTATAAGCATCGGTATTCTGGCACCTTGAACATTTTCCCTTTTCATCGGTCTTGCGACATCCCATTAAATTTTTAAATGTCCATCGATATTGTGACAGTTCTTCCTGGCGTCGGTATTGCAACGCTTTTGCAAAGCATCAGTATTGCGACGCTTCTGCAAAGCATCAGCCTTGCAACACTTTTGCAATGCATCGGTCTTGCGAAACTTTTGTAAGGTGCCAAAATTGCAACATTTTACAAATTTCGGAAGAGCGACAGTATACAAACATCAGAAGAGTGACATTTAAAACACTGGAACACATTTCGTCAGAATTGCAACAGTTTACAAATGTCGAAAGAGCGACGGTTTGGGAAAAGTCAGAAGAGCGGAAATTGTTTGGAAACGACAAAAAAAGTGTCGGTATTGTGACACTTTTTCAAAGCATCGGAATTACGATGTAATGGATAACCACGTTTTTTCTAGCCTCGAACTGTCACTCTTGCGATGACTGTGTCAGAATAGCAACGAAGTGGCCGTCGGAAATTGGGCCAAATTTTCTAGTGTGTGGGCCTTTGATGCATATCGCATTAAAAAAGTTAAAACCACATATCCTCCTTTTTGCTACGCGAAACCAGTGGTTTCTGTAGCCGAAACCGATCTCCCCATTTTCTATTGCATTTCATTGCGTTCATTCCCCGTCGTTGATCTCTACAGATCAATGGCCAGCATTCGATCTCGCATTTCTTAATTTCCCTCTGCCCATCCTCCAAGGGTCTTCTTAGATCAACCTTCACCATTGATCTCCATGGGCTAAAATAATCCAACAACCCAAGATTGTTCGGAAACCCCGAATTTCCTTCCAACACATTCTTCCTCCACCAAAGGTATTTTCCTATTTTTTTTCACATTTTCGCCTATGCTATTATAATGTGACCCCTTCACACTATATCATTACGATTTCTCCCAACTATTGATCTCTACAGATCAACGACCCTGACTTAAATATCCCACCATTTAAATCAACCACTCTCCTTCTGACCCCAGCAAAGCAATCTCCACCGTTGAATGCTTTCATCCAACGGTTGCATTCTAAATCCCAACCTCTGAAGCAGTTTGACCCAAATATGCAGGATTTTTTTAACTTTTCTTGGTTTGTGTAGGTTTTAAGAGGTTTTTAAAATATTTTAAAATAAAATTTAAGGCCAAGGGTGACGACCCTCCAAGCCTTTATTCATCAAATAAATCTTTTTGTAAGGTTCCCATCAAAGTCTATTGGTGCCTCATGAGCGTTGATGCTATTATAAATCCCTTTGCGCACCTACACATCAACAAGACACAAAAAATATTAACTAAAATAGAGAGTATCAATGTTGAAGATCCAGTCACAGAATTAAAGACGGTTTACACAGTTTTGAGGGATTATGACCTAAATCGACAATCAAACACCTAACCCACTCAATTAAACACAGTTTGAAGAACATAAGACAAAATTAGGCTTAATTAAGCCAAACACACATAACTAAATCAAATTGATAGTGTTTAAAGGAAGATAATCATATCTATCAGATAGAGAATGCCTCCACTGGCACATTAGAGGCTAATTGAATCCTCTCAACTACCAAATGGCACCTGTGGCCTCAAAGCATTCAAAGAGGCTTAGTTATGACTAGAACAGAAGATATTTGCCTTAATACAACTGAATAGTTAATTCAATTAAAGAGAATTATTGCAAAATATAAGTAGAGTTATTACAAACATGACACAGAGCCTTAAAGTTAACAAAATCTCCCTAGTGAGCTTAATAATTAATGTAAACTAATTAATATAGAGAAATATCTGTAAACTTCTCCATTGAGCCCCTCAAAGGTCGAGAAGCATTAAAATATATTAATTGAGACTATAGATCTTTTCTCTCTTTCGAACTCCTCATTCTTTCTATAAAATCTTCTTGAGGAGCTCATTGTAAAGGGTTGGTTGCATAACTTTGAAATGTACTTGTGCTCAAATTTTCTACATGTAAATAGTGTTCAGAGGCTCTTGAAGCTCTATTTGTGATCAAATAAGTTAGGCTGAGAAGAGAAGATGATTGTTGAACTGAAACATTAAACTTGAAGAATGTAACTGGTTTGACATCAATATACAAGTTGATTCTTGGGATCCTGGTCTATATCACTAGTGAAGAGCTTCTTTCTGTGCTATTGTTTTCCTTTCATGTATGCCATTTTGTCCATTTATTCTCTGATAAAGAAAAAAAATCATACAGTTAGGATTTACTGTTTACAGTACCCTTCTCTGACTGATAAGCTTTATCTCAATGTTTTCCTCCAAATTGTGTATTTAAGAATTATTCAATACAATTCAAGCAGTTAGGAATTTTGGCATTCCCTCGTCCTACTATTTACTTTAAGCATCATTCTTGAATGTTATTTTCATCATATTCTCAGTAAATATAGACTACAAAATTGATGGTTTGCCCTATTTTCTAGCTTGTTTCTCCAAAGGTAGTGCTAAAAGTTTCCCTAAGAGTATGCTGAAAGAAGTTTAGATTTAAAAGTATCTTATCTGATCTTAGGCTGCACTTTCTTTTTCTTATCTATTTTCATTCCTTCTAAAAGTAATTATGTGGATTACTGTAATGTTTGTCTGTTGAGTTAGCTTTAATACAAACTTTTCCAAAGAAGTCTATGGTTAGCCCTATCCTTTGGTCAGTTTTAAACAGTTACTTAAAAGGCTTTTCTTGTTTGGACAGACTGATAAATCCTAGTTGAAATTATTGTCTGTTTCCACCCCTTCAACACTTTTATTGTTTCCATTCCATCATTTTATCTCAAAGATCTTGTGATATAGATGACTTTCCCCTTGGACCACTCTTGAAATTTTTGCTCAATTAAACCCTTTTATGACTCCATAGCCCAATGGACTAAAAAACCATCGTCATATCTATCCTATACTTCATCCCTAAATATTGGTTTGATTTTTGCAACTCATCACAGAAAGCATTCAAAAAATAGAAGAAAATAGATATCAATGCCTTATAAATAAGCCACTTCGAGGGGGAAACCTCCAATAAATTACATGAATGAACAATTCTTGGATGATATAAATTACAAAACCTCCTTTCTATATATAGGAGTCCATGGGGCCATAATATAATCCTAGTAGGGCCACAATGTAATCCCAGCGACCTAACAATAACAATTTAAGGCAGTAACAATAAAAATATGGGGGTTACAGTGTTTTCATAACACAACAATAAGGTTACTAATAACAATAAGGGGGTTACACTAACAATAATAAGGGACTATACTAGTAATATAGGGACCTAACATGCCCCTCTCCTTCAAAAAAGTGTTGTCCCCAACGCTTGAGTAGCTTTGGGTGCTTCTGTATAAAATTCTCATCCTCCCATGTAAAATCTTCAGTGGGTAAGTTCTTCCACTTGATGAGATACTCTAAAATTGATTGATTCCGTAGCTATTGAGTTCTTGTTTCCGTGACCGCTTCACGTTCCAATATGATTTTTCCTTCCTCATCAAGTTCTGGCAATATTGTTTGAACTGGAAGATTTTCACCTATAACCTTCTTTAAGCATGAAACATGGAAAACTGGATGCACTCGTGAAGAAGAAGGAAGCTCCAATTTGTATGCCATAGTACCAATCTTTTGCAACACCTTGTAAGGACCATAGTACTTTGGCGATAATTTATTATTCTTCTTAGCTTGCTTGAGGGACATTTGTTTATATGGTTGTAGCCGTAAAAATACCCAATCTCCTACATCAAAACTTCTCTCGCTGCGATGTTGATCTGCCTGTTGTTTCATTCGATTTTGTGCCAAATTCAGGTTATCCTTTAAGAGTTGGAGAACTTCTTGTTGATGTTCGATGTGATCTTCCACTGCTTGAACCTTCGAATTTTCTCTTAAAGATGATGTGATGAATGGTGGATGATATCCATAAAGTGCCATAAATGGGGTCATTTTTGCTGCAGTATGGAAGGAAGTGTTATACCACCATTCAGCGAGAGGCAACCACTTGACCCATTGTGTTTGTTTATCAGATACAAAACAACGAAGATATCCTTCCAAACATTTATTTACTATCTCAGTTTGACCATCAGATTGAGGATGATAAGATGAGCTATGAGCTAATTGAGTACCCAACAAGAAAATAACTCCGTCCAAAAATTTCCAGTAAAAATGGGATCTCTGTCGCTCACAATAACCCTTGGGCTTCCATGTAGCTTTTGAATTCTGTCCATAAATGTAGTAGCAATTGTACTTGCTTTAAATGGATGAGATAATGCACAAAAGTGTGCACACTTGGTAAGTCTATCAACTACCACCATGATGACACTCTTTCCTTCGAACTTAGGTAAACCTGTGATAAAATCCATTGAAATCTCCTCCCAACGTTGACTTGGAATGGATAAAGGTTGTAGAAGTCCTAGGGTCTTAATTGTCTCAACTTTATTGTCTGGCAAACCAAACATTCCGCCACAAAATTTTGAATATAAGATTTAAGGCCATCCCAAAAAAATTCTTTCTTCACCCTATGGTAAGTTTTTAAAAATCCAGAGTGTCCTCCTAAAGGAGAAGTGTGCAATTCCAAAATAATATTTTGTTTTAGTTGGGAATTCTTAGAAAGATATAAGCGATCTTTGTACCATAAAGAATAATTTTTCCAACTAAATGTATCAGATGGACTAGGATCTTGCTGCAATTTTTGAATGAGTGTCCATACTTCTTTTTCCTTCTTCCATTCATCTCTTGCTTCATTTATTCAATCTGGTTGCATAATATAAATGGAACAAAGAAATGCTTCCTCCTCTTCATTCTTTCTTGAGAGTGCATCTGTAACAACATTAAGCTTCCCTTTTTTTGTAGATTATTTCAAATTCATAAACCAACATTTTTGTGACCCATTTTTGTTGCTCTTCTGAAGATAGTATTTGTTCCAAAAAGTGTTTAAGACTATCATGATCAGTTATTACCTTCAAGTGCCTTCCCATTAGGTAAGTTCACCATTTCTTTATTGCATGCAGTATTGCTAACATTTCCTTCTCATAAATAGGTTTTTGTAAATACTTTTCTTTGATTGGAATACTTTCAAAAGCAATGGGTCTTCCTTCCTACATTAAAACATCACCAATTCCATTTCCTGAGGCATCACATTCCACAATAAAGGTTTTTGTGAAGTCTGGCATAGCTAAGACTGGTGCTAGGCACATTGCCTCTTTAAGATGTTCAAAGGCCTTAGTTTCTCCAGGAGTCCATGAGAATGCATCTTTCTTCAATAATGTTGTTAGAGGTGTTGTTATTCTCCCATAATTGTTAACAAACTTGCGATAATACCCTGTTAACCTGAGAAATCCTCGCAACTTCTTTATGGTTGTGGGACTTTCCATTCCTTAATGGCTTTAATTTTTTTAGGATCTACCTTAACGCCCTCTTGAGATACAATATGACCCAGATATTCCACCTCTTATACTCCAAAGAAACATTTGGATGTTTTTGCATATAATTGTTTCTCTTGCAATAGTTTGAGCACCTTGTCAATATGTTCAACATGATCCTTCGAAGACCTGCTGTAGATTAGTATATCATCAAAAAATACTAGCAAAAATTTTCTAAGGAAGGGTTTGAAAATGGAATTCATCAACCCTTGAAATGTAGAAGGTGCATTAGTAAGGCCAAAGGGCATGACCAAAAATTCATAATGAACCTCATGAGTTCGAAATGTTGTTTTTGGAATATCTTCAGTCTTCATTCTAATTTGATGATATCCTAAATGAAGATCAAACTTGGTAAAATAAATTTCTCCATGTAATTCATCCAATAATTCATCAATCACAGGAATGGGAAATTTATCTTTAATGGTAATCTTATTGAGCTCCCTATAATCTGGACACATGCACCATGATCCATCCTTCTTGTGTACCAATACTACAGGAGCAGAGAAAGAACTTTAACTAGGTTGAATTATACCTGCCTCTAACATTTCTGTAATCATACGTTCAATTTCGATATTTTGGACATAAGGATATCTATAAGGCCTGATGTTTGGAGGAACACTTCCTGGAATCAAATGAATAACATGATCATGATCATGAATAGGTGGGATTCCTTTGGGAGTTTTAAACATCTTGGAATGATTGTCCAAGACTTGTTGGAGATCTGCAGAAATATATGATTTTGATGTTGGAACTTCTAGTGAGCATAATTGTGCAATTACTTCTCATTGTTATTTATTTAGAAGATTTTTCATAAAATTAGAGCTTATTATCTTTCCTGGCTTCCCTGTAATACCCCATAATTTGACTTCCTTTCCTTCTGAAAAAAATTTCAAGAAAAGTTCTTGAAAATTAAAAGCTACCATCCCCAAGGATTGTAATTGTACTCCTAGTACAACATCAGCACCTCCCATAGGAATGGAAAGCATTGGAATATTAAATACATATTCCCCCATGGTTAGCTTGATATTATGGCATTTTCAAAAGTAATTTATAGTTCCTCCATTTCCAACCATCACTTAACATTCTGGTGTTGGGTATAAGAAACAATTCAATTCCTTGGCTACGCTACAATGAATAAAATTATTGGTGCTACCTGAATCAATCAACGCTATTACCTTTTTCTTCTTGATATGTCCTTCTATCTTGAGAGTTTGAGGAGTGGTAATTCCTGCCAATGCATTACACGATATAGTCAGACTCATTTCTTCTACTTCTTGGGTTGGTTCCTGGTGTATTTCCTCTTCTTTTTCATTTTATTCTTCTTCTTCACAATCTATGTAAAATAATTTCTTCTCAGCACACTTATGACCTTTAGTGTATTTTCTATTACAACTGTAGCAAAGCCCTTTTTCTCTTTTTTCTTCCAATTTTTTCGGTGTCAACATTGTAGGTTGTGGAAATCTAGGAGTAGCCACACTTCCCTCTTTATAGAAGTGAGTGGTAGGCTTCCTTGTCACCATAATTTTACATTCAATTTTTCTTGCCAACTTGAATGCCTTCTCCAATGAATCAGGTTCCAAAACACAAACTTCATGTTGGATGTTATCGTTTAAAGTACCTATGAAGAGATCAATCCTATGTTCCTCTGGAATATCAGTTACCCTTATATTCAATTTTTGTAAGTCCTCAATGTGCTCCCCCATTAAACCGTTTTGTTCGATATTTATCAATTGGCTAAAGAAGGTGTTTCTATTTGTATCCTCATAATGTGCTATCATTTCCTCCGTAAAAATTGACCAAGTGACAATTTTTTTATGGGATAAAAGCCATCGATACCATACAAATGTATTTTGTTCTAAATGTAAAGTTGCAATGCGTACCTTTTGTGTGTTTTGCACATTATGAAGATCAAAATATTGCTCCATATGTAGTATCCATGTTACAAGATCCTTTCCATCAAACTTCCTCATATCCATTTTTGGAATATGGTGGTTCTTCCCTCCAACAATAGAGTTTATGAAATCACGATTAACATTTATTTTGTTCTCTTCATGAGTTTCCTCTACTATCTTTTCACCATTAGGAAACATTTCCTGTATCAATTTTGCCAAACCTTCGATGTATAATTTTAGATCCTTCTTCATGTTTTCCATGTTGTCTTTCATTTTTTCATCGATCTTAGCTTCCATGCCCACTTCAATGCCATCCATCTTAGATTCCAAACCATTCATCTTATCTTCCACGCATTTCTTCAAACCATCCATCTTAGTTTCCACTCTTTTCTTCAAAACTTCCATTTCATTTTTTTTTGTTCTTTGCGAAAGCGAAATTTGTTGCACTTGCTCTTGTAATTTTGATATGTCATGTTGCCATTCTTCGTCTGCATGAGTCATAGTAGAGCCTTCTAAAGGCTTAATGGGTGTTGAATTATTTTTAGAGGCCATTTTAAAATCCAATACTGATATCTATTCTACAATATGCCCTTGGAATCAATTCAACTTGATTCTTCAAACAAGACTTGTGCAATTCGGAAAAGAAAATACACACCTTTTACTTGCTTTTGAGGAGCTCGATATTGAAATTGAATTATCTCTGTAATTGGAAATCTTCAATATCCGAAATTCAGCCCTATATTATCCCTCTAAAGCTTCTTTCAAATTACACAGGTCTGATCTGATTTGGATTCATCAATACAAATTTATTTCCAATCTCCCACAATGACCCAATTTTGGACTGGTTCAGTAGAGTGAACTTGTACAACTTTCCACGTGTCACTATTTCATCCTTCTGGTTTGAAATTTCTAGCAACAAAACTAAAGTCCGTTTACTTGTGACCAATTTTTATGGCACTTCAATCCGATGCTTAGAGAGAGAGTTATGAATATTTTCCCATGATCACCTCTTTGAGATGAAATTCTGGAGTCTAAAAAATTACTACCTTCAACATATCATATCTCTGAACATATTGTGAAAAAAGCTCTAACATTTTTTGACAAGTTTCCTCAGGATTTCGGCTTTGTACCCTAAAAATTTCAGATTTGGAATCTTCGTACAAAAAAATTTATAGCGTAAATGCCACGATGACATGTTTAGGAGCCTGAAAAAAGGCCTAACTTCCACAGATCATATCTCGAAAAATATTGTGAACCAAGCTCTGAAATTTTTTGACAATGTTCCTCAGGATTTTGGATTTGCACCATAAAACTTTCAGCTTCTGGAACTTTGTAGAAAACAATTTATAGCAAAAATTCCACGATGACCTATTTGGAGCAGTGAAACCCTGGGATCCAAAGCTCTGATACCAAATGTTGTGAAACCAACTCCAAAAATAGAAGAAAAGAGATATCGACGCTTTATAAATAAGCCACTTCGAGGGGGAAACCTCCAATACATTACATGAATGAAAAATTATTGGATGATACAAATTACAAAACCTCCTTTCTATATATAGGAGTCCATGGGGCCATAATGTAATCCTAGTAGGTGACAATGTAATCCTAGCCGACCTAACAATAATAATTTAAGGGCACAATAATAACAATATGGGAGCTACATGGGTACAATAATAGCAATAAGGGGGTTACACTAACAACAATAAGGGACTATACTAGTAATATAGGGACCTATCATATCTATCCTATCAGCTAAATCTTGTTATGATTGCTTGCAACTTCACACCTTTGAAACTCTTTCATTTTAGGGCTTTGCACTCAACTAAAAATCATGCTCAACCATCCAAGACCAAACAAAAACCCTTGCTCTTAATAACTAGCCTAATATCATACCCAAAATCCTTAAAGATAAATCAATCTTTACACTTATAGAAGAGATCCCTCTCCGGAGTCAGGAGGGACAGATCCTAGAATCCCGAAGTGGTTCAAGTGTTATCTCTGTAGTTTGTATTTTCCAACCTTGCAAATGACAGGGAGCTAACACAAGGAAAGCTTTTCTATGTACGAGTACTTAACTTCCGTATCATTGAGATTACGACTCAAATAATAGATGGGATGTCCAATTCCATCTTCTACTTGGAAAAAAACCATAGTGATGGTCGTTTCAGCCACGGAAATATATAGGAAATAATGATTTGAATAATTTGGAGGATATATTAATGACGCTAAGACAAGAAGGTCCTTGAAAACATCAAAAGAATCTTGTACAACTTCGTCCTAATGGAAGGGAACTCCCATTTTCAATAATTGAGTAAATCCTTTAGCCATTTCGGCATAGTTTGGAATGAACCCTCTTAGGAAGTTAGCCTTTCCTTGAAGTTTCTGTATCTGAAGTAAGTTTGATGGTACAGGAAAATCAAGAATTGCCTGTACCATCAGTGGGTCTATTTGAATTCCTTCTTTTGAGACTACGAATCCGAGCAATCAACCAGAACCAACACAAAACACACATTTGTGCGGATTGAGGCGTATCTTGTAGTGTCAGCATCATAAGAAAATGGCTCTCAAATGTATCGGGTGATCAGTCTGTTTTCATGAAAGCACTGGTAAATCATCTAGATACGGTTGAAAAATGTGCTTGATGTCATTGAAAGCATAATCCATTACTCTTTGAAAAGTTTCCCCAGCATTCTTTAAACCAAATGGGAGTTTCCGATATGAGAATGTGCTCCAGGGACAAATGAATGATGTCTTATGTTAGTCATCTGGACAGATATTGATTTGATTGTAGCCATAAAATCCATCCATGAAATAAAATATTTCACATCCAGCACAATTGTCAATAATCTGGTCGATAACGGGTGTAGGATAGTTGTCTTTTGGACAAAAATGATTAAACTCCCGATAATCGACACACACTCTAATGGTTCCTTGTTTTTTCATAATAGGAATGAAATTGGAAACCCACTTAGTTAGCGGAACAGGGTAAATGGAACCAAGACACAAAATATTTTCAACTTCTGCTTTGATGGCAGTGGCTTTCTTTGGATGAACAAGATGAAGTTGTTGATGCACCGGTTTGACATCAGGATACATGTTAATAGTGTGTTAAACTATTCTAGTATCTATGGCTGGCATTTCCTCGTAAGACGAAGTGAATACATCATGAAATTCACAAAAAGGAGTGCGATATGAATCAAGTTCTGATGTAGAACAAGATACACCGACATGAATATTTTCTACAACACCAAGTTTAGTCAAAATATCGATAGAAATCGTTTCTTCAATATTTGATAAATTTCATTCAGATTCAATTGCATTAATCGGAAAATAATTCGAAAATAAATTTTTAATGGATGGGTGATATAGTTCACTAAGATTATTTTCTTTGTAATCTAGAAGATGGGAGCGATGATGATAATCTTCCCATGGTTCTCCTTCTGCCATCTTAGCTTCCAAAATATTTTCATCTATCAAAAATTTTGAGGAAAATGGATCAGATGGAATACCAAAATCTAATGAATGATCAACCCAAACACTTGGTGACACTAATTTTAGATTTGCTACCCAAGATGAATAGATTTATTGCCATTGAAGCTCAATAGGGCTGAGCGGTAAAACATCATCCAATGTAGAAATATCATAATCACCCGTACTCTTCCTTAAGCTAGATAGAGTGGAAGAGATCATGTAGCAGGTCTCTATGCTTTCAATTTCTACCGACGTTGTGGGAGGCAGTAATGCAAAGGTTCCCATAAGAGTGGAATCCTTTAGGAATCCTACACCAATTTTTTGGATTTTTAGTTTGGGTAAGTGAATATACGGAACACTTCTAGTTAATTGCAAAGCAGAGGAAAAAAAAGATAATTGATTAATGATTGTAATAGTACGTTTATGAGGAAAGGAAACCATTTTAAAATATGTATAAATAATTTCAGTCATTGTATATACCCATGGTCTTCCGAGTAAAATATTATGGTAAAGGGGTCCGTCAACAACCTCAACATCAATACTTACTATTTTTCCCCCTAATTCAACTTGCAAGTTATTGATAATACCACAAGGTTTATATGTTCTTCCATCAAAATCCTTCAACGTCATTGATGATCGTGATAATCATGACGAGCCAAGTGACTTCCAATAGTTTAGAGACATAATGCACGTAGATTATCCCTCATCAATAATAGTGCGATGAACAAGGTGATTTAGAACATTTACTTGAATGGAGAATGCCAATTCTACTGGTAGTTGCGGCACAGAGCTCGTATGATTAAATACCACAAGATGGATTTGGGCAATAGGTCTTTGAGCACCGGCATATGGGATTTGTTGCTGGTAACCTAGATAGGGGTTGTTTTTCATGGAAAACGCTTGAGAGTTCTGTTGAGCCTCAAAATTGCGCTTTCTTTCACCTCATTTTACCTCATTTTCCTTTTTCCATTGCTATCCTAGACCCAATTGATCAGTGAATATAGTTAAAATTACTTCTAGAATGATTTACATGACTGACTTGCTAAATTTTGTGATTTTTTCCATTGTAAAGCATTTTGACCGGAACTAGCCGCAGAATGCAGACATTCCGTAGCTAACCGGTGATTCTGCAGCTGCCTTCACATTTGAGTATGTTCCAGGTGGTCTCTTGAGAGAAACCGCATATGGGCATGATCCACGTCATGTCTACATGGTTCGTTGCTCATCATGGAGGAAGAAACGAATTCTGGGTATGGTTTTGAACGTGGGAACACATTTAGGAAGGAAGACTTCTATTAGGACTGTCTCAGTCCAGATGTCTTTTCCTCTTCACGCAGCCACTTCAAAGAGTCCTAACGTGATTCCGATAAGGAAAGACAATGTTCCTAAATTGTTGCAAGTATTGTTATGTGCATTTGCTTTATAAACACTCGGGAGACCGAGAGCTATGTTAGAGATTTTATGTTAGATTTGATGCTAGATTTTGTTTATACTCTGTGCTACATTCCTGAAGACGCAGAATGTTATGTTCAAAATATTTCATCTTTAATGGAGCAGACCGTGTCATTTTGAAAGCGTGATTTAATTTGGAGTTGAATTCCGTCAAGTGGTAGAGGGCCCCTGCCTCTTGCACGGATTTATTTTGCGTAAATTAGATAAGTCTTCTAGTTGCCTTTACGTTTTGCATTTGAATTAATAGTTGTTTTAATTAGCTATTGTAGTCGTACTCATTCTAACTCTTCCACAAGAAGACACTCTTCCAAAAGACTATAATGATGAATGGGAAAATGACTATAGTATTGTAGGATTAGAAATTGAATTCATAGTTGTTTTTAATTAGCTACTGTAGTTATATTCATTCTAACTCTTCCACAAGAAGACACTCTTCCAAAAGATTATAATGATGAATGATGAATAGCTATAGTACTGTAGGAATTAGTTGTAGTTTTTGTTGTTCACTATCACAGTTACACTTGTTCTCATCACTCTTCCACAAGAAGAAACTCTTCCAAGAAATTCTTAAGAAGTTCAAGACATGACCGTGATAATGAATGATTTAGTTGTGTGCTTGTACTAAGTATCATCTCTGTTCTTGCTCTTAAACGCTTGCCCAAGACATCATAATGACGAGTAGGATATGGATATGATATCTTAGTTTTTCATTTGCTTTTAGTCCTTTATATTTGCATTTGCATCCAATTACACAGTCAGAATTGTTCTAACTCTTCCAAAAGAAGGAACTCTTCCAAAATATCAATAATGATGGACAAAAATATTGTGTAATTTCATAGAATAATGCATGGTAGCTTATTTAGAATGCTCCGGAGTTTAATTGCACTTAACTCATGTTCAGTTACTTTGTTTCAAGTTTGATGATGACTTATAGTTCAGCATTGTTTTAGATTAGTGGCATCTTAAGTTCATTCTTAGATTAACCCATTGCACTTGCACTTCATATTCAAATTGTCATCCATTGCACAATAGATTACTTCAGTTGTTAGGATTAACAAGATAGCCTTCATTATTCACAAACCTCTTCTTGTTCTAAAATCCATAATTGATCTATAACCATATGAACAAAAGACAACATCATTTTAGGCCTGAAGTACCTCTGCAATTTCCTCATCATTTTATAAATAGAGCTCTTCCTCAAAAGACTACTTTGGAAAGAAATCAATAACTCTTGAGTAAAGGTTTTGTGACATTCAATTAAATTGCAGAATAGAGATAAGAACTAGTTCTAGAATAGAAGATCTTATGATGATAACAATGTTTTTCCTCTAAATATGTTTCAAATCTCTAATCAAGGACAAAATATTGCACCATTGTAAGTTAGTTATTTCACTGTTTATTTAAAGGATTTGCATACTTAGTGATCATTTCTTAAGTTTAGTTTGTGTTTTGAATCATTTGTTTGAAAGTCATTATCAAGCTTTGCTTTTATTTAGTCATAGTTTAGATTTAATTTTGCTTCAGTGTGCCCAATTGCATTTGCCATTTGTCATTCCATCAATTAGGCTTAACTCTTTTTTTAATCACCAGCTTCTTTCCACTAGCTTTCTAGGCATTTTTCCTGCAAACATCAAACCACCAAAATACCAAAAACATCATAAATCATCACAAAAGACCAAAAACATCACAAAACACTACATACAACGCATTAGGAAACAAGAACCTAGGTACATACAATACACTTCACTTCAGTAGTTTACAAATCCTGGTTGACAATTAAATGAGCTCAGTTTAGGAGACTAGATTGAGACCAAACAAGTTCTGTTGACCGAAACCTAGATATGGTACTTGTTGATATGAATTTTGAGGAATTTGTGCCTGTGGCTTCCAAGGGGTTTGTCCACCAATATGATAACCCAAATTGGTATAAGTTGGATTCAGTTGATATATATAACCAGATTTTGTTTGTGACATCCTATAAAATGGTGGACCATCTTGTGAATAAATGATTCCTGATATAGGTTGTTGTAAATTAACCAAAGGATTTTGAGTCTGTGGACCCAATATTTGATGATATTGAGTTGAAGAACTCGCCTGATAAGGTTGATGTACAAGTTTTTGATTATGCAACAGGGGTATAGATGTATTAACAAGTGGTATTGAAGTGGGTGTAATAGGTTGAATTGGTTGATACGATTGGATAACCATTTGTGGTTGGATATGTAGAGTGGGCTGCCATTGACAAACATGCATATCAACATTAGTTTGACCAAAATGTGACTAAGTACTATCATATTGGGTGACCATAGGTTTCCCCAAACATAAGAAGGATAATAAGAGAGAAAATATTGTTCATCGAATGCTAGGAGTCCAGTTGATATGGTATTTAAAGGAATTGACCCATAATGACTGACTTGATATTGCCTTGATGATGGATTTAATGAATCAAGTTGTTCAATACTAACTATAGGACTACCTGTTAAAACACTAGATGATGACATTGGAAAATACTGTGAACATGAAGGTGCACCAGAGAAAGTTCTAGATGGTGATTTGTAACCTATTGGGACATGAAGGTGCACCAGAGAAAGTGCCAGATATGACTCTAGTGATGTTGTGAAAATCGACGGAGTAGTAAGGATAGGAGCTGATGCAATTGGAACAGTAGACACAACTGAAGATGTTGGTTCCAACATGGTTGTTTGATGACCAAATTTAGACTCTCCAAAATCGACGTGTGATTGAACGACAATAGGATCAACAAAAGCAGATGGAAACGATTGAGGAAATGACTGGTACAAGTAAAGGTCTCCCGCAAAGTGGGTTTGACTTAAAGGTGTATCAATTTGAGGGATTTCTTCAATCGGGATTAAACCAGGAGGAAGAACTTCACCATCGGGCCCAAAATATATTTCAGACGGTTGACTATGTGAAATAGGAGTTTTAGTGGCTACAGAAATTTGTTGGATGACCAAAGTAGGAACAAATTCTGGTTGTTTAGATTCAGGATTCAGAGATTATGGCAAAGAGAAGATAGGATCTGGATCAATGTGAGTTTGAACAACTTTGGGTCCAGGAGGTATGGTCTCAATGATTGAATGGATCGTGACCAAGGGTAGTTGTGAAGACTCCGTTTCGACAATAGTAGACAAACCAGGATGTGTGGAAACAATTTGAGCTAGCTCTAGTTTAAATGATGATGTTTCACTAGAGGTACGAATTGTACTTGATTCGGCAGATGGTGATCCCCTTCGCCCACCATAAATAAATTCCGATGGTAAAGGTGGTTTTAAAGCTAATATACATGAATGATGGGGGTTAGGATTGTGTTCTTCAACGATTACTGATTTATTTTATCCAAAAATAAATAAACAAAAAGAGGGTAATGCTTGGAAAAAAGGTTTACCAGGAAATTGTGAACTGCAGAATACCTCTTGGTGAACCAAGAAGTACAGGTAGGTGATCTCCACGAATTTTGTGTTCGGTGTATCAGAATTTCAAGGTGGCCGACTAGGTTCAATATGGATGGATAACACCTAAAATTTTTCCTCCTAAATATGCCTAAAGGTATGTGGAGGCCCAAGATCGTATTAGTGCTATCTGATGCGAAACTGCATAGTGAGAGCACACCTTTATATTTATCGTACTGTAACACCGCCTGATATACCTAAGAGTACGTGAACGAGCTATGATATACTTACGTACGTGGAGTGAGGTATCACACACAGAATGTATCATAGACAAGTTAACGATAGCTCCTATGTTTTATGATGCCGGAACATGTCTCTAGATGATCCAGGTGGATATTGGTGGTCACTCGCCTATTCCACTTGGGGCCCCACCATTGTCTCTTTTAGTTTTTTAGTTTCGACACAACTTACTATTTTTAGTATTTTTTCAGGTCCTGAACTTCGGGAGCTGTTTTGAGGCCCTAAATGATGTTTTTTGGGAAACCAGAGAGCAACATGGGTTGATGGACCAAGGTTTATCATTCAAAATTCGTAGTCCTCAGATAGATCTTTCTAAAGAGGTATGATATGCATCAAACGGAGATCATATGCCAAAGTTATGCCCCTGGGAATTTGAAACACCAATTTACCCAAACGGGGCCCATAGTTTTGGCGCTTCATCTCCCAGGGGTGTAGCTTTGGCATACGATCTCCGTTTGACACGTATCATACCTTGTTAGAAAGATCTATCTAAGGACTACAAATTTTGAATGAGAAACATCGGTCCATGGACCCATTTTGCTCTCTGTTTTAAAAAAAAAAACGTCGTTTAGGGCCTCAAAACGGCTCCGGAAGTTCAGGACCCGAAAAAATGCTAAAATAATAAGTTGTGCCGAAACTGAAAAACTGAAAGAGACAATGGTGGGGCCCCAAGTGGAATAGGTAGGTGACCACCAATATCCACCTGGAAAATGGAAAATGGCATCAACCCATGGTATTCATCTACCCATGTTATCTATCCACCCATGGAATTTACTCATAGTATTGTAAATGACATCGACCCATGGTATTCATCAACCCATGATATTTATTCACCCATGGTATTGTAAGTGACCCATGGTATGTATCCACTCGTGGTATTCATCCACACATGGGATTTACCCATGGCATTGTAAGTGGTATCAGAGCGGTCTGCTTTTTCTCGATCCTTCTTTGCATGTCCCCAATGAGGTCGGGGTATAAGGAGTTAGGGCTCGATCTAGTAGAACCTTTGCAAGATAAACCTTGCAAACCCTGACGGACGCCCATGGGGGACGAAAAGAAAGATGAGGGAGTAGGAGATCCTATCAAAATATTGCTCAAGGATGCCCTCGAAAATCAAAGGAACGCGATGATGGATAACTTTGCCCAGATCCTTCAGCGACTTCCCACTGGTGGCGCATCTGCATCCAGCAGCCACTCTGGAGGTGCAAATCCTTTTAAGGTACAAGTAAATTTTGACATTCCCATATTTGATGGTCAAATAGATGCAGATGCCGTAGATAGATGGTTGAATCTATTAGAATGATATTTTTCTGTTCATGACTTTTCTGACAAGGAGAATATTATTTTTTCACTCCTCAAAGCTGCCCCCCATGTCAAGGACTGGTGGGAAACCCACTGTGAGAAAAAGGACAAGACAAAACCCTCTCTGTTCTCAGCCATACCCACTTGGAATTCTTTCCAAGACACCATCAAGGAGTAATACTATCCTGTGGGGAGCTATGAGGACAAGTACATACAATGGACCACGTTGCGACAACAAAGGGATCAATATGTGCATGAGCTGACGAATCTGTTCCATACCTTGCGCACCAATTTGGGTATCAAAGATTCAGAGAAACATTTGGTGCTAAAGTATCGCAGTTTTCTGCACAAATACATCCACGAGGAAATGTAGTTCCTCGACATATCCTCACTTGGTACGACATACTGGTATGCTGCCAAGATTGAGCAGAAATTCAAATAGAAGAAGCGAGACTTTGGATCTGTGAAACAAAAGAAAGGGAAAGGTGCTCCCAAACCACAGAACAAAGGACAGAGCCAAGGCATGGAAACTCAAGACAACCTGTTGAAGCAAAAAGCAAATAACAACACCGCAAATCCAAAAAAGGACATGGGAAAGTGGTGTGAGTTCCATAAGAGCTCCACTCACAACACAAGTGAGTGTCGGGCGAAGCAGTCGCTGGTGCCCGAGATGTAGGCTTCTGAGTCAGATGCATGCTCTGACTCTAAATCAAAACCTGACAATGGGAATGACAAAGGGAAACAAATTATTGATGCGGAGCCCAATGCCACTATTGCCACTACGAAGATCTAGAAGGAGGAACTAGAAGCTCTAGAGGAGGAGGAACGTCTCTTCCACTCCCAGATGTGGGTAAAGGGCTCCCCATTATAGTTCATTGTCGACAATGGGATCCAAAAGAAACTCATTTCAGTAGAAATCATGAAGCAGTTGGGCTTTCCAACCACAGCTCACCTACATCCATACACCATTGGGTGGCTTCACCAAGGACGAGATCTCTGTGTCAGCCAGCAGTGCTGCCTTCCTTATAGCATCAAGCCCTTCATGGATGAGGTATTATGTGACGTTGATCCTATTGATGTTTCTGATGTATTATTAGGACAACCATAATTGTGGAAGAAACATGTTGTGTATGAGTCTCGACCTCGCACTGTTATTGTTATTTTGGGAAATAAGTTATACAGGATACCAGAGGTACCACCTCCTGCCACTATCTCTTTGTGTTGTCCAGATAAATATTTCTTGCTGACAAGACCTATCTCCCTAGTACTAAAAGTATATAGCAAAAAATATCCAAATAGACTAATCTTTCTCTAAGCATGTAAGGTTTACAAAAGCTCTATAGAGGTGTAAAAGACTTACCGTATGTCCAGCGCTTGTTTGAAGTCGTTGTCGTCCCTCGTGCACTTGAAGGAGTTTTCCTCATAAACCTGCAGTCAAAAACAAGAAAGATATTACATAGCACCTATATAGACATTATCATAAACCATTTTTATCATAGTGATCAAGGAATCTATGAAATAAACCATGAACAGACAGCTTATTGAGAAAAATGAGTATATTTGTATTAATTTCAAAAGAAGGAAAACCTTACAACCTGAGCCTTGATGTTCGAAATGCCTTCCCAAGGTCTGAAGTAGGAGACTCCTCTACTTTGATAAGCTCTGCACTCCTCCAACCAAGACAAGTAGAGGTATGTAATCTCTCCTCACAAAAGTCTTAGTCAACTGAGTCTAAATCTCAATAGCACTTAACCTCAAATCTTCTTAAGCTTAACCTCCCTCTGAGGCTACCCAATGCCTCTTTTTATAGTGGAAAAGAGGAGGTTTTCTGTTCCAACTATGAAGGGATAGAATCCTCCTTCAAAGGGATAAGCTCCTCACATCAAGGGGTTAGCTCCATAAGGTAAGGGATTCATGCACCTCACAATAGTGGTTCTACCACCGTAAGATCCATTCTAGAAGCTTCCAGAATTTACTTTTATTGAGATTTTTGGAATTTACTTGTACATTTTTTATCTTATAGGGGTCTGTACCTTTAAAACAGATAAACTGCGTTCAGCTACGCAAGAGAGCTGAACATTAGGTGCAGGACCGCAGGAAAGATAGAGAGAAAGTGCGACACCAAAGTTTAGGAGATTTTTAGGAACATTTCTTTGATTTTCAAGGCTTGACATGAGGAAATAACATGTTTAGACTTGCAGAGGGGGAAGTATGAGTAATAATGAGCTCATACAGTTAGCAAAAAGTCAAGGTGACAATTTTTAGTGTAACAAATTACCCCCTAAAGTGAAAAGTCTGGAATAGATGATGTTGAAGTCTGTCATATATGAAGAGTGCAGTACTTTATCATTTCAAGGATCATCCTGTGGACACCCCAGTTGGAACCTGTAAAAACATTCAATGCAAAATATATATATGTAAACATATCATCGCTGAGGTAGGCATTCCCATACTCAGATCAAAAACTAACTAAACTTGTTCTGATACAGAAATGATTTTAATATTACATCAATAGTGTAGACACAGCATGGGTGCAACCATCTCTAATGAATAGTCTACTGTATAATAATAAAACTCCTCACAGCCGAGATAGTGGAAACTACATCCGAGGTCTTGATTTCTGCTTCCCTAACTAGTACAATTCTATCCATGCGATTAAATGTGTTGAAGTCGAACATGGTAGAAACCACTTGATTACCAGTCAATAATGTAAACTGTTAACAAGTGTGAGAGAAACCACCAGTAATGTCAATGGCTCTCAAAGTACTCAGTACAATCCATGAAATGTGAATGAATGAGTTGAAGTCGAACATGTCATAGAATCATTCGATCGAACGTCAATGATGCAACCTATCGTCGAAGGCGAGAAACCTGCCATTGAGGCATGCAGATTTCAAGGTACTGACGATTTCTGGATCAAATTCCTAGATAATGAGCTGTCGTCGATAGAAAGTGATCCATCGTAGGCAAGCTCACAACACGAAATCATAGATCAAGTTTTGAAGAAATATATTGGCAAGGATTGACTCAGGGATGGTCAAAATGGATGACAGACATTTTGCAGATGAATGGTTTACTTGAACTGTCCTCTTGAACACATAACGACACCGCAGATGGCTTGGTGACAATTGACCCAAATCTAATACCCAGAAACTAGATGAAGACTTTAAATGAGGTTTGATTAACTATTAGGCAAAGTATTTCCCAACCCAGGTGATTGAAAGTGTCGTGTTCAAGAGTGGTTAACTAGATTTTCGAAAAATCAAAATACCACAAACAAGTTATTTTTCTCTCTTTTCCCCCACCATCTCTGGCAAGTACCTCTTTATTTTTGACAAGCTTGAGGAGGATAACATTTGCTTTTTTATAAGCTCATCCTTCAGATGAGTCCAACTTAGTTTAAGATTCGAACCCTAAGAAGGAGTGGTTCGTTCCTGTTGAAAATTGAATAGGTCCTTTACTGTTAAGTTTTAACGAGTCTAGTATAGGAGAAAGTCCGTGTTTTTCATTTTTAGGGAGTCAAAAGGAAAAACTTACGAAAACTCCATGGGTGTACTTTTTCATAAATTTAGTCTCTCGGACCCGAAAAAGGATAAAATAATGTGGGAGAGAACTCTATTGACCGTATTTAGTCAACGTATACCTTTTTCGTAAATATTCCATTTCAGTCCATAAAAGGGGTAAACTTATACTGAAGGGACGATTATTCATTTACTTTAACGAGTTCGAACAATCAAGTACTCGGCAATATTTTCATGTTTTAGAGAGTCTGAAAAGGGCTTAAAAGAGGACTCTAATGTTTCGCTTTTTCGTAATTTTCAAGAGTCCGAAAAAGTGATAAAAGTATACTCAGTAGTTTCAATTTTTTTGTAAATTTTAATGAGTTCTAAAAAGGGATAAAAATGTACTCATGTGGCCGAATTTAAATTTAATTTACGAGCAGGAAAAGACAGAAATAAATCGGCATTTTCATGTGTTTACGAGAATGAAATATAGCAAAATAATCTCAGGATTTTCATGAGTTTCACGAGTCTTGAAAATAACCGAAATCGACTCAAGATAGGTTTCATTTTTACTAAAGCTTGAAACAGAGACAAACTATGCTTCAGAGTGGTTTCATTTTTACACAAGCTTGAAACAGAGAGAAAACTGTGCTTGATTCCCCCTAAGCGTAACTGCTAGAGCGCATGCCCCCCAGCTTCATTTCATTCAACTAAATACACTGCTGGTAATTAATAGTTGGATGGAATGAAGGTTCATTTATGAGATCATATGAAAGACCCGACCTAAAACTGTAATAAAATTATGCAAAAATTAAAATAACTAACCTAAATATACAACTTAACATTTACGAGATCTAGTTAAAGACTCAACTCAATTAAGGGAGCATTTGTTTCATTTTTTAACGAGCTTGACACAGGAAAATAACTATGCTCATGGAAAAGTGTTTCATTTTTTAACGAGGTTGACATAGTAAAAGGAACTTTCCTCATGATACACTGATTCATTTTTAACAAGGTTGACACCTGATTCATTTTTTTTATGAGGTTGACTCAGTAACATGAACCATCCTTAGAAACTACTTATTTCTAATCTTCCTACGTAACCTACTGATTCATTTTTTAATGAGGTTGTCATAGGAAAAGAACTATCCTCATACCTGATTCATTTTTTAACGAGGTTGAAACAGGAAAATGAACTATCCTCAGACCAACTGATTCATTTTTTAATGAGGTTCACACAGGAAAAGAACTGTCCTTATACCTGATTCATTTTTTAACGAGGTTGACTCAGTAGCAGGAACCATCCTCATAAACTACTTATGTCTAATCTATTAGTCTACTCTCTACAATCTACCTATTGATTCATTTTTTAATGAGGTCGACATAGGAAAGGAATTGTCCTAATCGCCGAATGATTCATTTTTTAACGAAGTTGACATAGTAAAAGGAACTATCCTCAAAGACATGTTTCATTTTTTTAAAGAGGTTGGCACAGTAACAGGAACTATCCTCATACTCAGTGATTCATTTTTTAACGAGGTTGACACAGTAAAAGGAACTTTCCTCGGACTCACTGATTCATTTTTTAATGAGGTTGACACAGTAAAAGGAACTATCCTCGACCTCACTGATTCAATTTTTAACGAGGTTGACACAGTAAAAGGAAGTTTCCTCAGACTCACTGATTCATTTTTTAACGAGGTTGGCACAGTAAAAGGAACTTTCCTCACCCCCACTGGTTCAATTTTTTAATGAGGTTGACACAGTAAAAGGAACTATCCTTGGACCAACTGATTCATTTTTTAACGAGGTTGACTCAGTAACAGGAACTATCCTCAAACTAACTGATCATGGCTTCCAACTAGAAGAAACACATGTCAATGGACACACCTTGATCATGGCTTCCAAGAGGTCTTCATCAGAAGGAAGAATAGTTCTATGAAAGGAAGACATGTCAAGGGACTCAAAAGGGATAAAAAACATCACGTTCAAATAATCCCATAGAGTTTTCCATGTCAATTACTGGATCTAAGTCAAAGGAAGATGAGAAAACAGTGAGAGGCTCGCTTACATCGGTAATCAAAAACATGGGACTAGCTTCCACATAATGAACCCGTGGTGGGGTAGATACCACTTTAGAATCAGGAACATTTATGGGTGTCATATTATTGGTAGTCGAAACAAGACTAGGGAACAAAAGCTGGTCTGTAGTCACAATATTACCATTGTGAGGGAAAGACATCATGCAAAACAGTGTCGATACGATAGCTTTCATTGCATAGACATATTCTCGCCCAAGGAGTAAATTGAAATCCAAGGGACCTCAAACTACCATAATATAAATACATACAGTTTTACCTTCCAAAGTAATAGAAAACTTAGGAAGAATCCCTAAAGGTTCACTAATGGTTCTGTTAAAATCTTTCAGGTTCTACGTAATAGGCACAAGCTGAGGGGAACCCAAAGCTTTCCAAGCAGTTGAGGATAAAATACTAACAGAAGCACCTTCATCTACCTGTGTGTGGTGTATTTCCCTACCACCCAACTTCACAATGATTTGGAAAGGAATGGAGGAAGGAAGACGAGGTTCTGTCAGTCTATTCCAATCAAAGGAAAAGAACTCAGTATTTGGAGGGGGTTCTGTAGAAACAGGTGAAATGCCCCCCGGCGTAGAAGAATCTGATGTAACAAGAAGAACCTGAGTGGTATGAAGTTCACTTTCTATAGGGAGAATGGGATCGAATGAATGCGAAATCGAATCGACCACTTGATCAACTAACGGATCATCAACCTGAGTGATATGAGTTTCACTCTCCAATGGAAGAGTGGGATCGACTGTACTTGAAATTAGATCAATCACTCCATCAGTTGATGGTAGGTTGGGAGAAATTTTACGGTAACCAGTTGGAAATTGTTGCTCTAGAACAGTAATATTTTCCAATAATTTTGAGGCTTCATCCATGTGAGGGAAAATGTGAGTTTGATGACTCCCTTTGCATAACTTACAAGGAAACCTAACTTTACCCTTTTTCCCAGGAACCTGATTATCACTGGTTGATGGACCAACGGAAAGTTGATGATATTTTTCTGACCATACTTCCAAGACCTTCGGAATACCAGGACAATTGATAAGGAAGTGGTCACCCTTACAAAGCCTGCAAGGGCATTTGGTTTTACGATGCATGTTGGAGGTTTCCTCAACACAACTAATGCTTACAACCATGGTTGGTTGGTTGACTTCTTTCGTATCTTTCTTCTTCTTCTTCTTCTTCTTCTTCTTATTCCCTTTCTTCTTCTTCTTAGTTACCTGGTTACTAGTGTCAAGGCTTTTACCAAGCGAAGAGGAAGAAATGGAGGAATAAATGTTAGGCGAAGAAGGTAAAGGGTCAACAAAACATTGGTGATGTTGATATGGTGAAATCTGTTGAGGTGAAGCATCCAGTTGAGGTGGAACAATTGGAGTATTCGGGGCCAACGAAGTTGAAAATAACCATATCGGTAAACCTATTGTAAATCTAGGTAATCAAAAAGTAGCCATATAAGGAGGACCAACATTTCCAAAACAAGGAAAAGTACTAGGATTCTCGTTAAGTGGGGTTCCTTGGTTGGTAAATTCTGGAATAGTTGCCATTATATTCAACTTCAGTGAATTTTATTAACAATTTAAAACTAAAACTAACAATTCACAATTCACACCTAACAATTAAAATTCAGAATTCACACCTATGGTCTCTAGAAGTAAAAACAAAAAAATTAACACGTGCTATCAAATATAGGAGTCAAACCACACACAAACAATAAATTCCCGTACTAAAAAAACTATTTGGTGATGAAATCCAACATTTTAAAATTTAATACGGAAAGGGCGGTTGAAACAGTTACCCCGACAACCTGCTTAATGAAACAGACTGGCACAAGTTTCTTCACAAAACCATCTCGAGTGAAGAGAACCCCCCAAAGAGTCCATGTGAGTCTAGTCGATGTCTGCTCCAAGTATAG
Organism: Pinus albicaulis; assembly: GCA_034641835.2. NCBI lineage: Eukaryota > Viridiplantae > Streptophyta > Pinopsida > Pinales > Pinaceae > Pinus > Pinus albicaulis. Next base: position 828,650,755 of record CM076580.1, read on the forward strand.
TGAGATCTTTCGTTCACCGTCACCTTAGGAAATAATCTTAATTTTATGGACACTAAGGTTACCAACAGTAACAAATACAACTGGGGGAATAGTCTACGATCCGATTCCACGCGCAAGGGCAGAGTAACAAAGCTCAATCCGCTTGAAGGCTCCTCGACATGATTAATCTGAGGTTTACTGACAAGTGACCCCAGGCTCCTCGATAATGGTTAATCCGAGGTTTACCATTTGTAATGCATGAAAAATATTCTATCTTCCCCAATGAAACAAAATTTATTGTTTCAAAGGTTCGGACATGATCTCGTGATTGACTTCCTTAAGAGAAGCTTCCTAGATTATACAAATTACAATTGGATTTATTTCCTACCGCAAGATTTGTTTACTTGTTTGTTTTAGTTGCTTTGGAAAGTTAACTACAACATATTCCAAAGCGCTATTCCTAAGCTAGATTGGTGGAAAGAGCCCTAAAAATGTAAAAATTACTAGATGAATTTTAATTAAGCGTTGTGTTATTTAGGCTATTATTAATCAAAAGGGTAAATGGATATGAAACAAATGGTTTTATGACCCGAACCAAAACTGAATGCAATCAAATATGATAATGTAATATTTTCAATTTGATGAATCCTAATTAAAGTAAGGAGAGAGTTTCCATTCACTTCCAACAATGCAAAAAATTGATCACTAAGAGAAATTATAACAAATTCTCTAATGCACTAATTTCATCAAGAAAAACTAATGCAAATCAATCCCAAGACAATTTCTATTTTTGTGTTTTTAAAACAAGCGTAAAAACATCTAAATTCAAATCAAAGAAAACTAATCTAAATCTATGATTGATTTTTCAGAATGTAAACTATGTAGTTGGAATCTATGCACAGTTCACTTGAAAAGTATGCAAATGTAATCTATGCACATTTTTCATTCATATTCTGAAAATGAGAATTCTAATTATGAAAATGTGATCTATGCAAGAGAATTCTCAAACACAATATGATTCTAATGTAATCTAAGAACCAATCAGGTGCAAGTCAAGAAAATCGAGTGAGAGTTCCAAAGATCAAAAAATAAAAACACTCAAAGGCGATTAACACTCATACACAATTTAGCCTGAGATGTAAAATTGTGAAAAGACTGATACAAACCTCCAAGTAATGACCAAAGGAAATCAAATTAATAATTTCTCAAAAAAGAGACTCAAAACACCCAATTAACTTAATGGAGATTGATGAGATGAAGAATTGCTAAAAGAAACTTAGAAACAAGAGATTTTTGACAGAGAAATACAGATCTCGGTAGATGCTAAGAATCCTAAATTAAATATAAACTAAACTAGAAAAAATAAATCTAAAGTTTTTCCAAAATTTTAACAGGGTCCGCAGGCTCCTAGAAGTAACAGGTGCGGTCCTGCACTGTTTACTCAAGGAAAGTGCGAAACTGCCTGCACTGTGCAAGAGAACAAAGTGCGGTCCACAGAAAAGCTCAAGAAAAACTTAAAATATTTCAAAATTTTCAAAAATAGAGAAAACCTAAGCTACCCAGGCAGATATCCATCAATAAAAAACCAGGAAAAACTTTTCCTCAAATCAAAATAAAAGAGAACCAAAAACAACAAGTTCTTTCCCAAGTGGAGTCGCCAATTTGTTGGCCGAATAAATCGTTCTTGCAGATGAGACCGATCTCCCTAGTACTTAAAGTATCTAGCAACAAATAGCCAAATAGACTAATCTTTCTCTAAGCATGTAAGGTTTACAAAATCTCTATAGAGGTGTAAAAGACTTACCGTATGTCCAGCGCTTGCTTGAAGTCATTGTCGTCCCTCGTGCACTTGAAGGAGTTTTCCTCATAAACCTGCAGTCACAAAAAAGCAAGATATTACATAGCACTTGTATAGACATTATCATAAACCATGCTAATCATAGTGATCAAGGAATTTATGAAATAAACCATGAACATACAGCTTATTGATAAAAATGAGTATATTTGTATTAATTTCAAAAGAAGGAAAACCTTAAAACCTAAGCCTTGATGTTCGAAAGGCCTTCTCGGGGTCCAAAGCAGGAGTCTCCTCTAATTTGATAAGCTCTGCACTCCTCTAACCAAGAAAAGTAGAGGTATGTAATCTCTGCTCACAAAATTCTTAGTTAACTGAGTCTAAATCTCAACAGCACTTAACCTCAAATCTTCTTAAGTTTGACCTCCCTTTGAGGCTACCCAATGCCTCTTTTTATAGTGGAAAAGAGGAGGTTTTCTATTCCAACTATGAAGGGATAGAATCCTCCTTCAAAGGGATAAGCTCCTCACATCAAGGGGTTAGCTCCATAAGGTAAGGGATTCATGCACCTCACAAGAGTGGTTCTGCCACCGCAAGATCCATTCTAGAAGCTTCTAGAATTTACTTTTATTGAGCTTTTTGGAATTTACTTGTGCCTTTTTGATCTTACAGGGGTCCGCACCTTTAACATAGATAAAGTGCGTTCAGGTACACAAGAGAGCTGAACATTAGGTGCGGGACCGCGGGAAAGATAGAGAGAAAGTGCGACACCAAAGTTTAGGAGATTTTTAGGAACATTTCTCTTATTTTCAAGGCTTGACATGAGGAACTAACATGTTAAGACTTGCAGAGGGGGAAGTATGAGTAATAATGAGCTCATATAGTTAGCAGAAATTCAAGGTGACAATTTTTAGTGTAACACTTTGGTTACTGCAAAACAATGTAGTAAGTTCATTTCCCAAACTGGGAAATTCGTTTTCCTGATGATCCACCCCCAAGGAAAGAAGAAGACTGTGGCCACGACCTCCAGACAGGGCTCCTCTACACAACAAAAAAAATTGGATAAGGTTGTGGAGGAGTACAGGGACATCTTCACCTCACCCACATAGGTTCCTCTGCACTGTCAGGTCAAGCACCCGATTTATCTGACCCCAGGAGCACCGCTACCCAATGGACCAATCTATCGGCGCTATGCTCTAGAGAACGATGAAATCAAGAGGCAGATTCAAGAGCTGCTACAGAAAGGTCACATCCGACCAAGTTCATCACCCTGTGGGAGCCTAATCGTGTTGGTACAGAAGAAGGGTGGGACATGGAGACTTTGTATTGACTATCGGGTACTGAACAAGATCAATGTTCGGAATAGGTACCCGATCCCACAGATTGATGACCTTCTGGACCAACTCAAAGGTGAAAATTTTTAGCAAGATTGACTTGAATTCAACGTATCACCAAGTACCGATTGAACCCTCCAATGTGTGGAAGACTACCTTCAAAGCCAAGGAAGACCTTTTCGAATGGTTGGTCATGCCTTTCGAGTTGACGAATGCTCCCACAACCTTCATGAGGATGATGGACGACATCTTGCATCTATTCACCAACTCATTTGTAGTGGTGTACTTGGATGACATTCTGATCTTCAGCCAGAATTTGGAAGAGCACCTTCACCACATCCGAAAATTCCTCCAAACACTGCGGCAACACAAGTTGTGTGCCAATTTGGAAAAGTGCACTTTTGGCATGACCCAGGTTCAATATATGGGATACATTATTAATGAAAGTGGGGTGCATGTGGATCCAGCCAAGATCGAAGTCATTCGGGATTGGCTAGCCCCAACCACTATAACATAGCTTCGCAGCTTTCTGGGTCTTGCTAATTTGTACCGGAGGTTCGTGTTACGATTCTCTCATATCACTTGGCCCTTGAGTCAAGTCACCAAGGGAGGAGTGAGAGAAAAATTCTTTTGGTCAGAACCTCAATACAAGGCATTCACAGAATTGAAAAATCACCTCTGTTCTACCCCAATGCTCACTTTACCAGAATTGCAACAGCCATTTGAGATTGAGAGAGATGGCTCTGACTATGCTATTGGGGCAGTTCTTACTCAATAGGGACATTCAGTGGCATATCACATTGAGGAATTGTCTGACACAGTTCGAAAGTATCCCATTTATGACAAAGAAATGTATTACATTGTGAAAGCTTTTCGATAATGGAAGCATGACATTTTGGGGAAGGAAACAATCATCCACACAGACCACCAACCCCTGCAATTCATACAGACACAAGGGAAGTTGCAAAATTATTGCCATTAGAAGTGGTCCACATATCTGCAACAATTTCATTTGAACATCAAGTACAAGAAGGGTAGCACTAATAATGTTTTAGACTACCTCAACCGACCACCAATTGTGGCACTCACCACTGCGCTCAACTCTTGTGGGCACGAGACTTCTGACTAGCCGCTTCTCTATGAGAGTGACCCAGAATTCGGCCACACTTACAAGGCACTCTTGGGAGGTACGCAAGTTCCAAATTTTCACCTCTAAGATGCACTTTTATGTCACCTGGGACACCTTTGTGCTCCTTCAAGCGAGCGTGCCAAGATGATATGGGAAGCACACTACAGTCGAATCACTGGGAATTTCGGTGTTGAGAAAACAATAGCAATCCTGCAGAAGTATTTCTATTGGCCAAACCTTCGAAAGGATGTCGAGAAGCACATTAGATCCTGCATTGCTTGTGCCATTGCCAAACCAACCATCAAGAAGCAAGGCCTATATAATCTGCTACCTACCCCTAGTCGACCTTGGGAATCCATCCCCATGGATTAAATGTCAGGCTTGCCTTCTACTAAGAAGTGAAATGACTTTTTTTTCGTGGTCATCAACAGATTCTCGAATATGGCCATTATGGCGGCCTGCAAGAAGAATATCACAATAGAAGCCACTGCTAAACTCTTCTTTGAGCGAGTGTGCGTGCACTTTGGGATCCCATAGTCTATCATATCAAATCGGGATAGCAGGTTCGTTAGCACATTTTTTTCCAGCCTCTGGTCAATGTTGGATACCAAGCTCACCAAGTCCACAACTTTCCATCCCCAAACAGATGGCCAGACAGAGGTCGTCAACATAATGATTGTACACATTTTGCACATGTACAATTCAAAGCATCCACGCACATGGGACAAGAGCCTCCCCTATGTACAACACAATTATAATTGGGCTCTCCATAGTTCAATCGGCCATAGTCCCTTTCAAGTGGGCTTGGGATTCTAGCCACTATGTCCCATTGACGTAGCCATGCCATTTGCAGCTACTCAGATTGATTTAGCTCATGTCCAATCTGAAGTTGACAAAGCAAGTAGCTTTGCCGATTGCTTTCAATACATCTGCCAATAGGTTCATGATATATTGGATAGAGCCAATTCTAAGTAAAAGAAACGCCATGATCAACACCGAGTGCCACACAAATTCCAGGTGGGCAACAAAGTATGGCTACATTTGCAGAAGAAGCGCCTCACTGGACCCCACCGCAAGCTTCGCCTGCTCCGATACAGGCCGTACACCATCACCAAGGATGTAGAGAACAATGCCTTCGAGCTTAGTATTCCACCATTCCTTGGTCTGCACCCAGTCTTCAATGTGGATCGCCTTCGTCCTTACTTCCCACCTCTACTGGACACCTCGGACATTACAGAAGAACTCACACCAGCAGAGTTAAACCCACACTGCATGGAACAGGCCACCACAGATTGTATCATGGATATGCAAGTCAAGAACACTCACCAACAATAGATCCAACTGTATCGGGTTGTCAAAGCTGGCCAACTCCTGCACCAAGGAAGGGGGTTCACCAGGGACCAAGTTCAGCAGAAATTTCCTCATCTCATGGAGGAACTTAACGAAATGGGGACCATTGCTTCCTAAGGGGGGAGGAATGATCCAGGTGGATATTGGTGGTCACCTGGCTATTCCACTTGCGGCCCCACCATTGTCTCTTTCAATTTTTTAGTTTCGGCTCAACTTACTATTTTTAGCAGTTTTTCGGGTCCTGAACTTTCGGAGCCGTTTTGAGGCCCTAAACGACATTTTTTGGGAAAATGAAGAGAGAAATTGGTCCATGGACCATGTTTTTCATTCAAAATTTGTATTCCTCTGATAGATATTTCTAACGAGGTATGATACATGTCAAACGGAGATCGTATGCCAAATTTACGCACCTAGGAAGTTGAAACACCAATTTACCCAAACGGGGCCCATAGTTTTGGCACTTCATCTCCCAGGGTTATGGTTTTCGCTGTTTAGGATTTCCCATTGTTTCTAAATAATAAATAGGCCCTCGAGCCTCATTTTAACTCAGTTTAGAGGCCTATAGTTGCCACATATCTTCTCAGAGATAGCTACCAGCGCCCTATCTAGTTTTATTTGCATTCTGTCTGTAAGCAAATTTCAGTTCTTTGATATTAATGAAATGAAGTGTTATTTCCATTGCATCTCTATATTTAAGGTTATGTGTTTATTCTGTTGCGTTCCTGCGTAAATCCAGATCAGTGGGAAGTTAAAACACCAATTTACCCAAACAGCGCCCATAGTTTTGGCGCTTCATCTCCCAGGGGCGTAACTTTGGCATACGATCTTCGTTTGACGCGTATCATACCTTGTTAGAAATATCTATCCGAGGAATACAAATTTTTAATGAGCAACATTGGTCCATAAGCCCATTTTGCTCTCCGTTTTCCCAAAAAACGTCGTTTAGGGCCTCAAAACAGCTCTGCAAGTTCAGGACCCGAAAAACTGCTAAAAATAGTAAGTTGTGCCGAAACTGAAAAACTGAAAGAGACAATGGTGGGGCCTCAAGTGGAATAGGCGGGTGACCACCAATATCCACCTGGATCACTATCCTATACCTCTAAATGTTATCATTAATGTTCCAAAGCGTTATTAAGTAAATTGAGATCTATTTTATGTTGATCTTGCTTAACAGTTTTCCTTTCAGGTTCACCATGATGATGTATATGAAATTCCTAAAATTCAAGATAAGAATGATAAACAAACTTTGACTTTCAGCTTTTTCAATGAAAGACCGAGATACTAAGGGAAGAGAGCAAATAATTTGAGAGCAAACAAATCAATGAATCTTAAAACTAAATGCAGATTTCCTAATGTTCCTTTTGCAAAAAACACACAATCCTACATGCAAATGCAAGTTTTTCTTTTCAGTTTCCTTAATTTAATGAATGTAGAAAAGAAACTAGGTGCACTAGATGAATAATCGAAATGCTTTTTACTTTCGAGAAATGAAGAATACAAACAATTATTTCTCTTTTGAAGGAAAAATGAGGACTTCAACAACAATTTCTCCTATTAAGGAAATGAAGATTTTATGACAATTTCCTATTTCGAAAGTGAACAATTCTTAATGAGACCATAAAAAATACTTGGAAATCAACTTGTCAATGATAATGATTTTTTTTTTTAAAACAACATTTAACAAATTTTTAGTCAAAGGAGAAAAAATATATAGAGTTACTAGTCAATAGAGAATTAAAATTTTTAGAACAAATCAAAAAACAAAACTGAAGCAAAGTACAAAGTCAGATTCAAGGGGATTTTTTCCTTTCAGGAGCCAACACAGTCTCCAAAGGGAGACAGTGCTCTGCAACACAGGCTGACAAGGGAGACAGTGCTCTACAAAGCACTATGCCCTGACCAAGGGTGCATTGGGCACAGTAAACAAAGAAAAAAACTATTGTTTGTTGCACTAACTTTGAAAATTAAGCTCTAATAAATTCTAATATTTATGTGAAATAACTACTGGGTGGATTTAGAAAGTAGATCAGAGACTAAAATACCAAAAAACAAGAGAATTTATCCCCACCGGAGTCACCGGTTTGTTGGGCCAGAATTTTAATCTACGGATAAACTATGCTTCCCTAGACCGGTGTCTAGTCTAGAAAAACAGGTCAAAGAATGCACTACCCTTTTTCCTAACTCAGAATAGATACACAGATAGGATTGGATGCTTACTTGTTTCAGTCACTTCCAAATGGTTCCTTTTTTTCGCTTCCACTACATCTTAAAATTCAAGCGGTTTCAAATAGCTCAATGCTTCCTACAAGAAAGAACATTGAAATAGTAGAAGATGCAATAATATAGATATCTATTCAAGTTAATTAACCAAATCAGTTAAGCATAAACTACATTCATCAACAAATATTTTACAACATGGAAAATCAAAGTAAACATGGATGCATGTAGGGAAAAACAAGAAGTACTCTTTATTGATGATAGAAGGAGAGGTTACAACCTAATGACTGATTCATCGTGACCTTCCAACAAAGTTACCAAGTCTCATCACAGCATAAGTCTCTCCAGCAGTAGCTCCACAAATCAAACTCTCTATTGAAAATTCTCCAGCATTTCCCTACTCAAATTCTTCCTCTCAAACACTTAGATCTGTGTTCAATTTATAGAGGAATTGTAGGAATTTTTGTAATCAATAACATTCCAAAAATAGGAAAAACATTTTTCCATTCATGTAGATGTCAAATGGACACTTGAATCCGAAGCTTGAAACATGTGAACCCTTCTAGAAGACACTGGCCAAGTGGAGATTCCGTAACAATGAGAATTTCTCTCCCAATCTTACCAACGCACCTTTGAATTTCGGGAAGTGCTTTGCAGAGCAGCCTTGAATGGGTCTACCTGCATATGCAATGCACTTAGGCCCCTTAAAGCCTAAGTTAGTGAGCTCCCACATGCTCAATAATAAGCTTCAAACCATGGAAAAGCCTTGCTTTGATGAAAATATTTTGTTTGATTCATGTTGTTTCCTGTCTTAGGGCATATAGAAACTAAGATGATAGGGAATGATAGACCCTTGATCATCGGTCCTGGAGATGATGCCCAGCTAAACAGGGCATTGGGAATGGTGCCAAAATTGACCTATAACAGGTGGTTCAAGGGAGTGGTTGCACATGTAATTTCTACCTCATTGTTTTTGTGAGGTGAAAATGTTAGTGTGGGGTCAATATGGGATGGATGAAGAGTGGCATAATCCATTGGGTAGGCCACCATATTCCTCGCGACTTTTCCTTGATATGCCCTCGCAGAAGGGTTAGGTGTTTAGGTAATGAAAATGCCCTCCCTTAATCTGAACTACATCAAAATTTCAAGTTTCCATGTCAATGGCCATGAGGTAGAATTCGTTTCTCATAACTTTGGTGTTGAGGGAATTCTCCATCCTTTCTTGAGCCACTCCTCCATCCAATGAATGTAGGATAAGGTTATGTGCTTGTTTCTCCATTTAGATTAAGCATTTTTTGTGTGACTTGGTCATTTCTTGGATGTCTTGATTGTTGAAATATAATTGGGGTGTGCACTTTGGTGGCTTCCCACTTCTTAGGGCATGACATTGCACCACCGGTTAATTTGTGGCCCTTGGATTTATCCAACATTGAGTTTTAGCCTGTGATAGCTCCTCTTTGGCGTACGATTATTTGACCCCCCTTGAATTTTTGACTGGACATTTTCTTGGACGTTATGTACATGGAGGGGTGCAATAGCAAGGTGGGTTTTCTATTTGTGCATTTTGTGTTTGAATCCTTGTGTGGGTTGGGGTGGTCATTTAGCTTTCAGTAGTAACGTGCTGCAAACAATCATCTTGCCATTGCCCACATCTTTTATAGTGGTCAATTTTAGGTTGTGACTTGTTTTCTTGGTCTTTGATTGCTGCTTGTTACATTTTGTATATAGAAAGGATGTTGTGTTGTAATGTATGTGGAATGGTATGAAGAGGTGGGATGCTTTGATCGGGTGCCTTATTTTATTTCTTTTTTGTTAAGAAAACATCTCTCCACATGGTGGTGGCCCCTTTTTTTGCTAGTGTTGTTGGAAATTTGGCCCCCTTTCCCCCAAATTGGATTTCTGTCCTCAGTGTTATGTTGGTGATTTTTTTTTTTTTGAAGTGGTTGAATATGGTAGGAGGGGTCACTTGTTGACTTAGTGTTTATTTGAAATTGAGTCTCTTCTTGTAATAGGGTAGCCACATTTTTGTTTTATTTCTTTCATGTTGTTTTCTCCCCTTCTTCCTTTTTTCCCTTAGCTTTATAGAGGAAAGCGTGGGATTGTAGTGGATTGGTGTTAGGGAAGAAAGAAAAGTAGTGTGAACTCCTATGGTTGCTACCGTAGTGCATCTTGATCTTCATCCCCTGCAATCCCCCCTTTTTCTTGCAAAGTCACGGGGTTCGAGAAGCTTGTTATTTGTTTCAGCCTCCCCTTGTGAGCTAGTAGCCATGTTTTATTTCTCTTTCTTTGATTTTTTTTTCTTCTGTTTTTGTCCCTAGCTTTATGGATAAAAGTGGGAGTTGTTGTGGATGTTTTTCGAGAAGGATGAAAAGCAGTGAAAACTCCCGAGTTGGACACCCTAGTCCTTATCGGTTGTCACTCCTTGTAGTTCCCCCCTTTTTGTAGGGCTTGGTAAGCTTGTATTGTGTTTGAGCCTCCCCTTCTGAGTCAATAGACATGTTTGATTTCTCATTTTTTTCATGTTTCTTTTCTCCCTTTTTCGTTTTGGTCCCTAGATTTATGAATAAAAGGGGGAATTTTTGTCGATTGGTGTTTTAGAAGGATGAAAAAGCAGTTAGAGCTCCTAGGGTGGCCACCATAGTCCTTCTAGATCACCGATATGTGCATTCCATCCCATTTTTCGAGGGCACAGGGCCTTGAAATCATGTTTTTTGTCTGAGCCTCATCTTCTCTGCTGGCATCCATGTTTTGGTTCTCTTTATATTTTTCTTTTTTGGCGTTGTTTTTTTCCCTTCCTCCTTTCGACCCCTAGCTTTATGTAGAAAAGGGTGAATTATTGAGGATTTTTATTCGCAAAGGATGAAAGGAAGTGTGAGATCCTGGGGTGGCCACCCTAGTCATTCCCAATCATTGTTCTTTGCGATTACCCCCTTTTTTCGAGGGCGCAGGGCTCAGGAAGTTTGTTCTTTCTTTGAGCCTCCTCATTTGAGAGGGTATACAATTTTTTTCTTAATTTTATCCTTCCAGCCCCTATATCTACAATTAAAATGGAGAGTTTTAGTTTTTTGATGTTCATGAAGGACTAAAAGAAGTGCAATTTTCGGGGTGGCCACCCTAGTCCTTCTTAGTCATTGTTATTTATAATTCCCTCATTTTTAAAAAGGCACGGGATTTGGAAAGAAACATTTTTGTGTTCTTGAGATTTACCTTGTGAGGGGCTAGGATAAACCTCTTTATTTTCTGTTATATACATGTATGTTTTTTTTTTGTTTTTCCCTTCCCTTCCTCTTGTCAGCCCCTAGGAGCATTACAAACAAAGGGTGGAACTGTTGCAATTGGTTCCTCGAGAAGGACGAAAAACAACAAGAGCTCCTCGAAAGGCCACCCCAATCCTTCTCGATCATGATTCCTTTCAGTTCCCCCCTTTTTGCAAAGGCATGGGGTCCAGGGAGCTTTTTGAGCCTCCCTCCAATGAGGGGGTTATGGAGTGTAGTTGTCTTTAGGAGTAAGGGGGCTTGTTGCTTTTTGCGATGAATTGTACATTGGGTTTGATTTTAGCCATTCATCGTGGGAATGCAATTTTTTGGTAAAATCATGGAAAAAAATCTCATAAATGAATATCTTGGCTCTTATTATGATGAAGAACGTAGAAAAATGCAATACTTAGTGTGAATTGCAGAATCCTATGAATCATTGTGTTTTTTAATGCAATTTTCTCCTGAGGCTTTATTTGAGGGAAATTCTATTTGGGTGTCACATCACATTCAAATGCACACCCTGCAATATGTTAGGGAGAAATGGATTTTGTTTTTTGTTACCAATGTGGTGAAGTTGGTTGAAATGTGGCAAGCGATGTTTTGTGGCATGAGTCGGCAAGCGATGATCTTGTTCCCCTGGTTGGGTAGTTGGAATTAGTTGATGCATTCTTTGCATCACATCCCTAGAAATTTCTTTGATCTCTCTTGTCCTCCCATTGGGTAGGGATAATTTAGCTCCAACATGAAACCTTATCTGATAAGGAGATCATGTATTTTTCTCAAAATTGAAAGTGATCAAAACTTATTGAACTTGAGCGATTAGGTATATCTCGTCATTGCGATTTTGGTGTCGTGAACGGTTCAAAAAATAGATGTCATATGAGGGAGATATCGCATTTTTATTGTTTTCCTAAACAACTAAATTTTTGTGACAAGAGTTACTGGGATGCATAGTTAACATGTAGGTACAACTAGCAAAAATGGAATATTCTGGGAATATTTTGTTTTCCTAAGTCAACGAGGTTTCACCACAGGGCATCTTCTAGGTCATTTATTTGGGTTTGTATGAATTTTTGTGAGAACCGTTGGATGGTTGACATGTGGTCAGCAAGTAGGCTGCCACGTGTCCCCTAGAAATTTGTGAAAAAAAAAAATTGGTTCTGGTGGGTTCGACCTCATGACCTCCAGCGTGCTTGCACAAGCCTCCACTGACTCTACTAATGGTGTTTATTAACCTATTAACATTTTGGTTCTATTTAAGTTTTGTTACATGGCAAGTTTGTGGGGGGTGTGGGAGGGGGACCACCGGTGCTCCCAACCCATCAACGGCCCCAATTGTTGTGGTCACATGTCAGCAACAACACCATGACATTAAATATGGAATCGATGACTAACCAAAACCACATCTTTGGCAGACAGTTGTAATGGTCACATGGTAAAGGTTTACACCTGTTACATTTATTCCAAACCATGACTGTTAAATCTAACTGTCGAAATACCCAAGGTGTTTTAAGTTGGTGGTTATCACATGTTTAACCGCCCATACAATGGTTAGTGGAACTCTTCCTACTCTAGGTTCCGTTGTACCTTTGTGGCGCATTTTTTAATGTTAAAACCACGGGGTTTATGCGGGGGTCAACTTGTGACCATCCCGCCCCTAACCATCCAACTTAATTCCAATGGTTTATGTGGTGGATTTTTATCTTGCCAGATAAATTAGGCAGAATTTTCTATATTAACTATTGTTAAACTGAAGTTCTCCATAATTAGTGGAGGTTTTGTAGCTGTGATTGGGAAAATGCCTAGGGAGGTCAATTTTCGACCAATTTGGGTGAAACAAGAGTCTATCTAGACTAATTAGAGCATTTTGAAGCCATTGGTGGAGAGAAAACATCCATTATAGGCTTTTAATCACATGTATTTTCAATTTTGAGAATAATGACAAAGAGGGACATGCCATTGTGAGCTGGACCAACAAATGTAGGCCAGGAGGGGTGAACTGCTTCATCATTCCTGCTGTGTAAAACTTATGCATGATATTTTTTCTCTTTTATACACTATTGTTCGGTGTTATTTAGGCTTATTTTAATTCTTAAATCTCACAAAATAATCTATGTTCCATGGTTAAATTACTCATTCCTTAAGAAAACAATTGCAGACAAATTTTACATGTTTTTATTACTGAAAGGAAAATTATCACAACAAATTAATACAATCCTTTTGTATCAGGTTGGTATTAAAGCTAGAGTTTATTATCTAGTGTTTTTGTGTGAAAATAATTTTTTAATTTTTTTCAAGTGTTCACATGCTTACTAGGATCAATATTAATAGAGGAGAGGAAAATTAACGGAAGAAAGAGGTTCTCAAAGTGATCCACAGTAAAGGAGGCAAATATTACCACATTATCCACCACCCATTCACCTCCAAAAGAAGCAAAAGCAGCATTAAGCATGCCTCCAGAGGAAGAATAAATCCACGATGAGGTGGATCCCAAAGAAGACAAAAGGGTATTCAGGAAAGCATTGCTTGACTTGACTGAGATGGTGAGAGTCCTTTATCAAGAAAGGAATGAGAGACTAGAAGGATAAGGATCCAAACTTCACAAGGAAGTTCAGGGATCATCATGAGGTCAAAATGATAAAGATAAATCAAAGAAGGGAAATGGAGGAAATGGAGGGATTGGAAAGTCACCATCCTCACCCTCATCATCATCATCCTCTACTTCATCTTTAGTACATCATCCACACAAGTCAAACAACATTGGTAAAAGTCCTTTTCTAAAACTTGATGTTAAGTTTGAATTTCCAATGTTTAATGGTGAATTAAATGCAGAAAATCTTGATAATTGGATTAGGAAATTGGAGGTATATTTGAGAATTTTGAACCTTCATGATGATGATACCAAAATACAACTAGCTTCATTGAGAATGGAAGGTGCAACACTTGTTTGGTGGGAAGCCAAGACAAAGGAGGAGATCAAGAAGCATGGTAAGATTATCATATCATGGACTAATTTCATTACTGCAATAAAATAACGTTTTTATCCATTACATCATTTAAAGAAAGCCGTAATGAATTGGAAAAATTTTAAACAATTGAAAGGATAGAATGTCCAAGAATGCACCCAAGCATTCCGTAGAAGAGCTCTCTTGTTAGGGGTAGATTTGCAGAGCCAAGATAATTTTCTCAAGTACATAGTAGTCTAACATAGCCACCGAAAAGATAATAGTCTCATGTTTATCCCTACAAGTCTAGATGAAGTTTGTGTTCAAGCTACATGTCTAGAAGCTAGAGGGAAACACATTCTTGATGAGGGTAGGAAGAAACATTTTAAGCGGAAAAACAAAGAACAAAACTCAAAAGGTAAGGGAAAAAATAATACATCTGTCAAGCAAGAGGGAGAAAACATGTTTTGTAAACTTTTGTCAAGAGAAGGCCATGAAGAGGAAAATTGTTGGAAATTACATCCTGAAACATGACCCAAGTATAATAAAAACAAAGGGAAGCAGAAAAATACAACTACAACTCAAAATTATTTACGAGAGGGTTTAGGTGATGAATCTAAAATTACAGCCATGGAATTGAAGAACATGAAGGGGAAATAAATTGAAACAAAGCCCAGTGCTAGTACATCAAACTGTCACATACAAGATCCAAATGAAGAAGAGATAATTGAACTGTTTCATGTGAGGGTCATATCCAAACATACAAATATTGACACAGAGTTTGACAGTAGGTCCCAAAAAAACTTAATCTCTGAAGACTTGGTCAAGAAACTTAATCTTGATACCATTCCACATCCAAAACCATATCCACTTGGGTGGATTTTTAAGGATGCAAATTTACAGGTTTCAAAGAAGTGCATATTGCGGTTTGCAATAACTGCACATTTTGTTGACATAGTTGAATTAGGTATGGTTCCACTTGATATTATAGGTATTTTTTTAGGAAGTTCTTACTTGTATGAAATTAAATTGATCTTCCATCGCCATGAGAAAAAATACCATTTATTCAAAGATGGAAAGGAGTACATTGTTAAAGAACATTGTTATTGCAATGGTAAATGATGGACAAGTAAAGAGGCTGGTGAATTTAAGTAAGAATTTTTTCTTCTAATGATTGAGCCTAAAGATGATGTTAATCATGAATTATTTGAGGATTGTGATCCTATGTTGAAATCATATTTACATGATTTAATTTATGCACATCATGAGATGTTTCAGGAGCCAGCAGGATTGCCTCCGAAAAGGGAGATTCAACATGAGATTCAGTTGCAACAAGATTGTCCTCTTCCAAACATTAGCATGTATCGCATGTCGATGATGGAGAATGCTGAAATAAAGAGGAAAATCAAGGACATGTTGGAGAAGGGACTAATAAGGCCAAGCACTTCACCATGTGGTTCACCCATAGTCTTGATTCCGAATAAATATGGGACTTAGCACATGTGTGTAGACTTCAGAGCTTTGAACAAGATAAAGGTAAAGAATCAATACCCACTCCCAAGGATAGATGATTTACTTGATCACCTGAAAGAAGAAATTTTTTTCACTAAGTTAGATTTACGAAGTGGATATCATCAAGTAATAATTGCATAAACTGATATATGGAAGACTACATCCAAAACCAAACAAAGACTCTTTGAGTGGTTATTTATGTCGTTTGGTTTTTGTAATGCACCGACAACTTTCATGCATGTTATGGATAATGTTTTGCATCCATTTCTTGATGAATTTTTGATTGTGTATTTAGACGATATACTCATTTTCAGCAAAACAAGGGAATAAAATGTCTTGCATGTGAAAAGGGTGCTTCATGTTTTGAAGAAAGAGAAATTATTTCTTAAGATGTCAAAGTGTCAGTTCGGAAATACTTCTCTGATTTATTTGGGACACACTATAGGAGGAGGCAAGTTGAGAATTGATCCTTATAAATTTGAATCCATATAGAATTGGCCCAATCCCAAAATATTAATGGAGGTAAGAAGTTTCTTAGGTGCAACTCAGTATTGGAGAAACTTTATTGCTAACTTTTCTTCCATAGTAGCTCCTATGCATGTAGTGAAAAGTGTAAAGAAAGTCTTCCATTGGAGAGGAAAACAACGACAAGTTGTTGAAGCTTTAAAAGGAAATACTAGTGAAGATCTGGTCCTTGCAGTACCGAATTTGAGATAGCCATCTGAGATACAAATGATGCTAGTGATTATGCCATGGGAACAGTACTTTAGCAGCATGGTAAGCCTGTCTATTTTCATTTTGAAACATTCAATGGTGTTGTAACTAATTATCCTACATATGAAAAAGAGTTTTATGCATTGGTACAAACTTTCAAGAAGTGGAAACAGTATTTTATGGGTAAAGAGATGATTATACATACCGATCACCAACCATTACAATACTTGTAGTCACAAACAAAATTGTAGCAATCACGACATTTTAGGTGGATGGACTTTCTTCAATAGTTTCATTTGGTTATAAGGTAAAAGAAAGGTATGTTCGATAAATTTGTTTATATGCTTTCAAGACCAATTATAAGAGCTTCTACTTTACATAAAAATTATTCTATTGTACATGAGAGTTACATATAACAATATGAACATGATGTTGATTTTCAACATGTGTATGCTAATTTGAATAAAGGGAATAAAGTTGACAAAAAATATTATCACATGCATAAAAGAAATTTGTTTCATTTGGGTAAGTTGTGTATACCATAAGGAGAGAGTCATAGTGTCATGAGAGAGGTTCATTCATCTCTTATTGTCGGACACTTTGAGGTAAGAAAAATAGTGGTGCATCTATAGACGTATTGCTATTAGCCTCGCATGATAGATAGTGTGTCACATTTGATAAGAGGTTGTTCTATGTGTGCAACAAGAAAGCCTAGAAATCGGAAGCTTGGATTCTACATGCCACTACTGGTACCATCAAGGCCATGGGAGAGTGTCTGCATGGAATTTATTGGAGTTTTACCTATGTCAAGAGAACAACATGATTATCTCTATATATTTGTGGATAGATTCAGTAAAATGTGTATACTTATTCCATGCAAGAAAATCATTACTGCTGAAATTTATTTTCATCATGTATGAGTTGATTATGGATTTCCAACTTCTATTATTAGTGAAAGGGATTCCAAGCTCGTTGCGAATTTTTGGTCCAATCTTTGGAAGAGGATGGACACCAATTTGAAAAGGTGTACTTATTTTCATCTACAAACTAATGGGAAAACCGAGGTGGTGAATAGAACCATTGTGCATATATTGAAAGCATATTACAAAAAACATCCCAAGTCGTGGGATGAGCAACTACATTACATTTATCACGCTTATAACCGGGCCAAGCACTCTTCTACAAATACTTCACCTTTTGAAGCCTGATTGGATATTTTATGAAATCACCATTAGCCTTCATCTTTGATAAGGTTGTTTCCATTGATGGGCATAGTGATATTGACAAGGCTTAAAAGTTCATTGAGAAAATTCATATGATTCATCAACAAGTTCAATAAAATCTTGAGAATATTCATAGAAAATTAAAGGAGAGCCGCCAAACATAGAGTTGATCACAAGTTTCAAGAAGGAGATGAGGTATGGTTGCACATAAGCAAAGAAAGGATGAAAGGAGAAGGTAAAAATCTCAAGCCCATTCGCTATGGTCCATTCAAGATCATTAAGAAATTTGGTAATAATGCATTTCAACTTGAATTTCCTTTATATATGCAAATGTACTCAGTTGTCAATGTTGAAAATTTACGTTTGTATGAGCATCCTCTGATTGATGATCAATGGAGTGATTTTCAGCTGCCATCTATAGAATATTTCTCGCTAGAATATGTGGATGAGCTCAAGGAGGATGCCATCTTTGACAGGAGGACACAGACATCTAAGATGGGAAGTGTCGACTACCATCGAGTTGGATCAAAGGCAGTAAACCAAGTAAGGCAAAGTGGATGGAAGTTGGAAAGGTGAGGGAGTTGTACCATCATATACTAAATAGGTAATTAATGCCTTTTTGGGTCTAAGAGAATCCAAATGGGGAGGTGTGATTAGGAGATCATGTATTTTTCTCAAACTTGAAAGTGCTCGAAAATGTATCAAACCTACACGACTGAGTAGATCTCTTCATTGCAATTCGGAAACCATGAACAATTCAAAAAACCAATGTCATATGAGGGATATATCGCATTCTAGTCGTTTTCCTAGAAAACTTAAATTTTGTGACATTAGTGACTAGGATGCCCAGTTAGCATGTAGGTATAGTCAGTAAAACTGGAATATTATGGGAATATTTTATTTTCCTAGGCCAACCAGGTTTCGCCACATGGCATCTCCTGGGTCCCTGATTTGGTTTTGTACAAATTTTTGTGAGAACCGTTGGATGAGGGACACATGGCTATCTTGGAGGCTTCCACATGTCCCCTGGACAGCTGTGCAAAATTTAGTTGGGTCCCGGGGGTTCGACCCCATGACCTCCGGTGCACCTGCACAAGCCTCCACCAACTCTGCTAATAGTGTTTCTTAACGTAATAGCATTCAAGATATATTTAAGTTTTTTTACATGGAAATTTTATGGGGGGATCACCAGAGGTCCCCACCCACTAATGTCCCCAATTTTTCTAGTCACGTGACGACTAAAACACCGCAAAATCAAATATGGAACCGGTGGCTAACCAAACTACATCTCCAGCGGATAGTATGTAAAGGTTTACAACTGTTACATTTCTTGCAAACCACGACCATTAAATTTGATAATTGAAATACCCATTACATTTTAAACTGGTGGTTATCACATGTTTAACTTTCCATACAATGGTTAGTGGAACTCCACCTACTCTGGGTTCCACTCCACCTTTGTGGCATAGTTTTTAATGTTAAAACTATGGGGTTTATGGGGGGGGGGGGGGGGGGGGATCGTGACCACCCCACTCATAACAATCCAACTTAATTCCAAAATTTTATGTGGTATATTTTTAGTGTGCCAAACAAACTAGGAAAATTTTTCTATTTTGACTGTAGTTAAGCTCCAGTTCTCCATAATTAGTGGAGGTTTTGTAGCTGTGATTGGGAAAATGGCTACGGAGGTCAATTTTCCACCAATATGGGTGAAACAAGAGTCTATATAGACTAATTATAGCATTTTGGAGCCACTGGTGGAGAGAAAAAAACCATTAGAGGCTTGTAAGGACATGTATTTTCAATTTTGAGCATAATGAAAAAGAGGGACATGTCATCGAGAGCTAGACTAGAAGATGTAGCCCAGGAGGGTTGAAATGCTTCATCATGCCTTCTATGTAAAACTTAGGTGTGATTTTTTTATCTATTATACACCATTTTTCAGTGTTATTTAGGTTTATTTTCAGGATTAAAAGTCACAAATTCATCTATGTCTCATGGTTAAATTAGTCATTCCCTAAGGAAGCAATGGAGAAAAATTGTACATGTTTTTGTTACTGAAAGGACACTTAGCACGTCAAAATAATACAGTCATTTCAGATCATCAGCTTAGGTAAGAACACTTTCTAAGATTAAGCATATAATTAAGCAGAGGAAAATAAACTTACAAGGATTCCCCTAGTAGCAGTGAGTGAACTGGGAAGAGCCTAACATGAAAATTGGTTGGCAACATCTCCTGAATTGTAGTATGTAGAAGCACCCTTAGTGGAGGAACTGGGAAAATTCCATTAGAAGGGAGTGCTTGAGAGGGTGAAAACCCCATTGGGCCAGAACCCTGCCATATCACGAGGCAATTTTGGCGAGTCGGGTTGTTTGGGAATCAAACCTTAATTGGGTGGTAAATTTTGTCCAAGGCTAAATATAGGTGAGAGACCCATGCTGAACAAGTAACATGAGTGAAATATGAAAAATACTTTGAAAATAGAGTTAAAAAGTGCTTGAAATTTTCGTGAGGGAAGTGGATAGGGGTTTTTGATGTGTCTTGATCGGATGTGGAACGACTCAGGCTGGTTCGCCACTCGACTTGAGATGCAAACTAACACAAGCTGCTTCAAATTTAAAAGCATGGGTGGAGTACCACATGTATTTTTTCCATAGTGGTGGTGGAGAAATGAATCGCGCACCATTGTGGGGGCCCATGTGCACCTTCTCACTCGTGGTTTTAGTTAGCGAGCTTTCCATTCAACCCGTCTTCAAACATACAACAAGGATTATAACATGTGTGCAAGCCGATTGGTTTGAAAACCTGTGAGGCGCAAGGAATATGACGGGTGAGATCCCCACTCTAGGGGGGTGCATCATCAACCGACCTTGAGCTTATGCGAAGGGTTAGAGTGTGAGCACACCTATTGGGACTCGAAAGATGGTGAACTATGCTTGAGCAGGGAAAATCTAGAGAAAAATCTTATAGACGCTTGTAGTGATACTGACGTGAAAATCATTCGTCCAACTTGGGTATAGGGGCAAAAGAATAATCGAACCATCTAGTAGTTGGTTTCATCCAAAGTTTCGCTTAAGATATAAAAAGCTCACGTGCAAGTTTTATCGAGTAAAGAAAATGTTTACAGGCTTGGGGGCATAACGCCCTTGACTATTCTAAAACTTTAAATATGTAAAACGGTGTGGCTGCTCCATTGAGTCGTGCCATGGAATGAAGCGCTCCAAGTGGTCCATATTTGTTAAGAATAATTGGCGATGCAGGATGAACCGAATATCTAGTTACGGTGTCATATTACACGGTAACCTAGATCCCACAAAGGGTGTTGGTTGATTAAGATAGCAAGACGGTGGTCATGGAAGTCAAAATCTGCTAAGTGTGTAATAACTCACCCACCGAATCAACTAGCCCTAAAAATGGATAACATTGAATTACAGAATCTATACTCAATCGTTGGAGCAATTTCCTAGCTTCGATGAGTAGGAGGATGCGGGGTTCATTGAGAAACATTGGGCGTGAGCTTAGGTGGATCGGTCCCTGGTGCAGATCTTGGTGGTAGTAGAAAATATTCAAATGAGAACTTTGAATACTAAAGTGGGGAAATATTCCATGTCAACAAAACTTGTACATAGGTTAGTTGATCCTAAGAGATGAGGAAGCCTTGTATCAAGGGTGCACTCTTCACGAGAATTGAAAGTGAATCAGGTTAATACTACCAAACTAGGGCAGGCCACCAGGTGGCAATTTTAGGGAATACAGAGACGTCGTCGAGGGCCCCAGGAAGAGTTATAATTTTTTTAATAGCTTTCCCACCCTAGAATCAATTCACACAGAGGTAGGGTCTAACGGCGGGAATATCACCACACATCTTGCAGTGTTTGGTGGACCCTAAACGACCCTTCAAAATATAGAGGACAGAGTATCGTTCATGCCCAGTTGTATTCATAACCGCATCAAGTCTCCGAAGTAAAAACCCTCTAGTCAATAGAACAATGTAGGTAAGGAAAGTTGGAAAAATGGATCCATAACTTTGGAAAAGGATTGGCTCTGAGGGCTAGGCCAAGGGGTCTGGGCCCTCAACTTGTGGGTTGTCGACAGTCTGCCCAAGCTACTCTTGTGGTGAGGGTGGGCAGTCATGTGTTGATTGCGCTACTGGCGTAGAATTCCCCCTAGCAGGGGATTTTTCCTAGGTGGTGAAAAATCGACTAAGAAATGGTACAAACAATGTCCCTGAGAATGCTAACGCAATGTGATTTCTGCCCAATTCTTTGAATGTAAAATTGAAGAAATTCAACCAAGAACGATTAAAAAACGAGAGTAAATATGACTTTCTTAATTTATCCAAATGCCTCGTCATCTAATTAGTGAAGTGAAAGAATGGATTAATGAGATTCCCACCGTCCCTATCTACTATCTAGAGAAACCACAACCAAAGGAATAGGCTTGGCAGACTCAGCAGGGAAAGAAGACACTGTTGAGATATAATTTAGTCTGATTTTTTGAAATTACTTGAAAGGTGTAGAATAAGTGGGAGTCATTTTTTACGCAAGTGAAATACCACTACTATTAATGTTATGTTACTTATTATGTGGGGTGGAGATGGGGCACTGCCCTTGTTTTTGGCCTTAACGAACATTTCGGCGAGTAGATCGAGGCAAAACACATTTTTAGGTGGGAATTTTGACTGGGGTGGCACCTCTGTTAAATATAACATGTGTCCTAAGATGAGATCAATGAGAACAAAAATGTCGTGTGGAAAAAAGGGTAAAAGCTCATTTTATTTTGATTTTCATTATGAATAAAATCCATGAATTTGTGGTATGTCGATCCTTTATACTTTCAAAATTTGTAGCTAGAGGTGTGAGAAAAGTTACCACGGGGATAACTAGCTTGTGGCAGCCAAGCATTCATAGTGATGTTTCGCTTTTTGATCCTTCGAAGTCGTCTATTTGTAATATTGTGAAGAAGAATTCACCAAGTTTTGGATTGCTCACCTACTGATAGGGAATGTGAGTTGGGTTTAGACTGTCATGGGAGAGGTTAGTTTTACCCTACTGATGAAACACATCGAAATAGTCATTCAACTTAGTACAAGAGGAACCATTAATTCACACAATTGGTCATCGTGCTTGGTTGAAAAGCCAGTGGCGTGAAACTAACATGTGTTGGATTATGACTAAATACCTCTAAATCAAAATCCAGAATAGAAGTGGTGCATGTCACTATTCGATTGTATCTTGACCCACAGTAGTGCCATTGCTTTGTCACCCCCCGAGGCCCATGGAATTTTCAAATCATGATTGTGAAGTGTCTCAGTCAGGGCAGATTTGAATTTCAATTTAAAATGGTCGTTGATAAGAATCCTTTGAAGATGAATTAAATACATGATGGGGTATTTTAAGTGGCGAAGTGGCCCTGCTACCATGATCCAGTAAGATTCAGCCCTTGGTCGCCTTGATTCAGAGCTTCAGTCTAGTCACTTTATTCAAAATTTGGACAACTATCGTTTTTGCACATTTTTCTCCTCCTCCTTCATTAAAAAGTCATTTCTTTTGTTCACATCTCAAAAATTATTTTCTTTGGGGTGAGAGATTTGGAGTTTCCATGCCACGCCTATGAGAGAAATTCCCATTTTATGGAACTTATGGTTGGTTACATGTCACAACATTAAAGAAAGATCTGTCGCCGAAGTCTAGGGGACACAAAGGGTGTGCTTCTATTTTGTGGCATGTCGTAAAACCATACCAAGCTTGTAAAAATTAGGGTTTCCATGTCCTCCTGCGACCCTGAGGGAAACACAATGGGGAACTTGGGGTTTCCATGTCGTGACACAGCCAAAACCATCACCCGAGCCTGGGAAAATTGGGGTATCCATGTCCCACCCCTGAGAGAAAGCACATGTTTTTGTATTTTATGACACACTGGAAGCTACAGGTTTTCAGTAGATCCCCAGTGCTGGGAACTTTGGATTTCCATGATGATGGAAACCACTACCCAATTCTAGGGAACTGGTGGTGTTTCGAAACTATGACCCAAGCCTCTAGGGAACTTGGGCTTTTTTTTCCATGTTGCACCATGGACAATCTCACTGCCCAAGTCAATGAAACTTGGGGGTTTACATTTCATGACACAAGAGAAACCCACCCCAATTTGGAGCAACTTGGGGTTTTCATTTCATAGCACAACAGAAATTTCCCATGTCTAGGAAACCTAGGGCTCCCATTTCCCACCACGATGGAAACTACAACCCTAGCATGGGTAAGTTGGTGGTTCCATGTAGCAGTGTGATGAAAACCGCTATCAAGGTATGTAGAACTTGATGTTTTCATGTTGCGCCACGGTTAAAATTGTCGCCCCAGTCTGGGGAAATTTGAGTTTCCATGTCATGGCACGATAGAAACTACCACACAATTTTGTGGAACTTGGGGGTTCCCATTTTTTGTGGAACGATAGAAACCATCCAATTCTTGGAAACTCAGGGATTTCCATGTCCCAACATGATATAAATCATGGCCTTGTTGCGGGGAGCTTGAGTTTCCATGTCACGACACGATGGAGAAATGCCTAATTCTGCAAAACATTAGGGCTTCTATTTCATGGCATGAGGGAAACTGCCTAATTTTGGGAACCTTGTCATTTACATCTCTTGCCCCAATGAAAACTATGACCTTAGTGTGGGGAACTTGGGCTTCCACATCGCAGCATGACCGACATCGGTCGGGTTTATTGAACTCATGGTTTCCATTCTGGGGCATGATGAAGAACTGCCCAATTCTAGTGAATGCGGGGCTTGCATTTCGCGGCATAGTGGAAACTGCTTCCCTGGTATGTCTCTAGAACTTGTGGTTTTCATGCCTTGTCACAACGAAATCCATCCAAGTGTGGGGAAGGTTGGGTCTCCTTGCCCCACCATGAGGACATACGTCCAACTATGTGAAATCTGAGGTTTTGATGTCCCTGATTAATGGACACCACCCAAGTATACATCTCTCGCAATGGAAACCACTCCCTTTCTAGGAAACTTGGGGTCTCCATGTCCCATCACGACAAAAATATACCAAGTAGGGGGTCGCTTGGGGTTTCCTTGTCCCTCCTCGACAAAATTCACCAAATTGTGGGGAACCCATAGTTTCCATGTCACGTCTAGTCAAATGCCTCCCAATTCCAGGAAATTTGGGGCTTCCATGTCTCGTTGTGATGGAAATCACCCAGGTGCAGTAAAATTGGTGTTTTTGCATCCCTCCAATGACCGAAGCTGCGACCCTAGCACAGTAAAATTTTTGGGTTTCCATGTCTTAGTAGCGATGGTAACCACCACCCAAGTGCATGAATCTTGGGTTTTCCACATCCACCTACCATGGAAGTCGCCCACGTCTACGGGAGATTAGTGTTTGCATGTTGGGGAGTGAGGAAAACCCCACCTAGGTTAGGGAAACATGGGTGTCATGACCCTATACCTGTGGTGCTCTTCCAACCATGTATAGTGGGCATGAAACCACTACACCTTTTTCTTTTTAGAAATAATAGAGTGTATGGAATACGTCTAACAGCAACACTTAGTAATTTTTTCAAACAAATTTTATTGACAATGAAATGAAATAACATTAAACTTAAATATTTAACTTTTCACCATTAAACATTCAACACATCACACAAGTACGCCCATACATACTTGGGAGGGGAAACTCCCATAAACTCTGCCCAAATATATAAAATTGTTCAATAATGTACAATTTACAATAATGACACAATTTGACTAGGTACGTGCAACCACCTACAAACCTTGTCAATTCTTTCCAACAATCGTGCCTTGATTTGTGCAATGCTTCCACTCAACCACACTTTAATATGGTGGAAACACCAAATTATCAGTCAAAACACAATTATGAAATTTTTGCCAATTGTCTTGTTGATCGGGTCACATGGGTCACTATATGCACAAGATGTGTACCCAACCCAACCCACTATCATGCAGTCGGGTCACTTTCTACATGAGGTGTTGTGCCTAGCCCAACTCCACACGCCGTGCACATTCACTTCTACAGCTCCCTGATTTCCAGAGTATTTTTGATCCCTCTAAAGTTATATTCTCAGTTTTCTTCCCCCGGTTCTGTCACATGGTCTACATGCCAGTGCATGACCTGTGACTCGACACACCCACAAACTCATGTTGGCATGAAAATCTTTCTTGTTTTCCAGTTTTGACTTCGCTTACTACCTCTAGAATACACTTTTGACTCTATATGATTCAATTTCTTTACCACTACTTTCCATATCCAACATATATGGCTAATTTTGGAACAGACCCCCTTGCAACATGTTTGTTCAGCTTGAAGGTAGGTCGGCTCATTTCAAAAGTATGGGTTGGCCCACACGCTCAACCACGTTGGCCCAACCATATAAAAATCCCATCACAAACATTGGTCACTCGGGTCATTTGGGTTGATTTCCCATTTACCCGACTCACCCAACTGCCATTACGCACGACTTTCCTGATGCCCACATGACTCGCCTGCCCATTATGGGCACGAACTCGACTGATGCCATCACTCACTGCGCTCACCAAACATACTTCTTGCCCCAAGCTCCACATGACTCACCCCGTCATACATTTTCCAAGTGTCGACACATGACTCATTTCAAAGATGTGCGTATATGAACACGGTTCTCTGAGTGTCACACATGTCATCGCATATGCTCGTTGCACATGAATCCAACTCATGGTCATGACATCCTTCCCCACTTAAAATAAGGTTTTCATCCTTGAAAACTCCATTGCATCATTGAAAAGTGTCGCTTTCTCCCACATTCCCAAAATGTCCATGTTTTCCATCTTTGCTCCATCATTGAACAAGCCACCAAGGTTAATGACTCCATATACATGTACATGGGAAAATCTCCTCAATCCATGGTCATAAACAACATCTGTTGCAATCTCCACACATTGCTTCCATTGTATGATGTCAATATCCACAATTCAAGCTACATGTTATCACTACAACATATATCATGTCGACCCATCATGCATCTTCAATATCATGTGAATCTGCTACTAAGATACTCCTACTCAAATCCAAAATATGTCATTGCGTTGATCTCCACCATGTCTTGAACTAGTTGGGTAGTTGATCCAACTATCGCGTCCAAACCATTTGAGAACACTTCCTTGTGCCTTCACTGACTATTTCTCTAGCATTATGTGACATCATCAACTTGATCCAAAAATCTCCCAACTCTATAAAAATAATCCATGCTCGTGTCCATGAATTAACCTCCATCTCATCCACAACATGATGTCCATAAAATATCAAGAAAGCCATCTCCAGGTCCATGAAGTAGTCCTCATTTCATTGGCAACATGTTGCAAATGATGCTAATATCTATGTGTTGCTCGTATATTTTCACATCTATCCAGCATCATCATTAATGTGTGAGAGTCTCATCTTCTCCAATTAATCAATAACTCCACCCATCAATCCAATGCTCAATGTGCCATATACAAGTGCATGAAGAAACCTCCATATCATCCAGAATATTCTATATATGAATCATTCAAAGGGGAAATTTAACCCTTGCCTCATCATCCATCCATGCTATGCCCATGATCCAAGATCAATCAGCCACCATGTCCATCAAAAGTGTGGCTAGGTTAAAAATGCTCAACCCATGCCCAAGTGCACCCCACCAAGGCATCTCCATCACTGCAAATCAATCGAAATCCAAAGAATCATGTCTCAACCATATCAATAAAGTAACTCCTTATGAAAATAACCCACAATGTTTCTAAGGTATGCATCCCATACTACATCAAATTCAATTCACATCGTGACCTCAACTCATCAATGAACTAGATACTCGAAGACAACTATAATATGAAGTCTCCAATGGCCGCAAACATCTACAAATTATCATGAAATCATATGCATCATCTCCATCCAACACTTAGGCAAGCACACTTGAATTAGCCATGAATTCCATCACATGTTCCCTCTTCCCTCCAAGTCACATTAATGTCCTCATAAGTTGCTCAGAAAACCATCATTGTCTTCTTCTCCAAATGTGAACAAAATACCCATCAATCCATCTATAAAATTTCTTCATGCTGCACTAGAAATTCCATCTCGATCAACATCCTTGCCTTGAAACTCCTTCTTGATTCTCATAAGTGGCATCCCCATAAGTGCACCCACATAATTTCCCTACATAATGTCTTCCATGCTATCATGTCTATTTCCATGACTTGGGCTGCTCAAATGTCTATCAAGGTAGACTCAAAACAACTCTAGTCATATCATCCTTGTCCATCATCCAGGTTAGTGCCCTTGGTCACTTCTACCTTCATATTCCATCACGGGTTCTTCCTTCACTACTGCCTTCCCCACTAAAGGTCCACAATGTAATATTCCCAAAATGGGGAAAGCAGCAATATATCACATAAACATGGAAAATAGTATTGAATACATCAATACACAATTACATGAGACAAATGTATAACCATATTATAGCAAATAATGGGTACAAGATCTTGAGGATGAAGTCACTCAAGCAATACAAGATGTACCTCCAATAAGAAAATATGCAATCACATGAAAAATAGATGTTATACAAATGTCTTGAGCTAAGACAATGTAGTTTTAGGGCATAAAATTCTGCATAAATATAGATCAATATAGATCTCCTTTTATATAGCACAAACAATGCTAGGAGTGAAGATCTAGACTCCTAAACACTTTTCCAATAGAACTCAAGAGGGTGTTCTATAAATAAACAAAATACGAAAATGTCAGAATGAAGCCCTAGGGATGAATTGCAGTTGCAAACTGAATACTAGAAGGAGGTGGATGCACTGATAAATAAATTAATATATATCCTCCAACAAATTCTCCAAGTGAAAGGCTGATCCTAACACTAAATATCTCACCCTCCCAATCAAGCACTAAAATCTCCAGTACAAATGTTCACTTAAATAATGCAGTCAAATATGGATTATGTGTTCTAAATGATAGGAATAGATTGGCTTGGTTCCAAGATGTGAAATAAATCTCAAGAACCTCCTTCTCTGATCTCCCAATGAGAATAATTCTTCCTCCCTTGAAAAAATAGGTCAGAAAGAGGGTTTCTCAACCCTCCACTACAACACCCTCCAACACAACACAAATCTAAATAGAAACTATGCTTTAGATGAAGACAGAAGCTTGGAAATAATGCTAGATGTGTTTCAATGATATTAAAATGATCTTCCAAGAGGCTACCTCAAGGGAAGAGGTGTGATCATTGCTCGAGAACACCCAGTGCTAAACAACACTACAAGCTCAACTAAACAACTGAAGAATGAAAGAAGTCATGCAAAACACAAAATCATTAATCAATAATCCCCCCACATATGGCTTCCTTTCCCTCCTCATAAAAAATGTGAGCCTCCTCACCTTGGGTCCCACTCATTAGGTTTTCCACTATCATGGAGTCTTCCTTCCTTTCACACTGCATTGTCTCTTAACGATGATTCACTCCCTCCATACCAGCGCTATTTACTTGGTCAAAATTGACCTTGTCCACATGCATTAGCCCCCATTCACACATGAGGGTGCTATATCTAACTAGGAAGAGGATCCCTTTTCACATCAAGAGGGATTACATGCCTACTAAAGAGATTTATGGGCCTACCTACCCATTTATTCATCTAACTAAATGATAAGATCAAAATTAATATTCCCATTAGCTTCATGGCAATTTAGGAATATTACAGTCCTCCCCTTCCAAATGTTACTTTTCATCAAGCAACTGCAAGGATAGAAATGAAGATCCTCCTCTCCCCCTCTTGTAGCATCCTGATATGATATAATCCCCAAGGAACAAGATGTTGTCTCATCAATAAATCTCCAAGTTTCTCCTCCCAAGTATGAAAGTTATATTTTCGTGACAAACCCAAATAGCTATCATCATCAAGAAGTAAAATACCCATGGAGGAAACAATGGGTTTTCTATAGGTCTTCTTGAGGCATTGAACCTGAAATACATTGGGAATTATCATTCTGATGTGAAGCCTCCATTCCCCAGTTATCATCCATAAAAAATTAGTCACCCTCCAACATGGCAACTCATGAAAAATTCCCTCCACCTTAAGCTCCTGAAAAATAGGTGGGCTGCATGGCTGAACATGATGGATAAAATTTTCCATACCAAGCTGTATCTCTCTCCACTTATGATAAGTGTAGAGCTTCTACTAAATTTGGGTTGCAACGATGTTGCCTTCATGAAGCAAAATGGTAGTTGGGTCTTCAAAGATCCACTCTTTGGTTCTTTCCCATACCACCCCATATAAAGTGAATATGACATTATCATCATATGGGATCCAAATGAGAGAGGTACTAAAGGTTTTACATAGTGCTGGAAGGTACCAACAGTCTCCCAAGTAGTCACAGTGCAGTTTTTATGATTGTTGTTTTAGAAAATAACATGGCAAGTTGTCACTTAAGAAATTGCTACTTGTGTATGTCATCACATCTACTAGTAAATAGTAAATGGACTTGTATATCAACTGAGCATAATGAAAATAATACAAAAATTTCTGAAATCCATACAATAAATAGCTATCTCCATCATAGATTTTGGCCCAAAAATGACCATGAAGCCCAAAGAGAGGCTTTCCCTCTTGTGGAGCAATGCACTGTATAGAGATGGTAAGAGACTGCAAATACTATTTTAGATAATCAATAAATGAAAAAACATAATTCTTACAATTTACTAAGAGTAAGATGATAATAAGATCCATTAATGAGCCCTCCATAGTGGTGTGACATACTCCCATGAAGATGAATGAACTATGTGATGTATAAATATTTCTCCTCTTATTCTTGGAAATCCAAGTCAAGAAGATCATACCATGGTAATATATGTCTCCATCCATTACTCCATCACTCTCATCTCCTACTTTTCCATCAAGTTCATCATATGTGAAGTGATCTTCGGAACACTCCATCAAAAAACCCAAGCTCCCAAGTGGCAGCACTATTTGCCTTTGTAATAAGGCTCCTGTCATCTCATAGCTCCATTATATTACATGCCCAACGTCAAATGCATCTACCCTAATTCTATTGTATATGGGAGATTCCTTCCAAAGTGGAAGTACCTCCTGATATTCCAAGGCTAAATGTTTGGTCTCAACCTAGTCTCCTAAATTGAGTTCATTTAATTGTCAACCAGGGTTGGTAAACTGCTGAAGTGAAGTGCACTGTATGTGCCTAGGTGTTTGTCTCTTAATGCATTGTGTTTAGTGTTTTATGATGTTTTTGGTCTTTTGTGATGATTTTTATGTTCACAAGGAAAATGAATAGAAATTTAGCGGAAAGAAGTTACTGGTTAAAACAGAGTGAAGCCTAATTGGTTGATGAAAAATGACAAATGCAAATGCAAATACTGAAACAGAATCAAACCTAAACTATGACTAAGAAGAATACAAAGCTTGATAATGACTTCAATAAAATGAATCAAAACATAAACTTAACTTGTCCAATTCTTTCATCAAAGGTATTTTGGGGGAGCTTGAGAAATGGTCAGCTAAGTTTACAAATTCTCCTAACTAAACAATTAAACAACCAGCTTATAATGATGCAACATTTTATCCATGATTAAAGATTTGTGAAAACATATTTGGAGGAAAACATTGGTACCATCATAAGATCTCTACTCTAAGACTAGTTCCTAACTCTGTTATGCAACTTATTTTAACATTACTAAACCTTACTCAAGAGTTATAGATTTATTTTTAAAGTAGTCTTTTGAGAAAAGGATTTGTTTATGAAGTGGTAAAGAAGTTGCAAAAGTACTTCAGGCCTTGAAATGATATTGTCTTCTGTTCATATGGTTATGAATCAATTATAGTTTTGGAACAAGAAGAGGTTTTGTAAATAATGAAGGCCGTATTGTTAAGTTTAACAACTAATGTAATCTAATATACAGTGGATGACAACTAATTGTGGAGTGAAAATGCAATGAGTTAAGCTAAAACTGAACTTAAGATGTCACTAGTCTAAAACAGTGCTGAACTAACAAGCCATTATCAAACTTAAAATAAAATAACAGAGCATGAATTGAATGCAATTTGACTCCGGAGTACCCTAAATAAGTTATCATGCATTAATCTATGGGATTCTACAGCCTGTTTTGTCCATCATGATTGGTATTTTGGAAGAGATTCTTAGAACAATCCTGACTGTACAATTCAGTGCAAATGAAAACATAAAGACTGAAAGCAATTTAAAAACTAAGACATCACATCTATCTCCTACCCATCATTATGGTATTTTGGAAGCTCTTTTTAAGAGTAAGATCAGCTATGCTACTTAGTGCAAACAAACAACTGAAACGTTCAGTATCACAGTCATGCCTTAGAAATCATAAGGATTTTTCGGAAGAGTTTTCTTAGTATAAGTTCAACTGTGATAGTGAACAAAAGAAATTACAATTAAATCCTACAACACTATAGCCATTTCCCATTCATTATCATGATCTTTTGGAAGAGTTTCTTCTTTTGGAAGAGTTATTAGAAAAAGTATAACTATAGTGGCTAATGAAATTAACTACGAACTCAAACTTCAAAAACGTAAAAAAAACTAAGATACTTATCTAAATTATGAAAGTAAAGCCATGCAGGAGGCAGGGGCCCTCTACCACCAGACAGAATCTAACTCCAAATCAACTCAACGCGCTCAAAGCAATGCTGTCTTCTTCATTAAAGGAGAAATAACTTGAAACAAAGTAGTCTCGGTCTTCAGAAATATAGCATGAAATCTAAGAAAAATCTAGCCTATCTCTCGGTTTCCCAAGTGTTTTTATAACAAATTTACATAACAAAACTTGCAACAATACAGGGATCCTTGTCTTTCCTTATCAAAATCACATTATGACTCTGAAGATGGCAACGTAAAGAGAAAAAGGACATCTGGACTAAGACAGTCCTATTAGAAGTCTACTTCCTTAAATGAGTTCCCACGTACCAAAAGCATGTCCAGAATTCAGTTCTTCCTTCATGGTGAGCAACGAATGATGTGGACATGACGTGGAATATACCCATATGTGGTTTTTCTTGAGAGGACACCTGGAACATGCCTGAACGTGAAGAAAGCTGCAGAATTTTCGGTTAGCTACGGAATGTCTGCATTCTGCAGCTAGTTCCTGTCAAAATGCATTACAATGACAAAAATCACAAAACTTAGCAAGTTAGCCATGTAAATCATTCTAAAAGTAATTTTAACTAATTTCATTAATCAATTGGGTCTGGGGCAACAATGGACAAGGGAAAATGAGGTAAAGTAAGATGAAATAAAGCACAATCTTGGGGCTCAACATACCCCCACTGCTGTCTTCTTGCATGTCCTCATGCAATTTATTCCATAAACTCAGAGACTTCTGCAAGAACATCTAATCCTCTCCCTCTTATTTTCCTGGAAGCTAAAGGTCTTCTGGGTTTTCTGATGAAAATTTTGAACCTTAAGTTGATAAGTGCCCTGATTAGCTTCTTGTTCCTCTTTTTCAACTTTTCATTAGCCTTTTCCACTTTGTCCATTTGTAGAGATAAGGTTGAGTTCATACTAGTTTTGAGTTTGACTTGTTCCTTCAGAATATCATTCTCATTTTTGATGTGTCTATTAAGTATTTCTAGCTCATACCTATCCCTTCTTAACACATCTATTTCGGACAGTGGAGGACTAGGGTTTCTATCTCTACTCTCTGAAGATTTCCTTTCCAATGTTTCAACATAGTCATAAAATTCTTGCCGAGCAGGGTCAATTTCAGGGGTTTCTTCATTAAAATCCTCTTCAACATATTCTTCAATAGATGTTTCCTCATCTTCTATATTTATCACCCCTGTTTGTTTGATCTGAGTTTTCCTTAGTTTCCCCCTGAGTCTATGGCTTCTTCTTGGCTGGGATGATCCCTCTCCTTTTTCTATGGCAGATTTTCTGATTACTCTCTCCTTCTTAAGTTGTCTCTTAATTTGAGTCAACTTCTCTGAGATTATTTCCTCACTACTTTCCTGTATTGTTTTGTCAATTTCAATTTTTGAGGCTCTCCATTTTCTGCTTCTCCTTGTAGGCTGTTGTTCAGGTGAGGGCTCTTTTGGCTCTTCAAAATGATTTCTTATCAAGAAATTATCCTAAGTATCATTTGTTTTGGCTAAATGGTGTTCAATTAAAATATTAACCAAGCCATGATGGTATAGAGTTGTCTCTAAGAATTGGACCCTTCTTTGAACACAAGAAGCCATCTTTTTCAAACTTTGAAGCAAGAAATAGGGTAAGTTTAACTCTTCCTCCAGAAAATGCATTATCAGTCTAATGTGGTAAACATAAAATGTGCCATATCTACCTTCACATGTGATAAATTTTTGCAGAATAAGAAATATATTTCTCCATTTATTTTTCAATGCAGAACTTGGAATTCCCTTCTTAAACACAATGACATCCATACCTGGTGATTTTAGAATTTTCTTCCATGATTCATTATGGAATTCTCTGTTTTTGAACCATCTCTCTCCATTTCTAAGCAATCCCGTTGCTTCTGCAATGGAAACCTCAGTGACAATGAATTTAACATCTCCCACTTCAACCTCAGCTCCTTTAAATGACCTTGCAAATGTTTTAGTGACTTCTTTGTGGAAGCCATTAAATTTCTCAAGAAATTGTAGCCATCCTACCTATTGATACATTTCTCTACTTTGAGGGTATCCTTCCAGGTATTTTGTACCCACTGGTTCAGTTCTTACAATGAGGCCCATAATTCTTTCTTCAATCTTTAGATTAATACTCTTTCTCCCCATGGAAACAATAACTTCAACCTTCAAACTGATATACTTTTGGTTCATGGTGACAGTGACTTCAATCTTCAAACTGATATACCTCTGGTTGACAGTGACAATAGCTTCAAATTCCACACTGATATACCTCTGTTTCTCGGTGACAATGGCTTCAAATTCCACACTGATATATATCTGCGTTTACGATGATAATGCCTCAATCTCTGCTCATGGTGACAGTGCTTCAGTCTCTACTCACGGTGATAGTGGTTTGATATTTCAAATTGATATACCTCTACTCATGGTGATAGGGATATCTCTGTTTTGCAGAATGAAATGATGAAGGGCTGGCTACAGAATGGAGTGATGGAGGTAGTTACGGAATCAGTTAATGAAGTGAGGTGAAGAAAACAAATTAGTGAGTGAAAAGACTGCAGAGATTTTTACAACGGAAAAAAAAAAATCATCATTAAATGATTTGGCTGGGTGACGTGAGGAAATCAAACACTTTAGCCTTTTTAACCGCTTAAATGATGGTCGGGTATAGAATTTGAAATGAGAAATTTTTATCCAAAGTTTGTGGAGGGTATATTGGACATGATCAATAAAAATAATCAAAACAACTTTTTCGAATGATTCATAACTAAAACTATGCTAAAGTTTATGCTATGCCATTATAATCAAAACTTGTTACCTTTGCTTTTTATTTTCTTTTTGTGGTCTTTGTCTTCTTTGTTCTCCTTTGGAAGAGTCTTCACAATCCTTCTTGATTCTTCTTATTCATGGATATACTGGATCATCTTGTTGCAATTCAAATGTCTGCTGATTAGTGCCTTCAGGAATTGTAGCTGTGGAATGACTGTCTGGCTGCGGAAAGTCTGATTAGCTACAGAATGTCTGTTGAGCTGCAGAATGTACCTGTAGATCATTTTAATCATGGAATGGAGTGGTTTGGAATATAAGTGAAATGTTATATGGCATGAATGAAGATGGATGATGAGACATGATATGTATGAAGTGGATGATGAAATGGAATGGATTCAATTTATGAAATGGAGTGGAAGAATATAAGAAATGGCCTGCAATCCATGACATCTGTTATTCATTTGCAGCAAGACATCAAACTTTAAATTTTGGCATGGAAATGAGGTGAATGAAGTATGGAATGAGATGAATGATATATGGAATGAAGTGAAGTATGAATGAATGAATGAAATGGAGTATGGATGGATAAGTGAATGGAATGAAATGAAATGAGATGGATTATAAGTACAATGGATCTGAACTTATGATTTTGTAACAGCTGCTTGCAAAAACAAAATGGGAAAAGTTAGAGTGTCAGAAAGACTCTGATTTTCACCCTATCTTTTCTGTATAAACATGCCAATCAATGATTGGTTTTCATGTTTATACCTTTATTTTTATTTTTTTTATTTTTTATTTTTATTTATTTATTTATTTTTCAAAAGAAATTCTTTAGAAGATTCAATCAAGTTGATGAAGAAGAAAGATTCTTCTTCATTAACTTCACATCACTGTTTTCCTGGAACGTCTTGACAAATTCTTCTCTTGAGAGTGGTTTGTGATACAGTTTAAATCTATGACCATTCACAAGAAAAGTGATCTCTTCTTCATCTATTGTCCTGATTTTTACTGCTCCATTGTCAAAAATTTCAACAATTTCATATGGCCCAAGTCAATGTGTTTGAAATTTACCTTGAAAATCCTTGAATTTTGAATCAAACAAGAGAGCCCGGTCACCTTCTTTGAATTTCTTCTCTTTGATGTACTTTTCATGCCATCTAGTCCTTTGCTGTTGGACTAGACTTGTTTTCTGAACTGCATCTTGTCTGATCTCATCCAATTCATTAATCTTCTCCAGTCTATGCTTTTGTGCCTCCGCTAAATCAAGTCCTAGCTGAACTACCATTTTGAAAGTTTGAATCTGGAACTCTATGGGGAACAAAACTTGCTTTCCATAAACAAGTTCATAAGGAGTATGGCCTGTTGTGTTTCTCCATGTAGTTCTATAGGCCCACAAGGCTTCAGGAAGCCTATCTACCCAATCTCTTCTATGTAAATGAATAGTCTTTGTTAGGATTCCTTCAATGACCTTATTAGTATATTCCACTTGACCATTTGCTTGTGGATGATAAGGAGTAGATTTTCTATGCCTGATTTTTTATCTCTCCATCCTTTGTTCCACTAGCCTTGATGTAAATTGAGCTCCTTGATCTGTAACAATTTCCCTTGGGACACCAAAACAAGTAAAAATATCCTCAAAAAGAAAAGTAACTACAGATGCTTCATTAGCAAAAAGTAATGGCTTGGATTCTACCCATTTAGTAACATAATTAGTGCAAACTAATATATATTTCTTTTGTCTTGATGGAGGACTAATAGGTCCTACAAAATCTAAAGCCCATTTTTCAAAAGGTTCAATATGTACCTGAGGTTATAATGGCATCTCACCTGAAGGAGAAGGTTTCCCTACCCTTTGGCAACTGCCACACCTTTTGACATACTCCTTAGCATCTTTAAACAAGGATGGCCAATAATATCCTAAATTAAGGATCTTATAGGCTGTCCTCTTATCAGCAAAGTGTCCACCACAAGGTTCATCATGACACGCTTTGAGAATCTCATGCATCTCATCTTCATGAACACACCTCCTAATAATCAGATCTGGACCTGTCTTGTACAACTCATTAGCAACCCATGAATATTTTGCACTGTCATAAATGATTTTTCTTTTATCTCTTTCATTCATTATTGAAGGAAATTTCCCTAAAACTAAATAATTAGCAATATCAGCAAACCAAGGAGTTTGAGTAGAAATTGCAAAAAGATATTCATCAGGAAATTGATCTTCAACTGGAGTGTCATCTTTGATATTTTGGAGTCTAGATAGGAAATCAGCTACTGTGTTTTGTTTTCCAGGCCTATCTAGAATGGTAATGCTGAATTCGTGTAAGAGCAATAACCATCTTATGACTCTGCCATTAGTAATTGATTTTTTCATTAAGTATCGAATTGCAGAATGATCAGTGTGAACAAAAGTTTCATAGCCTGTTATATAGTTTCTGAATTTTTTTATGGCATGAACAACAGCTAAAAACTCCTTTTCGGTTACAGTATAGTTTAACTCCGCAGGAGTCAAATTTTTACTGGTATAATAGATGGCATAAGGAATCAGGTCTTTTTATCCCAATACTGCTCCTAGATCTGTATCAGAAGCATCTGTTGAGATATGAAAAGGTAGCTTCCAGTTAGGTCCCCTTAATATAGGTGCTTCAGAAATTTTGGTTTTCAGGGTCTCAAAGGCTAACTGGCAATCAGAATTCCACTTGAATTCACAGTCTTTGGTAAGCAATTTGAAGAGTGGAGATGCTATCTTGGTGAAGTTTTCTATAAATCTCTGATAATATCTTGTAAATCCTAGAAAACTCCTAACATCTTTTTGACAACTTGGAATAGATAAGTTAGAGATGACTTCAACTTTTGACTCATCAACTCTAATCCCATCCCCTGAAATGTGATGCCCCAAAACAATACCTTCAGTAAACATCATGAAACATTTCTCACTGCTAAGTGAAAGATTTGTTTCCTGACATCTCTTTAAAACTTTTTCCAAGTTTTCTAAAGCTTCTTCAAATGTGTTTCCATAAACTATGAAATCATCCATGTATACCTCTACACAATCATGTATTAGATCTGAAAAAATTCCTAATACTGCCCTTTGGAATGTTGCAGGTGCATTGCATAATCCAAATGGCAATACTTGGTAAGCATAGGTACCCCAAGGACAGGCAAATGTGGTTTTGTCTTGATCTTCAAGTGCTACTTGGATTTGGTTGTAACCACTAAACCCATCTAGGAATGAGAAGTAATTTTTGCCAGCTAATGTATCTAACACTTGATCTATGAAAGGTAAGGGAAAATGGTCTTTAAGAGTAGCTTTGTTTAGTTCCCGGTAGTCAATACATACCCTCCATTTACCATTTTTCTTTGGCACAATTACCAAAGGAGAAACCCACTGACTATCTGAAATTGGATAGATGAAGTTGACATTTAACAATTTTTGTAATTCTTCTTTAACAATCTCCCTAAGATTTGGATTCATCCATCTTTGAGGTTGTCTGATTGGTTTGCAATTTTCCTTTATATAGATGTGATGAGTGCAAGTCTTGGGGCTTATCCCTTTCATGTCAGTGTACTCCCATGCATATGCAGAAGAGTGTCTCTGTAATACTTTGACTAACTTTTCTTGTTGAGATTTCTCTAGGTTCTTATTTATGTTCGAAGTTTTGCTTGGAAAGATCTCACTTGTAGAGCTGCCAAATTTATCAATAGAATGAAGATACATCTGACTTGATGAAAAAAACTCAATATTGGATCCCTCTTGAAATGATTCATGTTTGTGTTCTGGAGAGGATTTAAAATTTTCTAGAGTATTCAGAATTTGATTATCTTCACTAATTTCTGAAATTGTGAAGTTGTAACTATTCTTCATCCTCTATCCATTGAGTGTCATCTAGATCTGTAATTGTCCTAGCTGGAGGATATAAAGTGAATTTCTTAGTTGAACTACCATTAGAGATATACATATCACCGGATCTACAACTAATAAAAGCATCAGCTGTAGCCAACCAAGGTCTTCCTAATATAACAGGATGGCCTCCTAGATTATTCTTAGGAGTTAGGATCATGAAATCCACAGGGTACTCCCAAGAATCTAGGGACACTGAAATGTCTTCTATTACCCCATCTGGTTTGATCACAGATCTGTCTGCTAATTGTAATAGTGTGGGTGTAAAGAGAAGATTAGGAAGTTTCAGTTTATCCATGATTTGTCTACTCATGATATTGATTGCTGCTCCTAAATCAATGAGTGTGTTTTGGATTTCAATTCCATTGATGTGAATTTTAACAACTAGATTTCCGGAGTCAGGATACTTTGGAATAGCAATCTTTCCCATCATAATATCTGCTATTTTTCCTGCCAGTTGAATTTTCTTTGTTTCTCTTATTCTTTTTCTTGTTTTCTTCATGCTCAACTCCTTTATTGTTTTGGCTAAAATTAGAATTTCCTTGATGGCTTGTAATAATGGAATTTTAATGCAAACATTTATCATCTCATCTAAGAAATCATAATTAGGCACCATAATTTGTTTTCTACACCTCTATCAATTTGTAATCTTTCTGGAAAGGGAGGTATAGAATTAGATGTGGATGGTTGCTCTAATAAAGGAGTTGAAATTATTGGATCTTTTTTCTTTGATTTTTCAGTGTTTGGGTCTTGAAAGGATGTGTCTTCCTCAAGACTTTTATTCACCCGTAGAGAGTCTTCCTCAGATTTATCTCTTTCTTGTATGATCACAGAAGGTTTCCTCTTTTCAAGTATTCTTCTAGACCTAAGTTGAACATCACTAAGGTCTAAAAGAGTAATTAAATAAGTTGGAAACTGTTGGCCTTCTATCATGTATGTGTTCTGATGATTTTTATTATTAGAGTTTGGTATGGGTTGAGCAGGCAATTGATTTGATTTTTGAGGGAATGGTAATGAAAGTGGTTTATTTTTATGTGGTAGGTTCTGATGATGTTGTTGAGGATTTTGTTGAATATGTTGAGGAAAATTTTGTTGAGGATTTTGAGGATAAAAATGTGGGTATGGTGGATAGGATGGTGGATACTGATAGTATGGGGAGTATCTTCCATAGGGACTTTGTGATCCTTGTGCCCAAGCTGGAGATTGATTTTGAAATTGAGGCCAAGGTTGCTGCCAAGAATTCCAAGGTGGAGGTTGATTATACATTTGATCATGGAATCCTTGTGTTTGAGGTCCCTGCCAAGGCCTTCTACATACAAAATTGAGAGACTCTGTCGAATCTGTAGGAGTTTCCTCCTGAAAGACAACTTTGAGACCAAGAAGAGAAGGACAATTCTTGGTCTCATGTTTTTCAGAACAAATGACACAGGTCTCTACAACTTTTACATCCAAAGGACACTCTCTCAAGGCATGTTTCTTTCTACATTTGAGACAAAATATTGCCAAGGCATCAGATTCAACTTTTTGCTTGTTTTGTATCTTAAGGGTGTCTATTTGTTCACTAAGACTCCCTAAGATATCATATTTGAAATCATCAAGCATGTGTCCTATTTCTGATCTACTTACTATCCCAGAAGCAGACTTACTTGCCCTTGCAAGAGCAGGATCTCTTGGACCTTTGACGGTTTTAGATTTCCCTCTTGAAAGGTTGATACATAACTCAGATATTTCAGGTAATGTGAGCTGTGATATATCCCCTTTTCCCATCATGTTAAGGATATCCAACCATTCATCCCTAATTGTTTTCAACAAAAGAGATTTTAAGGTGTCTTGATCTAGGTTTTCCATTTTTGCTCTTTTGATGTTGTAATGAAATCTCTCCAACAAATCTTCCAAGTTTTCATCTTATTTTTGTAACATCTTAAACACTTCTTCCTTATGATTTACCGTCATATAATAATCCAGATACCTCTCTAGAAATGCTTATTTCATGTCTTCCCATGTCCTAATAGAATTTTTGATCAAAATCATAAACCACTTCAATGCTGCTCCTTTCAAGGTTGAAGGGAATAATTTCAGTTTTTGAGCATCTTGTAAGTAGTCATAAGTTCTACATAGGACTTCAAATTCAAATAGGAAGGTTTCAGGATCTTCAGTTTTAAGTCCATAGAAGTTTGGAAGGACAGAGAGTGAAATGTTTTTCATGGTTGTATTGGTTTCTTCATCAATTATAGGAAACCCAAAAGAGCTTCCTATTTCTCTTCTACCTCTTCCTCCATCTGCACCTCTATCTCCTTCTCCTCTACCTCTACCTCTACCCCCTCCAAATAATGTGTGTTCTCCATTAAAGACTCCTCCTCCTCCTTCTTCTGCCATGGTTAGTTCCTCTGTAGTAGTAGGAAAGTTTGTGTCCCTAACAGGAGTCCTTGGCTTTTCTTCTAAGACAGATTCAGTGGATGAAGTGGAAGGTCTTTCTAATGGAATATCTGACCTTAGATCTTCTAGAAGTCTAGGATCAGTAATGGATGGAATGTGGGTCTGAGTTGAAGGTGTACTAGCCCTTGGTCTAGGTGAAACAAGTGGTGTTCTAGGAATCAAATTTCTACTTCTGCTGCTTATAAATCTACCCCTTGAATCTCTCTCTCTACGCATATAATTATTTTTTTGAGTTAAGAAACAAAGGTTACCTAGTTTTCACTTCCCCGACAACGACGCCAAAATGTTTGGTCTCAACCTAGTCTCCTAAATTGAGTTCATTTAATTGTCAACCAAGGTTGGTAAACTTCTGAAGTGAAGTGCATTGTATGTGCCTAGGTGTTTGTCTCTTAATGCGTTGTGTTTAGTGTTTTATGATGTTTTTGGTATTTTGTGATGTTTTTTATGTTCACAAGGAAAATGACTAGAAAGCTAGTGGAAAGAAGTTACTGGTTAAAACAGAGTGAAGCCTAATTGGTTGATGACAAATGAAAAATGCAAATGCAAATACTAAAACAGAATCAAACCTAAACTATGACTAAGCAGAATAAAAAGCT
Organism: Pinus albicaulis; assembly: GCA_034641835.2. Classification (NCBI taxonomy): domain Eukaryota; kingdom Viridiplantae; phylum Streptophyta; class Pinopsida; order Pinales; family Pinaceae; genus Pinus; species Pinus albicaulis. The sequence goes on from CM076580.1 coordinate 828,692,584, forward strand.
TGATAATGAATTCAAGAAAATGAATCAAAACATAAACTTAACTTGTCCAATTCTTTCATCAAAGGTATTTTGGGAGAGCTTGAGAAATGGTCAGCTAAGTTTACAAATTCTCCTAACTAAACAATTAAACAACCAACGTATAATGATGCAACATTTTATCCATGATTAAAAATTTGTGAAAACATATTTGGAGGAAAACATTGGTACCATCATAAGATCTCTACTCTAAGACTAGTTCCTAACTCTGTTCTGCAACTTAGTTTAACATTACTAAACCTTACTCAAGAGTTATAGATTTATTTTTAAAGTAGTCTTTTGAGAAAAGGCTTTGTTTATGAAGTGGTAAAGAAGTTTCAAAAGTACTTCAGGCCTTGAAATGATATTGTCTTCTGTTCATATGGTTATGAATCAATTATAGATTTGGAACAAGAAGAGGTTTTGTAAATAATGAAGGCCGTATTGTTAAGTTTAACAACTAATGTAATCTAATATACAGTGGATGAAAACTAATTGTGGAGTGAAAATGCAACGAGTTAAGCTAAAACTGAACTTAAGATGTCACTAGTCTAAAACAGTGCTGAACTAACAAGCCATTATCAAACTTAAAATAAAATAACAGAGCATGAATTGAATGCAATTGGACTCCGGATTACCCTAACTAAGTTATCATGCATTAATATATGGGATTCTACAGCCTGTTTTGTCCATCATGATTGGTGTTTTGGAAGAGATTCTTAGAACAATCCTGACTATACAATTCAGTGCAAATGCAAACATAAAGACTGAAAGCAATTTAAAAACTAAGACATCACAGCTATCTCCTACCCATCATTATGGTATTTTGGAAGGGGGTTTTAAGAGTAAGATCAGCTATGCTACTTAGTGCAAACAAACAACTGAAACGTTCAGTATCACAGTCATGCCTTAGACATCATAAGGATTTTTTGGAAGACTTTGCTTAGTATAAGTTCAACTGTGATAGTGAACAAAAGAAATTACAATTAAATCCTACAACACTATAGCCATTTCCCATTCATTATCATGATCTTTTGGAAGAGTTTATTCTTTTGGAAGAGTTCTTAGAACAAGTATAACTATAGTGGATAATGAAATTAACTACGAACTCAAACTTAAAAAACGTAAAAACAACTAAGATACTTATCTAAATTACGAAAGTAAAGTCCTGCAGAAGGTAGGGGCCCTCTACCACTAGACGGAATATAACTCCAAATCAACTCAACGTGTTCAAAGCAATGTTGTCTTCTTCATTAAAGGAGAAATAACTTGAAACAAAGTAGTCTCAGTCTTCAGAAATATAGCATTAAATCTAAGCAAAATCTAGCCTATCTCTCGGTTTCCCAAGTGTTTTTATAACAAATTTACATAACAGAACTTGCAACAATACAGGGATCCTTGTCTTTCCTTATCAAAATCACATTAGGACTCTGAAGATGGCAACGTAAAGAGAAAAAGGACATCTGGACTAAGACGGTCCTATTAGAAGTCTGCTTCCTTAAATGAGTTCCCATGTACCAAAACCACGTCCAGAATTCAATTCTTCCTTCATGGTGAGCAACGAATGATGTGGACATGACGTGGAATATACCCATATGTGGTTTTTCTTGAGAGGACACCTGGAACATGCCTGAACGTGAAGACAGCTGCAGAATTGCCGGTTAGCTACGGAATGTCTGCAATCTACAGCTAGTTCCAGTCAAAATGCATTACAATGACAAAAATCACAAAACTTAGCAAGTTAGCCATGTTAATCATTCTAAAGTAATTTTAACTAATTTCATTGATCAATTGGGTCTGGGACAACAATTGAAAAAGGAAAATGAGGTAAAGTAAGATGAAATAAAGCACAATCTTGGGGCTCAACACTAAACAGTAGCCCCTTTGCACCCTGATATCGCGATCACCTACTCCTCAAACATCATGCAAATTATGGGAGAAAATCAGCTCATACTCTCCCAAGAAATTCCAAAGAAACAACAACTCTTGTTTCCTCCCCACACCATCACCATATAAAATATGGAGCAACAACATGATCGTTGATATGAAAGATATCATCACATCACCCCAATACACCCAAACTCTTTGCTTCCATATGATGAAAGTGCCATTCCAAGTTCCATCCACCAACATCCCCTTTGAAGAAGGATATGTCACATGATGGCCAAAATCTTTCAAGAGTAGCCAACGAATCCATGGCTCCTGCTACCCTATGTCATAGATATGCAAGTGGCTCAACAACCCCTTGCTCACCATCCACACCCATTCATTGAAATGTGGGTGTCTCCTACCATGCTCCATCTTGGTACTCCTCCAATGGAGAATAAAATCATCCCAAATTATATTTCTACCTTTGCATTTCATGGGATGTTGAAATTCAATCTCTTCGAGATATCCAAGTGAATAACACTCATCAATGACCATGTTGAACCCATAAGGATCCAAGTATGTTGAAATAAAATTCTTCTCATTGAGTTGTGCAATGCTCATCAAGAAAGATCCATCACAATAATGAAAGATAAGATGGCTCTCATCAGTCATCTTCCCATCCACTGTCAAAAAAGTATAATGGTCATCAAAATGCTCTAATAATAGTTGGGCCTCCAACTCATCACTGTTGCTCAATGATAGCATTTCTGATCTACATAATGGTGCATTTTTTGTCTCATTCTCATGATCAACGTTGGACATATAGTTATGAATTGGATTTTTTAGGAAAATTCTCATCCTATCCTCCAAAAATATACACTCCAACCCGAATATTTGTGTGAAGGTCATCAATGAAACACTAGGATGAATATACATCTCCTCCTTGAACAAATCAAGGCTCCTCAACATAGTGATAGTTTGTTGCTCCAAATCAAAAATGATCTTTGACCCTAGGTCATGCATTTGCCATGATAGCATGTTTCCATAATCCTCCATATGATGTGATGAAATAATAGTAAAAGGACATATGTGCATAGCTTGGTAAAGCTTGGGAACATCTTGTACTATTAGAAGGGTTCCTTCCTTCGATGCGATGACTTCCCCAACTACTAATGATAATGACTACTCCTCTATGGCTACATCAGTGTTGGTACAAGTTTTCTTCTCTTCATGCATATCTAGAATAGTGCATGGGATTCTAAATGTGAAGAGATCAAGACCACTTTGCAAAGGTGCAAGTGTTCTTTCTCTTTATGCAAGTGATCCTGTAGCAAGTTGTGGTGAAGGCCTCTTGCCCTCTAATTTCTTCTTTTCAAACCTTTTGATCAACCTTTCGGTAAAATCTTCATATGCAGTCACTCTTGCATGACTCAAATGTTTGAACCACCAAATGTTTGCTTCACCTTCAAGGTGCAGTGCTGCAATCTCAACAACTTCTCTTTCTACCACTGGATGTAGTAGGAATAATGCATCCAACTCCATTCCCCAAGCTCTGGTTGTGCATGTGGATGACCCATCAAATGTAGGAAATATCAATATATTTCTCCAAGGTCTCCTTTCTTCTTTGAGTCGAATGAACTGTGGGAGAGTTAGATTCTCCTTTAAAGATCTAGATTGAGACTTATATTCTGCAAGGTAATATCTTAGAATCTCATGATCTAAGTTTCCTTCATTTCCATACCTTTTTTCTTCTTCTTCAAAAGAAAAGGGCATAGTGTATTGCTTTGGATCTCTTTGTATCACCAGTTCTTTCTTCCGTTGACAGGAAGTACGTGGACTTTCCTCTTATTGAAACCATTTTGAGGTCTCATCCGATATCTCCTTTCATATGCTTCACCTCCTTGGAGAGGTTCTTCCTATATATGAAAAGTGATGAGACAAATATCATTCCTTCCATCATTCTATATCTCGTCTTATTCTCTCCTTCTTATTATAGAATATTGGTTGAAACTCACAAGCTGAGCCAAGATTATGCTTTGACACCACTGTAATGTTCCCAAATTGGGAAAAGCAGCAATATATCACATAAACATGGAAAATAGCAGTGAATACATCAATACACTATTATATGGGAAAAATTTACATCCATATTATTAAACATATCAGCAAATAATGGGTACAATATCTTGAGGATCAAGTCACTCAAGTAATACAAGATGTGCTTCCAATCAGAAAATATGCAATCACCTGAAAAATAGCTTCTATACAAGTGCCTTGAGCTAAGAAAACGTATTTTTAGGCCATAAACTGCTGAATAAATATGGATCAATCTAGATTTTCTATTATATAGCTCAAAAAATGATATGAGTGAAGATCTATACTCCTAAACACTTTTCCATGAGAACCCGAGATGATTTTCTGGAAATACCCAAAATACCAAAATGTTGGAATGTAGCACTAGGGTTGAATTGTAGCTGAAAAATAAATACTTGAAGGAGCTAGATGAACTGATAATGAAATGAATAGATATCCTCCAACAAAGTCTCCAAGTGAAAGGCTGATCCTAACAGTGAAGATCTCACCCTCCCAATCAAGCACTGAAACCTCCACTGCAAATGCTCACTAAAATAATGCAATCAAAGAGGGACTTTGAACTGTAAATGATGGGAATAGATTTTCCTGGTGCCAAGATGTGAAATAAAGCTCAAGAACCTCCTTTTCTTATCTCCCAATGAGAATAATGATTCCTCCCATGAAAATCTAGCACATAAAGTGGGTTTCTCAACCCTCTAGTGCAACACCCTTCAACACAACACAAATCTGAACATAAACTATGTTGTATCTGAAGACTGAAGCTTGGCTAGAATTTCGTATGTGTGGAAATGACAATACAATTCTCTTCCAAGAGGCTAACTCAAGGGAAGAGGTGGGATCTGCACTCGGGAACACTTGATGCTAAACATTGCAAGCTCAACTAAACAACTGAAGAGTGCAAGAAGTCATGTAGAACACAAAACCAACAATCAATAATCCCCCCACATATGGTTGTCTTGTAGTCCTCATAAACAATGTGAACCTCCTCACCTTGGGTCCCACTAATTAGAATTTCCACTATCATGGATTCTTCCTTCCATTCAAGCTATGTTGTCTCTTAATCATGATCCACTCCTCCATACCATAATTGTTGACATGGTAAAACTTGACCTTGTGCACATGCATTAGCCCCTATTCACACATGAAGGTGCTATATCCAGCTGTGAAGAGGATCCATTTTCACATAAAGAGGGATTTTATGCCTACTAAAGAGATTTATGGGCCTCCCTACCCATTTATTCATCTAACTATATGAAAAGAGTAAAATTAATATTCCCATTAGCTTCATTCCAATTTAAGAATATTACACACAAATATTACCTCTTGGTCCAAACCATGAAGAATTCTACACAAATATAAAATGGTGTCCTTTCTTCCATGAGTCATGCTGAGGACTTAGTCAATTCTCCATATGGGTAAGCATGGATTATACATCACAAAGCTCATCGAGTTCCACCCTTGTCATGGGCATTTGAACCTTATAGCATGAGGTCATAAATTTCCCCAAGAATTTTTACAAAAATTAATTCTCCTTTCTTCTCCAATTCACAAGGTCTCATCATAGTCTTCCAGGGAAATACTTCCCATCACATCGGCAAAGAAGTTACCTTCTTTTCCATCCCTGCATATGGCCCATCCTCCAAAATATCCAACGAAACATAAGTTATAACCATACTTACATCCTCATAAGGTCTCTCCAACTCAGTGTTCTCCATCATCAATGTCTGAAAAGTCCACAATCCTTGTCCAACTTGTTCATCAAGTACTTCCTCTATCATTGACACATCTACAACATCCCCTTATTCACATGTCTCAGCTTCTTCTTCTTCACCATAGTATGCATCTCCATCCTTATCTATTTCCAAACCAACTTGAATATGCTCTACTTGAACATTCTCCTCAAAGATGTCAAGTTCAACATGAATCCATGGGTACTCGTCTTTCATATGCCTCAACCTATACAAGGTCTGAAAAATCCTCCCTTGAAATTCTTCCCTACTTTCCATGTCTTGTTATGCATCTTCGACCCTGAAAAATGTCTTGCCCCTGCTAATGCTTCATTGCAACAAACCAATATAATGTCCAAGCTTCGATAGGAAGTGTAGCCCTGTCATTGTATTCCTGCCTCAATCTTTAACCTTCAACAAAGCTCAAGTCACCCTAAATAGAGCTCTAATACCATCTTTCTCAAAGTAGTAGTGGTGCCAATGGTCCACCCATGTCAAGGCACCTAAGGAAACCCATTTGGCTAGGTTAGTTCAGGTCATGGTGTGTTAGGGTGGTTGTGTCAAAAATGCGAAGTGGTGAGTGCCCATGTGCCTTGTGTATGCTCATGCAACCCATTTGTCATTTGCTCCCACAAGCCTTCATTCAGGTCGTGCATTTGGGCGGGCCGGGTTGTGCAGGTCAGATTGTACCATTCGGGTCATGTGTTTGCGAGGGTTGAGTCTTACCATTCAGGTTATGCCATTTAGATTATGCGCTCAGATGGGTTAGGTTATGTGTTCGGGTGGGTCAAGTCATGTCATTCGGGTCGTTCGTTCAAGTGGATCAGGTCGTGCATTCTGGTGGTTTGGGTAGTGTGTTCGAGCAAGTCAAGTCAAGTCATGTCATGTCATGGGACTGTATTAAAAATTCTAAGTTGTGACCGCTTGTGTGCCTTATGCATGTTCATGTGACCCATTTTCCATTTGCTCCCTGGTGCCTTTGTTCGAGTCGTACATTCGCGCGGGTCGGGTTAGGTCCTGTGAGGGCGGTCATGTTAAAAATGTTAATTTTTGGTTGCTTGTGTACCTTGTGAACGTTCGTGTGTCCCATTCTCATTTTTCTCCCTAGTGCCTTCGTTCGGGTGGGTCGGGTTTGGTGAGGGAGGTCATGTCAAGAATTCTAAGTTGTGCTCACATGCCTTCTGTATGTTTGTGCAACCCTTTTGTCATTTTCTCTTTGGTGACTTCATTAGGGCGAGTCAAATCATGTGAGGGTGGTTGTGTAAAAAATGCTAAGTTGTGACCATTGGTGTTCCTTGTGCATGTTCGTGTGACCCATTTTTCGTTTCATCCCTTGTGCCTTTATTTGGGCAGGTTGGGTTGGCTCGTGACATGTGAGGGTTCCCAACGAAACATTTTTAGGACAGTTGGGTCGGTTCGTGTGAGGGCACCCGAGGAAACATGTTCGAGCAGGTTAGGTCGGGTCAGGTTGTGTCGAGTCATGTGAGGGGACCCAAGGAAACACATTCGAGCTCATCGGGTCAGGTCTAGTTGTGTGAGGATACCAAGGGAAGTGCATTCGGGCAGGTTGGGTTAGGTTGGGTGCTGTGAGGGCTCCCAGGGAAATGTGTTCGGGAGGGTTAGGTCAGGTTGGGTCATGTGAGGAAACCCAAGAAAATGCGTTCAGGCAAGTTAGGTCGGGTCGTGTGAGGGTGGCCTTATAAAAAAATTTAAGTTCTGACTATCGGTGTGCCTTGTGCACGTTCATGCGACCGATTGGGATTTTCTCACTCATGCGTTCATTCGAGTAGGTTGGGTCATGGCATGTGAGGGTGCCCAACGAAATGCATTTGGGTCGATTTGGGTCGGGTTGTGTGATGGAGGCCATATCAAAATTGCTAAGTTATGAGCGCCCCTATGCCTTGTGCAAATTCGTTCGACACGTTTGTTGTTTATTCCCTCTTAAAATTGTTGGGGTGGGTCCAGTCAAGTCATGGCATGTGAGGAAATTGAAGGAAACTCATTCAGGTGGGTCGGTTCATGTGAGGGAAACCAATTAAACATTTTTGGGTTAGGTTGGGTTGGTTTGTGCGAGGGAGCCCAAGAAAATGTGTTCGGGTGGGGCAGGTCAGGTCGAGTCATGTCACGTGAGCTCACCCAAGGAAACACGTTTGGGCGAGTCAGGTCCTATCATGTCATGTGAGGGCACTGAAGGAAACACGTTTGAGCAGTTCAGGTCAAGTTGGGTCCTAAGAGGGCGCCCAAAGAAATCTGTTCAGGTCGGGTTTATTCACGTCATGTGAGCGCACCCAAGGAAACACATTCGAGTGGTTCAACTATGGTCGGGTCGTGCCATGTGAGTATGCCCAAGGAAACGTGTTCGGTTGGTTTGAATCGGGTCGTTTCATTTTAGGGCGCCCAAGGAAACATGTTCGGTCAAGCTGATTTGGGTCATGTTAGGGTGCCAAGGGAAACACGATCGAGTGGATTGGTTCGTGTTGTGTAATGCCATGCCATGTGATGGCACACAAGGAAACACGTTCGAGTTAAGTTAGGTTGTGTTGTGTGAAGACACCCAAGGAAATACATTGAGGTTAGGTCAGGTCAGGTTGTGTAAGGGAGGTCATTGAAAAAATGCTAATTTTTGACCACCTGTGTACCTTGTGGATGTTTCTATGATATGATTTCCATTTTCTTCCTTTTGTGTTTATTTGGGCGGGTTGGGTTAGGTTGGATCGTGTGAGGGCGCCCAAGAAAACACATTCATGTCGAGGTGGCTTGGGTCATGTGAGGATGGTCATATAAAAATGGCTAATTTGTGACCACATGTGTGCCTTGTTCACATTCGTCCAACCCATTTTCCATTTTCTCCCTTGTGTTTTCATTTGGGTGGGTCGGGTCCGGTCGGGTTGGTTCAGGTCGGATCATGTGAGGGCGCCTAGCGAAAAGTGTTTATGTCAGTTTGGGATGGGTCATGTGAGGTAGGCAATATAAGAAATGTTAATTTTTTATCACCTGTGTGCCTTACGCACATTCATGTGACCCGTTTGTCATTTCTCCCTTGTGCCTTCGTTCAGGAAGGTTGGGTTGGGTCAGGTCATGTGAGGGGGCCCAAGGAAACACTTTTGGGTCAGGTTAGGTAGGATCATTTTACAGTGCCCAAGGAAATGCATTTGGGTGGGTCAGGTCAGATCCATTCGGTTTGTGCCAGGTGAAGGCACCTAGGGAAACTCGTTTGGCTGGGTCATTTCGGGTCATGTCGTGTAAAGGCGCCCAAGGAAATGGGTTTCAGTAGGTAGGGTCAGGTCAGGTCATGTGAGGACACCCATGGAAAGTGATTCATGTGGGTCGAGTTGGGTCATGTGAGGGAACCCAACAAAATGCATTCAAGCGGTCCAGGTTCGGACGTGTGATGGTGGTTGTATACAAAATCCTAAGTTGTGACCACCCATGTTCCCTATGCATGTTCATGAAACTCGTTTTTTGTTTCCTCCCTTGTGATTTCATTCAGGACGGTTGGGTCATGCTGTGTAGGACACCCAAGGAAACGTGTTTGCGTTGGGTCGGGTCGTGTGAGGGCGACTGCATCAAAAATCCTAAGTTGTGACCACCTGTGTGCCTTGTGCACATTCATGCAACTCATTTTTCGTTTTCTCCCTAGGGAATATGTTCCGGCAGGTCAGGTCATGTCATGTGAGGGCACCTAAGGAAACATGTTCAGTTCCAGTCGTGTGATGGTGACTGTATAAAAAATTCTAAGTTGTGACCACCCATGTTCCTTGTGCATGTTCATGTGACCTGTTTTCATTTTTCTCCCTTGTGCCTTTGTTCGGGAAGGTTGGGTCATGCTGTCTTAGGGCAGTCAATGAAGCACATTAAAATTGGGCAGGTTAGGTCATGTGAGGGTGGCCATATCAAAAATGATAAGTTTTTACCACCCATGTTCCTTGTGCATGTTTGTGCGAACCATTTTCCATTTTCTCCCTTGTGCCTACGTTCAGGCGGGTCAGGTTGTGCCCTGTGAGGGCACCCAAGAAAACATGTTCAAGTTGGCTCGAGTTGTACCATGTGGGGGAAGTCATATAAAAAATGCTAATTTTTGACCACTCGTGTGCCTTGTGCATGTATGTGTAACTCATTTCTTGTTTTCTCCCTTGTGCCTTCGTTCATGCGGGTCGAGTCATGCCATGTAAGCGCGCCCAAGGAAACGGGTTCGGGTTGGGTCAAGCGAGTTGTGTGAGGGAAACTGCAAAAGATGCTAAGTTGTGACCTTCCATGTGCTTTGTGCACATTTTTGTGACCCGTTTTTAGTTTTCTCCCCTGTGCCTTCATTCGGTTGGGTCAGGTCATGCAGTGTAAGGGCACCTAAGGAAGCACGTTTGAGTGGGGCCCGGTTGGGTCGTGTGAGGGTGGTCATATAAAAAATGATAATTTGTGACTACCTGTGCTCCCTATGCACATTCTTGTAACCCATTTTCCAATTCCTCCCTTAGTTTAGGTCGAGTCAGGTCGAGTCTTTCCGTTTGACGATGCCCAAGGAAACCCGTTCGGATCCAGTCATGTGAGGAAGGCACTATAAAAAAGGCTAAGTTGTGACCTCATGTTTTCCTTGTTCACATTCATGTAACCCATTTTCATTTGTCTCCCTTGTGCCTTTGTTCAGGCAGTTTTGTTCGTGCTGTGTCAGGGCACCCAAGGAAACACGTTCGGGTTGTGTCCGGTTGGTTTGTGTTGGGTCGGGTCATCTAGGGGTGGTCGTATAAAAAATGCTAAGTTGTGAACACATGTTTCCCTTATGCACATTCTTGCGACCTTTTTTTTTTTTCTCCCTGATGCCTTTTTTTGTATGGTTTGGGTCATGCCATGTGAGAGTGCCCAAGGAAACACGGTCCTATCGGGTCAGGTCGGGTCGACTCATGTGAGGACGCCCAAGGAAATGCGTTCAAGTCAGGTTGGGTTGGGTCGTGTGAGGGGGGGCATATAAAAAATTCTAAGTTGTGACCGTCTATGTGCCTTGTGCACATTCATGTCACCCATTTTTTGTTTTCTCCCTTGTACCTTCGTTTGGGCAAGTTGGGTCGTGTTGTGTGATGGTGCCCAAGGAATCACATTTGGGTTAGTTCAGGTCGGATCTTGTGAGGTTGGTTGTATAAAAAATACTAAGTTATGACTAAACGTTTACCTTGTGCATGTACATGTGATCCATTTAAATTTTTCTCCCTTGTGCCTTTGTTCAGGCAGGTCAGGTCGTGCCATGTGAGGTCACCTAAGGAAAGACGTTCAGGTTAGGTCAGGTGAGGGCGACCGTGTAAAAAATGGTAAGTTGTTACTACCCATGTTCTTTGTGCATGTTCGTGTGACCCATTTGTCGTTTTCTCCCTTGTGCCTTCATTCAAGCAGGTAAGGTCAGGCTCTGTGAGGGCACCCAAGGAAACACATTTCAGTTGAGTCGGGTCAGGTCGTGTGAGGGTAGGCATATAAAAAATGCTAAATTGTGTCAGCTTGTTTGCCTTGTACACGTTCATGCGACCCATTTTCCATTTTCTCCCTACTGCCTTCATTTTTGGGGGTCAATTCACACCATGTGAGGGTGCCTGAGGAAACATGCTTGGGTCGAGTCATGTGATGATGATTGTATTAAAAAATTTAATTTTTCACCACCCATGTCCATTGTGGACATTTGTGTGACCCATTTCTGGTTTTCTCCCTTGTGCCTTTTTTTCGGTGGGTCTGGTCTCACCTTGTGAAGGTGCCCAATGAGATGTGTTTCGCCAGGTTGGGTCAGGTTGTGTCGTGTCATCCTGGGGCACCTGAGGAAATTATTTTGTGTAGGTAAGCTAGGTTCAAGTTGTGTGAGGGTAGCCATGTCAAAAATGCTAAGTTGTGGTAGCCCATGTGTCTTGTGGAAGTTCATGTGATATGTTTTCCATTGTCTCCCTTGTGCCCTCGTTTGGGCAGTTCTGGTCATGATGCCACATGTGAAGGTGTCCAAGGAAATGTGTTCAGTTGGGTCGTGTCATGAGAGGGTGGTTGTGTAAAAAAATTTAATTTTTAACTGCCCACTAATGTTTCTCTTGTTCCCTTGGTTGCTTGTTCAGTATGTTGAAATCGTCTCTTCGCTATATTGTTAAGAAACCCCCTTTCAAGTCAGGGGGAGTGTTTGGCTTTTCATATGAAAGGTGGGTTGGAAATTGAGTTGATTTCCTATGCTTTGCTTGAAGAATGACCTTGTGTCATTTTTAGTGTCGTGGACTATCTTCTCTCCATCACCACTTGGTAGTTTTTTATGAGCGATAATGTTGGTCAAGCTTGTTGTGGGAGGCATATGTGAACAAATTTTCCCTTCCTCTCCATGTTCTCAGAGTTGCATGGGGCTTTTGTAAGACAGTTGGTCACCTGACTATGTTGCTATGGTGTCACTTGGTCGCTCATTTTCTCCATTGAAGTCGAATATTCTCTATGTTTCACTCGTGGTGCTTGGTCGCTCATTGGCTTCGTTGAAATAGGATATTCACTATATTCTTCACCTCCTCCCTTTTTGGTGGGGGGGAGGGGTTGGATTTTTGGGTGAAAGGTGGTTTCATAATTTAGTTCCTAATTTGGGTGCACCTAAAGAATGGCCTTGGGTCATTTCTAGGGTCATCGATTTTCAAATTCTCTCCATCCCCACTGAGTAGCACATGAGCAGTAATGTTGGCCATGTTCATCCTGGGAGGCATATGTGAACCAAATTCCCCGTCCAATTTGTGTTCTTGAAGTTCAATGGGGTTGTTTTTTGTGGCTCTTGGAGATGATTGGTTGCCCTCCTATATCACTCTCATGGCCCTTGATCGATCGTTGGCTCCATTGAAATCGTCTCTTCGCTATGTCACTCTCAAGCCCCTTGGTTGCTCGTTAGCTCTGTTGAAATTGAATCTCTACTATAATGTTCACCTCCTCCATTTTTGGTGGGGGGAAGGGTTGGATTTTCTTGTTAAAGGTGGGTTGGTAATTGATTTGTTTGTTCGGGTGTGCCGAAATAATGTCCTTAGGTCATTTTTCAGGTTGTCAACTTTCATCTTCTCTCCATCCCCACTCAATAGAAAATGAGTGGTGATGTTGGCCATGATTGTCCTCAGAGGTATATGTCAATAAAGTTACCCTTTCACTCTTTGTTCTCATATTTGGATGAGGTTGATGTGCGTGGCTCCTTGAGACGAGTGGCCACCCACCTATGTCACTCTCGTGACCCTTGGTTGCTCGTTGGCTATGTTGAAATTGGATCTTTACTATATTTTTCACCTCCTCCCTTTTTTGTGGGTGGGAAGGCTTGGATTTTCTCTCATTGGCTCTGTTGAAATCAAATCTTCGCTATATTTTTCACCTCCTCCCTTTTCGGTGGGGGCGGAGGGGTTGTATTTTCGTGTGAAAGGTGGGATGGTAATTGAGTTTCTTGTTCGGGTGTGCCTAAATAATGGCCTTGGGTAATTTTTAGGTTGGACAACTTTCATATTCTCTACATCCCCACTAGGTAGCATATGAGTGGTAATGTTGGCCATGCTCATCCTTGGAGGCATATGTGAACAATTCTCCTTCTTCTTCATGTTCTAGGAATTGGATGGGTTGTTGTGTGTGGATCCTTGAGATGACTCTCCTCTTCATTGTTTGGCTCTTTATGGTGCTGGTTCTTGTTCTTGTACTCTTTATATGTCATCATTGTGGGTCTAGATACATACATTTAAGAGGAATGTGGAAGGTTTTTGGTTGTAAACTACCCCTCTTGCTTTCTTTTTCCATTGGCCGATGTGAGCAGTGGTTATACTTGTTGTAAAATTAATGTTTGCAATTCCTTTCAGAGTGCATGTCGTGTGTCCCTGTGTTTTATTTGAGGTTTTAATAGATGTGGTGCCTCATATTTTTGATGGTGTGGTCGGATTTTTCCTTACATATTATGTGCATAGTAGAATTTTGTGTTTTGGAATGTTGAGACACAAGCTGGCTGCAAGTGAAAAGTGTTCATTCTCAAGTTAGCAAGCTAGTGGGGAAATATCCTAGGTTGCTTGTACATAGGGTGTATGGGGTGTGAGGCTGCCTGATCCCTCTTCATGTTTGAATATGTTCATTCATTTTTTAGTGAGCCTCCTAATTTTCATTTTTTTCTTCCTTTTCATTTGCATCGAGGTTTTAGTAGGCGATCAAGTAATGAAGGTCCACCATTTGTGCTTTTTGGGTGGACTCCTGTAATATTCAAAAATTAGCTTGCATCTAATTGGAATATTAAATTTTTCATTTTCCATTTAGATATATGAATAAGTGGATAGGGAGACCCATAAATATCTTTATTAGGAATAAAAATACTTCTCATGTAAATGTGGATCATTTTATTAGCCTAATAAAGCATGTCAAGCTGTGAAAAGGGACTAAAGCATGTGGACAAGCTCAATGTTCACCAAATAAAAAACATTGTTATGGAGAGAGTGGAGGTTTAATGGAGAAAAATGCAGTCATTAAGGAGGAGCGTATGCATGGGAGTAAATCCTTTAATGAGTGGTACCCAGGGTGAGGATGCTCACCAGGAATAAAAGGAAGTGGATGGAAGCCATAGAAGACATTATTGGATTATTAATTTTGTGGTATTGTATGACTATTTTCAATGCTTATCTATTTAGCTAAGTATGTTGTGTGGTTTAGCACAAGGGTGTTCTAGAGTAGGAATCAAACCCTCATCCTCGCGGGAATTCAAGTACATACTCAGGAGAGGTATCTTGAGCATAATTTCCATTATCCGAAATTTGGCCAAGCTTCATCCATCATCCACAGCACAGTCTCTTCCAGGGTTGTGTTGTGTTGTAGGGTTGTAGTAGCGGAGGGTTGAGAAACCAAATTTCTAAGCTTGATTCCTAGTGGAGGGAGCAACCCTTCATCCCAGAGGCTAGAAAGAAGATTCTTTGAGCTTCATTTCATCATTTATAATTATGTTAAGTTGCTACCATCAGCTACAATGCAGTTTCCTTTAGGTATTGCATTATTTCAGTGAGAAACTATAGTAGAGGGTTTATAGCCCTAGTTGACGAGTTATATTTCCAATGAGGGGATTAGCCCTTCATCTAAGAGATCTATTGGAAGAATTCCATCCATTTCTACATCAAATCAGCCACCTCCTATCAGTTTCTGGTTGTAGAACATTATTCAGTCCTAGGGCCACATTTTTTATTTTCTCCATTTTGAGTATTTCCGAAAACCCCTTTTGGGTTGTCTTGGAAATGTGTTTGGGAGACTAGACCTCTGTTCTCGAAATTTTCTAAACAGTATATTAGAAGATCCACGTATTTACATTTTCCAGCAGTAGTAAATCTAGTTAAAACTTCATTTTCTTAGCCTTTGGCATTATTGTATAGCAGTTATTCCTTATATTTCATGTACTTGTTGTACTGAGGCTTGTTTTGCCTAACTTGAGTGTTTTTTTCCTCAATATCTTATATACATTTTTTGATATAATGTTTAATAATAAGGCTATATGATATTATCACATATTTACATGTTAATGTATCACTACATTTTACAGTTTATGTTATGTATTCTCGTCTTTTCCATTTTTTGATATTACATGGGTATTGAAGCATGATCTCTAGCTCAGGTTGTAGGCAATACATCTTACAACATAAGAAGAAGAAATATAAAAATATGGAGGGAATGAGTTTTACCTCATTTCTCTTCAGATATATGAATAATTTCTCCAAGTAGGTCAAGTAAATGAAAAGGGAGAGATGAAATGAGACCTCAAGAAGGTTTCAAGATGAAGAAGGTCCAAGCACTTCCTATCAGCAGCAGAAGAAACCGGTATTGCATAGAGCTCCAAAGAAATCTACTATGTCCACTTTCTTTGAAGAAGAAGGTAAATGGCATGGATATGGAGGAAAATTAGATCAATATACTCTAAGTGATTATCTTTTAGAGTATAAATCTCAATCAAGGTCTTTCAAGGATAATCTAACTCTCTAACAGTTCATTCAGAACAAAGAAGAAAGGAGACCTTGCAGTAGCATTAGAATAAAAAAACATAATAGATTTCTATTGTATAAATCTTATGGGTCATCCAAAAGAATAACAAGGGGTTGGAGGAAGAATTTAGATGAATTATTCTTGCTACATCCAATAGTAGAAATAGAATTTGTTGAGATTGCAGTGCTGCACCTTGAGGGTGAAGTAGATGTTTGTTGGTTCAGCCATTTGAAACATGAAAGAGTGTTTGCTTATGTAGATTTTACTCAAAGGTTGATCAAGAAGTTTGATAAGAGTAAAATGGAGGTAGTTCCTATTGGGACATTTCTAGACACAGATGGGAAAGCACGTGAGGTTACATGGGGAGATGTCAACGTTATCACTCTGGAAGAGGAGCAACTTACACCACCTTTAGCTACAAAAGTACTTTCATCAGGAGAAGCAACACTTGCAACTTTGGAAGATGGTCTTAGTCTCCTGACATTGAGTGTCCCATGAATTATTCAAGAGATGCATGAGGAAGAGGAGACATATACCAGCATTGGTGCAACAGTAGAGGAGCATCCATCACCATCACCGACAGTTGGAGGAGTCATTACACCGGTATGAGGAACCCTTGTAGTTTCACAAGATGTTCCCAAGGATCTGGTTAACCAAAGTGTGCAATAATTTCCACCTCCTATTATTTTAGCACATCATATGGAGATTTGTGGGGACATGCCACCAAGAAAATTGCATGAAAAAGGTTTAAATCACATTTCCGATATGGAGCAGCAGACTATCACTGCGCAAAGGGCCCTTAACTAGTTCAAGGGGGAGATGTATATCCATCCTAGTTTCTCATTTTTGAGCTGCACACGGCACTTTAGGTTGGAGTAAAGGTTTTTGGAGGATATGATGAGAATAATCCTAATCAATCCAATGCAGAACTATGTGTTCAACATTGGGGATGATCATGAGACAACAGATGCACCATCATGGAGATCAGCAGTGCTTTCACTAAGAAGTAGTCATGATCTGGGGGCCCAACTATTATTTGAGAATTCCAACGACAATTCTACTTGTGTAGCATTGGATATTTTGATGGTTTATGAAATACATCTTATGATGGATAGCATCTCCCATTATTATTATAGATCCTTATTGATGAGCACTTCACAGCTCAATGAGAAGCTTTTGCCTACAACATATTTCAAATCTTATGGGTTCAACTTGGTCATTGATGAGTGTTCTTTATGTAAAGGTCTCAAGGAGGTTTCACTTCAACATCTCATCAAGAGAAAATATAATGATCAGATTTGGGAGGATGGTATTCTCCATGAAATGGGTACCAATTTGGAGCATGATAGGAGACACCCACAATTGTATGGATGGGTGATTATGATGAGCAAGGGGTTCATGAGCCACTTGTAGATAGGTAACAGGAGGCATGGATGTGTTGGCTACTCTTGAGAGAGTTTTTCCATCATGTCACATATCCTATGTCAAAGGGTGTGTTAGGGTTTGGGGCATTACATGACACCCATATGTTATGGCATCAGATGATTTGGTTGGAAGGGGGATTATAGAAGTCAATTATCATGATGTTACTCCATGATTTGTATCATGATGAGATGAGAAGGCAAGAAGAGTCAATGTTCCTATGGTTACTCTTGGGAGAGTATGGTTTGATTTTCTCCCATACTTTGCATGATTTTTAAGGAGTATATGGGGGCACAATCATTGTGCAAAGGGGTTACTCCTTAGCCTTGGAGGATCAGGAGGTACTTCCACATAGGAAGGTGTCTTCCATATGCAACAATATTATGGCATATGAATTTTGCATTTGGCATGTCCAAGTGGGGGCTTATAAGATTACAGGAGCCTTATCAAAAATGCCAATAATGTTGTCTCTTGGGAGTTGGAATCTATTGATGGATTGTTCCAATGATCACTTCACACAAGAGGTAATTTATGGGAAAGTAGAAGATGAGAGATATAGAGAGGTGGATGGAGCCATCTATTACCAGGATATGATATTCTTGACTTGGATCTCCAAGCAGAAGAACAAGGATCTACATGCAACACATGATTTAGTCATTTCCATTCAATAAGTTCTCATGGAGACATTTCAGACCATTATGGAGAGATTCTCATGGGAGGGCTCATCCATGGACCTCATTATCAACTTACTCACAGTACATGGTAAGAATTGTGTTTTTTTACTTATTTATCATCTAACAAAGTATTTGCATTCTCTTTCCATTTATATACAGTGCATTGCTCTAGAAGAGGGTAAGCCTCTATTTGGAATTCATGATATTTTTAAGACCAACATCAGTGATGGAGATAACCATTTCCTGTATGGCTTTGGGAAAGCATTGTTCTATTCTTGGTATGCTTAGTTGATACACAATTCCATTTACTACTTTCCAATAGATGAGAAAACATGCACAACTAGAAAATGGTTGGGAGATAACTTGCCACACTATGATCATAGGAAACAGGTAGCAAAACTGCATTATGTCCACTTTTGAAACTATTGGCACCATCCAAAATTTCATATTAAACTCAGTATAATTCTCATTTGGATTCCATATTGTGATTATTTCCTATTCACTATATGTGGAATAGCTTGGGAAAGAAATATTCATAGAACCATAGAGTGGGTCTTTGAGGATCCAATTTCCTTTTTTTCTTCTAGAGGGAAACATTATTGCAGCCCAAAATCAACAACATATTTACACATACCATACATGGAGAGGCAGATAGCATGGGGTAGAAAATTAGTCTATCATGTTTAGCCATATATCCTATGTATATTTCAAGGGAAAAAGATGGAGGATTTTCTTATGAGTTACCACTTTGGAGGGTGATTCATTTTGTGTGGATGATAGCTTGGGGATTGGAGCTTCTCATGGGGATTGAATTTCCCTACATTTTCAGATTCCATGCCTCAAGAAGGCCTCTAGACAACATGTAGTTTCCTCCATGGATTTCCTACTTCTTCATGATGAGAGCCATTTGGATTTATCACAAAAGGTTGAATTGTACACTTGGGAGGAGCAACTAGAGGATAGATTGATGAGAGATAAAATTGTTCAATGGAGGATATTATCAGATGAGAATACTGCAGGACGAGGAGAGGAGGCTTTCAGTGTCTATCCTTGTAGTTTCTTAAGGAAAAGCAACATTTGGGAGGTGAGGAATGTAATATTCCGAAATCAGCTTGTGTCTAATTGGAATATTATTTTTTTGGTTTTTCATTTAGATAAATGAATAAGTGGGTAGGGAGACCCATAAATCTATTTATTAGGAACAAAACCACTTTTCATGTGAATGTGGATCATTTTATTAGTTGAAAAAATAACCTTGAGGTGTGAACCTAAATCATGTGGACAAGGTCAATGTTGACGAAATAAACAACGATGTTATGGAGATAGTGGAGGATTAATGGAGGACAATGCAGTCAATAAGGAGGAGAATATGCATGAGAGTAACTCCTTTAATAAGTGGGATCAAGGGTGAGGATGCTCACCAACCATAAAAGAAGGAAGATGGAAACCATAATAGACATGATTTGGATTATTTATGTTTTGTTCTTGTATGACTATTTTCACACTTCAGTTGTTTAGCTAAGTCTTTTGTGATGTTTAGCATAAGGGCATTCGCGAGGAGGAATCCCACCCTCATCCTCGGGGGACTTCGAGTGCCTACTCAGGAGAGTTATCTTGAGAATAATTTCCACTATTTTACATATGGCCAAGCTTCAACCATCATCCATAGTGCAATATCTTCCAGGGTTTTGTGGTGTTGTGGGGTTGTAGTAGTGGAGGGTTGAGAAACCCAATTTGTGTGCTTCTTTCCTAGTGGAGGGAGGATCCCTTCATCCAAGAGGCTATAAAGGAGATTCCTTGAGCTTAAATTCATCATTCAGAATGAGGCTAAGCTTCTCCCATCAAATACTACATAGTTCCCTTCAGGGATTGTGTTATTTCAGTGAGAAGTTGCAATAAAGGGTTTAGAGCCCTAGTTGAGGAGTTATATTTCTAGTGAGGGGATCAACCCTTCATCTATGAGATATATTGGAGGAATTCCATATATTTCTACATCACATCAACCACCTCTTATTATTTTCTAGTTGAAGAGGATTATTCAGCCCTAGGGCCATATTTTTTATTTTCTTAATTTTGAGTATTTCTAGAAACCCCTTCTGGGTTGTCCTCGAAATGTTTTTGGGAGCCTGGATATCTGTTCCCCACATTTTATAGGCATTATATCAGCCGATCCATGTATTTACATTTCTAGCAGTAGTAAACCTAGCTAAAACTACGTTGTCTTAGCCTCTGGAATTATTGTATAACAATTGTTCCTTATATTTCATGTACTTGGTCTATTGAGGCTTGTTTTGACTAACTTGAGTATGTTTTTTTTCTCAAGATCTTGTATAAATTTGCTAATATAATGTTTAATAATAAGGATATATGATATTATCTTGTATTTCTATGTTGATGTATCACTACATTTTCGACTTTATGTTATATATTCCTGTCTTTTCCATTTTTGGATATTACAACTACTAAGTGGCCTTGGTGTGGGGTGGGGAGGCTTTGGGGGAATTTTTAAGAGAGGTTGTAGGCGTGGTCATTCTTGTTTTATTTCCTTCCTTTGCCTTTTTCATTGAGGGTGTCGTAGGCAATCAGACAATCGAGGTCCATTGTTGCTATTGACCAGGTGGACACCTAGGTGGCCTCGGTGCACGACATGTTGTGTTGGGGTGGTATTTCTAATAGAGGTTTTTGACTTGGTCATTCTCCTTTTAATTCCTTCCTTTTCCTTTGTAGTGATATTTCCATAGGTAATTAAGCGTTTGAGGTCCACCATTGTTGTTTTCCGGGTGGACTCCTACATGGCCTCGCTGCTGGGCGAGAAGGGTTGGAATTATTTTTTAAGAGAATCTATGGAGTGGGTCATTATCCTTTTATTTCCTTGCTTTTACTTCACATTGATGTCATCGTAGGTGATCAAGTGATCGCGGTCCATCATTTCTATTGTCTAGGTGGACTCTTATTTGGCCTCAGTGTGGGGCAAAGATGGTTGGGAGGATCTCTTTTTTTAGTTTTCTACCCATTTTTTGTTCATCATGGTTACTGTGCGTGACAAGTATTTGGCCATTCTGACTAGTTGGTGGGTGGTTTCCAGCTCCTAGGAGGCCTCAATGTAATGTGACTCAATAGAGTATTGTGTTTATGCTCTAATGCGTTCTTGGGGATGCAATAGGTGCAAGGTATAAAATACCTACATGATATTTTGAATTCTATTTGACTTGATGGGTGTTGAGGTAGGCTCTTGGTAAGAGAGATATTTGAATGCCCTTTGAAGTGGGACGGTGCTACCTAGTTTCTCCTGTGAGTAGTCATATGATTGTCTCAAAGATTAAGCCATGCATGTTTATGTATGAAATAATTTAGAGTGTGAAACTGTAGATAGCTCATTAAATCAATTATATTTTTTTTTTATGGTACCATACTAATTAGATAACCATAGTAATTATAGAGCTAATATGTGCACCAAGCCCCGAGTCTTTGGACGGAATGCATTTTTAGATAAAAGGTCAGTGTGGGCTCACTCGCTTTTCCAGTGAATCATGATAACTCAAAGGATCAGACAACTATTGTGCTATCGATGTTTCATTCAAATCTCTACCTTATCAAATTTCAGTGGTAGGATAGAGGCCTAGAATGGTGGTGATAGGTGACGAATAATTAGGGTTCAGTTCTAGAGAGGGAGCTTGAGAAACGACTACCACATCCAAGGAAGGGAGCAGGCACACAAATTACCCAACCTTAACACGGGGAGGTAGTGACAATAAATAGCAATATTGAGCTCATCGAGTCTAGTAATTTGAACGAGTACAATATAAATCCCTTAATGAGGATCCATTCGAGGGAAAGTATGGTGCTAGTAGTTGCAATGATTCGAGCTCTAGTAGCGTATATTTAAGTTGTTGTTATTAAAAATATCGTAGTTGAATCTTGGGTCATAAAGGTTAGTCTGCCTACTTGGTGTGAACCTGCCCTTCAATCCATTTTATCGATGGTGTGCTCCTGCCCTAAACTATCTAAGTCATGGCTCCAACGCTGTTACTTTGAAAAAAATAGAGTGCTCAAAGAAATATTATGTTCTGAATACATTAGCATGGAATAATGTGATAGTAGTATGGTCCTCTTGTGTTGGAATTCGGGAATATAGTAATGATTAATAGGGACTCTCAGGGGCATTCGTATTTCATTTTCAAAGGTGAAATTCTTGGATTTATGAAATATGGAACATTGGGAAAGCCTTTGCCAAGGATGTTTTGATTAATCAAGAATGAAAAATGGGGGCTCTAAGACGATCATATACCATGATAGTTGCAACCATAAATGATGTCGACCAGGGATCGGAAGATGTTTCTCTAAGGACAGCACTAGAACCTTCTGAGAAATCATAGTGTTTGGGCTCCGGGGAAAGTATGGTCATAAGGTTGAAACTTAAAGGAATTGATGGATGGGAACAACCACGAGTGGAGCTTGCGGCTTAATTTGACTCAACATGAGGAAACTTACTAGGTACATACATAGTAAGGATTGACTTATTGAGATATATTTCTTGATTCTATGGGTGGTGGTGTATGCTTGTTCTTAGTTGGTGGAGCGATTTGTCTGGTTAATTCCAATAATGAATGAGACCTCAAATTGCTAACTAGATACGTGGAGGTTCCCCTTTGTGGATAACTTCTTAGAGGGAATATGGTTGTTTAGGCCATTTAATTTTGAGGAAATAATGGGTATGTGATTCCCTTAGATGTTCTAGGCCGCACACACGCTACTCTAATGTAGCCAATGATTTTTTCTTCCTTGTTCTAGAGGATCGGGAAATCTTCCCAAATTTCATCATGGTGGGGATATACAATTGCAATTATTAGTCTTCAACGGGGAATTCATGGTAAAGGCGTGTCATCAACTCATGTTGAGTACATACCTACCTTTCGTACATACCATGCCATGCTCCTACCAATGGAATGATCCGATGAAGTGTTCGGATTGTGTTGACAATGGTGGTTCGTCGTTGTCAATGTCGTGAAAATTTTATTGAACCTTATTAGTTAGAGGAAGAAGAAGTCATAACAAGGTTACCATAGGTGAACCTATGGTAGGATCATTGATAGTAGGGATTTTTTTTTTTTTTTGGTTGGGTGGGTTTTGATTGTACACTAGGCTCCTATGGTGCATCTCTAGGAGAGTGGGTTTGATGCTTGTTAGGGTGGTGCCCCTTGCAAAAGAGACTTGCAACATTGTTAGCTATTTATCTTGAGTTTACACTTGTTGTTTCCTCTACTTGCAAGAGATGATTGTGCTTGTCCCATAATTTTTTATTGTTTCCCCAAATGTGGTTTTTATATGGGTTTCAGGAGTTGGTTGCTTGAGAGATCCCAATCCAATGGTGTTTTCGGCGGGTCATGGTTGTTGCAGTTGAGCTACTTGGGAAGTACGATGGAAAAATTTAGACTTATTCATAAAAACGGTGCTCAATATTTTGTTTGTTGGAATATGCGAGCCAAGGGCATGGGCCTCCATAGTTATTTCTCTCCACAAGGTGACGACGACAGTTTGTGTGTCTCTTGGGTGAGATTTTTTGTTGGTGGTTTGTTCAAGGGAGTGGTTGCACGTCTGCTTGCTACCTCAATCCTTTCGTGAGGGGAAAATGTCGGTGTGGGGTCAAAATGGGATGGATGAATAGTAGTGAATTCCATTGGGTTGGTCATGCTATTATGCTCAATTGTTCCTTGATATGCCATTGCGAAAAGGGTCGGTGTCTAAGTAATGAAAATTCCCTCCCTCGGTGTGAGCTCCATCAAAATTGTAAGTTTCCCTGTCAATGGGCATGAGGTAGCATTATTTTCTCGTGCCTTTGGTGTTGAGGGAATTCCTCATCCTTTCTTGATCCACTCCCCTTCCAATGAAAGTAAGATAATATTATGTCCTTTTTTCTCCATTTGGATTGTGGGTTTTTTGCGTGATTTGGTCATTTCTTGGATGTGTTGATTGCTGCAATATAATTTTGACGTGCGATTTGGGGGCTTCCCTCTTTTTGGGGCGTGATATTTCACCACCGATGTATTTTTGGCCCTTAAATTTATCGAAAATTGAGTGTCAACTCCCGATAACTTCTCTTTGAAGTTTGGTTTTTATACCCCCCTTGAATTTTTGACTGGAAAATTTGTTGGGTGTTATATACACGGAGGGGTGTAATAGAGGGGTGGGTTTTCTATTAGTGAATTTTTTGTTTTAAGTGTTGTGTAGTTTTTGGGGTCTTTTACCTTTCAGTAGTGACATGCTCCAGACACTCGTCTTGTCCTGGCCCTCATATTTTATACTGGTCAAGTTTAGGTTGTGACTTGTCTGCTTGGTCGTTTGATTGCTTCTTGTTACGTAGTGTAGGTGGAAAGGATCTTGTGTTGTAATGTATGTAGAAGGGAGTGAAAAGGTGGGATTATTTGATTGGGAGCCTTGTTTTATTTCTTTTTTTCTAAGCCAACATCTTCTCGTGTGGTGGTGGCCCTCTAGTTTGCTAGCATTTCTTGAAATTTGGCCCCCTTTCTCCCAAATTGGATTGGTGTCCTGAGTGCTATGTGGGTGATGTTTGTTTTGTTTTCTAAGTGGTTGAATATGGTAGGAGGGGTCAATTGTTGACTTTTTTTTTTGTTCAAAAGTGAGCCTCCTTTTGTGAGAGGGTAGCCACCTTTGCATTTTGTTTCTTTCATGTTGCTTTCCTCCCTTCTTCATTTTGGCCCTTAGATTTACAGAGGAAAGGGGGGATTGTGGTGGATTGGTGTTAGGGAAGGAAAAAAAGAAGTGTGAACTACCAGGGTGGCTACCCTATTCCTTCTTGATCCCTGTCTCCCATAGTTCCCCCTTATTTTGTGAAGTCAAAAGGTTTGAGAAGCTTTTTCTTTGTTTGATCCTCCCCTTGTGAGCCGGTAGCCATGTTTGATTTATCTTTCTTTCATATTGTTTTCTTCCCTTTCAGTCCCTAGATTTATGGAGAAAAGTGGGAATCCTTGTGGATCAGTGTCATGGGGGTGTGATTTGTTGGTAAATATGTGGAAATGACTCTCGGCAACAAGTATCTCGACTCTTGTTATGATGAAGGACATAGAAAAATGTGATACTTAGTGTGAATTGAAAAATCCCATGAATCATCGAATTTTTGAATGAAATTTGTGCTTGAGGCTTCACCCAAGGGCATGAATGTCTATGTGTTGCATCCCATTCAAATGGGCTCCCTGTAATATGTTAGGGAGCAGTGAAGTTGGTTGTCTATGCCCAATGTGGTGCAGTTGACTGAAATGTGGCAGGCAGTGTTCCATTGCGTGTGTCGGCAAGCAGTGATCTTGTACCCATGGTTGGGAAATCAATGTTAGCCAATGTACACTTTGTGTGGCATCCATGGAACTTTCTTTTCTCTCTCTTCTCCTCCCATTGGGTAGGGAAAATTTATATGCAACTTTCAACCTTAGCTCAGGCAAGAAAACCTGCTGAGTTTAAGCATAGAATTAAGCAGAGAAAAAGAAGCTTACAAGGATTCCCCTAGTAGCGACTAGTGAATTGGGAAGAGCTGCGCATGAAAATCAGGTGGCAGCATCACCTAAATAGTAGTACATAGAAGCATCCTTAGTAGCATACCTCAACCAAGTCCCTTGGAATGGGGCGCTTGAGAGGCTGACATCCCCATCGGGCCGGGACCTTGCCGCATCATGAGGCGTTGCTGGTGAGTCAGGTTGTTTGGGAATGTGGCATTAATTAGGTGGTAAATTTTGTCCAAGACTAAATACGGGAGAGAGACCAATAGAGATAAATTACCATGAGGGAAATATGAAAATGGCTTTGAAAAGAGAGTTAGATAGTGCCTGAAACTTTTGGAAGGGAAGCAGATGGAGGCTGTCAATGCGTCTCAGTCAGATGCAAAATGGCTCAGGTTGATTGCTGCACGACTTGAAGTGAAAACCAACACAGGTTGTTGTATCGTCACAAGCACGAGTGGAGTACCACCTGTTGGTTTATCATTGTGGTGGTTGAGGAACGAAGCGGACACCCTTGTCGCGGACCATGTGAACCTGTGTGCTCATGTTGTTGGTTGGTAGGCTTTCTATTCGACCCATCTTGAAACAAAAACGAAGGAGTCTAACATGTGTACAAGTCGGCGGGTTTTAAAACCTACAAGGTGCAAGGAAGCTGATGAGTGAGATCCCCACTCCAGAGGGTGTAGCGTCGATTAGCCTTGAGATTATGTGAAGGGTTTGAGTGTGAGCACACCTACTGGGACCCAAATTATTTTGAAATATTCCTAAGCAGGGTGAAGCCATAGGAAACGTTGGTGGAGGTTTCTAGTGATACTGATGTGTAAATAGTTCACCTAACTTGGGTAAAGGGTCAAAAGACTAATCAAACCATCTAGTAGCTAGTTTCCTCCGAATTTTCCCTCTGGATTGCTAGAGCTCACGCACAAGTTTTATCAGCTAAATAAATTGATTAGAGGAATTGGGGGCATAACACCCTCAACCTATTCTCAAAATTTAAATAGGTAAGAGGGTGTGGCTGCCTCATTGAGTCGTGCCATGGAATTTTTATCTCCAAGTGGGCCTTTTTTGGTAAGAAGAATTGGTGATGCGGGATGAACAAAAAATTAAGTTATGGTGTTGAATTGCATGCTAACCTATATCTGAAAAAGGTTGTTGGTTGATTAAGATAGTAGGACGTTGTTCGTGTAAGTGAAAACCCACAAAGGAGTGTGTAACAACTCACCTGATGAATCAACTAGCCCTGAAAATGGATGGCACTAAAGCGCACAACCTATACTCGACCATTGAAGAAATTCCTAACTTTGATGAGTAGGAGGACTCGAGGGTCATTGAGAAACCTTAGGTGTGAGCTTCGGTGGATTGTCCCCCGGTGTAGATCCTGGTGGTAGTAGAAAATATCAAAATGATAACTTTGAAGACTGAAGTAGGGAAAGGTTCCATGTGAACATATCTTGGACATTGGTTATTTGATCCTAAGATATGGGGAAGCCTTGTATTAAGGGTACACTTTTCATGAGCATAAAAAGGGAATTAGGTTAATATTCCCAAACAAGGACATGGCAGTGGGCGACAATGTTAGCAAATCCAGAGACGTCGTCGGGGGCCCTAGGAAGAGTTATATTTGATTTTTAACATCTTGCCCACCCTAGAATCGGTTCACCAATAGATAGGGTCCAACAGCTGGAAGAGAACCACACATATTCTGGTTTCCATTGCAACCTTGGTGACCCTTCAAAATATGGAGGACGAAGTACCGTTCATGCTCGGTCGTACTCATAACCGCATCAGGTCTTGAAGGTGAAGAACCTTTGCTCAATAGAATAATGTAGGTAAGGTAAGTTAGAAAAATTCATCCATAACTTAGGCAAAAGGATTGTCTCTAAGGGATACGCCTAAGGGTATACACCCTCAATTCATGGGATGTCGACAGTCTATGCAAGATGCTCTCATAGTGAGGGAAACTAGTCATGTGCCGATTGGGCTATGAGCGTAGAATGTCCCCTCAGGAGGGCTTTTCCCTAGGTGTTGAACAATCAACTCAGAACTAGTACGGACAAAGGGAATCAGAATATTTAATTAAAAAAAAGCATTTGATGGTCCCTACGGATGCTGAAGCAATGTGATTTCTACCCAGTGCTTTGAATTTCAAAGCAAAAAAATTCAGCCAAGCGCGGTTAAATGGCGGGAGTAACTATGACTCTCTTAAGTTAGAAAAATGGCTCGTCATCTAATTAGTGATGCGCATGAATTGATTAACGAGATTTCCACTATCCCTATCTACTATCTACCGAAACCAAAGCTAAGGGATTGAGCTTGGCATAATCAGTGGGGAAAGAATACCCTATTAAGCTTGACTCCAGTCTGAATTTGTGAAATGACTTGAGAGGTGTAGAATAAGTGGGACTTGTTTTCGATGCAAGTGAAATTCAAATAATTTTAACGTTATTTTTCTTATTCCATGGGGCAGAGATGGGGCATTGCCCCTATTTTTTTCCTTAAGGCATGTTTCGGCAGGTTGATCTGGGTAGAAGACATTGTCACGTGGGGAGTTTGGCAGGGGTAACACATCTATTAAAATATAACACAAGTGTCCTAAGATGATATCAATGAGAAAAGAAATATCTTGTGGAACAAAAGGGTAAAAGCTCATTTGATTTTCATTTTCAGTATAAATAAAAACTGTGAAAGCATGGCCTATCAATCCTTAAGAATTTCATAATTTGAAGCTAAAGGTGTCAAAAACATTACCACGGGGATAAATAGCTTGTGGCAACTAAGTGTTCATCACGACATTGATTTTTGATCCTTCGATGTCAACAATTTCTATCATTGTGAAGTAGAATTCACTAAGTGTTGTATTTTTCATGCACAAATAGGGAACGTGAGCTAAGTTTAGACTATTCTGAGACAAGTTAGTTTTACCCTAGTGATGAACCGCATTGCAATAATAATTCAACTTAGTATGATAGAAACTGTTGATTCACACAATTGGTCATCAAGCTTGGTTGAAAAGCTAGTGGCACGAAGCTACCACATGTCAGATTGTGATTGAACACCTCTAAGTCAGAATCCATGCTAGAGGCAATGCATTTCACTCATTGATTGTATCTCAACCCACAGTAGGGGTGTCACTTTTTCACCCCAAGGGGCCTGTTTCAAACTGCTATCATGAAGCATCTCGGTCGGGGTATCTTTAAAGTTCAATTTCAAATGGTCATTGAGAATAATCCTTTGTAGACGACTTGAATATGGGAGGGGGTGTTGTAAGTGGTAGAGTGGCCTTGTTTCGATGATCAACTGAGATTCAACCCTTCGTTGCCTCGATTCAGAGCTTCCATCTTATAAATTTATTCAAAATTTGGACATATATCTTCATTTCACCTTTTGACCTTGGTCCATGATTCAAACATTGTTTCTTTTCTTCACATATAAAAAATGATTTACTTGGGGGTGGGAAATTTGGGGTTTCCATGCGAGGACTTCTACAGAAATGAAAATTCTGTGGAATTTATGGTTGGTTACATGTCAGGGCATGGAAAAAATATTTGCCACCTAAGTCCAGGGAATATGATGGGTGTGCTTCCATTTCACGACACGACGTAAAACTAACCCAAGACTGTGGAACTTGCGGTTTCCATGTCATGTATGTTGTAACATGTTTTGGCACACTGAAAATTTTTAATTTTCAATGAAAAATTTCCAACTTCCTTATGGGCTGAATGTTGAGGGAATATATAAAGTTTCATGGCCATATGGTTGCTCAACCACCTTGGATAATTTTAAATAATTTTAAATATTTAATTTTATTAAAAATATAAAATTATATTTTTATTAAAATTATTGTTATTTAAAATATGTAATTATTCAACTGCAATGAATATTGATCATTTTTAAATGGTCAAATGTTAACGCATAAACATAAATGGTCTCCATTCATTTTCGTACCCCCAAGGGTCATTCAAGATTTAATAGCTTGGGGGGGGGGTTTGAAATTAGTTTTTTTGAAAAGAAACACTTGGGCATGTGTCAGAAATTGTGATAGTTCGCACCCCCCAACCATGAAACTTCTTACCAGCAAAGGCCCCCTCCTAAAATCTGCTGATGGTTTTCAATGACAGCCAATAAAACAGAAGGTTTTCTAGACAGTAAAATTCGTCTGCAGATTTGGAGATTTGATATATCAAAGGATTCATCAAATGGGAAACAAAAGTGTGATTGTATTTTTTAGTTGTATTGGAGGAAATACTGGGCAGATCGTGTCATTGTGAGAACAAGAATATTGATTTTTTACCTTTTTTAGCAAGTTTCAAAGAATTCAATGTTTATACAAGAGATTCTGAATAATGGACAAGATTTTCTTAAATGTGGAACATATGCATGGATTGAGGTTGCAACCTGTAATGTCGATCTGAGCTTGAAGATCATACCAATATTGGCCATAATACTCGTGTGTCTTATAAACAACGTATGAAACACATTATTTATTACCTGGGAAGTGATGGAAAATACTATACATATTCATCAGAACATCAAGTTTCAAGTACACAGTTATTGAAAGAACTTCGAGGGTTTGCAAAGAGTGATATTCAGGGTTAAATATGGATGAAGAAATCGGCAAGTAGGAAGAAATTAAAATTTTGAAAGTCTGTTATTTCACTAATCATACGGTTGGGAATTTGTATGTGCAATTTCGGGAAGAATGATAGCCTGTAAATGCATTGAGATCTTTGGAAGGCATGAAATGTGGCATAAGTGTAAGTCATTGTAAAAATTGGGAAAGTGGCAAAATCATTTCTACATTTTGAGGGCAGTTGTGCAGGTAGCAGCAGATGGAAAGGATAATTTAGTAAACAGATTCGAAAGCCTTCAAAATCTATTAGTTTAAGAAAAAATATTCTTCTCCTTTCAGATGTCAGCAACACACTTCCTTGCATTCTAAATCAATCTAGAAAGTTCATAGGTGGAATAAGCTAGTAGATTTTTTAACTAATAGGTGTTATGTTAGCTGAGAGATTAGTAGGAAGTTGTAAATTTTTATTAAGTAGCTAGTCCTGTGAGCCTTTTGATATATATTAGGAATTTAGAAATAGTTAGAAGGTTGCAGCTCTCAAGGAGAATCCATCCAAGACTGTTTTCATTTAATTATTTTAAATAGCTTGATTAAGTTTAGAACATTTTTGTTTTTTTCCTAAAATATAGCAATAGCTAGCTTATTGTAATAGTTTATATATTTTATCATTTGTAATAATAAAGTTGTAGGCTTTTGATGCCAAGAACCCACACTTTGTAATAGCTTCTCTTATTGGAATTTTAATGAAAGCCTTCCGGCTCTAGTTTATGATAGAATTTGTGTTTCTTGTATGTTTTTCTTTTATTTTCATATTCTGTTTCTACACATGTTCAGAGTTTCATATAAACGTTGGGTAAGAATAGATTGCATTTGAATCTCTTTGAAATCCCTTGCAGGTTTATAATTTTTTAAAGAGATTAGTATATCAAACTAACTGTCTGATCTAGATCCTCTTTGAAACTAATTATTATATGTCCTTATTTCTTCTCTTAAATATGTTTTTTTGGGTTGTAGAAATATTCTAGAAACATCTAAATTTCCCTAATTTTAAAGTATTCAGGTTGAGTGCTTGATTATTAGGAATATTCTTACATTCTTCTATCATAATTCTTAAAAAGCTAAGTAATTATGTCAAGCTCAAAGCTGACACTTTGAGAAGAGACCGTATGAGAGAGGCCTTTAATCATGAATAAATATTTTCCTTTATTTCCAACCACCCCCAATTAAAACCATAAATCTAGCCATTTTACTTCAAAGGCTATTGTTCGGTGACAATGAACAGCATTAAACAAGGCCTCTTAATTATTGAGGGAGCCCCCTCTAGTTCAAGACCTAGATTGAACCTAAAGACTAGTTGAGTTGGTTTCCTCGCATATTTTTTATAGCCAATGACTTCCTATGAGAAACATGTACAACATTTGATGCCGTTGTCAGGGAGCGAAGTAATAAAGATATTTTTCCCTAGAGTACGATAAATATTAGATCTATTTATTACTGGTGAACAAGGAATAAGAACTAATATTGGTTGCATTATTTTCGCTTGGCAACCCTACTTTTTCATATGGCGATTCCGCTAGGAAACCGATCCCACTTTTTTGAAATTTCAGTTTCCTTTAATGTTATGCAAGGTTCGTTGATACTTGCAATCAACAGTATATGTTTTCTCCTCTCAGCCATGATCAGAAATATAAAATTTCTACAGAGGAAGTAGCTTCTAAATCACACCTGTGAGAATAATTTTTCATGTGATTTTATTTCCATATTGTGTATATTCTTCATATTTTCAGCTATTGGCAATGTGGTTTGTCAATAAATCCACTCTGCACTTGGTTACATTGGAAAGAAGATTTCACGTAACAATGTAAAGTTTCTGGTTCATCTAGATAGAGGTGTGGGGATTGAATAGATATTCAGAGTTTTAGTATGCATCAGATCAGTGTGTTCATTATTTTATGAATAGTGTAATTTCAAGAGTATATGATAGATCAGCTTATATTTTCACTCTTTAGAATTTTTCAGTTCTCAAATTTAAGTATGAAAGAGTATCTGAATTAGTGCAGATATATGATCACATTTCATAGTTGCAGGTTGTTGTCTGCACTAGCAAGCTATTCAAATGCATCAATTGATCCATGACGATTGGTTATATTTTTAAATTTGAGGCATACAAATGCTTGATGGTTTTTAGTACGACACCATGTCTAACAATTTGCATGAGGAGGATTATTTCATTTTAAGAAATTTGTTAGGAAGTGAGTGAGAAATTATTTTCAAGCGTAGTGTTTAAAGTTCTGGATTTTGAATTCTTCTCTATATTCTTTTTTCTACGAATAGTTAACAATGGATAGAGGATTTATCTAGCTAACTGGTTAGAGTGGTTAGATTTTAAGTTTAAAGTCATAAATAAGGATTGCAGTGTTTCAATCGGGAGTATTAGTTTGATTATAGCTGATTTCACTTTCAGGTCACAGGTTTATGCTATGAATCCATGCCCAACACTAAAAGGAAACTATTCTACTAGTTCTCTGCATCCCATAGTGGGAAGCACTCCCCATTGGAGCCTATGTTGTAACATATTTTGGCGCACTAATTTTTTTTAATTTTCAATGAAAATTTGCCAATTTCCTTATGGGCCAAATACTGAGGGAATATATAAAGTTTCATGTCCATATGGTTGCTCAGTCATCTTGGATAATTTTAAATAATCTTAAATATTTATTTTTATTAAAAATATAAAATTATATTTTTATTAAAATTATTGTTATTTAAAATATGTAATTATTCAGGTGCAATAAATATCGATCATTTTTAAATTGTCAAATGTTAACGCATAAACATCACTGGTCTCCATTCAATTTCATACCCCCCAGGGTCATTCTAGCTTTAACAGCTGAGGGGGACCCAAATTAGTTGTTTTGCAAAAATACTCTTCGCCACATGTCATAAATTATGATAGTTCGCACCCCCCAGCTATGAAACTACTTACCAGCAAAGGCCCCCTCTAAAAATATGCTCATGGCTTTCAATGGCTGTGCAACAAACAAAAGGTTTTCTAGATAGTAAAATTCAACTTCATATTTTGGAGATTTGATATATCAAATGATTCATCGAATGGGAAACAAAAGTGTGATTATGTTTTCGAGCTATATTGAGGGAAATACCAGGGAGCTATAAAGGAAGAACTTGAGAGTTTGAAAGTCTGTGATTTCACTAAGAATACGGTTGGGGATGTGTATGTGAAATTTTGGGAAGAAGAACATGCTGCAAATTCATTGAGATCTTTGCAGGGCTTGAAGTGTGGCATAGGTGACAGTCATTATAACAATTGGACAAGTGGAAAAATCATTTCCAGATTCTGAGGGAAGTTGTGCATGTAGCAACAGATGGAAAATAAGTTAGCAAACAGATTCGAAAGCCTTCCAAATCTCTTAGTTTAAGAAAAAATATTCTTCTCCTTCTAGATGTCAGTAACACTCTTCCTTTTAATCTAAATCAATCTAGAATGTTCATAGGCGGAATAAGCTCGTAGATTTTTCAGCTAATAGGTGTTATGTTAGTTGAAAGATTAGTAGGAATTTGTCAATTTCTATTAAGTATCTAGGCCTGCAAGCCTTTTGATATATATTATGAATTTAGAAACAGTGATAAGGTTGCATATTTCAAGGAGAGTCCATCAAGGACTATTTTAATTTAATTATTTTTAGATAAATTCACTAAGTTTAGAACAATTTTTTTTCCCCTAAAAGCTAGCAACAACTAGCTTATTGTAATAGTTTATATATTTGATCATTTTTAATAATAAAGGTGTGGGATTTTGATGCCAAGAATATACACTTTGTAATAGCTTCTCTTATTGGATTCATAATGAAAGCCTTTCGGCTCTAGTTTATGACAGAATTTTTGTTTCTTGTATATTTTTCCAGTATTTCCAAATTATATTTCTGCATATGTTCAAAGTTTCATATAAGAGATGGGTAAGAATAGATTGTGTTTCAATATCTCTGAAATTCCCTACAGATTTATAATTTTTTAAAGAGATTAATATATCAGAATGTCTGTTTGATATAGCTCCTCTTTGAAACTAGTTATTATTTTTCATTATATATTTTCTTGAATATGTTTTGTTGGGTTACAAAAATCTTATACACGCATCTAAATTTCTCTAACTGTTAAGTAGTCAAGCTGACTGCTCAATTATTAGGAATATTCCTACATTCTTCTACCATAATTCTTAAAAGCTATGTCATTCTATTATGCTAGAAGCTGACACTTTGAGAAGGGACCCTGTGATAAAGGCCTTTAATCGTGAATATGGATTGTCATTGATAGCCAACCACCCCAATTAAAACCATAAATCTAGCCATTGTGCTTCAAAGGCTGATTTTCGGTGATAGTGAAAAGCATTAAACAAGGGCACAAAATTATTAAGGGAGCCCCCTGTGGTTCAATGGCCAGCTTGAACCTAAATATTGGTTGAGCTAGTTTCTTGGTGTAGTTTTTTCAACCAAGGACTACCTATGGGAAATAGGTACAATAGTTTCATGACCAAAACCATCGCCCAGGCTTGGGAAAATTGGGTTATCCCTGTGTCACCCTTGTTAGAAACCTCATGTTTCCATATTTTATAGTACATTGAAAACTCGAGGTTTTCACTGAATCCCCAGCACGAGGAACTTGGGGTTTCTAAGATGATGGAAACCACCACCCAAGTCTAGGGAACTCGTGGTGTTTCAAAATTGTGGCGCAAGCGTTTGGAAAACTCGTGGCTTTTTTCCATGTCGCTGTGCAGACAAGTCCACTGCCAAAGTCAATAAAACCTGGGGTTTTCCATTTCATAACACAATAGAAAACCAACCCAATTTTGACAAACTTCAGGTTTCCATTTCATGGCTCGACAAAATTTTCGCAAATATGGGAAACTGAGGGTTCCCATGTCCTGTCGTAATAGAAACCGCAACCCCAATACGAGGAAATTGGGTGTTCCATGCAGCAGCATGGCATAAAATTTTCCCCAAGTATCTAGAGCTTTGGGATTCCATTATGCGCAATGGCTAAAATTTCAACCCAATTCTAGGGAACTTTGAGTTTCCATGTCATGGCATGATGAAAAAAACTACCCAAGTCTGCAGAGCTTGGGGGTTCCCATTTTTTTGTGGCAAGACAAAAACCACCAAATTTTGGGAAACTCAGGGATTTCCATGTCCCACCATGATAGAAGCTGTGGCCTCGCTATGGGGAACTTGAGTTTCCATGTCATGGCATGACAGAGAATCACCCAAGTCTGTGGAAATTTGGGGCTTCTATTTCATGGCATGATGGAAACCACATAATTCTGGGAACATTGCAGCCTCCATCTCCCACCCTAACGAAAATCGTGGCGCTGGTGCGAGGAAATTAGGTTTCCATTTCGTGGCATGACCAAAATAGCCCAAGTTTATGGAACTCATGGTTTCCATTATGCATCACAATGAATAACCACCCAAGTTTGGAAAACTTGGGGCATCCATTTCACAGTGTGATAGAAACCGCTTCCCTGGCATGTCTCTGGAACTTGGGATTTTAATGCCTCATCGCAATGAAAGTTGTCCAAGTGCAGGGAAGGTTGGGTTTTCTCACCGGTTGTGATGAAAAATGTGCAACTGTGTGAAATCTAAGGTTTCCATGTCCCTGTTACATGGACATCACCCAAGTATATGTATGTCGTGATGGAAACCACTGTCGTTCTAGGAAAATTGGGGTCTCCATGTCCCGTCATGGCAGAAGCCTACCAAGTAGGGGAATGCTTGGGGTCTTCCTATCCCTCCTTTAAAAAAGTCATTAAATTACAGGGAACCTGTGATTTCCATGTCATGTCTAGTCAAATTCCTCCCAAATGTAGGAAATTTGGGGCTTCCATGTCCCGGCGTAATAGAAATCACCCAGGTGTAGTAAAATTGGTGTTTTCACATCCCTCCTGTGAAGTTTGTTGCAACCATAGCATGGTAAACTTATGGGGTTTCTATTTCCCAACCACGATGGAAACCACCACGCAATTTCATGGACCTTGGGTTTTCCACATCCCCCTACCATGGAAGTCACCCACATATGTGAGAGATTAGGGTTTGTATGTCGCGGAGTGATGGAAACCCCACCCAGGTCAGGGAACCACAGGTTTCACATTCCTATACCTATGGTGCTCTTCCAACCATGTATAGAGGGCACAACAGTACTAAAATTTTTTCTTTTTAGCAATACTAGAGTGTATGGACTATGCCTAACTCCAACACCTCATCATTTTCTTAACAAGTGTTATTAATAATGCAACATAATAACATTAATCTTCAATATTTAAATTTTCACAATTAAGCATTCAACACATCATAGAAGTATGCCCATACATATTTGGGAGGGGAAACTCCCATAAATTTTGCCCAAATACATAAAATTGTTCAATAATGTAAAATGTACAATAATGATACAATTTTAGCAAGTCTGTGCAGCCACCTGCAGAGCTTGGCAATTTTTTCAAACAACCATGGCTTGAGTCTTGCAATGTTGCCACTCAACCACACTTCAATATGTTGGAAACCATAATCGTTCAGTCAAAACACAATTCTAAACTTTATACGAACTGTCGTGCAACTCGGGTCACACAGGTCACTACCTGCATGAGATGTATGCCTGACTTGACTCACTGTCATGAAGCAGGTCACTATTTGCACGAGGTGTCATGCCCAGCTAGAATCTTTGCACCTTTCCTGCATGCCACTATCATGTTTAGCCCAACTCCACCCATCGTGCACGTTCAATTATGCATTTCTCAGATTTCTGCAATTTGTTCGTGCCCTGTGAAGTTTGATTCTCATTTGTCTGCCTGCATTGCAGTGACATGGTCTGCATGCCCATGCACGACCTATGACCTGTACCACCCACAAAATTGTGTCTAGATGAAACTCCTACCTGTCCACCAATTCTGCCTTTTCTCACTGCCTCTACGATATAGTTCGGAATCCTCCTTTATCACCACTTTCCATTTCCAACATATATGCCTATCTGTGGACCTGACCACCTTTCAACATGTTTGTTGAGGGTCACTGAAGTCATTTGGGTTGACTACACATTCACTCAACTCACCCAACTGCCATAACACATGACTCACCTGACGACCACATGACTTGCCTACCTGCTATGGGAACACACGCACCCAATACCCTCTCTCACTGCAGTCACCAAATGCACGACTCTTCCAGCTGCTATGGGTGCATCGCACTTTCACCAAGTGTCACCACATGACTCATCGAAAAGGTGCGCGCCTGCCAAAACATTTTTCTCGGTGTCTCACATGTCATCGCATATGCTTGTCGCACATGAATCCAGCTTGTGGGCATGACATCCTCCCTCACTCGAAATAAGGTTGTCGCCCTCGACAAATCCATCACATCATTGCAAAGTCTCTCTAGCTCCAACATACCCAAAATGTGCATGTTTTCCATCTCTACTCCATCATCATATAAACCACCAAGGTTCATGACTCCATATACATGTATATGGGAAAATATCCTCATTCCATGGTCATCAACAACGTCTATCACAATCTCCACATGTTGCCTCCATCATGAGAATTCAATATCCTCAACTCAAGCTACATGCTATCACTTCAACACATATCGTGTCGACCCATCATGTATTGTCAATATCATGTGAATCTACTACTAGGATACTCCTACTCAAATCCAACATATATCATCACTTTGATATCCCGCATGTCTCAAACTATTTGGGTAGTTGATCAACCCATCGCGTCCAAACTATGAGAAAACAGTTCCTCGTCCCTTCGTTGATTGTTTCTCCAACACTCTGTCAGATCATCAACTTGGTCTAGAAATATTCCATCCCTATCAAAATAATTCATGCTCATTTCCATGAAGTAACGTCCATCTCATCTAGAACATGATGTCCATCAAATATCAACTAATCCATCTCTAGGTCCATGAAGTAGTCCTCATTTCATCTGCAACATGCTTCCCATTATTCTAATATCTATGTGTTTCTCGTAGATAGTCACATCTCTCAAGCATCATCATCCATGTGTGAGAGGACCATCTCCTCAAATCGATCAAGAACTCCACCCATCAATCCAATGCTAGATGTGCCATATCCAGGTCCATGAAGCAAACTCCATCTCATCTGGAATATGCCATCTATGAATCTATCAAAGGGGAAAGTTTACCCTTTCCTCATCATCCATCCATTCTCTTCCCATGATCCTAGATAAATCATCCACCATGTCCATAAAAAGTTTGACTAAGTCAAAAAGGCTCAAACCATGCCCAACAAGTGCACCCCACCAAGGCATCTCCACCAATGTAGCTCCATTGAACTCCAAAGCATCCTGTCTCAATCATATCCATCAAGTCACTCATTACGCTCCCACTCCACAATGTGTCTAAGGTATGCATACCATACTGCATCAAATTAAAGTCACATCCTAACATATGCTCATCAATCAACTAGATACTCCATGACCACTATAATATGAAGTCTCAATGGCCACAGCCATATCCAAATCATCGTGAACTCCTATGGATCATCTCCATCCAATAATTTGTAAATCACACTTGACTTGATCATGAATTCCATCAAAATTTTACTCTACCCTCCAAGTCACATGAATGTCCTCATAAGCTGCTCACAAAACAACCATGGTCTTGTTGTCCAAATGTGAACAACATACCCATCGGTCCATCTATAAAATGTATGCATGTCGCACTAGAAAATCAATCCCTCTAAAAATCCTTTCCTTGAAACTTCTTCTGGATTCTCATAAGTGGTATCCCCATAAGTGCACCTGCATAATGTCCCTAAATAATTTCTTCCATGCTCTCCTATTGTTTTCCATGACTTGGGCTATCAAAATGTCTATCAAGGTAGACTCAACACAACTCTAGTCATCTCATCCTTGTTCATCATCGAGGGCAGTGCCCTCGGTAACTTATAACTTCACATGGAATCACATTTCTTCCTTCACTGCTTCCTTCCCCACTAAGGGTCCACCAAGATTGCCTCTTGGTTCCAACCATGAAGAAGTCTACCCAAATATCACACCGATGTGTCCTTTATTCCATGAATCATTTTGGGCACTTAGCCAATTCTCTAGATGGATAAGAATGATTTATCCATGTTAAAGCTCATCTAGTTCCACCCTTGTCATGGGAATTTGAACCTTCTAGCATGAGGTCACAAATTTCCCCAACAAGTTCTACAAAAACAAATGCTCCTTGCTTCTCCAATGCACAAGGTCTCATCATAGTCTTCCAAGGAAAGACTATCCATTGCATCGGAAAAGAAGTTCCCTCTTTGTCCATCCCTGCATATGGCCCGTCCTCCGAAAGCTCCAATGAAATAGAATTTATAACCATACTTACATCCTCATAAGGTCTCTCCAAGTGAGTGTCCTCCATCATCAATGTCTGCAAAGTGCACGATCTTGGTCCATATTGTTCATCAAGTTCTTCCTCTATCATTGACACATCTACAACATCCTCTTCTTCAAATGTCTCGACTTCTTCTTCTTTATTGCAATATGAAACTCCATCATGCTTCATTTCCCAACCAAGTCAAAGAAGTTGTTATTTAACATTCTCCTCCAAGACTTCAAGCTCAACACGAATCTGTGGGTGCTCTTCTTTCATACGCCTCAACCTGTACAAGGTCTAAAAGAGCGTTGCTTCAGATTCTTCCCATATTTCCATGTATTATAATGTAGCTTTGACCGTGACCAATGTGTTTCCCCTACCAATGTTTCACTGATACCAACCAATATAACATCCAAGCTTCAATACCAACTGCATCCCTACCATTGTATTCATGCTTCAATATTCAATTTTCAAAAAAGCTCAAGTTGCCTTGAATCAGTATCTGATACCATCTGTCAAGAAGTGGTAGTGGTGCCAGTGCTTCACCTGTGTGAGGGTGCCCAAGGAAACCCATTTGGGTGGGTCGGGTCGGGTCATGTCGTGTGAGGGTGGTCGTGTCAAAAATGATAAGTGGTGACCACCCTTGTCAGTACAAGGAAAATACCCTCTAGCGGATGTTTTTGAGGAAACCCTTATAAAAATACCCTAGACATCCATTTATAGTGAAGGTTATTAGAGAAGGCTGGCAGGTGGATGTTTTTTGCAGATTTTTTTTGTCTAGTGTGCTAATCATCCTACACCGCACCGGTGTTTACAAGAAGAGAAAACATTAGTGCACACAAAACATTGGCACACCAGACACCATGTACTCTGTACACACCCTCCTGGTGCATCTTATTACTATATCGCATTGTTTCTTTACAAATATTCTGCACCGGTGCATCATAAAACCCCACGCTTAAAAAAAAACCACTTGGTTCAGTCTTAAGAAACCCCACCGATGTAACCATAAAGCCCCGCGCACCGGAACAAGGTTAAATAAAAGAAAATTCATGGTGAAAAAACCATATTTTTCACTTTTCTCAGTGCTCCAAAGCTCTCAAGAACTGGTGAAATTTATCCTTAACTGATCCGCCCTGACATCAATGCTCCCATTTCACCCATTCCACGCATTGCTGTTGTGCATTGCCCACCAATATCTAGCTTGAATTTTGAAAACTGGTGGGTAAATTTTCTTTTCCAAGTCCTATAGCCAAGATGCCTCCTCGACGACCAAATGTATAGGTATTTTTATTGTTTTCCATAATTAAGCCTTTTAGTGGATTAGAATTTCAAATTAACTTAAAATTAACCATTCAAAAGAAAAAGAAAAAAATTTGTCGCGCGGTGCGCTCGAGCCATTCAGCTCACACCAGTTCGCGATGTTTCCTATAAATTTAATGACCACACTGCAACTGGTGCTAATAGTATCTGCACCAGTTCAAGAGAAGTACCAAAGGCACATCGTGTTATTTTAAAATTTTTTAAAAAATGAGGTGCGGTCGGTTACCCAGCCGCACCATTGACCAAGTGGAATAGCGGCAAGGGGGTGCGTTGACTTAGATATCTACACTGGGGCACGTATTTTTGTCAGCGAACCTCATTCTGCATTTTGACAGGGTCAACAGTGTGGCCTTATAAAGTACCACACCATTGCCTATGTAATGATGTCAGGAGGTCGATACGCTAACCGAACTATACGCCTTGGGGCGTAGAGTTTACTCAGCGGACCACACTCCTAATACCATACATATTCAATGGTGCACTAAAAATTTTCAGGTGCACCACCACCGCTGCGTTGAATTATTTGGCGAATCGCCACCAGTGTGTCCCATAAAAATACGCACTGGGACTACTTAATGCCTATTTTTTGTGGCACACCAAATGTTTTTTTTGTTTTTCCAAAAAAAAATATATATGTATATTCATAAGTACACGTCTCATTTACTAAAAAAATTGTACTTAATATGTCAATCATTTAGAGACATGAAAGGAGAGAAGAGGGGGAACAATAGCAATAACAGCCGAACCAGTATAACATGGTTTGCTTATGGGAGGCACGAGAGAAGGAGAGATGTGCATACCCTTGCCCTATTAGAGTAACTACCTAGGGGCTACTAAGGAAGGTAGGCCTCCTCAGGCTTTGTGAGGAGGCTACTTCCCTAAACGGCCATGGTTTATTTTTGAGGCATATTATCCACATGTGGAATTCCCACCGACAAGCTTTCCAGGTTGGTCACAACCAATGGTACATGCCCTCTAAGGAGGAAATATATTTCATTATAGGGCTATCGAGGAGAGGGGTGGATTTTCCCTCATTCCCAGAGGTTCCAGTTGGCTATGCAATAGGGAGTCAGTTAGTGTACTCCAAGAGATACATTAGCATAGATATACTATCTCCTTCAGATTTCTAGGTCCCCTGAGGTCAGTTACGTATTGGTTCATTTGGTAGTTAGGAGGTGAGATTCCTCTCACTTCTAATTTCAATCATTTCACACAAAAACAATGATGGCCAACGCATTAGTTTCTCACTTCTATATTACGTTGATTATTTAGTACAGGAACCATGACTTGTTAGGTGGTCTGCCATTTTTTGGGGGTAGTTCTATACAACCTTAGATAAATGTCTTGTTCATGCACAAGGGAGGGTCAACTTCACTTTTGCTTTAGAGATTTTATTTTTATTTTTTGAGAGGTTTCCAGAGACAATGCCTACTTTTTTTCGACATGCTCGTAGGCTGATGTTCGAGGCACGTATGCACATGTGGGGGAACATGATGCTGAAGAGGGGTGAGACTGTGTTTCTAGTGAGGATATTTCATGATGCACTGGAGTTTCTATCCAGTGTGGATGAGCATCCCATCGTTATGGTCCCCTATCCTTATGCTGGTTTGCATTGGTGAGGGTGTGCCAACATCCTCTTCATATATGATGAGCTACCGAATGATAGAGGTAATATTATTGTTTTATTTAAATATATTCTAACATGTTCTTTTACTTGTTTTTATTAAATTGTATAATGAAATTTTTTAATTATTGTTTTGTACTTGTATATATTTTTCATACATTGGGTATTTTGATGGCAAAGACATGCCGGCACCACCACCTGATCCAGATGTGGATCCTGATGAAAAATAGGGTATGCCAAATGTTGAGGATAGTCAAAAGGTCGGTGTAGAGAGACTTTATCCTGTTGGTGTGACAGTACAACCTTTTGCTAGGCACAGTCGACTTGACAACAGATACAGGATGGAGTTGGGCGACCAACTCACTACATTGATTATTGAGGCGGGCATTAGGCCCGCTACTATGAGAGACATACAAGCCAATGGTAGGCTATTACATATGTGGAGAGGCATGCTACTTGACATGTACATCCTGATGCTGCATGTCGTAGGAGTTATGACCTTAGTTATGCATTTGAGAGGACCATTGCACGTTATAGGTGTGGTTGAGACGAAACACGTGATCAATAGTCTGCGAGAAGTGATGCGTCATATGATGATCATTCACCTCACGTCGCGCCAGATGAGAAATGTCCACTAGCATGAAGAAACAATCATCATGGAGAGAAGGCTGGACCATCAGCCACATCCAGTCAGCAGCCTGCAGCATCCAGCATCACTCATGATCATGAGCAGGCTGGACCATCGACCGTCGAGGCTGCACCATTGATTGAGTAGGCCTCTACTAGTACTGCTATTGAAGATGTACCACCAGCTGATCCATGAAATTTATATTATAGTTGTATATTTTTTACATTATTTATTTATATATATATATAGTTTATATATATATATATATATATATATATATATATATATATATATATATGATCCATTTATTTTATGTTCATG
Organism: Pinus albicaulis; assembly: GCA_034641835.2. NCBI lineage: Eukaryota > Viridiplantae > Streptophyta > Pinopsida > Pinales > Pinaceae > Pinus > Pinus albicaulis. The sequence goes on from CM076580.1 coordinate 828,735,714, forward strand.
TTGCACTTGTACTTAATTTACATGTTCGTGATCATCATGATGTGTATATTGTTACGTAATGTTACATATGTTCATTTAATGTGCAGCTTGCAAGTAGATGTGTATGTGATAGCAGTTATTTCACATGGGATGTATATTTGATGTTTGTGTTGTGATGATGTTAATATATAATGTTAATTCTAAAATTGTAATTGTAATGGTATATTTGTAAATTTGTGATTGTAATTGTACATGAAATTGTAAAATTTTAATTGTAATTGTAATTCTAATTCTATGTAAAATATTTGTAAAATTTTGATTGTATTACTGTGAATAGATTGTAATTGTAAAATTGTAATTGCAATTGTATTAATGTGAAAAATTTAATTGTATTAATGTGAAATCATTTTATTAAAATTTTTAAATTTGTGAATTTTTAAATTTTTAAATAATTGTAAAATAATAAATATACAATAATATGAATTATTGTAACATAATAAAGCTTATAAAATAATGAAAACAAATTCATGTACTTTAGAATTATCATTATTTTATTATGATCTTACATACAAAAAAAAGAACTTTATACAGTACGCCGTTGTTTTGTAGATCAACATAATTGCAAATTATCAAGTGAAATATTGATTTTAACATTAACACAATACAAATTACCAATTAATTCAAAATACATATTATACTTTTCTGAAAAACCCATCTTAAGAACTATACATATTGATGAAATAACACATGTACCATATCACTCTCGGTTCTCCAGATCACCCTCGTTATCTTCTAGGTCGCATGGCTTGATAACACTATTGTTCTAAAAAATATGTTTTGATCTAGGGTCATGTGTCAATGCGAACCACCAATCCCTATCCAACACATCTGGGTAAAAAACACTTGGTTGTAATATTTGGGGAAAACATAAGGCTACTTAGCTTCATCCCACATCTTTCTAGAGTTGATACAAATCAGCCTACTATCGCGATCTTCCTTTACATTATTATGATCAAAGGTGTCCCACCACTTGCACATAAAAATAACACATTCGAAAGAAGAGAAATCCACTTCAATGATCTCTTGTATCTTTCCTACATAACCTAACATCCCTCATACTAGTTTTTGATCACGGTAGCTAGATCGCCTAGATTGATCGAAATCGACTTCCACTCCATAGACTTGTGCAATGTTTCCAGCACCAAAATTTTCTATGCGAAAATGGTGTCCATATGCCCACAGAGATGGGAAAAAATGCACCTATTATAAAAAATTTAAAAAAATCATAGTGTCATGTGTCTTATAATAACCCAACAGTTAAAATATAAAATGTAGATGTCTTATGAGTTTCAAATTTAAATATAAAATGTAGATGTCTTATGAGTTTCAAATTTACTTATAAATTAAAAAAATTATTATCGAGTTGCTGCACCCAATCCCGAAATTTAGCGCATCCTCTTCAGCATGTGAGTAACGACTGGTTGCACCATATTTCTCTCTGACTTGGTCAGAAACCCAACTGTTGGGGCATATTTTTCATATATTTTCTTTTAAATGATCAGGATAAGGCACACATCTACCATTCAACCATCTGAATTATTTCCTATCACTATCCCATTTCATGCTCTTTTGTTCATAAAATGCAACCCACAGTTGTGTCGCTTCAGAATTGTAAAGAGCGAATTTATTGATTGCTTCAATTTCTGCATTCTCCGATGAACTCAAATTGATATTATATATTACTTAGAGACAAAAATATAAATTATATCAAATTTCAACATGAATATTAACTTTCTTTAAATTTGAAAAACTATAAGTCACTTACTCTTTATCAAGCACTTTTTTCCACTCGTTTGGAGAAACTCCCCTTCTATTTTGTCTCCATCCCTTTCATTGTACAAAATCACCGAACCTAGTCTATTGTCGATCTTCTTGATGTACCCACTGGCATAATAGAAAGACTCATACAATATGTACCCCTCCTCCATAAACCCCTCGGGTTTTTCCCTTTGTCGAACAAAACCTTTCAATTTATTCATGTACCTCTATAAGAAGAACATCCAATGAAAATAAACCACCCAAACTAATTCAACCTCATCTACTAGGAGGATTAAAAGATGAACTTGTAAGTCCATGAAACTCGTCGGTAGTTCCTTCTCAAACATACAAAAAATCTCAAATATCTCTTGATGCCACCATGGAATGCTAGTGACATTAATCTCATTTGACGTGATCCAACTTAAAAATTCCTATAATTTAGATATGGTGCGTCCTAGGTCTTAAGGGAATTCATGTTTCACACACCCATTCACGAACAAAGGATAATGACACTGCAAAGTTATAAACATGTGCAATAATATACAAAATTAGTTATGTTTTATGATCCCTGCATGGGATAATATTTATTAATATAACAAATAATAAAATCACGCTTTTGACATTATACGTACTCTTAGAAGATTGAAATGGTAATGTGATTTCAACCTCGACAAATGGTCATCGACGCTGAAGCAGTGCCATAGTGAAGACCCGTATGAAATTGGCACCCTCACAACCATTATAAATTATTTTTCCAAAGAAATATAGTCATTTTTTAAAATCCATGGGACATCACCTTCTTTGAGAAACCATGAATTAGAGGGACTACCGCCTGCCTCTGATCCCGTACTTTCTAATCGTCTTGGCCAATGTTTATTTTTTGTTTTTGAAGTAATAAGATCTTTCCTAATAGCCAATGTGTCACTTTTTTTCGATGATATGTGCCTCCATAAAGAAGATGAATTTTTTTTAAATATATGCATGGGATCTAATAAGTGGGTAATATTAAGATGCTCCCAATATGGGAGATTGTAAAAGATAGATTTCCTTTTCATCCCAAAGGGAAATTTCTCAACATAGGTGTCTAAGAATTATGGATCATCGAACATAGGCTCCCCATTTAAATCGAAGATTTATATGAGCTCTTTCTCCTTCTCTCTCTAATAGGCTTTAATCCATTAAGTTGGTGTCATTATTGGAGGCCTTTGGGTTCTCTCTCGTTTACCATTTGTTATACAACATTTTCTCACTGTCCCTGCAATCCCCATCTCACCCATTGGAGGGTCATTTTTGTGATCAATAAGGAGTTTCATGCATTGAAAATACCATCATTGCATCCCTTTCCATGAGGAAAACATTCCTTTTGTTGACGATTTCCTGAGCAAACCACTAAAAACACATGTCTTGTCCTTGGAATTCGTAGCCCGTTATGCCCTCGCATGAATGAGATAGATTAACACTATACCCCATGCTAGATGGTGCTCTGTCTAAATTAGATACCCATGCCAATTTGTTTATGGAAATTTTCTTAAAAATAGAGGCGAATGTTATATCACAAAAACTTCATGGATGATTCATAGGGAGTGGTTCGACTGAATAACCATGGCCTTCCTCATTTGGCTTCTTGTTTCCACATTATGGGGAAACCTCCCAAGGGATAAGGCCTCCATTCCACTATTGTAGGGATCCCAACCTCCTCTCCTCTATAAATATATCCATCTTCCATTGATGTGTTGGTTGAACAAATAACTGAAAGAGTTAGCGATCATAGAGAAGAGAAGCAATTATAGCTTCGGGAGAATAGTGCAGAGTGTGATTGTTTTTGTGTGATTGGGGACATAGTGAGATGTTGGACCTTTGTGTGTGACAGTGTTGCAAATGTGCTTGGATACAGACCTACTGAAGGAAAGCCTCAACATCAAGGCTTGGTTTTAAACTCTCTTTGTCTTTATCATAATAAAATGCATCTGATTTTTATCTTCCACTCTTGTTTATATTTAGAATGAGACTTATAGCATTCCTTGATCAGTTAGATAGGTTGTAATTGTTTTATGTTTTTCGTGTTTTTACGCTTGTCATGGTGTCTTGACTATCTGTACAGGTAATCGAACATTGGTAGCAGCATGTATCGAGTTTGAGAAGAGCGATGGATCAAGAGGCTTTGATGGAAGATGACTACATAGCATCAGAACAGGGTAGTCCATCTTCTTTTCTCTGAATTTAATTTACAATCTAGGAAGGTAGATGTTAGTATGTTCCCGTAGTTGCTAGACCCACCCTAGGGCTAGAAGGATCACCTCTGTCTACAGAGTGGATTCACATGTATAACAAATTGGCAACTCCACTAGGGAATTTCATTTGAGTTTGTCACTCTTTGAGGTCTTAGTCAATCGACAAATTTAACTGAATGACCATTTCCCTATTTTTTCTTATGTTTTTAATTAATTAATATCTTTTAGTTTTTTCTTGAATTGGTGAGTCTGGTCTTGGTTGGCAGAAATTATTTGTTTTTTCCTATTCAAGCATAGTTTTTTCTTTGTATTATTTATGAAAAAGGAATACCTTAGCCTATCGCGGCTAAGAAGCTCTTTCAGATATTGTTTTCCACCTTTTCGGATCTGAGAGATTACCTAGGAAAAGGGATATGCTAGAGTTTTATTTTCCGTTTATTTTCAAGCTCTCTAAACATGACAATATGTCAAGTTCTCCCTTTTTTAGACTCGTTAAAACCTAAATGACATCATAAACCTTCACCATGAATTTACCGAGTTCCTCCTTCCTAGGGCTCGTAAAATGTACTAGGTTGGACTTGTCTGAAGGACAAACTTATATGACAAGCATATGGTATCCTCTTCAAGCTTGTGTAAAAATAAAGAGGTACTCGCTAGAAATGGTGGAGGAAAATGGAAGTTATTCATCAGTTATGTCAGCAGTATGTCACTATTGAACATGACACTTGTTTGCAGTTCATGTTGGGTTGGGATATCTTCACTCTGTCACTTTGCCTCCATGGGTTTGGTAAATCCGTTTGCCTCTCATTCGATTACCAATATTGTCAACATGACCTCTAATCCTATTTAAGTCAAATGCTGCTAAATTCCGAAGTCATGTCGCCGATATGTTCAAGAGAAAAATCGTTTTACAGTTTGTACATTCCCTGATCCTCTATTTCAGTCTTAATTCACACTCATATTATCTTCTCTCTCTCATGTCGATGATTTGGGATTCATTATGACCCTCCTTTGACGGAGCACTTCCTGTCGACTTCAACTCATTATTCGGGAAGTTGATCTAGAGACTGCTTTCTGTTACCTTAGAGCTTGCATGCCCTAATGGCAAGTTCTTCACATTCGATGACAGGTTCACATCATCAGCCTTCGATCAGGTGATTTCATGGATTTTTGACTTCAGCTCACTGTTCACATTCCATGGATTGTACTAGTAGTAATATCAATTGACATTATGGGTGGTTTCTCTCACACTTGTTAACGGTTCACATGATTCACTGATAATCAAGTTATTTTCTAGCATGTTTGACTTAAACACGTCTATTCACATGTTGGAATTTTTACTTTGATCTGGTGGTGTTGGAGCGCAAGACCTTGGGATTCAATCACAAAATTTGAAGTTGCGACGAGTGATGAGCCATTCATGATTATATACATGATTCTTTAGATGGATGGTTTCGATCATACTGTGGGTTCTCTTGCTTTGATCATCTATATATGGATGGCTACGCCCATACCATGGATCTATTTCATATGATCCCTTCATTCAGATGGTTGTGTCCATGCCGAGGATCCATGCACATTATCCTCTTCTTGATGTATAGTTGTGCCTATACCATGGATTCATGTATTTTCAACAGAGATTTAAGTTATGTATATTTATCTATGCTTGATTTGTAGGTCTCCTGATAGCAGTGTTTGGTTCCTTGCACATACTTGTAAAGCATTTCACCCCTCACTCATGTTTGGACTTCATACTTTAGGGGGCACCTGTTACACAACATTTTTTCATTTTCCTTGAAATGCTCATCTCGCCCATTGGAGGGTTATTTTTGGATCAATAAGTAGTGTCTTGCCTTAAAAATACCTTCATTGCATCCCTTGCGATGACGACAACATTCATTTTTTTGACCATTTCCATAGCAGACCACTAAAAGCACATGTTTTTTCCTTGGCGCTGGTAGCCCATTATGCCCTCGTGCCAATGAGGCAGATTAACACTGGCCCCCATGCTAGCTAGCACTTTGTCTCAATTAGCTGCCCATGCCAATATGTTTATGGAAATTTTTTTAAAAATAGAGGAGAATTTTCTATCACAAAAACTTCGTGAATGAGTCATAGGGAGTGGTTCAACTAAATAACCACAGCCTTCCTCATTTTTCCTCTTTTTTCAACCTTATGGGGAAACCTCCCAAGGGATAAGGCCTCCCTTCCACTATTGTAGGGATCTCAACCTCCTCATCTCCTGTATAAATATAGCCATCTTCCAATGACATGTTGGTTGAAAAAATAGCTGAAAGAGTTAGCGATCATAGAGAATATAAGAAATTATAGCTTCGGGAGAATAGTGCAGAGCGTGATTATTTTTGTGTGGTTGGGAACATAGTGAGATATTGGACCTTTGTGCGTGAGGGTGTTGCAAATGTTCTTGGATACAGACCTACCAAAGGAAAGCCTCAACATCAAGGCTTGGTTGTAAACTCCCCTTGTCTTTATCATAATAAAATGCATCCGATGTTTATCTTCCACTCTTGTTTACATTTTAATGACACTTCTAGCATTCCTTGATCAGTTAGATAGGTTGTAATTGATTTATGTTTGTTGTGTTTTTACACTTGTCGTGGTGTCTTAACTATCTGTACAGGTAATCGAACATTGGTAGCAGTGTGTATCGAGTTTGAGAAGAGTGATAGATCAAGAGGCTTCAATAGAAGATGACAACATAACATCAAAACATGGTAGGACATCTTCTTTTCTTTGAATTTAATTTACAATCTAGGAAGGTAGATGTTAGTACATTCCCATAGTTTCTAGACCCACCCTAGGGATAGAGGGATCGCCTCTGTCAATAGAGGGGATTTACCTGCATAACACCATTGAAATTGAATGATTCTCTTCTGTAAGGAACTTCTTCTGGGAGAAATACTCTGGAGCAATTATACACTGGCTTTTGTAAGTCCTTGGACCATTTGGATTTCAGATAAGGTATACAAAGTTTACATCCAAAATACCCTTTTGTTAGAAGACCTAGGATATTATTGTTACAATTAATATGCATGGCATGTTAAAGAATATCATGAAGATCAAAACAATTACAACGAATTAAATAAATAATATGTGAAAGAATATTGTTACGTATATAAAAAAATCACGAAATTAAACATGTAATTTATCAGAGCAAACTCCTAAGACAAGATAATCATCTGTCATGTAAGCACATATTCCATACAACATAAAAATCCTCGTAGCTGTGATGGGTCTTGATACATCGTATACATTTATCCCATCCCATAATTCCTTCAATTCATATACTAGTGGTTTTAAGTAGACATCCATATTCTTCACTTGTCTTCTACCAGGGACTATGACAGCCAACATAAGATGTTCATTCTTCACAGAAAACCATGGGGGGATATTTTTATTGATCACTACTACATGCCAAAAAAAATAGTTGGTTTTCTAGAGGGAATATGGGTTGACGCCATCCATGGCTATGCTGAGTCGTAGACTTCATGTTTCATCGTTGAATTTTTCGGGCCATATATCCTTTATATGCTTCATGGCTATTGAATCAGTTGGGATTCACATAACTCCAAAATCACTTCTGTGTGAGGCATTCCATCCCTGCAACATAGCTAATTATTTGCAATGAATGAGCCTTTGAATCCTTGGCATTATAGGCATGTGAATCAATATCTTAAAAGGAGGACCAGTAGGTGATTTACCCTTCTTTTTTTAGTTATCATACCTGTCATGCCCAAATTTCGGACACATCTCTTTGTCTTCATATTCTCCTCTATATAGAATACAATAATTTGGACATGCATTATATGCTATGTACTCAACACCCAACATTTTCAACAATTTCTTTGCCTCTTCGCAGCTACTGGGCAAGACATTATCACTAGGAAAAACCTTATCTTTGAATAACCTGTAGTTGGTGATAATGGAAAAATATATTAATAAATGTATATTAATGTTGATATAATTATTAAAATTCATAAAATTTACCATTTTTAATGTTCATTGCAGTGTACTGATTATATTTCAAATTTATATAAGGGAGTACTTTATGGTAACTTACCTCAAAATTTCCCAGAAACATGCATTCGACAAGCCAAAATTTGCTTTCAAGTTGTACAGTAACATTGTTGTCCACAACTGGATAGACTTTGACTAACCACAAGGTCCAAAGAGAGGGGTGCTGGAAGAAAATTTAAGGCTTTCGAAAAAGGTGTCAGCGATATGAGCATTATCCCCTAGTTGATCATCGTTTTGGAATGCATCTAACAACATTGTCTCCATGGCAGTCATATCCCTTAAGTAATCATCCATACCAACCTCTATTTGATTTTCTTCATTACCAAATTGTAAAGAACTACTATTGATGTAGTCATTCCTAATTGGTGAATCCAGACGTAGCAGGAATTGAATCGATGGTTGATTCAACCATTCTTCGTATCATTCCTCTCCGATTTTTTATATTAATTTAGTATTCTCTCAATTTGACATTGTCGTGGGGTGCAACAAAAGATGGTAGGTAGGTCGCTCATCATCACTAGAATCCTAATAATTTTAAAAAAAATTGAAAATGATTAGTAGAAAATATATGATATCAATTAGTAACCACATTGACAATATTGCATGATTAATTGGGTTGACGTTGAAATAATTACATTAATCAATATACCAAAAAATTATAATTATTCCCATCATTGTCCCAGGATTGTGGCTAGAAAATGCAATATTTCTACAATTGGCAGGGTGAAACGGTTGTCCACTTTCATCTACCAAATGCACCTTGTGGTATGCTGCTCCTGATAAGAGCTTCCGACATTTTGGAGTTGTTTGAATATTTTTTACATATAAACTCAATGGTGAATCTGCATGAACCTAAAAATTTGTATAAATTATAAATTTAATTAAGCTATTCATGATTAAAATGGATAAAAAATATAAATTCAATTAGATCATGAAAATATAAATAAAATCTAAAGTAAATATTGCGTCTCGAGATGGATAGGGAGATCTTTGTGATGGACTTTGAGAAATATAATGGAACGAGTTGGATTTTGAAGAATTTTCCATTCGATATAATTATGATATTTTCTCCCTAAATTTGAAAAAAATCAACAATAATTTTTTGTGCACACACATAAAAGTAATTTCTGTGCCTTAAAAATGGACTTCTTGTTATCGGTGCTAATGTACATATCACCGCACCGGTTTTTTTTCGTTACTAAGCACCAGTGTCGTTTTATAAATGGATGCACCGGTGTGATTCTATTAAGTGATTCACCAGTGATGAATAACTGCAAATAAAAAAAAGTACAACTCTACTTTCCTTAAGAGGAAAAAAAGTGGTAAATTGAAAAATGGGTGGTAAAATATTTTCAAAAATCTAATTTCATAAAACAATTCTTTAAATACTAAACACTTTTCAGTATTTCAATATTTTTGCAAAAATAATCTTCCAGAGATTTGCAGGAGACATACTTGGAGCAAACAGAGCACGAGAGAATTGTGGAGCAGCGAAATACATTCGAACAAAAGTATTCAGACAAACAAAATTCCAAACCTCTGGTGTTTCAAACCCTATAACATAGAATTTCAAATGATCTTGTGATTAAAGTTTATTATTTTTCTTAAATTTTCTGCAGTTTTTTTTAGCAGTAAGAAAAATTTCATTTTTTTTTCATTTTCAGAAAAAAAAAAAGAAAAAAAAATCCATTTTTAGTAACAAACCCTACATTTTTTTTGTTTCCACCCTTTCTTATCCCTCTTTCTGTGATTTCAGAATTAGGGCTTTTTATTTTAGATTTATAGGGTTTGTATTGATATATATAGGCCTAAGACATCCAACCCACAGGACAACTTGCATATTCAGATCCAAATCCATGTCGGCCCTTGGGTGAAAATAAAAAAAACATATTTTTTTTCATTGGTGTGCCCAGCGTAACCTAGCGCACCAGTGCACTGTAGTATCCCAGCACACCGTGAAAGTACTGTTTGATAAAAAATTAGATTTTTTTTTTAATGAGTACGTCATATGTAAAATATGGCACTGGTGTGCTATTTCACTATGGTGCACCATGAACATACTGTTTGACAAAAAAAAGTTTTATTGTGTTAATCAGTGCACCATGTAACATATAACACACCGCACTGTGTCTCCTAGTAGACAGAGAGCACCGTATCATGGTCCCTTGTTTGTGTGGTGAATTTATGCTACAAAAACTAACACTGGATGATTTTTATTATTTTATATGTGTTAATCGGTCCGGTGGTTAACATGTAATGCGCTGGTGCCCCTTGTTGAGATAGAGCACCGTACAATCTATTATACTGTTTGTGTGGTGCGTTTATAACACCCCCATGCACTACCATTGGTAAATACAACATCAATGGTGCATCGGTTTCTTGAGATTTTTTTTACCTGAAAAGTTCACAATTTATTTATAAATATATTAATGAATGATATGGTACATGTTTCAAATTTATAAAGAAATGGCTGACAAGAGATCAAGTAACAAAAATACTGATAACACATCAAGAAAACCAAAAAAGGCAATTTCTTTGTAAATTCTTTACAAAATATATTAATTTTGAACTACATGTAAGTTTAACTAATATGAAAAAGCTCGATAAGTTTTACTATGTATCACGCAGAGCCAAAAAATGACAAAGCTCGATAAGATTATTCCTAATCGAGGACTAGAAAAGCGTAAAATTTGGATGGAAAAATTGCAAAAAGATGAATCAGGTGAATGAAAAAATACTATCCATCCAATATGAGTTTCTTTTTTTATTTTTCATTAATAATATACTTAAAATCATTAGATAACATGTGTCAAAAAATATATTAAATCACTTATTTTTAATGTTCTACAGGGACCAACAACTCAAAAAAGCAATGTTTTTCTAAGAAAAGAAAAAAAATAGAATATACAAATGAAAATGAATTGTTGGAGGTTAATGAAAGGGGAAATTTTTTTTACAAAAGTTTTAGGGATCTAGTGGAACGAATGTATAGATGATATTTCCACTTATAATACAAAAATCAATCGAATGATTCCAAGAACCAAATTTTATCTAAACTATAGGAATATTTTTCAAAGAAATGGTCAATGAGACATGCCAAATTTTTAGTAGCAAAAATGTAAAAGAAAAAAAAGAAGGAATAAAAAAGTAATATTCCTTTAAATGTTTGTCTAGAATTATTTATAAATATCACTTTTTTATATTTATTTTTCATATATCAATATAAAAATTAAATATTTTATTGTCATGTTACATTTTCAGGAAGACTATGAAAATCTGAAAAGATGAACGAGCTGATATCATAAATATGCTAGTAGGAATGTCCAAAAAGGTGTACAAGGACATGGTCAAAGAAATGGAAAAAACTGCATCATAAGAGGAGTCATATCAACAAAAATGTGCTTCAAATTTAATATGTAATCATTGATTTTTTCGATCATTAGGTACAATAAATAAACAATTTAGCATTCAATATTAATTTTCAAGTATTTTCTTGCAGAAAAGAAAAGAAAATGGAAACCATTCAGCACATAAAACAGGACGACAAGGAAGAAAAGGGCTGATATCTAAGTTTGTGAGTAATTGGTACTTCCTTATAACAACTTAACTAGATTTCATTTTTGTATTTTTCAAGTTGTTTTACAAAAATCATCATTGAATGTCTTCAAAAAAGTGCTAACATACAAGGAAGAACCATGAGACGAATCGATTTAAATTGGGTTAAATATGGGTTGTGACTATATGTTGGCATATTTGAAATTAATTATGGAATTTGTAAGCATCTATCGATATTGTTTTACTTAGCTCTGTCTATAATTAATAGAACAAAAAAAATATTTTATATTAAATATATGATTTGTTATGGGGTATAAAACATGTAGAAAACAATGTATGGAACTGTGCCAACAGAAGAAATCTTGAAATCTGGCATGGTACATGGTTTTGAAAGAATGTGTATAGTTTATGATTCAATTGTTATTATGGTACATCATTTATTTTCGATTTACATTGATGTATATTATTTCATATTTCAATTTTCATTATTCTCATCAGTGTATATACACTCATTACAGTTTATTTTTATGTTTGTAGATGGAAGGTGAAGAAGAAGAAAACAGTAAACACCATAAGAAAAACATTCCTAAAAATAACCTAAGTCATTGAAGTAGCTCTAGCAGTGATAGCAGTTCAAGCAAAGAATGATGATCACTATGTTTGGATATCAAAGCAAGGCATTATATTTTTTGAAATATTTTTCTCTGAAATCAGACATTTTTTTAGTGTAATGGACATAGTGTCCCAATTAAAAGACAAAGGGATACCAAAAACTTTCCCATTTTGTATGGCAAAGACTGTCTTATTCATATATTGATATAATAAAATATGTTTTAATTTATTATATTGTGTTCTCCATTGTCGCTGTGAAATGTAACACCACTGATTAAATTTATAAATGATTGAATATTATAATGAATAGATGTGAAATTTTATGATATGATATAAAAAATTAATCCAAACATCATGTTCAAAAGCACTAATCAAAATTTAATTCATATGAATATTGTTATAAGATATATGTGTGTCGACTTTTGATGAATAATGGATTTTAGAAAATCACAATAATTATGATATGGTATAACAAATTAATCCAAACATCACATTCAAATGCATTAACAAAAATTTAATTAATATGAATACTTTTATAAGATGTGTTGACCTTTGATGAATAATGAATTTTAAAAAATCACAATAATTGCACTGTGACAGGTCAATGTTTTTAAACAATATAAAATGAACACTGGTGCGTGTCAGTTACTCTACATTGGTGGGTTTGTATGCTGAAGCACACTAGTGCATTTCTATGACATATGTGCACCACACAAATACCAAAACTAATTAAAAATGTCATTGCGTTTGTGCGGTGTTGTGCACCAGTTAGTTTGTGTGGCACTACGCACCGGTGCATTTGAACAACCTATGGGCATCGCACAAATACTGATACCAATTATAAATATTGTTGTGTTTCTATGATACTGTGCACTGGTGCATCTCTATAAGTCTATGTATCGGTGCATTGAGACAACCTATGGGCACTGCACAAATCCCAAGACCAATTAGAATGGCGCCATGTGTTGTATCACCAACACTGTGCCTCATGTAGTTTTATACCTTGACAAGTGAGTGCATGCACCTTCGACCACCCCAAGCCACCTTCTATATGACACGCACTGATGCATTGAAACCTTAGTAGCACACAGATGAAGAAAAGCATTAGTAATAACCTTCGACCACCCATTTTTTTTTTATTTGTGTTGAATTTCCGTTAAAATCTCCACCAAAACCTCCATAACCATAAGTGGATGTTGTAGAATTATTTTTTGACAATTTTGGCCAATTTTATAACACTAGAAACCTCCTTTATAACCTCTTCTACAGGTTCTTTTCCTTATAGTGTGTGTCGTGTGCATGTTCATACGTCCAGTTTGTAGTTTTCTCCCACAAGCTTTCATTCGAGTGGTTCAATTCATGCAGATCAAGTCATTCCATCTGGGCGGGTCGGTTCATGAAGTATGGGTTGTGTGTTCGGGTGGGTGGGCTCATGACATCCGGGTCGTGCGTTCGGGCGGGTCTAGTCACGCCATTCGGGGTGTGCATTTAGGCCCTTCAAGTTGTGCATTCAGGTAGTTCGAGCCGTGCGTTTGAGCGAGTTGGGTTAGGTCATGTCGTGTCATGGAAAAATGTTAAAAAGGCTAATTTGTGACCGCTGGTATTCCTTAGTTGTTGATCAGTGATTTTCATTGATGTCAACCTAAGAAGCACGAGGGGTTAAACGAATATTGCATGGGAATTTTGACTTAATAAATTACTATATTCCGATTCAATGATTTTATTTATGGTTTCTGCTTGTCGATATGTTTCCGTTGATATATGGAACACCATGTAATTCTTCACATTTTGAGAGATATTCATGTTTGAAGCTAGTAACCCCATTAAGTGGGCTAAAACCCCATGGGGTTGTGGCATGACACTAATCATTGGTTGTTTTTATTGAATAGTAAATATTTAATAATTTGTAAGCTCCTAAAATCCCTCCAATTTTCACTTGCTGAAGACCCTATCAACCTAAGCATTTATATAAATTGTGATCCTCATATCCTCCTCATGTAGGGATTTTTTTACTTGAAATAGGTCATCATGGAATTTTCACTATAAAAATTTCTCTACGAAGGTTTTGAAGCTGAAAATTTTATCAGGAAAAGATGAAATCCCGAGGAAGCTCTTGTAAACATTTCTGATCGTGGTTCGCAACATTTTTGCACATATGATCTGTGGAATTTATGGTTTTTGCAGGCTCTTCCACTTCATCTCCAAGAGGTGACCTTGGGAAAATAGTCGTAACTCTCTCTTTGAGTATCTGATTGGAATTATGTAAAAGATTATGGATAGTGAAAGGAGTGTATTTTTTTTTGTATGAATTGGATAGCCGAATGAGGGAACAATGACATGTGGAACTTCATAGAAATTTTCTCTACTGAACAAGTCCATAATTAGGTCATTGTGATAGATTGGGCATAAATTTGTCTCGAAGAGTCCAAATTGGGTCAGACCTATGGCATTGGAAAGAAGACTCATAGGAATACTACAAGACCGAAAGTCACATGTTGGGGATCTGAAATAGAAGAGATACACCAAATTCAATATCGAGCTCCTCGAAAGCAAGAAAAAGCTAGGTGCTGTACTATCAAGGGCTAGAAAGGACCAGACATTCTAAGGCAACAAAGAAAATAAAGTTGTAGTAGAGGTAAGCTCCAGGTAAATATATTATGTATATGCATGTTCATCTCTTAATTTCATTAGGTTATTTGTATTCTAATTTTTTTATTTTTTTTGCTTAGCAGTGACATATGTTCTGCAGGAAGAGGTAAGTTTTGATATTATCATGTCATGGGTGTTTCCTTGAAGAATTTTTGTAGGTATTATATATTCATTAAGATAAGGCTCAATGCATGATCTAATTTTATGAAGAGTGAGAAAGGGTAGCATGACAAGAGCAGAAATCAAGGTGTAGAATAGCAACAAGACATTCACCACGTGAAGTATTCACTTGGGAAGCACTTCATATAGTCATTGTAATGGTATCATTGTATTGAGCCATTGTAAAAACATCATTGCAATTTTTTTTCAAGTTTCTATTTTCCGATAATTGAAGAGGCAGTGTCAGGAGTTCTAGAATCATCATTAGGTATTTGTGTCATAGTGGGGGTTATGGTATAGTGTGTCTTCTTCTTCTACATCATTCTATATCATTGTAAAGTGGGTCATTTTCCCTGGTACGAGAGTCTATTCTTCTTTCATTATTATATTGGGTGGTAGGGTGGTGCTAGGGTGAGTTGTAGCTCATTGGGTGTTGGGGCATATGTTTAGTTCACTACTAAATAATATCGGGAGTTGGAGCATCCATCCAATGGGAGATAGAGAAGAATTATTTTTTAGATTCTACGAAGTTGGAACTTTATTTTCAATTGGATTTGAATATTAAAGAACTATTAGAAAATCATTCATGTGGTTTTTGTCCCAGAGGTGGTTTAGACCTAAAAACTATGTGCATTTGAGTTCCTTTTGTTTACTACTATCATTGTACAAACATTGGTAATAATTTAATATTAACTAATGCTACGAAATATTAATAACAATACTAATTGAAAGGAATATTGATTCACCCCCCATCTTAGTATTTCTAACGATTGGTATGAAAGCTTGGTTCCTTCAATAATATTTTAACAGCTGGAAGGTGTTCATGGAGCTTACCAAGAATGGTGTACCTATGTTCATTGAAAATAATTATGCACTCTAGAAATGAATAATTGAGGTCTATCTCTTGCACAAGGTTACAAAGCATGGGTAACTGTTCAAAATGGATTTACACTAACCTTGGATGAACAAGGTAAGAATAATTTGGTAAATGATACAAAAGAAAATAATATTATTGTCAGT
The DNA here is from genome assembly GCA_034641835.2 of Pinus albicaulis. NCBI lineage: Eukaryota > Viridiplantae > Streptophyta > Pinopsida > Pinales > Pinaceae > Pinus > Pinus albicaulis. The sequence goes on from CM076580.1 coordinate 828,751,775, forward strand.
GGACTTATTAAATATTCTTATCATAAGGTTTTTGGTTGTAAAACCACCAAAAATATATGGGACAAGCTTGAGAATATATATGCAGGTGACTGAAATGTAAAAGAAGTAAAGATTCAAATCTACAGAGAAAAACTTGAGCAATTCGGAATGAAAGAAGATGGCAACATTGTTGCATACTTCCAACACGTTGATGAAATAACCAACACTTTGGAAGGATTGGGAGAGCCTATTGACAAGAAGATTATTATACCAAATATTATTAGAAAATTACCATGGAGATTCAACCCAAAGGTATCAGTATTAGAATACAGTGCAAATTTGGACAAACTCGGCAAGAGGAATTACATGGAGTTCTCATAGCATATGAAATGAGACTTCATGAAGAAGAGGGTACTTCGCATATAGAAACTATGTTCATTGTATATAATAAAATCTATAACGACAAGCAACCTTTAAAGGAAAATACCTACACCTGCAAGTGTGAAGAAAAGGAAGATATTGAAAAAGGTATTAAAGATGGGGAATATGCTTACTTTACAAGAAAAATAAAGATTGGTAAGGGAAAATTAAAAGGTAAACTTCCATCGATACGTTTCGACTGTGATGAGGTTAGGAATTTTGTAGAAAAATGTCCGAACAGAAGTGATGAAAACTCAAAAGGAAAGAAAGTCTTTAAGAAATTCAGCAAGCAAGGAAAAAAGAAAGGATTTAAAAGGAAACTTCTATCTAAATAAGATAGCTCATCATCTGATGAAGATAGTGACAAGGAAGAAGAAGCCAATGAGAGAGTATTGTTTATGGGCAAGAACAATAAACAAAAGGTATCAAACAATGAAGAAGGAGCGTTGACCATAGAAGAATTTTCTAAGGAGGAAATCAGGATTATAAAAGATCTCAAGGTTGAGAAGATCCATTCCAATACTCTTGAAGAACAAGTTCAAGGTCTTAAAATTGAAGTTGAAGAACAAAAATGTATTTAAGAGTCACTTCAAAAGAAGTTGGAAGAAAGAAACAAAGAAAGGGAAGCATTAGAAGCCAAAGTATTCTCACTACGTAAGGAAGTAAAGAACATAAATTTTTTCAGAAACTATGCCAATAGCTCAAGGGCATTGGAAGAACTCATCAAAAATCAATGATATTACAATGACAAAACTGGCCTCAGTTACAAAGAAGAAGAAGAAGGACCTCCTACAAAAAAATATAATGAACCTATGAGATCCGACATGCATGTAGACTTCATTGGACAAGATTTGTAAGAAAAACCTTGGAAGAAAATTCCTCGACGAAGATTTCCATCTAGGTACCAACATATTTTTCATGGCTATTGTTATTCATGTGTAAAACTTAGTCATAAAGCTATAGAATGTTACATGTTCCCTAGGAACCAATACAATTCTAGGAGATCTTTCAAATATGAATTTCCCAAGGCTCAACGAAAAATCAATATATTTGAACATTTAGGAAAAAATATGGAATGTTACAAATGTCAAAAATTTGGACACATAGCCAGAGACTGCAGACTTGAAAATCCTCCAGAAGAATCTTCGAAGCCATAGAACATATGTGTGGTATGTTGATAGCGGTAGCTCAATGCATATGACTGAAGATAGAAATAAATTTGTATCTCTGAAAGAGAAGAAGGATGGAACTATATCCTCTGGAAATGATGGATCTTCAAATATTATAGGATCAGGTACCGTCACTCTCAGAAGAAAAGATGTTATAGCCAAGAATGTTCTATTGGCTGAAAGCATGAATCAAAATATGGTGAGTGAAGGACAAATGTGTGATCAAGGACACACAATTTTATTAAACTCCAAAAAATGCAAAATTAGGAAAGGAAGATATGGTAAAATTGTGGCTACAAAAAATTGAGCTCTAAAGGACATATATGTTCTGGATGAAGAAACTAAATCATGTGTACTAGCTAAATAAAATGAAAACTCGATATGGCACAAATGAATGGTCACATAAAATTTGACAATATTGTCAGGATAAGAAAAAGGAAAGCGGTACGAGAAATGCTGAAAATCTCAAAACCTTCCAACACGCTAGGTGAGACCTGTAAGCACGACAGGAAAACAAAAGTTGAATTTAAAACAAAATAACACTTTGCATCACATCAATTGATACATATTGATCTATGTGGTCCTGTGATAAAAAAAGGCTTGGATGGAGAATTATATTTCATGATAATGATAGATGAATATACCATGGTGACAACCATTGCTTTCCTAAAGAACGAATCTGAAGAATTTGAGTGCTTTAAGATCTACAAGGATTTGGTCGAAAATGAAACTGATTTGAAAATAAATTGTCTAATAGAAGATAATGGCAGAGAATTCACTCCAAATTATTTCACCAATACTATGACAAAAATGGAATAAAAATACAGTTTTCAACAGCACGAACACCTCAGCAAAATTGAGTTGCTGAAAGAAAGAATATGTAATATCCCTTTTTTTAGGAACAACTATAGATTGGGAAAAATATGAGTTATTACCAATGTGGAGCTACAAAAATATGTCTGATACAGATTTAAAAACACTTATCCTTCAATATTATGTGCATCAGCAACTTTATACAGCAATTTATAAGCTAGAAAGTGGGGAAAGGCAGCTATCTCAACCCTAAAACGCTTAATTTCATAGATTTACGTAAAAATAAGTAGGGGGGACAGCTGGATATGATATATTAGGATACTATTAGTCTACATACCTCATTTCAGCTCAAAAAAATGATCCTAGCTAAGTTAAACAGTTCCTCCTTCACAAACTAGGCTAGAAAACCCTCATTTCCCATGACTTAATGTATGCATAAATTTACTAAAGCTTAGGCAGCGTGATTTTATGAAGGTATTAGTTTTAATGGGTTAATAAAATCATGAAATCAGTTACACAACACTACTCATATAGTAGAAGAGAGAAAATGAAGACTTAGGTGAGAAAATCCCTCTAAAAGAGGTGCTACAACAATTGTATTTCACTATAAAACCTTGACAGCGCTATTTTCTGAACCATGTAGCAGCTGTAGGTTACAAATCAGATCTAGGAAATATCAGTGTACAAATTATTAGATCTATATGATATCTATACACTAGATTGTCCCTATTTTACATACCCCTTGGGGTTTTTAGCAAATCATGAAGCATATGGAGTAGATCTAAAATCTTATGTAGAAAATCTATAGATTTATGCAAAATTTCTGAAGTGAAAAAATTTATTAGCAGATGAGATCTGGAAGGTACATGGATTGGTTGGCCAATCCATGGATCACCACAGTGAGGGAAGATTCCCAACACCAGAGATCTCTCTCCCAAGAGATAGTTGAATCGCCCTGCAACTTCTTCCTTGAAGATTGCACAGTTTATGAAGGGTAACTATGATGTAGGCTCTGGAATATGATATGGCCTGATGCCAAGATCTAAAATTATTCTCCAATGAGAGAGGCACCCTTCCAGGAGGTTAAAGGACACACTCCGTGAGAAGAGACTCCCCAAAACAATCTAGATATGAATAGATCTAGAGCTCCACTTGCTGCAACTTAGAAAACCAATCAAACCCTCAATAGGATATGCATTGCAGTTGGAATTAGAAGCTTGGCATATTTCCCGATAGTGGATGAGAAATGAAAAACTCTTCCAAGAGCTACTCTATGGAAAGAGGTGGGATTCCCGCCCAGGAACACCCAGTGTTAAGCAGAACTATTCTCAGGCTAAATAGCCTAGAGAATTAGTCTAATCAGACTAATTTCTGAATATCTTCAACAACCTTTTCGTGCTACTCTCCTTTTTATTTTATAGTATGAAAGTCTTGCAAAACCCTAAACCATCTCAAAGTTTTATCCCCTTTCACATGTGCATCCCCCTTCTAGATCTGCGATGAGTATTTAGGAGGTACATTGCACTTAGATAGCACTGTAGATAAGGTCTTTTTGACCTAGTGAAATGTCACAAACCCTTTTCACACATAAGGGGTTTCATCAAAGTATCCCTAATTTAGACTTGTTCAAATTGGGCATTGATTTATTAAATAGTGTTTAGGAGTTTATTGATCCTCCCTTACAATTTTATTCATGAAATTGAAAATACAAATGAAATTTAATATTCCAATTATCTTGGGCTATTTAGGAATATTATAGTCCTCCCCCTTCAAAATGTTGCTTATGCTCAAGAAACTGCAAGGTAGAGCAAAACTTTTCCTCTCCTCTTCTTGTGGCCTCATCAATGGATCCCACCATGGCTGAAAATGATATGCAATGAATATTTCCTCCAATGATTCCCTCCAAATGCAAGATAGCAAAGTGTACATCATGAGAAAATGGAAGGTACAAGTGGTGATCTCTTTGTTTCCAAATGGCCTCCTCAAGGAGTGATGATGAACATGGGGAATATTATTCCTAATTAGTGACTTCCATACCCATGTTATCATCCAAATGAAGTGAGCCAATCTAGTGAGCTCAAAAACACCCTCAACCCCTAGTTCAGACAATGTGTTGGGGCTACATGGAGAGATTGGATCCTCCCACCCAAGTGGTTTCTCTCTCCATTTATGATAATTATGGGGTTTTTTCTACTCTTGGGCTGAAGTATTATGACATTCAAGAGTGGCCTAAGCTACCCTACCAAAAAAATGAACCATGAAGTGCCTGCTCCAAAAACTCAAGTTCTCCAAATGGCTTCTTCCACATGAAGAAAAGAGATGTAGTTTCACAATCATGGACTGCCCATTGCTTCTCCTGAAACATGTATCATGAAAAGTAGGGAAAATTATACACCCAATGGGCATCTTCAACTCATAGCTCACTCTCCAAACAAATCCACCCATGAGCATAAACATATCAGCAATACATGGAAGCATAATATAATGAAAGCAAGTTGTCAAATGACAATCGGAGAGTGAATCATAGTTCCTCTCATGGAAACAGCGTAGTGCATCCTTGGCATACACCAAATCAAACAAGAGAAAGTGCTCTTCCAACCATTTTTTTGCTACCACAATCATATTACAAAATATAAACATGAAGGTACAAAGTGGTGTCAATGGTGCACACCAAAAGTCATGTGGCTTCCCCCACAAACCACCTATGAGATAACCAATCTCAGTGCTACAAAAGGATCCAAGTACATCATTATAAAATATGCAAGAAGGAACAAATCTTCTTGATACATCATGATGCTCAAACAAGGAAGAGAAGTACAATAAAAAATGTGAAATTATACCTCCTCCATCATGCAATTGAGATCTTGAGCTGAAATGGCTCAACTAGAATTTCTCCCTCACCTCCAATGAGTAGGGAAGTGTCTGTGACCTCCTCTTCATTTCTATCTAGGCTATGCATCTCTCCATATGCTGAAATATGTCATGATGGCTGCCCTCCCAAGTGAACTCCTCCATCAAATGGAAATATGCATCAGGGTGTATAGAAGAGAAGTCCTCATGTGCTACATGTAGTAGCTTCTCCTTAAGTCTAGAAGATCTAGTCAAGAAGAACCTGACATAGGAATAGATGAGCCCATTATCCACCATGTATCTATCATCTCTATCCAGGTCATCAAGAATCATGCATGCACCAAGATCCTTGGAGTACTCTTCCAAGATTTGAGACCTCCAATAGGGATCAATCCTCCCAAGAGACAGCACTGGTGATCTAGCATATGAATCTCTCCTCATGCTGTTTCCTGCTACTTTGACATCCCCCATGCCAAATTCATCCTCCAAAATTATCACCTCCTTGGAATCCAAGAATGTTGATCCAAGAGGCAAGATGTCTCTCACCAAATCTAAATATGGTGGCCTCCCATGTGGAATGCCTCTGTGTAATGATACATCAAAATCTCAAATGACTGCATGTATGAGTGGACTGATTTGTTCCTCTCTTCTCTACGTAGTGCAGTCTTCTTCCTTTGTGCAGAAACTTCCTAAAATAGATAAGAGTGAATTCTCATCATCCCCTCATGCTGATTCTTCTACTCTCCTTCTTCTTCTAATGGTGCAACGTTGGTATTCCTTCTCTGCTCATCCTCTTCATCAATATGTAAGAATGCCTCATCATCAATGAGAGACCCTAGATCTTGGTCATCTCTTAAAGGAGTTATCTCCATGTCATCACAAGTGGAAGAGGGCCCTTCATAATATGGGGATATTTCCCTTATAAATCCACCATACATGTTCTTATACCATTTATAAGTAAGGAGTGGAGTTGGTTGCATGGTCTCCTCCAATGCATGAAAAGTGTTTGATGTTTTGATACATGATGGTTCACATTGATTTTAATCAAATTTTTTCATCAATACCTTAGTGAATTCATCATAATATTTTATATTTACATGATACCAAGGAATAGAATGCTAAAACCACCCATCATGAGCCATACCTTTGAGTTGCAGCGCTGCTACTCCAATGGCCTCATCTTCTTCCTCCATTCTCCTTGCAATAAATGTGGGCAATGAACTGTGTTGTGGATATACATGTGTGGCTGAATGCTTACACCCTTCATGACAGCAGCTAGGGCCTGCTTCACCTACAAACCCCTTTATAAATTTCCTGCAATCTTCCGTTTCTGTCTCCTTGAGATCTTCTTTGATACCCTCCAAAGTCTGGAAAAGAAGCAGGGAGATCTCCTCTTCTGTCATTCTTCTTCCTCCTCTTTCCTTTAGCAATAAAGTATTCATATTCTAATGGTGTAGATCAGATTGTGTGGCTGAGTTATCACACACATTGTAATGAATGCTAGGGCTTTTAAGATCAGAGGGATCTGCATGACCTCCCTTCTCCATTCCCCTGATTTCTCCTTTCAGTACATGAAGAGTTTTTGAAAACTCTTCTCTCTGCAGTCTTCCAGAAAAGGGGTTTAGTCCCTTCTCCTTTGTGTCTTTAGTGTAACCATAATTCTCCATCATATTTTTCTTTCTTCTTCTCTTCTCTCATAGTGCTATAAATTTCCCTTTTTAGGAATATCAAAATTCTATTCCAGAGATTGACTGCAGGGGCATTTACTAGATATGTCACCTTTGAAAAAAGGATGAGATCTAGAGGCTACCTAGAAATATACAAAATCTATCTATAGAGCTTTAAATATTCCTCCTTCAAGGATTTAGCACTTTGGCTTGAAGCCACAGGCTGACCCAAAGATCTTGCTCTGATACCACCATAATATCCCTTTTTTTAGGAACAACTACATATTGGGAATAATATGAGTTATTATCAATGTGGAGCTATAGAAATATTTCTGATACAGATGTCAAATCCTTCAATCTGATGTGCATCAACAACTTTATACAGCAATTTATAAGCCAGAAAGTGGGGAAAAGCAGCTATTTCATCCCTAAAAAGCTTAATTTCAGATATTTGCATAAAAATAATCAAGGGGGATGGCTTGATATGATATCTTAGGCTACTAGGAATCTACATACAAAATTTCAGCTCAAAAAAATGATCCTAGCTAAGTTAAACAGTTCCTCCTTCCCAAACTAGGCTAGAAAACCCTAATTTCCCATGAATTAATGTATGCATAAATTTATTAAAGCTCAGGAAGCATTATTTTCTAAAGGTATTAGTTGTAATGGGTTAATAAAATCATGAAATCAGTTACAAAACACTACTCATACAGTACAAAAGATAAAATGAAGACTTACGTGAGAAAATCCTTATAAAAGAGGTGCTGCAACAATTGTATTTCGCTGTAAAAACTTCACAACGTTATTTTATGAAGCATGTAGTAGCTTTAGGTTAAAAATAAGATCTATTACAGATCATTGTACAAATTATTAGATATATATGAGATCTATACACTAGATTTTCCCTATTTTACATACTCCTTGGGGTTTTCAGCAAATCATGAAGCATATGGAGTAGATATGAAATCTTATGCAGCAGATTTGTAGATTTATATAGAATTTCTGAAGTGAAAACATGTATGAACATATCATATCTAGAAGGTATATGGATTGGTTAGCCAATCCATGGATCACCACAGTGAGGGAAGATTCCCAACATTGGAGATCTCTCTCCCAAGAGACAGTTGAATCACCCTGCAACGTATTCCTTGCAGATTGCATAGTTTAGGAAGGGTAACTATGTTTTAGGCTCTATAATATGATATGGCCTAATTCCAAGATCTTAAATTATGCTCCAATGATAGAGGCACTCTTCTGGGAGGTTAGAAGAAACACTCCATGAGAAGAGATTCCCCCAAACAATCTAGATCTGAAAATATCTAGAGTTCCACTTGCTGTAGCGTAAAAAAGAAATCAAACCCTCAACATGATCTGCATTGCATTTGGAAGTAGAATCTTGGCCAATTTCCAGCTAGTGGATGAGAAATTCAAAACTCTTCCAAGAGCTACTCTATGGCCCAGAAACACCCAGTGCTAAGCAACACTATTCTCAGACTAAAGAGCCTAGAGAATTAGTGTAAGGAGACTAATTTCTAGATATATTCAACAACATTTTCTTGTTAATCTCATTTTTCTTTTATAGGATGAAAGTCTTGCAAAACCCTAAACCATCTCAAAGGTTTAGCCCCTTTCACATGTGCATCCCCCTTCTAGATCTGCAATGAGTATTTAGGAGGTACATTGCACTTAGACAATGCTGTAGATAAGGTCTTGTTGACCTAATCAAATGTCACAAACCCTTTTCACACATAAGGGGTTTCATCAAAGCAGCCCTGATTTAGCCTTGTTCACATTGCGCATTGATTTATTACATAGTGTTTAGGAGTTTATTGATTCTCCCTTACAATTTTATTCATGAAAATGAATATAAAAATGAAATTGAATATTCCAATTAGCTTGGGCTAGTTAGGAATATTATAGAATAGAACTGTAGAGGAAATGCGTTGAACAATGTTGGAGGACTTAGAATTCGATAATTTTTTTTGGGTTCAAGCAATTGATACGATAGTCTTCATTATCAATCGAAATATTCTCATAAATAATTGCAACGAGACCCCATATTAATTATGGAAAGGAAAACTGTCTAATTTAAAATATTTTAGAATCTTTGGAGGAAAATGTTATATCAAAAGAGAAGATCAAAAATTGGGTAAGTTTGAATCACGTGTTGACGAAGGTATATTTGTTGGTTACTCACACAAACGAAAGGCTTATAAATTCTATAATCTAAGACGAAAACATATAGTGGAGAGCTTAAATGTTACATTTGACAAATATGGTGTTCTAATGAATAATGATGAGGATCTAGAAGCTTTGAAACTAGAGACAATGGTTGAAAAAGACACAGAAAAAATTCTAGAACAAGAATCAAATATCAACTAGGAAGAAGTAGATAATGATCATAAAGATATACCAGAACAACAACAAGAAGCTCCTCCAAAGAGAAAAAAAGAATGTATTCAAAAGAACCATCCATAAAATCAAATAATTGGTGACATAAATGAAGGTCGAAAAATTTGTTCATCACAACAAGCTCAAATTACTTTTCTAGCAACCTTTGAGCATAGTAGTTTTAAGGAAGCCAGAGAGAATGAACATTGAGTAGCAGTTATGAATGATGAATTGGATAAAATCCATAAGAATAACACTTGGGAATAATTTCCATGACCAAAATATAAAAATTTCATTGAGACTAAATGGGTGTTCAAGAAAAAACTGAATGAAGATGGACAGGTTAGTAGAAACAAAGCAAAATTGGTTTGCAACGACTATGTACAAGTGGAGGGAATTGATTTCGACAAAACATTTGCACCAGTTTGCAGAATGGAATCCATACAATTTTTTCTCGCCTATGCATGTTCAATAAAATCAAATTCTACCAAATGGATGGTAAGTCTGCATTTCTAAATGGCGAATTAGAAGAATAGGTTTACATCAAACAACTTGAAAGTTTTCTACTATGAGAAAAAGAAGACTATGTTTGAAGGTTAAAAAATGCTCTATATGGTCTCAAGAAGGCTCCCAGAGGATGGTATGCTTGTCTTGATGGATATCTACATCAACAAGGGTTCAAGAAAGGTATTGCTGATAGAAATATTTATGTACAAATAGAAAAAGATAAATTAACAATCGTTGAGGTATATGTGTATGATATAATATGTTATAGAAATGATGATTGACTAAGTAAGAAATTTGCTACAGATATGAAAAGAGTGTTCAATATTTTTTTACTTATTGAGCTGACATGCTTCTTAGTGCTTCAAATAACTCACCAAAAGAAAGGAATATTTATATGTCAAGCCAAGTACATCAAGAAAATGCTCAAGAAATTCAAAATGGACGATTTCAAACTTGTCCTTACTCCGATGGTAACAGGTTGAAAATTGAGCATATAAGACTCATCTAAGGATGTGGATAAAATTTGTATAGATCTATGATTGGTGGTCTTCTATATGTAACAGCCTCCCAACCAGATGTTATGTAAGAAGTTGGACAAGTAGCAAGATTTTTAGCAGCACCAAAAGAATCACATATTATTTCTGTTAAAAAAAATTTTCGATATCTAAATGGAAAAGAAGAATATGGCTTCAGGTATCCCAAGGGTAGAAATCGCATTATTAAAGCCTTTACAGATGTAGATTAGGTAGGAAGCATTCATAATCGTAAGAGTACTAGTGGAACAACATTCTATCTAGGTGGTTGTATCGTATCATGGTTGAGAAAAAAAAACCTTAATCTCATTATCTACAGTGAAAGAAAAATACATTGCAGCGACAACTTCTTGTACTCAAGTCCTTTGGATGAAAAAAAAAAATTCAAGATCTTCAAGTACAATTTAGTGAGCCTATTCCCATCTTCTGTGATAACACTAGTGCCATCAGCATCTTCAAGAATCCTTTGAAGCATTAAAAAACAAAACACATTCTGATCAAATATCATTTTGTTAGACAACAAGACATTCAAAAGAATATCAAACTTGAATATGTTTGTACAAAATAAAAAATAAATGATATCTTCACTAAAACTTTAAATTATGAAGCATTTTGAATATATTTTCTAGAATTTTTGGATTCTCCCAAGTTATTATTAGATTTTCCTTATCCATAAAATAAAGGTGGAGTGGAAGTGTGTACAGGTCTGCAGGATGGTTGCGTGTTAGGAGGAGTTACCCTTTTCCATTTCTTCCAAAGGGGGAGGGAGAGAATGTTGTAGGAAGAGGTTTCATGATTGTAGAGGGAGTACTTGTGTTGCCATCAACTCCAAAGGGGTAGATTATTGATCATTGGTTGTCATTGATGTTAACCCAAGCAGCACCAGGGAATACCCAGATCTTGCATGGGAATTTCTACATACTAAATTACTATATTCCGAGTAAATGATATTATTTATGGTTTCTACTTGTCAAGATGTTTTCATTGATATATGACACACCATGTAATTATTCATGGTTATTCATGTTTGAAGTTAGTAACCCCAGTTAGTGGGCTAAAACCCTATGGGGTTGTGGCATGACACTAATCATTGTTTTTGGTCATTGTATAGTCAATGATTAATTTTTTTTAAGATCCTAAATTCCTTCCCATGTTCACTTGTTGAATACCCTCTAAAGCTAAGCATTTTTATAAGTTTTGATCCTCATATCCTCCTCATGGAGAGATTTTTCTACTTGAAACAAGTCATCGTCGCATTTGCAATATAAATTTTTCTATAGAAGGTTCATCAGCTGAATTTTTTATTAGGAGAATCCAAAATCCAGAAGAAGCTCATGTAAAAATTTCAGATCATGTGTCACAACATTTTTGGAGATATGATCTGTGGAAGTTAGGGTTTTTACAAGCTCCTAAAATTCATCTCAAAGTGGTGACATTAAGAAAATAGTCATAAATATATCTCTGAGAATCGGATTGGAATTATGTAAAAATTGGCGGATAATGTAGAGATTGTAGTTTTATGTATATAAATTTGAAAGCTAAATGAGGAAACAGTAACATGTGGCACGTCGTAGAAGTTCTCTCTACTGAGCTAGTCCATAACTAGGTCATTGTCAGAGATTGGGCATAAATTTGTCTCGAAGAATCCAAATTTGGTCAAACCAATGCCATTGGAAAGAAGGCTTAGATGAAAACTACGGTACCTAAAATCACATATTGGGTATCTGAAATACATAGATACACCAGATTCAATATCGAGCTCCTAGAAGACAAGAAAAAGCTAGATCATGTGTTGTCAAAGGCTGCAATGGACCAGAATTTCTAGGGAAACAAAGCAAATAAAGGTGAAGCGGAGGTAAGGTCCAGGTAAGTATATTCTGTATATGCATGTTCATGTCTTAATTTCATTAGGTTCTTTGTATTCTAATTTGTTTTTTCTTGTTTAGCACTGACATATGCTCTGTAGGATGAGGTAATTTTTTCTATTATCATGTCATCAGTATTTCCTTGAAGACTTTTTTCGAGTATTGTATATTCATCAAGATAAGACTTAATGAATGATCTAATTTTATAAAGAGTGAGAAAGGGTAGCATAACAATAGAAGAAATAAAGGTGCAGAGCAACAACAAGAAGTTCACCACATGAAGTCTTCTTGAGGGTAGCACTACATACAATAATTGTACAGGTATCATTGTACTGAGTCATTATAAAAGCATCATTGTCAAATGTGTACAAGTATCTATCTGCTAAGAATTGAAGAGGTAGTGTCAAGAGTTCTAGGATCATCATTAGGTATTTGTTTCATAGTTGGGGTTATGATCTAGTGTATATTCTTCTTCTACATCATTCTATATCATTGCAAAGTGGACCATTTTCCCTGGTACGAGAGTCCATTCTTCTTTTATTATTCTATAGGGTGGTAGGGCGGTGCTAAGATGGTGCATGAAGTCACCAACAGGTTCAAGCCTATGAAACATTAAGGGTGGTAGGGTGGTTCAAGGGTGATTTGTAGCTCATTGGTTGTTGGGATATTCGTTCAGTTGACTACTGAAGAATCTTGGGCGTTGGAGCATCCATCCAGTGGGAGTCGGAGAAGAATGTTTTTCTAGATTATAGGAAGTTGGAACTTTGTTTTCCATTGGATTTAAATATTAAATCATTGTTAGAAAAATGTTCAGGTGGTTTTTTTCCCAAAGGGGGTTTCCACCTTAAAAATTGTGTGCATTTGTGTTCCTATTTTTACTGCTATCATTGTACAAACACTGATAATAATTGAAGATTAATTAATGCTCTAAAATATTAATAATAATACTAATTTAAAGGAATACTAATTCACCCGCCCTCTTATTATTTCCAACATTATGCACGTTTGTGTGACCCATTTTCCAATTGCTCCCTCGTGCCTTTGTTCGGGTCATGGATTCGCGCGGGTCGGGTTAGGTCATGTGAGGGCGACCATGTTAACAATGCTAAGTTATGATAGCTTGTGTGCCTTGTGCACATTCATGTAGCCCATTTTCCTTTTGATCCCTCGAGCCTTCATTCGGGCGGGTCGAGTTCGATGAGAGACATAGTGTTAAAAATGGCAAGTTGTGACAACCCTCATGCCTTGTGCACGTTCATACGTCTCGTTTGTCGTTTTCACTTGGTTCCTTCGTTCGGGCGGGTTGGGTCGTGTGAGGGTGGTTGTGTCAAAAATTTTAAGTTGTGACCTTTGTTCGGGTAGGTCAGGTCAGGTCGTGCCATGTGATGCACCCAAGGAAAATCATTCATGTCAGTAGGGTCAAGTCATGTTAGGGTGCCCAAGGAAATGCAACTGGACGACTCAGGTTGCGTAGGGTCATGTGAGGGCACCACAAGAAAATAATTCAGGCCATTTGGGTTTGTTTGTGTGAGGGAGCCTAAGGAAACGTGTTCGGGACCATCGGGTCGAGTCGGGTCGGATTGGGTCGTGTTGTGTGAAAGTACCTAAGGAAACATGCTTAGGCAGGTTGGGTCAGGTCAGGTCATATGAGGGCACCCAAGGAAAGGCATTTGGAAAGGTCGGGGCGGATGGGGTTGTGTGAGAGAACCCATGGAAATGTGTTAGGGTGGGTGGGGTCAGGTCGAGTATTGTGGGGACACACAACAAAATGTGTTCAGGCGGGTCGGGTCGAGTTGTGTCCTGTGAGGGTGGTCATATCAAAAATTCTAAGTTTTTTATAACCATGTTCCTTGTGCATATTTGTGAGACCCATTTTCTTTTTGATCACTTGTGCATTCGTTCAAGTGCATTGGGTCAAGCCGTGCGAGGGAACCCAAGGAAACGTGTTCAGGTCAGGTCAGGGTTGGTCGTGTGAGGGAGGTTGTATCAAAAGTGCTAAGTTGTGACCACCTCTCTGCCTTGTGTCTTTTGGTGCGACCCGTTTAACATTTGCTCCATCGTGCCTTTGCTTGGGCGGATCAGTTTAGGTCAGGTCGGGTCGGGTCGTGTCATGTGAGGGTTCCCAATGAAATCCATTTGGGTGGGTCAGGTCATGTGAGGGAGCCCCAGAAATGCATTCGGGTGGGGTGATGTGGGGTCGAGTTGGGTCCTATGAGGGTACCTAAGGAAACGCATTCAGGCGGGGTGAGTCAAGTCAGGTCGGGTCATGTAGTGTGAGCGAGCCCAAGGAAACGCATTCAGGTAGGTTAGGTCGGGTCATGTCGTGTGAGGGCGCCCAAGGAAATGCATTCAAGTCGGGTCAAGTTGGGTTGTGTGAGGGCGCCCAAGGAAATTCATTCAGGAGGGTTAGGTTGGGTCAGGATGGGTCATGCCATGTGAGGAAACCATAGGAAATGTGTTAAGGTGATTTAGGTTGGGTCATGTCATGTTAGGTAGCCCAAGGAAATTTGTTTAGGTAGGTCCGGTCGAGTTGTGTGAAGAAGCCCAGGGAAACACATTTAGGCGAGTTAGGTCGGGTCATGTCCTACTATGTGAGGGCACCCTAGGGAACACATTCAGGTTAGGTCGGGTTGATTCGCATGAGGGTGAACAAGGAAATAGGTTCAGGTTGGGTCGTGTTGTGTGAGGGAGGCTGTATAAAAAATGCTAAGTTTTGACCACCCGTGCCTTGTGGATAGTTGTATGACCTGTTTTCTATCTTCTCCCTTATGCCTTTGTTCGGGAAGTTTGGGTTAGTTCAATTCATTTGAGGGTACCCAAGG
The DNA here is from genome assembly GCA_034641835.2 of Pinus albicaulis. Classification (NCBI taxonomy): domain Eukaryota; kingdom Viridiplantae; phylum Streptophyta; class Pinopsida; order Pinales; family Pinaceae; genus Pinus; species Pinus albicaulis. The sequence goes on from CM076580.1 coordinate 828,766,791, forward strand.
AAATTCATTTGGGTTGGGTCAGGTCGTCAGGGTCATCATATAAAAAATGAAAATTTGTGACAGCCCATGTGCCTTTCACACGTTCTTGTGATCCGTTTTCTATTTTCTCCCTTGTGCCTTTGTTCGGGTGGGTCAGGTCGTGTGAGGAAGGTCATATCGGAATTGTTAAGTTTTGACCACTTGTGTTCCTTTTTCACATTTTTGTGACCAATTTTTTGTTTTCTCCCCTGTGCCTTCGTTCGGGTGGGTCGGTTGGGTCGTGTCAGGCCGGGTCATGTGAGGTCGCGAAAGGAAACATGTTTAGGCAAGTTGGGTCTGTTATCATTATATAGTTTTAATATTCACAAGAATAATTATATATAAAACATAAAATCACTTTTAAAGCTGAGATCTAGCCCTACCAGCATTACAGAGGGATCTCTCTGTATAATTTATCTTTGTTTCCTTAATTGATACTAAGCTAGTTATGATAGCATTGAATTGTTTGTATATTTTTTTGATTGGTTGGATAGGTGATATTTTTAATTAATTATTTTCCATTGGGCTATTGAGTCATATAAAGGATATATGTTGCATCAAATTTTCAAAGAATAGTCACAGGGAAATCTAGTTAGAGTTATTGGATCCTTAATTATAAATGAATTATGAAATGAAGCAATGGTGAATTCAGTAGTGACTGAAAAGAATTCAAGAATAGGTCAATCAAAATTTAGAAGAAAACATATATATTGTAAACACAACTAGAAATAAGGTGTTCAGATAACAAATCTTACTCTTCACTTTCTATTTTACAATTACATTAAAGTAATACATAGTAAGGAAAAACAAAGGAAATAGCTCTCAAAAAAGGAAAAACATCACCAGTAACATATAACACACGTATCCTGTGAATGGTCTTCTTTATTGATGTATCAACAACTCTAAAGTAAAATGCTTAGATAGAAAAATATTACAATGATAATAGTCCAACCTCTGATAAATTGAATGCATGAAGTATTTAAACTAACTCTACAAGGAATGTTGTATAAAAAAAGGAAATCTTTTTATTAATTAGAACATGACAGCGTTTGATCTGGATCTTGGGAGGAGGCCCCCAAGATCTAAAAATTTGAAATGGATCTAACAAGATCTACAAAATTAGAATGCCAGAAAAAAGAGAGAATACACTGGAAATAAAACCATAAAGAAACTTGTTTTGTTAAAACAGAGAATAACTGTAGAAGCTACATTGTGGTGGAAAATCAATCCTTTTATAAACTGAGGTGTTGTAGAGGTAAACCCCCTCTGTGGATAGAGGTGAGCCCTACTAGCCCAGATTGGGTCTAGCAACAATCACATCATGCTAAGGTGCAAGTTCCTAATTGAAATAGACCAAATTGCGAAGAAGGCCTACCTTAAGTCCAATGATGTTGTTTGTAGAGAAGATAACGCTCCCGTTTCCTTGCTTCGGTAGATCACAATTCTCCCACTTGTCGTGATCGAACACCTGCACAAACAAGAACACAACAAACACACAAGCATAAACCCAATATATGCAATTATGTATCATTCAGAGAAGATACAACTCATGATCACAATGTATGAACAATACGAGTGGAACCATAACCAAAGCCACTTATCATTAATTAATACAAAGAAATATGCAACCTGGCTCTGACGCTAAATCCTCCTTCGGCGGGTCGACAGCGGAATACGTCTCGGTAAAGCTTGTCGAGAATGAGACAAGCCTCTCTCTCTTTGGTTGTCTTGAAAATAATCTCCTTGCTACTGATTTGGCTCTATGAGGACTATCAAGGCTCTTGCAACATTCTTCAGGCTATGAAGGCTCTTGGAGACTCAACCATTCAGCCCCTTCATCAATGGAAGATGGCTATATTTATAGAGGAGAGGAGGAGGCTGGGATCCATACAATAGTGGAAGGGATCCCTTGGGAGGTTCCCCATAAGGTGGAAAATAGAGGCCAAAGGAGGAAGTCCCTAGTTATTCAGTCGAAACTACTCCTCATGACTCATCCATGAAGTTGTTGTAATAGAAACTTCGCCTATTTTAAAAAAAAAAATTCCACAAGAAAATTGGCATGAGTGCTTAATTGGGACAGAGAGCCAACTGGCACGGGCTCAGTGTTAATTTTCCTCATTGGTGCGAGGACATAACGAGCTACTAGCGCCAAGGAAAAAACAGGTGTTTTTAGGGGTCTACTCAGGAGATGATCAACAGAAGGAATGTTGACCTCATGGCAAGGGATGCAATGATGGTATTTGCAAGGCATGACACTGCTTATTGGTCACAAAAACGACCCTCCAATGGGTGAGATGGGAATTTTAGGGACGGTGACAAATTACTGTGTAACATGAGGCTTGTTATTCATAGCATTTTTTTAGTTACAATACCATATGTAGATACCATCGGTGGATACCATGGGTAGATACCACTTACGATACCATGGGTAAATTCTATCTGTGGATGAATACCATGTGTGGATACATACCATGGGTGGATGAATATCATGGATAGATGTCACTTACAATACCATGGGCAAATAAATACTATGGGTGGATGGATAACATGGGTAAATGAATACCATGGGTGAATTCCATTTTCCATTTGGATCATTCCTCCCTCCTTAAGAAGAAATGGTCTCCATTGCGTTAATTTCCCTCTAGAGAAGCCTTTGTTGAATATGAAGAGTCACTAAAGAGAAAGGTTTTGTGTAGTTAACCCATAACCGTGATGAACGAAGATCCGAGGATAAAGATACCATGTAATGCTTGTGACCAACTGTGATATTGACAGTGTGCAGCCTAACAAATGGACTTCGATAAAGTGTCGGTTTATGGGTAAACCAGAACCATGAAAAATGAGGATCCGAGGATAGAGATACCTTGTAATGCTTGCGACCAACTATGTTACTAACAATGTGCAGCCTAGCAAATGGACTTCGATGAGAAGGATTTTGTGCGATTGACCCATGACCGTGATGATGATTGCTGATGTAGTAGGAGGCACCTACATATCTTGGGGTGGTATGGTATGTCTCCAAATAACCCAAGATGAATGATGCTATGTTGAAACTGATGAATGTGAAGCAGGTTCCTACTAAAGCAGGGTGGGAGGGCATGTCGCCAAAGGGAACCCACTTTTAATGCTTCTCTAGATTTTAAATGAGCATAATTTGTTCAATATAACTTCGAATATTTATTATAGCCTGTTTTTAGAATTTGAATGATCATTTGGCATACTCCCATGTGTTTCAAACTGAAACCGCTATCTAGAGACTCTAGGCTCTTAGATTCACGCTGGAACTGTCTCACCATCACAAAATTTCTAAAAAAATAGTTGATTTTAAATCAATCATAACTCCCACATCCGGACTCCGATTCGATCGTTTTTTTTTTTAATTGGGTGATTTTTTAAGAGGAACTTAGATCTATAGCCATTTATCTGAAATTTCACACTAAAAACTGCACAGAATGATAGGAGAGCCACCACCCATGAATTTTTGTCAGAACATTTTCTACAAAATTGTTGATTTAGAATTAGTGATATCTCCCTCATCTGAACTCCAATTTGGTCGATTTTTTTTTTTGAATTTGGGTAATTTTTTTGCAAGAAATCTAGATATGGTCTTAGATTTTTTAAAATTTTCACCAATATTTTCATATCTAATCTGCAAACTCACCACCTAAAAAAATCATGGAGTCTGTCGAAAATTGCTGCAAAACATTGAAACTAAAATATGTTTCAAAACCTCATTGCCATGGATTTGTAACCTGAATCTGATATCACTGATCCAGATCTTGGGGGGAGGCCCCCAAGATCTAAAAATTTGAAATGGATCTAACAATATCTACCAAATTAAAATGCCATAGAAAAGAGAGAATACATTGCAAATAAAACCACAAAGAAACTTGTTTGATTAAAACAGAGAATAACTGTAGAAGCTACATTGTGGTGGAAAACCTATCCTTTTAAAAAATGAGGCTTGTTATTTATAGCCTTTTTTGAGTTACAATACCATGTGTAGATACCATATGTGGATACCATGGGTCAAAACCATGGGTCAATAGCATGGGTAGATACCACTTACAATACCATGGGTCAATACCATGGGTAGATACCACTTACAATACCATGGGTAAATTCCATGTGTGGATGAATACCATGTGTGGATACATACCATGGGTATATGAATATCATGGATAGATGTCACTTACAATACCATGGGAAAATAAATACAATGGGTGGATGAATACCATGGGTCAATGACATTTACAATACCATGGGTAAATTCCATGGGTGGATGGATAACATGGGTAGATGAATACCATGGGTGGATGCCATTTTCCATTTGGATCAGTGTTTGACCAACGTGGCCCAAAAAGGTGGAGTCATTTGAAGATATCTGGACATCTGGCACTTTTTTCTGGGAAACAATTGTTGCACGATCTAACTCTTTTCTACACAATCTAACTATTTGTTGCACGATCTGACTGTCTGTTCCGCAGGTAGTTGTGTTGATTGTAGCTACTCTTCACTCCTCCTGGTACTCACACATATTTTCCCACTGTTCCTCATTAGGAATAATTCTAATTTTTTTCTTATGATAGATCTCATCTACCTTTGTGTATCTCATGCTAGATGAAAATATCATTACTCACAACTTCTAGAAAATCTCTCCCTGTCATAGCACCTTTAATGTTTGAAAATTTTGTTTTCCTTTGAAATTTCCTTGAGCATCATCACATAATAATAATTGGTCATTATTTTATCATTGATAACAAATAGAGAAGGTAGGCCCCTCTTATTTAATGGCTCAATTTTGTTGAAAAACCTTTTGGCTGCAATTTCCAATCCATTACATTTTTCCTCAAACTATTGAACCGAGTTTCTTTGTGTAAGGACTTTTTTCACCTCCAAAATTGTTTCTGTCCCATCATGCACTCCCAGACCATCAACTTCATTTCTATTTTTTGAATTCAAAAACTTAATGATTTTGTTGGCTTTATTAGGCATGTCTCCCAGATATTTATTTATATCTGAAATGTCATTACTAGCTTTCTCAATCAGGTCATTTTTCTCAAAACAAATCTCAATGTATGGCCAGATCTCATTCATGGATTCAATAATTCTATTCCATATGATTTCCTTAATTTGAATGAAGGTGTTTCTAGTGGAGGATTCCTTTAGAGATTTATGTAAAATTTCTATATGCTTCTAACTTCTTTATGATTTTGTTACATGAGACATTTCAGTGTTTACCATCTGATCTTGTAAAATCTTATATTGAGCCTGTAGTATTTTAATTTCCTATGTTTATAATGACATGTTCTCCACTGATTTTTCTAGCTGATCTGCAACATCTCCTGTGGTAGCTGTTGAAGTTTTTGATGCAGGAATTGCTGTAAGGGGTACAACCTCTAAAGGAACAATTGATGTTTTTTCAGCTTGCTCTTTTTCTGTAACCATTTTCTCCATCTCAATCTCCATATTTTTCAGTTGGGCAGTCTGCTCCATGATGAGTTTCATCATCTCTGATTTACAAGATTATGTATCCTCAATTTATTTTGTAAGTGGGTCTTCTATGGCTAACATCTTAAATTGTTTCTTTAATGCTGACATATCTACATTTTTCTTCTTAATTATATCTTCCACAACCTGTAAATTTGCGGGGTCATATAATATATTTACAAGAAAATCTTCCAAGTATTTTATCCTTGTATCCTTTGACATAGAAGAAATATTCTCCATTTTGAGCTGTGACTCTAGATTTGCTAAGGAGACCTACAACTTAGACAAATTCATTCTTTTGTTGGTTAATGTAGAAGAGATCATTTCACCTGTATGTTTTTGCATTTCCATTTGGTCTATGGGATGAATGTCCTTGATGTTGAATTCGATTGAAATCTAATTGTAGTATGATGCCATCTTGGGTTTTGAAATTTGAGCTTCCAGGAATGCCATGTGCATTTTCCCCAACTCTGAATCAAAGTGTGATAATAATCTACTGTGTGAGCTAGATTTTTGTCTTCCAGAACTGGGTGTAGGTGCTATTATTCAAAATTCCATTTCTGAGTTTGATGTCCCTAAAGGTATCAAACACTCTCTTCTCCCTTTCTCTTGTGGAAACACTAGATGTGGATGTGTGAATGGCTTGCCACTGATTTAGTATAGTAGTTGAGGTAGTAGGGGAGGAGATGGGAAAACCTTCCACTGGAGAAGATACTAGAGTATCTACGATGTTGATGATGGTCTCCTACTCTGTCTCTTTTCCTTGATCAATTTCCATGTGTATCCTAGCTCTTTTCCTATACTTCATCTTGAATTATTTATTGGAAGTATCACTCATTGAAGGTGACTCATCTTCCCTCTGCATGTTTCTTGTTGCTTCTTGCTTATCCTTTTCATTATTTTTTTCTATAGTACAGGGGTTTTTAATCCTAAAGTAGAGATTTCCTACTCCTCTGCCTCCTGCAAGGTATTCTCTTCCCATTCTATCTGATTCATAAATTGTTCTATTTCTGGCGTTTGAGTATGAATGTAGGGTGTAGACTTGTCTTCCACCCTCATTTTTGAAATGACCCAAAATGGATCATAATACCACGTGAAACTGGGAGAAAATTTCATTTCTTTTAGTCTTTTATCATATTCCTCCCTTGTTGCCCTGTTGTTGCATATGAATGGTCCTACTTCTGACTTGATCTTGAATTATTATTTTTTCTTTGCAAAAACAAAATGCACCTCATCAGTATTTAACATTTATCTGGTAAAATGCAAGGAAAAAATCCTCATTGAGAGGAATTTTCACAATTTGTAGGGAGGAAATTCACACCCATACACTCTCAACTCTATATAATTATGGTATAAATACCAGTTTCCTATTCTAGCTCGATCTGAGAGTTGCATAATTATTTTAATATCTTCACTTATCATAGGCTCAATTGTGCCACTTAGAATACTCATGGCTAGATGTAAAAATAGCTCAATGAACTTCTTGCAGTTGTATTCTTCTCTCTTTCATCAGTAGGGTGGTCCAAAAAATGGCAGAATATGGGTGCCCATCTTCATCCATCTTCTTCATAGAAAATTGAAACCTCCCTGACTGAAAATATAAGAACATATAAAAAATGACATAAGTATATTGAAATACTCCCTCTATATGGAACTTCAAAAATTTGTCATGGATGTTGTCAACTAGGAATTGACTAAAATCAAAAATGAAAGAGAGCTTGGAATATGTGGACAATATAGTCAAAAAGCCTATAATTACCTCAAATAGCCATTGGTCAAAGTAATACGCAAGAATATATGCTAGGACTGTGGCTATTTTTTTTGTTCTTTTAGGGAAGAATGATGAGGGATATGGAGGCTTTTTCTTGGGTAAAGGGGTATTTGCAGTCATCAACAACTCAAGGGTTTTGGGTCTCTTGTCAAAATATATCTTTTGGTATAGGTCTGTGAGATCTTCTCACGAAAATGGTGTTTTGTTTTCTACTGAGGGTCCCTGCATCATTTAAATTATGGATTGGGCATAAATTTTCAACAATACTTCACCAATGGGGGGGAATTATAGCTTTCTGGCTAGGGATGTAGTAAGCACAACATCTTTTGATGAATTTTGGGGCACTGTGGGTTTTAGGGAAAATGTAGTGGGGAAATTTTGTGTCCCACAACCCAATGTCATCAACAACATCTATTAACTTATCCTCAAACCAATAGTAAACATAAAACAAATCAAAATCATATAGGGTCTTGTGGATGTTAAATTCCTTACCTACAATGATAATATGATCTAGGTCAATCGGAGGGTGTACCATAGGATTGAAGGGTTTTTGACCTTTATTATTGGGAGGCATGACTGGTTTAGGCTACATAATTGATTAAATTTTCTGATGGTGTAGGTTTTCAGAGTGCAGAGGTGGTATTGGAGCAAGGAAGACAATGAGATATAAGAAAATATAGATATTTTCGGCTCGCTAGTGTTTTCTAATGAAATTTACTTCTAAAAATTAAGAAATCGATGCAGAGGTGGTAATTAGAGAGTATAATAAAGTTTGAAATAGGCAGGATGAAGGAAATTTATGTTTTTTCTTATTTTCTCATTGTTCATGGAGCGGGTCCATTGATTAACAGTTAAGCATATTTAATTATGCAACAGATTGATTTGGGTGGGAGCGGAGTTGATTGGATGGGAAATGGGTGGATGAGGTGACTTAACGAGATAGGCAGAGGGATAGCAGTCAGGAGCATGGTTTTTTATTAGTGGATAATACCACTTTTGGAGGAGGTAGCACACGGTAAGTGGCTTCGGTGAGGGGGGGTGTGAAATCGCCAGGGCCTACCAGGTTGCGGTGGGTCCATGTTTGAAATTCATTTATTTCAAACACACCCCCACCCCCCCTCCCATTTACTTGGGAAATAAATGAAATGTGGCCCAAGTGATAAGAAAGGGTAAAACATAGCGAAATGAAAATATGATGCCTGAAGACCCTTAAATGAATCAAATCTTTAAACTTAGGATATAAAAAATCATGCTTTTCCTTATTCAATGTAATATCCCAAAATGGAATAATGCATTGATACGAAAACAAAATATTTGAAACTACAAAAAGTATACATAAAATATTAAAAAATCATAGAATATACGGAATAGGTGAGCCATTTTATTCATTGGAGATGGATTATAATTACAACAATGCTCAAAATAGATGCAATCAAGCCAAATATACCACCTAGAATGACACTGAAATGATCCCACAAGAGGGACTGCTTAACTGTTGGACTGCTGGAATGAAAACTATGTTGTCCCTGCTAGAAAATGCTGAGGCGAGAACTACCAGAAAATAGAAATTCATATATAGGAAGTTTTGGAGATCCGATGATGCTAAAACTTTAGATCTGGGCTCTATGATGGATACCCAAGATAACCCATAAAGGCTTTTCTAGATCTATGAATCTTAGAGAATCACCATTTTAGGGCTCACACATATAACTACTGGGTGTGTAGATATAAAGCTAGATCTAACAAATAGATGGCTACAATATGTTACAAGATCAGATCTATGCTTGAAGGGTTGATCCCTTCACTAGATCTTTAAGCTAGAATCTGAAGATCTAAATCCTCAATCCTTCTCTAATGATTGGAGCTGCTTCTACAAAACCACTACCAAAAACTCCACTGTTAAGGATGGAGGCTCTCTAGCCTACTGCAAAATATGTCTAATCAGCTCTAGAATGATGGAAACAATGTATAGAAGGTGAGGAGATGGACCCTCATAGTATTTATAGATGAAATATTGAAAACTTCCTTCATCTAAATTTCTAATAGATCTACAAGACTACACTGCACAATCCTTGAGGGGACTGTTACACAAGACACGATTCACTTAATTTATGCAGATGTTCCCGCAGAGATCCTGGCATCAGCCACCCCTTAGGAAAAATTAGAAAGACTAGTCGCAGTATTCAAGGCCTCTCAGGATGAAGTTTAGGTTTTCAAGACACGCATGGAGTAGAGGATCGCAGATCTATAGGCTAAGTTATAGCCCAAAACACCTCTGGAGGTCTGGACTTAGCGAACTACACTGGTTACCGCAACTACAAACGTCATCACAGGGTAGATCATGTAGGGGGCCCAAGTACTGGAGACCACCATGTAGCTATCAAATAAGGTCCAACGTGATCCAATCTTGTGAGGAATAAACCAGGACTTGTGACAAAAAGAGGAAGAGTTCGAGACAATCGAAGCCACCTTGCCCACTCTGGTACCTGCTAAGTGCTTGCAACGACTACGTAGCAGCCAAGCACTCCAAGAGGATATTTAGGAGCTTTGGAAAAAGAATAATATTCTTGGTGACTGAATAAAGCCATGGGTTGATGAAGCTCTCAAAATTTCACAAGATGCAGATGTTCTTATCAAGTAGCTAAGCAAAACATTGGAAAATGTTACTGTTGCGACAGAAGGATCGTTGTCAGAAAATTTGGTAGAAATTGCACAAGATGCATTTGTCCAAAGTGAAGGAGTGCTACCTTCATTAGCCGAGGTGATCAAAGCATTGCAAGCATAGGTTGAAGCCCCATCGGCACAGTGACTTGGGACGAGTCACAAGATTATGTTGTGGGATTGTTGGAGCAGGGTCTCCCAAAGGCTATGAGTTTTGTCTAGTTTTGTATAATTGTGTATTTTTTAAGTATAATGTAGGGGTTTTATGGTGGGTCAAATCCCCTAATGCATTGTAAATGGGTCAAGGGTAGACCAAGGGTCTGAAAACCACAATTTTCAAACCATTTGATCTGTAGGCTAAACCCCTATAAATAGATGAACTCTTTTTTGAGTCATAGGTAGGAAAGAATAGAGATTGATGCGAAATACAAATTTTTAGATCTATGGTAGGGTTTTTTGGGTTAGGACTCCCACTGGTTGTATGCATGGAGATCCTCTATCCTGCTATGTGCGAACCCTGTTGGTTGTGTGCGTAGGTGGTAATTTGGGAATGTAAGAGGATTTTGGGTAATGATATATATATGCGGAAATATTGTGGACCTCTGATGTTATCTCGATATGTTATGTTATGTTGATGTGGCTTGAGTATATGATTACGTATATTTTTGTAGTTGCAAAATGTCTGTGTTCATGGTACATATGTCTGTGATATGTTGATTTGCTATAATTATGTTGTTCTGTGATTATAACTAATATTGCGGACATGGATGTGAACCTGTTGAGTAGGTATGATAAGTTGTATTCTGGTTATTTATTTGAACCTTTGCGAAGAGCCCATTTTTGTATAAATATGATAATTGCGAACTAGCTTGACTTACATTCTCTCTCCCACGATGTCGAAACCTAGTTCCAGCACCCTCCCATACTACTTCAGGTGAGACTTTGGCCTGTGCAAGCAGGTCGCTACTGAAAGGGCCAGTAGTATAGGGGTTTGTTGGCAAACCTTAACCTCCAAACCCGGGTTAGAACCCCTCGAGCCAAAAAATGGTTTCGTTTATGGGACCAGGAGAATTTTGGGAGAGATTTGGTAATGCCAAAGACGTATTGGAAACCTGAGAGAAAGAAAATCAATTAATGGTTTGAAAGAGAAGTTCAAGAATATTTAGTAAAAGAAAATTGCAGTAAGAATTTGACCACCGAAGAGTGGAAGAATAAGTATATTTTCATGGAGATCTATGAGGTATTCTTTGTAAGAATTGCGATCAAGCTCCAGGAGTGGCTCACAAGGATTTTCAAGTTCCAGAAGTGTTAGAAAGGCAATAATTTCACACAATCGACCCTAGAATAGATCCTACACCTAGAAAAGACTGAAGACACCATTACTCGCATAGTAGATCATTGGGTGGACAGTGTGATAGGAGGATTTGTGATAGAATTCATAGTCGATCAATTCGTATCTTACTAAGAAGAGGAGCAGAGGTTCTTCAAGGGGTTCTGGGGTAATTTTTGGAAAAAAATTCCATTATTGATTAAGATCTTGTTGTGTGAAAAAAGAATTTTTTGTAGCCATACAGAGTGAATGAGCTCCGAATAGAGTGACGGCACAATGTGCAATGGTAAGTACTACAAAACTAACCAATAGGGGAATCGATCTATCTATAGTCTAGAAAGGAATTTTGCTACGCATAGCCCTCCATCGACACCACCATCGAACCCTCATAGGGGTAAAAACTCACCTCCACCCCCACCAGAAGATGATATAGCTGCGCACATGAGGCTACCTACTTTCAAAGGCGTGGGTGATGAGTACATGGATTGATTCTAGTTTTTCGCTAGATCGGTATGGACTGCGTAGCACATAGTAAGAGATGTGGTGAAATGGGCATAATTATCCCTTAATTTTGAAGGGAGAGCCCTGGACTGATACATGGGATACATTGACCAACATACGAATGCAACTATCAAGGAAATCAAGAATGCATTAAAGCAACAGTTCAAGAAACATAATTCCCACTCTCAGTAGTAGATGACTTGAAGAATTTCAATCAAGGACCATCTAAGTCCATATGGGAAGCGGATCAACAATTAAAGAAACTGATCAGAGAAGGAGGATTCAAGTATGATGACAAGAAACACACAGAGTGGTTTATTTCCATTTTGCTTCCCCACCTGCGCGTACCTATGGGTAAGCAAGCCATTGAAACATAGGAGAAGGTCTTTGACGTTTCCATGAAACTGGAAGTTGCACCAAGAGACGAGACCCATTTAGGCGTACAGTAGATACAAGGCCAGCTTGAAGCAATGCACATAGAGACCCATAAAATGCGCAAGGAGTGAGGGATGGAGGCCAGCCCCGAAAGATGGTGCATACGATGCAGGGTGAATGGCCACACCAAAGATAATTTTCTACTTCTTGCAGACTAAATACAGGCTGGGGGACCCAACCCACTACGCCCTAGGGGAGCTGCAGGACCAAGTGGGCTGGTGCCATGGTGCGATGACTGCCACATTGCTGGGTTGCACGATACCAACCACTGACCCCGCCTTGCCGCATATATCCCAGAAGTAAAGCAGCATTGGTGTAGCTTTTATAGGTCTATAGAACATGATGAATAGAACTGTCAAACGTATGAACTGATGATCAACTAGGGCGACGTATAAAGGGTACAGTCATACCCCTCAACACCTATATCCCCCGTAATTATAGGAGGATCCCCGGCCAAGGGTAATGGAGGGGAACGAGCAGGAAGCGCAGGTAGGGGTAGAGGCCAATTAATCTACTATAATTGTGGCGAATAGGTCACTTTGCGAGGGACAACACAAACCCAACTAGGTAATCCTACAAATATTGCAAATAGTTGGACCATGTGATTGAGGACTGCATGATTCTGATGGCCATGGTAGAGGAAAAGCAGCAGACTCCTACACAAAATGTACAATGGGTGAAGGTGGAACCTCGAGAAGAAGGAACAAGCATTAATGTAATAACACGTAGCGGTGTAGCCACCACAGGGTCGACGGAAGGAGCTGAGACGGAGTCTCTGATTCATAAAGTAGCTACTAAACAGGAAGGTGTTGGCTTACAAAAGGAGAAGGAGACCTTTGTCACAGCTTGACAAGACTGTGCTCAAAATGAGACATCAGCTCCAAACAGTGGCATCGAAGATGAGGTCAACCTTTCTTGTAGGCATGCATGAAGCTGCTACACAATTAGTAAGCTATAGAAAAACTCCAAGCACTACTCGATGGTTGCACATGGAGAGCAGACGTAGTCATGAAGATTAAGGATGTGCACAAAATTCATGAGCAGAAGAGACGCACTGGCCGAGAGATGTGATTCACTGCGCAGATTGGTGATTATGAAATGGACCAAGAAATTCTATACCTAGGATCGAATGCAAATGTACTACCTAAAAGGACTTGGAAATAATGGTCTACTATGTAGCTATGCATGGCTAATCAACAAAATATCATACCATTGGGGAGATTGTCAAAGATGGTAGTAGATATTGTCGGGGCTAGGGTACGAGCCAAATTTGAATTCATTCAGATTATGGAAGATGTGGACCCTTACCCAGCACTCTTGGGATTGGATTGGGCCATTGATATGGGTGGAATTATCAACCTGAAGAAACAAATCATGTTTTTTGAAAGCGAGGGAACACGGGTGATCGTACCACTAGACCCTATAGAAGGAGAAAGGTACATTGAGCCAACACATGAGGAAGAAGGGATGGATCACATCTATAAGTTAACTATGAAGGATGAATACTGGGTCAACCCTATGACCGATGGTATGCCTTGATGGGAGAAGGACAACGAATTATTCTCTGACTCTGATGAAGAATTAGAAGATTGGAAAAACGAACTACAAGAAATATCCACACTGTGCTTCCTATGACTTACCAGGAACTTCCAGTATATATCTTCCGAGGTAAGAGAATTACCCTAATTTTATGGCTTTGGGAATATAAAGGAATTTTTTCAAACCTTCGAAGCTGAGGTTCCCAAAGAACGAAGGCTATGGGCTCTTTATCTAGCTATGTGCACAACACCTGCGAAATGGTGGGACACACATAAGGGGTCATTCCAAGAATGGGAGGAATTTTAGGATATGATGGTACTATGGTTTGAACCTCCGACCAATGTGCGCATCAATAGGTTCCAAGGCCGAGGGAATCCGCGTGAACATTTGTTCACTTGGATGGAGCAATGGTGCAATAATACTATACAAGAATAGGTTCACTTGTTTATTCATGCCTTGGGACCAGTTCCCGCTACCTGGTATTTCAATGTGGAGCTACATCGACACACCCGCCAGTGGAAAATCCTAAGAGATGAATTCTTGGAGACATTTGGGTTAATGGGAGGATTGGAGGTGCTTGAGAAAGCTCTGTAGACTATCAATATCGTTGTACCCAGCCCCAATGCAGTAAGATAAGGACCCACATGGGAAACATATATTTAGGGTAATGTTGAGTTCCACAAGGGAACCATGGATGATTATGACATAGCTCCATGCAAGGTCTCTATCATAGCATCAGAAGGGGAACACACAGTTGCGAGACCTTTGATACATAAGGTGGATGGTACGAAACCACTAAAACAACGATGCGCTAACATGACTACGGTAGTACAACTCAAGCGAGCTACAATTGGGAACTACTAGGATGATGGGATAGTAGGCTAGACTGTAGAATTGATCATGGAATATCAAGATAAGTTTTCAGAATTTAAGGAGATCATGGGGAACTTTGGCAGTATGCATGTCTCTCTCAAATCAGATGTGTGGCTGGAAAAACAACGGCCTTATCATATGCAGAAGGTAAGGGAGGAGATCGGTAATACACTCATCATACCAGTCACATAGGAAAATCTTATGGCTATGACACTGCTGCACATGATCTTGGGACATATGAGCTACTATGGAAAGTCCAATCGGGGATACGCACTAATCACTACACTTTTGAAAACACTACTTGAGATAGATATTCCACTCAATCCGGATGGCATGCACCGAAAGAGCTTTGAGAAATTCAGGAAAAGGATGGTTGCTACACCTATTCTCACTTCCTCTGATTGGGTGGCGATATTTCATAAATATCCTTTAGGAATCACCTAGGAAGTAGGCCATACGCATCTTGGTACCAGAGATAGTAATCACACAATCGTATGTGCTAGTCGGAAAATCTCTGGTGCGGAGTGCGATTATGCCACCACGAAGAGGGGAGGGTTGGCCCCACCCTATGAGCTATAGAAGTGTCAGTGCAAGCTACTATAAAGTCACTATAAGATGATTACAGATCATTAGGTTTTAGAGCGCCTGTAGAATAAGCCTGTGTTGGGCGGAGCGGGGGGGAGTCTACAAGCGGCTACTGCTTCAAGAATATGGTGTTAAAATCATCAACAAGCCATGAAAGTTTTGTATGGAGTAGGATCACTTGTCTCTAATTAAGACAGGCAAGGAAGGATTGCCTGATACGCAGTTGTTCATAAATAAGGTCATGGATGCATGTTTCACCAAGATCTCACCATTCCATACCAGAGGCATGGAAACCACCGAATATCCAGTATGACAAAAGAAGGAGTTGGTTCCCTGAATGGCAGACTTTACCACTATCACACCTGATGAAGTATTATGTAGTGATGACCTAAAACATGTAAACTACACTCTCTTGGTCGAAGCCCACGAAAATATAATAGAGGGTTACTACGCAAGCAAGATGATGGCGCAAGAGATCTTGATGGTTAGGCTATGGCAACATAGAACTTTAGTTGGAAGAAATCACATCAGAATGAATTCGGTGCACTGGGAATGCAGGAGGGTTGCTAGGAGCGTAGGGCTGCACTAGGATCGCACGAGTATGCTGAATGCACATCGGGTGAGAAAAATAGCCGTTGAAACAGTCAAATCAGGTAAAAGTAAAAAAATACCATTGGATGGAGCAGGTAGACAACATTTAATGCAGTGATTTTGGGAGATTTTTTTATCATTTACTTTATGGTAAGTCTCGTGTGACATCTACCCTACCGTTGGGCAGTCCCTAAGGCTATAAAATAGGTGAGATAGATCAGACATAGGTTCTATATTGCTCGAATAGCTTGTACTTATTCTGGCTGTCCTGGATGAAGTTGTGCTATAAGAAACTCTGTGCCTCTAGAATCTCGCTCATGTCTGAGTAGCCTACACCCTCCGATAGTAGCAATCATGAGTTCATATTTCGTGCCAGAATAACAGCCACAAACCCTACTAAACTCTCGGAGCTAGTAACCTCAGTGGAACAAGACACTAAGGAAGTGGTGGAAGTCAAATCCTAAGTCAAATATATCCTCTCCACACCCATCCCTACCACCAGGAAAGGAAAAGAAAAAATTTAGGGCTCAGGAAAGCTCTTGAAGCCTACAAAATGGGTCGTAGGGAAGCCCCGTACCTCCCTACGAAACGTGAAATCCTCGTAGACTGCTCAAGAGGAGGCCTAGCCCACCGATTCGATCAAGTGGCTTCCCCTGTTCATTCACCCTCATAGGACATCAACGCGCACGCCAAAGAACCTTGATGGCTTGATCACCTACCTGCAGATGCCGCTGACCCTAGGGGAGGCCCCCATCATAGTTGAACCTTCGAAATCATTCATGAAGTTAAGTTAGACGATCATGATTTGGCAAACTTTGAGGCCTTCCCTAAGTTAGCACCCGAGTTATACCTTGATACAGTTCATTGCCCTGATTGGGTCAAAGTTGTCCCCCAACACTGGGTACGTGGTTTGCTAGGGTCTGGGCTCCTAAACCTGCTCAGGATGCCCCACTTTGGACACTAAAATGTAACGGACCAGCTTGCACAACAATTTTTGGCACTAATTCATGACGGATGCCTGTGGATCCTGGATAGGATCCCTATTGATGCTGCACTAGTGAATCGGATTACTGGTCTCCTCATGAGCGGACCGAACCCCCTAGAGTGTGTGGGTAAGAAATATGAGGGGGAGACTACTGAGTTCGTGCACCAAAAGTATCATGTGGACCATAATACTCATGGGTTTATCATCAAGACCATTAGTGCCCAAGGTACGCAGTTGGGCACCATGCTGTTAGCATGTAAAACAATGAGTAAGTGTTAGGTCACCTCCATTCCAGCCTATGTCATTTGGTTAGCCGGTCAATGTCCAAAAGGGGTATGTTTTAGCTGGGCTTTGTGCGATGAGTTTTTAACTAACATTCGTAAGTCCCAGGAGTAGGGTCGCGCTTTTTTTTTACTCTTGGTTGCTATTTCCTATAGCATTGGTTGCTTGGGAAGCTCCTGCAGAGTCAGTCCTCACTGAGATTTCTCTAGACATGTGCAAAGGGGCTCGCTATGCACACTTATGGGATTCCATGGATCCGCAATGGCTCGAGGACAACCAGGTGTTCTGGACCCTCTTCCAAAGTAGCATGGACACAACTATTAACTCTCGACCATGGTTGTCCCCTATCATGTACAATAGATACAATGGAATTGCCACATTTCATGTCACTCTGCATGATGTTCAGATCAAAGCACACAAGGAGAAAGCCTGGACTTCACTTCCTTACATGGTGATGGACAAAGAAATCGACAACGTCATTGCGCTCTGGCCCCCTAACTGGAAAATTGGCTTCAAAACTATCACAAAGGGCACTGGAAGAAGCAACACATCCAAAATCAACCCCCTGTCATCCTCCCGGATATCATAGGTATGCCCAAGAGTACCAGATAAGACACCGGTGTGGCCACCCAAAAGAATGCATAGCAACAGAAGGATGTCGAGGCAAAGACCCAGACAGAATCACTGACTAGTTTGGGTACAGAAGGTCTGGATGTAGCCAGACCTGCCTTCCACCATGGCATGAAGTGCACTAGCAAACCGGTCAGAATGCCCCACAAAAAGCCGTGATATTAGCGAGTGTAATGAGATGAAATAGTCACTTTGACTAACAGAGACCTAGAACAAATCGTGGATGCAGTCACTATAGCCATGGAGGACGGATGGGCCACCTTAGAAGAATAGCAGCGAGCTGCGGTCGACACAATTCAGGCTGAGCTACGAGAACTACAATTAAAGATAGACACATTGCAAATTAGTGCAACCCCTGTATG
This sequence comes from Pinus albicaulis, assembly GCA_034641835.2. Taxonomy (NCBI): domain Eukaryota; kingdom Viridiplantae; phylum Streptophyta; class Pinopsida; order Pinales; family Pinaceae; genus Pinus; species Pinus albicaulis. The sequence continues at coordinate 828,784,844 of CM076580.1, forward strand.
CCCACCCTTTGCCACAAGTAGTGCAGCACTAGTTACAGATGAAAACCACCTCTGTTCTCTCCTTTGCATAGCTCTAGTGCTCAGTCCACCAAACCTAGGACTTCAAGTCCAGGTTAGTACAGAAGTCTAGCTGAACTTAGCTTGGCTACCCCATGAGGCCCTACAGGGTCTCTACACCACTGTATTTTAGGAAATACCACCATCGAGAACAAAAAGTGCACCAAAATCTTGGCGTAGCTGCACAAACCATCCTTCGAAACAATGTTGAGGTATGCCTCGCTACCACGAAGCACATAGAACTTGAAGACATGATTCACCAAATTTGCGCAGATGTTGCCACAGAGATGTCGGCGTCAGCCACCCCTTAGGAAAAGGTAGAAAGACTAGTCGCAACACTCAAGACCTCCCGGGATGAAGTTCAGGTTGTCAAGACATGCATGGAGTAGCAGATCGTAGATCTGCAGGGTAAGTTACAACCCGAAACACCTTCAGAGGTCTGGTCCCAGTGAACTGCACTAGTCACCGCAGCTACGAATGTCATCACAGGGTAGATCACGTAGGGAGCCCAAATACTAGAGACCACCATGCAGCTATGGACTAAGGTCCAACGTGATCCAATCTTGCAAGGGATAAACCAGGACCTACGAAAAAACGAGGAAGAGTTCAAGACAATCGAAGCCACCTTACCCACTCTGGTACCTGCTTAGTGCTTGCAACGACTGCGCACTAGCCAAGCCCTCCAAGAGGATATTGATGACCTTCAGCAAAATAAGAATATCCTTGGTGGCCGACTAAAGCCATGGGATGACGAAGCTCTCAAAATTTCACAGGATGTGGATGTTGCTATCAAGCAGTTGAACAAAACTTTGCAAAGTGTCACTGTCGTGACTGAAGGACCACAGTTAGAAAAGTTGGTTGACATTATATAGAATACAACTATCCAAATTGAAGGTGTGTTGCCTTTGTTAGCCAAGGTGATCAGGGTATTGCAAGCGCAGGTTGAAGCCCCACAAACACAATGACTCACGACGAGTCACAAGATTGTGTTGGGGGACTGTTGGAGTAGGGTCTCCTAAAGGCTATGAATTTTGTCCAGTTTTGTATAAATTTCTATTTTTTAAGTCTAACGTAGGGGTTTTTGGGTTTTCAAATCCCCTAATGCATTGTAAATGGGTCATGGGTAGACTAATATTATGTAAACAATGGTTTTTATACCATTGGATGCGTAGGATAAACCGCTATAAATAGATGAACTTTTTTTGAGTCATAAGTAGGAATGAATAGAGATTGACGTGAGGTACGAATTTTTAGATCTGTGGTAGGGTTTTTTGGGTTAGGAATCCTACTGGCTCTGTGCATGGAGATCCTTTGTCCTGCTCTGTGTGGACCCTGCTGGCTGTATGCATAGGTCATAATTTGGAAGGTAAGAGGATTTTGGGTAATGATATACATATGTTGAAGTATTGTGGATGTCTGATGTTATCTGGATCTGTTTTTTTATCTTAATGTGACTTGAGTATATGATCACGTATCTTTTTTTAGCTACAAACTGTTTGTTTTGATGGTAAATATGTTTGTGATCTTTTGATTTGCTGCAATTATATTTTTCTGTGATTATAAATGATAATGCGCATGTGGATGCGAACCTGTTGAGTAGGTTTAAAAAGTTGTATTCTGGTTATTTATTGGAACCTATGTGAAGAGCCCATTGCTATATAGATCTAATAGTTGTGGACCTTCTTGAATTAGCTACTCTCTCCCAGGGTGTAGAAACCTAGTTCCAACACCCTCCCATATTACTTCGGGTGAGACTTTGGCATGCACAAGCAGGTCACTACCGAAAGGGCTAGTTGTATAGGGGTTTGTTGGCAAAAATTAACCTCTGAATCTAGGTCAGGACCCCTCGAGCCAATACCTACACTATCTCATCATAAGTTCTTTATGTCTTACTTTTAATGCACTGTGATCTCATTTGACGTCTTCTAATATCCTCATGATTTTACTCTTAGGATCCATGTTCTTACATGACTGCTTCAACCTCCATGATCTATCTCATTAATGAGACATGATCTCCACTCTTTTCACATTAAGAAGCTACTCCACTCCTCCATAATGTAGATCTACATCTCAAATATCCACATTTACACATCAAAAGTGGATTTTAGTTATCTTTGGGGTTTATGGGTCACTCCTTGCTCTTATTTACTTAATTAATTATGAAAATTAAGAACTCTAATATTCCAATTATCTTGTGGAAATTTGGGAATATTACATTCAACATCCAAAATATCGTAGCACTACAACTTAGGATAAAATATCCATGCCTTTCCCAATGTCACCTTCCTTTTTCTACCAACCCTTTTCCTCTATACTAACATTTTTCATATTTTCTTTTGTAGGGTGCATTTACACTCGCAAACCCAGATCATCTTTTTTTTATGAAAATATATTTCACTCTATCCCTTATTTCACCTATTGGTTCAGATTACACTGTAGAATCAATTTCATTTCTACCTAGCTACTGAATTACCAAGATTAAACTTTTTCGTAGGTCTTTATTCACTATCCTATTTAACATAAATTCAAACTTGTTCAATCATGCTTAAACTGTATGAATTGAGCAAATAACTTATCAGTAGTGGCATTTTAACTTGCATCATTTTCAATATTATTCTTTTGTTGGGTTTTCTTTCTTTTCTTACATTCCTTTCAACATTTTCCTTTTTTTTTAACATACCGTCTTTTATTTTCCATATTTTTTTGGAAATTATTTGAATATTTAAATTCATGTACAAAATGAAATTCCAACTATAAAATACTCAATCTCCTTGAGATCCTATAATTTATAGGACCCTAACAGTGGCTCCTGCTGGGGATGATACTTCTCCAAGGGAAGTTTCAAGAACATAAGATCAATAGCCTTGAGTACTACATTTATGCAAAGTCTTCAGATTTCTTTTTTTGTTTTATGATAGCTCATCAATCTAGGCTTAATGCCTTCTCTATGGGCTTAAACCTTTGTTAATAAGTTACCCAATCACAAACTGTAAAAAATATGATATTTACAATGATGAAGGATAAAAATGTATTCTTAAGAGAAGTAATTTTTTAGCATCCTACCATTAATAGGACCTCTAGGTATCTTTGTTTCATCTATCTCTTTAAGGAAATATTAATTATTTCTCCTAAAAGCATAAATAATGTATGGTACTTGCCGAAGGTTGTAAAATTTGCTATGTTTACCTTTATCTTCTCTTCTAGAATCCCATTTCAATAATTTTTCTCCTAGATTGAAATCATCAATCTTCTTTCTTTTGTCAAATATCTTCTTAATATTTTCCTGAACAACTTGGGTCCTATTATAGACCTCTTCTCTATATTTATGTAATTATATAGTTTGGTTGATTCTTCTTTGTACATCATTTGGTTCAGCCTACATTTCTTGAATGATATTCATTACTTGAACTCCTAAAGAATATGGAAAAATTGCATCCATTCCATAGACCAATTGGTATGGAGACATGCCAATTGAGTTTTTGATAGTAAGTCTATCAGCCCAAAGTGCATTGACCAACTTGTTATGCCACGATTTCTTTTTGTCTTCTAATAGCTTTTTGATGATATTTACCAAACTTTTATTTGAGGATTCAACCATTATAGTGAGGGTAATAAGTTGTTGAATGTCCCAAATTAATGTCATATTTATGAAACAAATCAACCATTTTCTTGGAATTAAAGGCTGTAGCATTACCATTGATAATTTTTCTAGGAAAAAAAAATATAGAAAGTATATTAGTTTCAAGGAATTTAATAATGACATAATAAATTTTAGTTTTGGAGGGAGTGGCCTCTATCCATTCGGTAAAGTAATCAGTGGAAGTAAGAATCCACTTATGGTGGGAAGAGGAGGGAGGATAAATTTCACCAATGAAATTTAATCCCCATTTTTATAAAGGGCTTTCAATATAAATAGGCTTTAATGGAAAGGGAAACAATTTTCTCTTTCCTTAAAATATTTAGCATCTATGAAAAGTAGTTACCATCATATGATTTCAAGGAATACAGTTGGCCAATAAAAACTAGTCCTAAGGATTTTATTTGTAGTGGTTTTGCAATAAAGGTGTCCACCATGGTCACCCACATGGAGCTCCTACATAAATTTTTATGCACCACCCATTAACAAAAATTTCATTAAAATACCCCCCAACATCTTTCCAGTATAAAAAATTTTATAGAATGCAAAATTTAACTGATTTCAATTTCATAAATATTTGTTTGTTTTTTGTCAGACCAGAAGGCTCATTTAAGTTGAATAAAACATATAAGAGGCCTGCATACTAGGGATATTTTAGGAATGCTTCATCAATTTGTGGATTCTTTTAGTCATCAGTATTTTTCACCTATTGTTGAGGACTAGTTTCCTAGCTGAGTTTTCTAGAAGCTAATCTCCATGTGTCAATTTGTCATCTAGAAAAAACCCTAGACAAATTTTTACCCTCTTAAATTTCCCTGTCAGCCTATGATCAGAGAAATATTTAGTTTCCAATTCATGTCTTGCTTCATCCAAATATCTTTGTCTAAAGTTGCCTTAGCCTTTCTTATCTGTTGTCAATTTTCCCCTTGTTTCTCATAAAACTCACTGTCCAATATTTGACAAAGTGTCTCCTTTCATATCCCTGATCTTCTTGTCAAAAAAAATCAAGATATATGAAAGCTACCCCTAAGTTAGATAGTGGTGTTTAGGAGTCATTTCCTCAGAAAAAACATTTTAAGCCAAAGAGCCTATGTTTAGTACCAATCACCCATAGATTGTCTTCCTTTTCTGCAAAAATAAGTCTTGACACATCAATAGGTCACACACCACTAAGAGGTCATTTTGTCTCTGTTCAAGAAGAATTTTAGCAAAGATCCAAATCAGAAGAAGATAAGCATGTTCACTATCTAAAATAATGTCCTTAGATTGGGCAAAATCTCCATAAAATACCTAAATATCTCTCCAAGGTTCAAAGTCATATGTTTTGCATCTCTGCAGGTTGAAATTGAATGAAAAACAATATCCAACAATAGCAAAGAGACAAGCCCAAATAAGTCTCTCATGCTGAAGAAATTTGCCATCATTAAGCAGATGGAGAGCTAAAATGAAAGGAGAAGAGGAGTGCATGTTTCAAAGGTCAAAAGTTGCCCAAAGAGCTGAGATCATCTTTCAAAGCCACATGAATACAAAGGAATAATATAATTTTGATCTATAGTGTTGCATTGTCTCCTTCAGAAGCACTGATGCATAAGTATTCCAGAGGACGTCATCATGAAGGACGTAAGAAGACAATCGCTTCTTATGTTGCCTTGAGCCTGGGATAAGAATACTAATCAGAGAGAAGATTCATGTATTCCTACAAACACAGTAAAAATTTTTTAGTAAATGATGCCTAGAAGAAAATACTCTACAAATATAGGTCATGTGGTTCCTGGTTTAAAATTTCACAAGGATATTTTGACAAAAGGATACATATCTCAGAAAATGCCTCATATAGAAGATTGTAAAAATTTCACTTTGTTACCTATTGTGATATACCAAGCAAAGATATATATTTCAAAGGAAGATGACACAATTTTGGAAATAGGTGAAATTTAATGACTGTGTTGACCTCCTTCAAAAGAGAAAATGTTAGAATACATCATGCTGATAACCTCCTCCAAGCAAGAGCAGATGATTAAGTAACATAATAAGAACCTCCTTCATTTAAAAACAGATGGTTGGGAAACATGCTGATAACCTCCTCCAATTTAAGAGCAGATGGTTGGGAAACATGCTGATAAGACCTCCTTCATTTAAAAATTAGAGGATCAAGGTGTTTTGAGTAATTTCAGAGTTGTTGTAGGCCACCTCCTTCTGAGGGATGAACAAAAGAAACATCAGCAAGATTTCAAAATGATGTGTGAGAAAGCCTTCCATTTTAAAACACTAATCAGGAAATGATGATGAAACAAACAGAGGTGTTAAGTTGAAGACCTTTTTATGTTACAAATAGAAGGATAATACAATGGTTTTAAAAGTCCCATTACCTTGTTTATATGAAAGCCTCCCTCCAAAGATAGATCAGGGATGTAACCTCATTCAAAGAGCAGAGAGCTAACAGCTGTTTTAAGTGACTTTGAAAAAAAATTTACACTACTTTCTCCAAAAGGATGAACAACAGATGCATGGAAAAGATATGAAATTGTGTTTGAAAGGGTTTTTTATTGGTAAGACCAGTTTTGAAACAATGGTTAATACAAATGAAAAATCATTGTGTTGAAAACCTCTTCCACGTAAAAAGAAAAACATGCAGTGGTATGGGGCTTCAGCCATGTCAATAAGAGTATGATTACTAGTGAGTCTACACGAGTGTCAAGGAGGTTTGAAGGACAGTCATAAGAATCACTCTGAACTTAAATGGGGCTCTTCACATTCAAGTAACAAAAATAGGTTCAGATGTTGCTTTATCCCAGATTGTTAGTTTGGTTGAGACAGCTCAAATGTCTAAAGCCCATATCAAGAAGTTTGCTGATTATATTTCCAATGTTTTTTTCCCATCATTTTTGCATTGGATTTTGTGACATGTTTGGGCTGGTATCTTGCTGGAGTAATTAGTTCCTATCCAGAAGATTAGTTTCCACCTGCTAGTAATATTTTTTTTTTTGCACTTATGTTTGATATCTCAGTTCTGACCATTACCTGTCCTTGTGCATTAAGGCTTGCCACTCCCATAGCTATAATGGTAGCAATAGGTATTGGAGTCCCTCATGGATTTCTTTGACCTTTTCCCAAGTAGCAAACAAATCAAGGTTGAAGATGAGGTCATTAATGACATCACTGCTAAAACTTCCCATAACTCCTTCACAGAGAAATAGAAGGTCAATTCTCCTGAGGTTTTTCACCATGCTGATCAGTTCTCCAGATGTTTTTAACCATGACACATCTCATCCAAAGGGTTAAAATACAGCTCATACAAATGGTTAAAATATGTGATAAAGCCCTATTTCACTCACAGTCAAAAGGCTCATCCTTTAGAATGATAAAAGACAAGAGGTTAAGGAGCGCCCAGGCAGTTTGTTTCAAAATGATTTTCTTACCAAAAAGAGATGAAACTGACAAAATTGAGAGAGGTTTTTTTCCATAATAGGTTCAAGAAGAAATAACTCCTTCATTTTCTACACAGGTATCATGGTTTGTGAGAAATGTAAAAAATACAGATGTCACGGGAGAATTTATTCACCAGGATTCACCATTTTTACCAGTGTTGGGACAGTCAATTTTTGAACAACCAAATGGACACCAAATGAAACAAATAAAGCATATTTGGAAATTATACTTCCATATCTTTCCAATAAGCCATCTCGGGAAACATTTAGACACTAGGAAGGTGTCCAAAGGTAGCCTTCAAATATCACTATGTATTTCTGCACCAACATTCACCATTTTTTACCAGTGTTGGGACAGTCAATTTTCGAACAACCAAATGGACACCAAATGAAAACAATCAAGCATATTTAGAAATTATACTTCCCTATATTTCCCACGAGCCATCTCAGGCCCAATTCCAACATCGGGAAGGCATCAACAAGTGGTATGTAAACAGCACTATGAATTTCTGCACTAGGATTCACCATTTTTTATCAGTTTTGGGAAAATAAATTTTTGAACAACAAAATGGACACAAAATGAAAAACCTCAAGAATGTTTGGAAATTATACTTCCACATCTTTCCAACAAGCCATCTCGAGCCCAATTTTGACACTGGGAAGGTCTCCAAAACTGGCTACAAAAGTGCACAGCGCGCCTGTAGGTTTTTACAATGCATTTTGACACACAGCGCGACGCGCTTGTGTGATTTCGCGGCGCGCCCGTGCAACGTCCGGGCCACTATCAACATTTAACTTAAAAGATTCCAAGGTCAAGTTTTTCTACAAGGAAGTCACCTCTAAACACATTAGAGACAATTTTCAAAAAGGTATTTATGTCTTGGCCTAGTTTTGATTGGAAGAAAGATTTGTTGTGAATTTAAAAGTGTTTTATTGATATGAATGGCTAAGAATACACACAGCCTATAGAAAAATTAGAGTTGTTGTGATGAATTTTTACTCAATCACAATAAGAGTTATTGCTATGGACAAATCAACTGAGCTTCATCAAAAAAGAATTGTTTTACTGGCCTCAAATAACAACAGTGAAACATCCAATATAAACAGTGGTTGGGGATAAGGCTTTTGTGATCAGTTTGAAAGATTTTTTGAGTAGTAAAGAGGAAAACATTGTTGTTTTCAAAAGTAAATTCTCTGGTTGATCAAAATCAGAGAAGAGTGATTTCAAAAAATAGTGAAAAGGGAGATAGTTGATAGGATCACTTGGAAGAGTTTTTTCTTGCTATGAAATAACTAAAAACTACACACAGTCTCTAGAAGAGGAAATAGCAGAGTTTGTAATAAGTCTCAATTTTGTTTAAAGGTGTCTCAACATTTTTACAAAGGGAAAATTTGTTGCCATGTCAAAACAAGAGAAAATTGTGTTAAAGGGATAAAGGCTTCATCAATTTAAAAGAGGTTTCTTTTGTGTTATGAGACATTGAAGAATGTGTGCAGCCTCCATAATCAAAGACATAGAGCTTTTTGAAAATCTTTTAAATCAGTTTGAAGAGAAATTTCAATAGTAGATTCCCAAAACACAATTTGTTTGCCAAATCAAAAATTGTTCCTACTATGAGTTTCAAGGATTAACATAGTGATTTTACAAAAGGTTGTATCATTTTGAAAAGAGTCTTTTTTACCTTTTAAAAATAGTGATAGATGATGAGGGCTTTGCAAGTTTGAAGGAAGGAATTTTTCTTTGAATAGTGAAGGATAAAACAATGAAAGGGAAGATATTTGATATGTTAATTTGAAAGTATTTCCTATGTTATAAATGGCTTAGAACACAACTAGTCTCTAAGAGAAAAGCATAATTATGTTGAGGTATTTAAATAATTTTATAGGGGTGTTAAAAAATTGATTTCAAAGCTGCCTTGATCATATGAAACCACAGAGAAACAGTAAAAGAGAGGAGATTTGATGTACCATGTTTGAAAGTATTTTGTGTTGAGGAGAGTTAGAGTATACACAGTCTCTAGGAGAAAAGCAGAGTCTAATTGGAGGTTTTAAAATCAGTTTAAAATGGGTGTCTTAATAGTGTTTGCGAAGGGAAATTTGTTTGCTAGATCAGAGAAGAAACAGTGGCTAGGAGATGAAGTTTTTTTCAATTGAAAGGAATCTTTAAAAACTAATTTAAAAAGTTCCATGGTCATCTAAAAACAGAGAGATACATTGATTGGAGATAGGGCTTTCTGTCAAAATTATAGAGATCTTCTTGCTATGATTATTGAAAGAAAATTCTTGGCTAAATCAAGGATCAAACAGTGATTAGGGAAGATATTGTATCATTTTTAAAAGAATCTTGTTTACCTTTCAAAAACATTGATATCAAAAAGAGAGGCAGTGTTTGAGGGGAGGGTTTTTGTGCCAAAATAGAAAGAGATTCTTCTCCAAAAAAAAACACAAACATATCATTTTTGAAGATCTTTTTTCCAAACACAGTAATAAAAAGTGATTTTTGTTCTCATTTGACACATGCTTGTTTTCTAGCATCCAAGAACACAGTGAATTACAAAGAGGAAAGAGTTTTGTGTTTAGAAGATTTTTTAAGAGATCATTTGAATCATCTTATCTTGGTCAATCAGTAAAGAGTATCAGAAACAAGGGGCACTATGGAAATCCAAATTAGTTTTCTCGAAGGAATTTGAAGGATGCACAAGAAAAACTCAAAATCGCCCAAAGAGGGCGCTCGGTGAGAAAAAAGGAGAAAGATACCTCTAGGCTTGGAATTTTTGCCCAATATTCTAGACATTTTTCTATGAAGCCTTGAGGTACTTTCTCACCAAAATTGAGCAAATTTCAACACGTTTTTTTTTTTTGACATTTTTTGGCTTTTTGCAAAAATCCATGGGCATCGACATTTTTGTTTGAAGCATCCTAAAAGGATTAAAATGGTATCATTGGATGCCATAATTTTAGGGGAATCTACTCAGCGAATTTTAGATCAATTGAAGATGATTTGGTCCACCAAAGTGGCAAAAAACAATCACTTTTTCAACACTCTGCCCCGCATATCAGAAAAGGCTAATGTCTGGGGTTTTCCATTTCCAGTGATCAGTTTGGGGAAAAAAAAACATTTTCAGAAAATATAAATCCATGGATTTCCAATGAACCATCATGGGCCTCGTTTTGAAATCGGGAAGGCGTCCAAAGGTTGCCCGCAAAATAAGGAATTTTCTGCTGCTATATTTCTGAAGTATTTTTGTAAAAATGCAGTTTTCTGAAGTGGCTTTTCCAAATGTGCGTTTAGCCTTTCTTGGCCATTGTTAGTTGGGAAAAATAAATATAATTTACTTTTTTAGCATTTTTAGGATATTTTTATGGATATTTTGTGTCTTGGGCTTTGCAAATCCTCAAGGAAAAAATCAAATATTTTTTGATGGGTCAATGAGCTTACTAGTTGCACTAGGAGGTTTTCCCTCATCTTGGCCTATATATTCCAAGAGACTTCATTGTAAACAAGGCTGAACTTGAGATATAGAGCAATGAATGGTTATACAAGCTTGGAAGAAATACTTGACTCATTCATTGGATAGTTTCTTGGATGTTTTTGGATGATGAAAGAGGACTGTTGTTGGATTCCTTGACTTGGTAAAATGGTATAGTGTCCCTCTATGTTATTTTTCTTAGTTTTCATACATATTTCATGCTCTTTATTTCTATAAGATAGTAGAGAATAGATTTTAGACATGCCATTGGAGGCATCTCATATTTCCTATTTCATTATAGCTTCTATGTTTTCTTCCTTCTTAGTCATATCAAAGAATTATTGATTGCTCTTTGATCACTAAAGAAATTGTTTTCTTGTTTCATTTATGGTTTTATGCATGCTAATTATGATTCATGGTATGCCCTGCTTACTCATGGCTAGTCATAGCTCCACCTCTGGAACCTTTCTTTGAATGATTGATTGTCCTAGTTGAACCAAAGAGGTCTTGTATCGATCTTGCCCTTTTCCTAAAACTCTGCAATATTAGTTCAAAGTGCCCGATAGCTCGAAATACTATGTCTAGGGGTTTCATCTTAGTAGCTTGAGTTATTTTTTTGTCTTAATTTTCTTTCCCCAAAGTCTGATAGAAATTTTCTAAAGTTAGAGAGTCATATATCTCTATGTATTGCTTGAATGTTTACTTCTATGCATTTATCAGTTTGTAGTTACATTTATCATGATTAATGGTTATCCCTACCATATAAATGTTTTCTATTGAACTATTTATGTTTGAAATCATTTATCCTTCACAAACTTAGTGTCTGTCCCACTTCATTTTACCAAAGATCCATTTTACCTTGATCAAATCGGCCCTTCAACTTACCTTGTATCACCATCTGAGGCTTTCTCGACCTTTTCGACTCCATAGCCCAGTTAATCTGACAATCTATTTATATATCTTAGTCTTTGATCAGTTCCTCCCTCAAAAACATAAAAGAAAAACCAAAAACCTAATTCATAACTAGCCTAAAATTAGAAACACAAGAAGCACACAACTATAAATTCCTTACAAAAATAGAGAGAGCCCTCTCTGAGTCCAGGAAGGCTAGGTCCTTGGGCTCCAAATATTGGTTTGATGTTACCCTGTCACTTAGCTTGCCAATCAGCCAAATCACAGGACCCTAAAATAATGGCAATCACAGTGGGACTCTGAGTGATAAACAAACTTATATTCCCTAAACCTTTAGAGACCTTTGAGAATACTATCTTGTATATTTATCCCACCGCTCACTAACATAATGGCGATAACAGTGGGACTCTGAGTGATAAAAAAACTTAGATTCCCTAAACCTTCAGAGACATTTGAGAATACTATCTTGTCGACTTATCCCACTGCTCACTAATATAATGGCGATAACGGTGGGACCTTCTGAGTTAGTGACAAACTAAGTATACCTTAGAACTTCAGAAATCTCTCAACCTAGAAGTATTATTAAAGAGTAGAATGTATTTGTCTCACCATCCTATCAAAATGATGACCCAACTATAGGACACTCTTACAAACCTTAGGGCTACATGAAACTCAGAAAACCCCAAAAAACATCCCTAGATTGGCTTTTTATCAGTATTGGTGGTGGACCATAAACATATATATCTAAATAAAACAAAAAAATCCACCTGGGGACTCCACAACTCTCAATAGACCTAAAGAATCCACTAGAGGAAGAACCTAAAACATGACCATTCATCCTAGAAAGAAAAAGCAGTCAGGCCTTAGTTGAATTCAAGAAATTATTGTCTTTATCTATAACTATGTTCTATCCTGCTTTGAGCCTGATCAAGAATACACTGATGCGATCTACATTGATCATTGGAAATATATCAAACCTTGAAAAGATAAGCCTCAAATTTCAGAACATGAGTAGGCTTATACACCTGTGCTTACCCCAGATTCACCTATGGAAAACCTAGTCAAACATGAGCCTCATGCTACCTTTCCTACTCTGACTAAAACCTCAAACAATCATAAATATATTTTTACACTACCTATATCCACAAAGGTCCCAGAAAGATACAAGCCTCTGGTTTTACCTCCCACATTCCGAGCCCTCCCTGCAAATCTTCAAAATAAATTACCTAGATTTGATGGAGAAAGCTCCAAAGTCACCGCTGAAGAGCATGTACAAAATATTGAGAATTTACTTGAAATTTTTGAAATAGAAGAAGATTATGTGTGTATTAGAATGTTTGCCTTATCATTACAAGGAAAAATTAAGAGTTTGTTTAAAGACCTTCTAGCTGCAAGCATTACCAATTTTCATCAGTTCACTCAAATCTTCCTAGATAGGTGGGTGGTCATGGGTAATAAAGCTCTCATCGTAGAGGAATACAATCCTTTAAAAAGACAACCAGGGGAGACAATACAAAAATTTTCAGCCAGGTTCAATAAAGTATATCATGCAATGTCTGCTAACATAAAGCCACCACTCGGATGTGCTCTCTTGCACTACCCATATTCTTTTGACCCAGAGATGGTTTTCTGGATAAGAGATAAAGATCCTTTGACCCTAGAAGAAATGAAAAGGATAGCAGTTTATGTATAATTCAACATACTAAATAGGGAGGCACAACTAAGAATAATAGAGAAATACAAAGCAAATCAAGAGAGACTAATATCTTCAGAGGAAAAGTTGGAAAGCTTAGTATATTATTTCAACAAACTAGAGCATCTACCTGACAAGAAAAGAGAAAGAGACAAAGTTAATATTAACACTACTTATTCAAATCAACCTACACTCTTCCCTCAGAAAAAACATACTAAACCATTACAAGACAAGAGTAACAAACAAAATATGCCTAATGAGAAAGTTGCAAATAAAAACATAGAAGAATACTCTAAAGAATCCATTAGCCATCTAGAAATCACAGAATCTGAAATGGAAAACAAATCAAAACTTGTAGGATCCCTACCTTTATTCTAGGAGTCATTTGAGTTCATACAAGAAAATTTTCCTCCTAAGAATCTATCAGAGGAAACTCATGAATCCCATGTTTATTATCCCAAACATCAAGAAGAGTTAATTGAGGATGCATTCAAATATGAAATAGAAGATAAATCAAAACCTGTAGGATCTCTACCTTTATGCTGGGAGTCATTTGAGTTCATACAAGCAAATTGGCCTCCTAAGAATCTATAAGAGGAAACTCATGAATCCCATGTTTATTGTCCCAAACATCAAGAAGAGTTGATTTAGGACGAATTCAAATCTGAAATAAAAGAAAAATCTAAACCTCTACGATCTCTACCTTTATGCTAGGAGTCATTTGAGTTCATACAAGAAAATTGGCCTCCTAAGAATCTATCAGAGGAAACTCATGAATCCCATGTTTATTATCCCAAACATCAAGTAGAGTTGATTGAGGATGAATTCAAATCTGAAATAGAAGATAAATCAAAACCTATAGGATCTCTACCTTTATGCTGGGAGTCATTTGAGTTCATACAAGCAAATTGAAAATCTATCAGAAACAACTCATGAATTACATGCTAACTATCCTCAACATCACAAAGAATTGGTTGAAGATGAAAACAAGAAAGAAATGAAAGAGAACCCACAGGATCTCTCTAAAGGCACAAGTGATGATTCATCGTCTCTCATAGGTGAAGCCCAAAAAGACATTCATCCTCCAAATCAGCTTTCCCAAGATAAAGAGGATTATTGTAGTTATATCCAAAAAGAAATGAAAATGCCTCCCTTTTTAACTGAAGAGGAAATAGATCAACTTATAAACATGAAGACAACCTCTAAAACTTCATATAACCAAAAAAATTTGATCTTTCTCTTGTTAATCTTGCATACCATGAGTCAAAAAATAGATTTGTAAATAAATTTGAAGAAAAGCAATATGATAGTCCAATATGCATGGTTGGTGAAATTACTTATATTAATGATTCTCCAAGGTTTGATCAATATGTTGATGATTATGATATCCAAATAGAAACTAACCTTGCAGAGCAATCAACAATTGATTTGCGGGATGAAGTTCATTATCATCAGGTTGGAAAAAGTAAGCAACCAATACAGGTCACCTATGACACTGATGAGGAGATCCTTGAGATTTTAAAAGTAAGTGAAGAGTCTCTAACTCTTTGCTCTACCTCACTTCAGTCCATCACAAATAACATTCACATAATTGGAAATCAGTAGTATTTCAACTTTGATAATGAGATTGAGGAGGATGATGAAATTCTCGAGCATGTTGTAAATGAGAAGCCTTTTCCTGAAATGGTTGAGGAAATCATTTTGGACATGGAATCTTCTTTAACTCTAGATTTGTAGCCACCAAGTTCCATTCAGTGACAAATTGCAGATGAAGAAATAGAGGTTGATAAACACATGAGAGTTGTCACACTATCCTTTCAAGAAGATTTACTGCCAAAGTGTATCCCTGCTCATCAAAATGATGACCTTCACACAATTTTCATTCCACTTAATCAAAACTCATCATCTTGGAAAGAAGACTATACTGCAATATATGATGATTCTGATAGTATAATTGATCATGAGCAAGGTGAAGATTTTCTCTCCCAGGAGAGTCCCAGATATAGCCAAGTTGAAGAAAGGGTAGTCCTGAATGAAGCCTATATATGAAATCCTGTAGATCAGGTATTATTCCAAGATTCATTTTTTGTTTTCCTTGAGAAATATGAAGGAGTAGTTTGTTCTGCCCAGAACGGTCTGTTGCAAAGAGTGAAAATTTTTTTAGACACTACTATTCGAAAACAAGCCAAATGGAAGTGGCCTTTTCATTTCTTTAGCATCATGAAAGGACTGAACCATAGTCACCCATACAATCATCTACCTGATTGGTTACATTGGAAAAGAGAGTTCACTAAATAAATTTCTATCCTGTATAGGTTAGATTAGGATAGATAGATAGCTGTGAAAAATAAGCTCAGCCTTGTGAGCATCTTTTCAGTTCTAGATTGTTTGAAGAAAAAATGAAAAAGCCAAAAATGCAAAAACAATGAAAGGTAGAAAAAGGGGGCAGTTTCTAAAGCAATGGTACAGCCCCATACCCAAAAATAGTCATTCTGAAAGTGAGCAAGTCTAAATGCCGCTACTAGTGCTAAAAATATGTCTTGTTCAGTTATCTAGCCTAATCATAACTGAACATGTTTTAAATTGATTGTTGATAAGTTAGTGAAAGAAATGATAGTCAAAATTGTGTAAGCATGACTTGTCAATAGAAGTAGATTAGGAAAAGATACTGGTTCCACATGCTCAAAACAGAACGAAAGAGGAAAACAGGGATGAAAAAAAAACTATGTATCCTAGCCCTGATTTTTCTAGATCTCATTTTCATGCAAAATAATGTTTGCGTGCAAATTGTCTTTTATGACACAAACACATGAAAAATAAAACTGTCTAATCCTGATTTGATCATTTTTCAATTTCATGTTCTGGTATAGTGAATAAAATCTTGTCAAACTTCTTAATCTTGATAGTCGATCTAGCATAGGTAGAGAGTCAAAAGCTTTCATCAGTTTAATCTGAACTCCTGGAGGATATAAGTGTAGCATTAGATAGTTTCTGTCGGAGAAATATCATGTCAAAAGGTTTCTAGTCCAAAATGAACCTAAAATAAGAAAAAAGGTTAGGAAATATAGCTGGGTAGGTAGAGATGACTTTGATGCTAATCATGCTGTCAATTTTCATAAATAAAATCAAGAAAGAAAGAAATTTTTCAATGGATAAAGGAAATGGTATTCACAAGCCATAGATCTACAATTCTGGACACCTCCTGAAAAGGAGTTGCCCTCCCCAAATGGAGCCATTGTTAGTCATAAATATTTTTCACCTGTTGTTAATGACTAGTTTCCTAGCTGATTTTTCTAGAAGCTAATCTCCATGTGTCAATTTGTCATCTAGAAAACACCCCAGAAAATTTTTTACCCTCTTACCTTTCCCTATCAGCCTATTGTCAGAGCAATCTTCAGTTTCCAAGTCATGTCTTGCATCAGCCAAATATCTTTGTCTAAAGTTGTCTTAGCCTTGCTCATCTGCTATCATTTTTCCCCTTGTTTCTCATGAAACTCACTGTCCAATATTTGAAAAAGTGTCTCCTTTCATATCCCCAATATTCTTGTAAAAAAAAATCAAGATCTATGAAAGCTGCCCCTAAGTTAGATAGTGGTGTTTAGGAGTCATTTCCTTGTCAAAAACATTTTAAGCCAAAGAGCCTTTGTTTAGTACCAATCAACCATAGATTGTCTTCCTTTTCTGCAAAAATAATTCTTGACACATCCATAGGTTACACACCACTAAGAGGTCATTCTGTCTCTGTTCAAGAAGAAGTTCAGCAAATATCCAAATCAGAAGAAGATAAGCATGTTCACTATCTAAAATAATGTGCTCACATCGAGAAAAATCTCCATAAAATACCTAAAGATCTCTCCAAGGTTCAAAGTCATATGTTTTGCATCTCTGTAGGGTGCAATTGAATGACAAACAATATACAACAAGAGTAAAGAGACAAGTCCAAATAAGTCTCTCATGCTGAAGAAATTTTCCATCATTAAGCAGATGGAGATCTGAAATGAAAGGAGAACAGGAGTGCATGTTTCAAAGGTCTAAAGTTTCCCAAAGAGCTGAGATCATCTTTCAAAGCCACATGAATACAAAGGACTGATATAATGTTGATCTATAGTGTTTCATTGTCTCCTTCAGAAGCAGTGATGCATAAGTGTTCCAGAGGACATCATCATGAAGGACATAAGAAGACAGTCGCTTCTTATGTTGCCTTGAGCCTAGGATAAGAATACTAATCAAAGAGAAAATTAATGTATTCATGCAAACACAGTAAAAAAAGGTTAGTAAATGATGACTAGCAAGCAAATACTCTATAAATATAGCTCATGTGGTTCCTCGTTTAAAATTTCAGAAGAATATTTTGACAAAAAGATACATATCTCGAACATGCCTCATAGAGTAGATTGTCAAAATTTCACTTTATTACCTATTGTGATATACCAATAAGAGATATATATTTCAAAGAAAGATGACACAATTTTGGAAATAGGTGAAATGTCATGACTATGTTGACCTCCTTCAAAAGAGAAAATGTTAGAAGACATCATGCTAATAACCTCCTCCAAGCAAGAGCAGATGGTTAAGTAACATGATAAGAACCTCCTTCATTTAAAAGCAGATGGTTGGGAAACATGCTGATAACCTCCTCCAATTTAAGAGCATATGGTTAGGAACAGGATCAATAAGACCTCCTTCATTTAAAAATAAAAGGATCTGTTAGCCCCCCCATGAAATTTTGACAAGCAAATAGGGGGTTAAATTGTTGTTGAGTCTTCAAGGAATGCATTTCCCCTGAAAATACAGCCTCCTTGAAGCCTCTTTGTGCCCTTTATCCTTTGATGGTTTTCCCTCTGTTGTTTCCCCTTTTAAAGCCTCTCTGCTAATGAAGAAATGCCCAAAGACCTCCCTCCCCCTTTATTTTTCCCTCATTTAACCTCTTCTTATCCCCCCTTTTCTCCCCTTCTATTTCCCCATTTACTCCTCAAATTCCCCCAAAATCCCCCCAAGATCCCTTCTAAGTTCTTCCCCTGCCCTTTGTTTTCCCTTTTCTCCCCTTTATTCCTCTATCGTTCCCCTTTAAACCCCTTTAAAATCCATTTAAAGGGGCCAAAACCCATGTTCCGACCTCATTAAAAGGCCCAGCCCCTTTTCCGTAGGTCCCTTCCAAACCACTTCCCCACGTGACCCTTCCCCAAGACCAAGCGCTTAAGCCTTGGGGGCCAATCGCAATCGGAACTGTCGGCGGGAGGCAAAACCCTGTGTAATGTTGAAAACCCCCTGATGCGATTTAATTATAACATAAACCCTCCGCTCTATTCTGCATCGTTGATCCGACCCACAGATCGACGGCTGACCGCTAATCACAACCCAGGCTTTCCCCCCCGATTGATCGCATCGCTCCCCGATCGCCTCAACCTCCGATTTAATCCCGTATGTTCGTTCGATGCATGATCTAACGGTTAGGCGCTAATCGCAGGCCTTATGCTCCTCCTCCGATTGCGTGCCCTGATTAAATCTCCACCATTGATCTTCCCGTCAGATCAATGGCCAGCGCTCAATCGCTCTGTCTCTCTGATCGTAATCGCAAACCGTTTCTTCTGACCCCCGATTGCGATGATGCGATTGAATCGTGGCCATCCGTTCCTCCCAAATCGGACGGTTCAGGTTTAATCGCCCTCCGCCTCCGGTCGGCCCCACATCCAATGCTCCGCCCCTTGTTCGTTGGTCATTTCCTTTGTAATTCGCCCAAACACTGAACATTGGGGTTTTACACTATGAGTCCGTTTCTCCGCTCCTCTCCGTTGTTTCCATTGATTCTCTATTCTGCCGCCACCTTTCCACTGCCTCCACTGCATTTCTCCGCCACCACTACCAGGTTCTTAACAGGTTTATTTTATGATGTGGAATAGCACAGAGAGGCCAATTCAGCGGCCAAACGAGACACCAGGGACGGATTTGAGGGATTCAAGCTTGTAATTGGAAATTTAAAGTGCTAATCCCGTGATCAATGGATTAAGATTCGATTCGAAGATTAAGAGCGCACCAGCAAAGTCATTACTGTGCTACCTAACAGCAGGACATTTTCCTCCTGAAGTACAACTCCCCACAGCAACCTCCATACCTCCTCGAGCCCTTAAACAGATTAATGCACTGACAGAACTCCTCAAGAGACTGTCATGCAGAATTAAAGAGGAATGGGGAAACCGTGTAGATCCTTCACCAATTCATCTATTCTGGAAGGCTAGCGCAGAGCTCCAAGCACCAGAAAGGACTTAAAGAACATATCAGAGGTCAATTCCCAGCCTGACAGAGCCTCCAAACAGTCTGCAGAGTACTCAGAGCGTCGCATAAAGCCATTAAGCAGTATGGGCGTGAACACTTCCGCCATTCTGACTTAATGAATCTCATTTAATGGTTCTTCTGCCTCTGTTTCTTCCTCTTCTCCTATAAAATCCCTGAGAACGAATTGTAAAGGTTGTTGTTGGTTTATCAGTTTATTGCAAGCATTTTTGTCCCAAGCCAAGTTTCCTGTGTAATGATTGTATGATAGGCTGAGAAATATGATGTATTCAGGCTGAATGTAAAAGCTTTGGGCAGTGATGTACCTGATTGGTGTTGTGTTTAACATGATAAGTAGTTTTCATTGGATCCTGATCTACAGCAGTTGGTGATGTTTTTCTTATCTCTGTGTTTATTTCCATTTCATTTCATGTTCTTCTGACTGACATCTGAATGCATGATATAAGATTTACCCTTGTTAGGTACCTTATATCCCAACTCTCTCAGTCTTGAATGTTTTCTGCTCATATGTGTGTCTGAATACTGTTTTTAATTGACTAAACCAGTGTAGTGGATGATTATTGCCTGCTCTCTGATGTGCAAGTTAATAAAATCAGTATTCAGATGTTTTGTTAAGATTTAATTGAAAGAGATTAGGAACATTGGGAGGTTTAGAAGCCTGTCTCTGCCTCTTCATAGCCTTTCCCTTCCATATAAACCTTTTCAAGACCCCTTGTGTTGCCTATGGTTTTGTCCAAGCAGGCCTGGAGTTAAATGACCTCTGGCCTGATCTATAGACAGAATCAGATGGTTTTCCATCCTTCATTCTCATCACTTAGTGTTCCATCCCACCAATCAGTTTTTGAGATCCAAATGCTCTAGATGACTAGCCCAATTGAAGCTTACACATTTGAACATAAGTAAAACCTTTCTTGACTCCATTGCCCAATGGCCTTGATGTTCCCTGAGTTATCTATTTTTGCCTAGCCTCCTTCTTTACCCATCCTTGTCTTATGATGAAACCTTCCTTCCTGATTCTCAACAACCAAACTCAAACAATCAAACCAACAACCTTGAGCCCATAACTAGCCTAAAATCATAATTGAGAACTTCAAAGACATATATCCTTTGACAATCATAGAGAGATCCCTCTCTGGACCTAGGAGGGCTAGATCCTAAGGTCTGAAAGTGGTTCTATGTTGTCTCATATTTTGGTCTCTGTCAACCTGGCCAAAACATGGGAACCCCAAGATAATGGTGACTTCGCTGGGGAATTCTGAGTGCTTCTCATTTCAAACGACCTCAGAAACTTAGAACTCTGGTTAGGTTGACGGTAAGTCACACCTTTGACGGTGAGCACTGTGGTGGACAGTGTACCCTAGAATCATCCTAAACCCTCCACTTGGCGACTCCATTGTTCCTAAACGTTAAAGACTCCACTGGTGATCAGTAGGCCTGCTGATTATCTTGGTTTCACATCAGACTCCACTGGCAGACCAATCCCAAAGCATAATGAAGACTCCACAGGGAGGCCAGTTCCCAAGACAACATTAACCTCGGTAGAAGTAACAAGTAGGGATAAGCTGATTGGCTTATAAACAGCACTCTGGCTCACAAAACCGTTCATACAAGAGCTTTCCCTGATCCAAACCCACCTGAAACAGTTGATAATCCTGAGAAAATCCTTAGAGGAACACCTGTGAGTAGGAGATCAACTATTTCCACCAACATTCATAGAGCCAATTCTGTACCAGAAGATCTTGCAGCTCTATTAGACCCTCTCTTCGACCTAGACTTCCAGAACAGATTACCTAGAACTAGGTCATTCAGTGTTTCCGACCAGCCAGACGCTAGGGATAGCGAAACCCCTCCTTCCACACCACCTGATCTCCACTTTCTCCAAAACTTGGGGCTTTCTCACCCTAGATCCGCTCAACAGACTTCTGCTGGTCCTACCATTCCTGTCATCCAACTACCAGCTACTCAAGCCAACCCTATACCCCACCAGAACATCATCATGGCAGCCTGGTATGCACCTCTAGTTTTACCTCAGCCTTTACTGCCCTTACCAGATGATTATCAATCAAAAATCCCACACTTCCCTGCTAAAGAGCCTACAACAGCACAACAACATGTAGACAAGATGGAGGACTCTTTTGACTATATGGAAATTGATGATGAAACAATGAAAATGAGAATTTTTGCGCAGAGCCTGGGGGGAGAGGTCAAAAAGTGGTTTAAAAACCTACCTACTGGTAGTATCCAAGATCTTCCTGCTTTATACCAGACTTTCATCAACAAATGGGAAACTAGAGCAAACCCTCGCCAGCTCCTAGCAGAATACATGTCCCTTAAGAGGAACGTAGGGGAAAGTGTTCATGATTATACCACTAGATTCAACAGTATTTACAATGCTCTCCCCCCACACATGAAGCCTCCACAAGGTATGGCCCTGGCTAAATACCCTGATGGATTTGATGTTGATATGGCCTATGAGCTTAGAGATAAAGAGTACACCACCTTGGAAGACATGCAGAAAGGGGCAGTAAACATAGAAGCGAACTTAATGGAAAAAAGGGCCAAACTGAGAGCTGAGAAGAGAGTAACATACAAGGATGACACTATAGCCTCCACTTCAGATCCTAATATTGACAGATTGTCTAAGAATCTGGATAAGCTATGCCAAGTGGTTGAAAGGATGGCTATCACTCAGAACAGGAACCAAAATCAAAACCAAAATCAGAACTTTAGAAGAAACAACAACACTCCCAACAGACAGAAAGAGTCAGATCAGCAAGTCATTCCCCCGTTCCAAAACTTTGTTGATGAGGATGAGGGAATCATAGAAGAGTCTGAAGGGAATGTGATAAACATGTTCGAAATAGAGGACTCAATCCTAAACTGTGATTCAGAAGAGGACCAACCCTCAACCTCTTATGGGGAGGAGGAATGGTTTGAAACTGAGGATTATAGGTTGGGATTCAAAAATGCCATGTTATAGGTCAGAGAACAATATGAGCTCAGGAGTAGAAAGAACCAAGACACTTACAAACCTAAAACTCCTGAGGTAACCATCAAAAAGAGGCCTGAAAAACCTTCTAAAGTAACTGCTGTGAACAACAACTCAACAGCCAAGAGTTCTGAGAGTAACAAAGAAAAGGACAACCAAAACAATGGAAAACAAAGTCAACCAACCAGCAGCACTAGTACCTCAGTTAGTGCTCCTGATAAAACTGTGTCTACACATGTACATAACGAGAAAACACAAACCGATTCAGCCGCTAAGGTGGTTGCAAATAAAACAGAGTTGAGTACTTCCAAGAGTCAATCCACTTTCAGTTTAGAAAGTGAGATTGCAAAAATCAAAATCTCTGTACCATTATCTGAGTTGGCCTCTCAGGATGTATATAAGGGCCAGATTTTGAAAGCATTAAATCTGAGTATAAATAATGACACTGTAAATTTGAGCGATGATCAGCCTGCCCTCTTATTCGGTCCCAAGATTGAGGGGAAATTTCAGGAAGGGGTAGTTCCACCTTTTTATATTAGTCTCAACATTCATGACAAAATACTCCACAACGCAATGCATGATTCTGGAGCCTCACACAACTTGATGCCTAAGGTAGTCATGGAGAAGCTAGG
Source organism: Pinus albicaulis (assembly GCA_034641835.2). Classification (NCBI taxonomy): domain Eukaryota; kingdom Viridiplantae; phylum Streptophyta; class Pinopsida; order Pinales; family Pinaceae; genus Pinus; species Pinus albicaulis. The sequence continues at coordinate 828,807,953 of CM076580.1, forward strand.
CCTAGAAATTACCAGACCTTACAAAGACTTATACTCTTTTGACTCTAGTAGAGTAAAATGCCTAGGCCTCATCAAAGACTTATGTGTGAGCTTAACTCAGATTCCTGCGAAATGTATGGTCATGGATGTAGTGGTGGCAGACGTGCCACCCAAGTATGGCATGTTATTATCTAGATCATGGGGAGCCAAGTTGCAAGGCACCATGCAGATGGATGGTTCATATGCCACTATCCCTATATTTGGCCAATCAAGAAGACTGTATAGAGAGTCCCAAATGAAATTCCTAGTCAGTAGCCCCGAGAAACCTGAAAATTCACCATTATACTCCGTGCATACTGATCTTGACTCCTTCATTTTTTTTAATAGTGAATCCTTAGAAGAGCCAGAGTCCCAGAGTAGGCATACGAATGAGAAAACCGATCCTATGGACCTCCACATAATGGCCACTCTGGAAGAATATGATCTGGAAAACCATGGTCAACGCATTGAAAACAAAGAGGAAGTCAGCAATGAAGCCTGTAGAATCTGTGGGGGATATCTCACTCCAAGTGAAACAGAAACGGAACAGGAACAGCCGGCCAACCACCTCCCTAACGTCCACGGCCTCTATGGACAACAGGACAGCTTACAATCCAGTACAGACCTCCCGACTCAACCTAATGGCGAACCCAGCTGTAAGGGAGAAAGTGAAGTGGAAGTAAACAAAGAACCCCTGGGGAAATTAACTTTGATGGGTCCTGTACTAGACGAAGCGCTGGAGTGGGAGTGTGGCTGCGTAACACCAAAAATTACTATACGGAGAACCACGTTGTCAACCTGCATTTCAAATGCACGAACAACATTGCAGAATACGAGGCTCTGATCTTGGGTTTAAATCTGTTGAAAAAATTAGGAGCCCGTAGAATAGTCATGAGAGGAGACTCTGAGTTAGTAATCAAGCAGATGAATGGTGAGTATTCGGCAAAACACCCCAGGCTTAGGGCATATAGGAACGATACTCTAGATTTGCTGAAAACGTTCGTTGAATATGATTTAGTATTCATTCCTAGGGGTCAAAACGCTATTGAAAATGGACTAGCCTGCCTAGCTAGCTCTTATCCTAAGGCCCCAGTTGACCAACAGATCATCATTCAAACCAAATTCAGGCCTGCAGTGCCAGACAATGAAAAATAATGGCAGGTCTTTGAAGGAGACAAACAGATTGAAGATTTCCTGATAGGCAAAAATGAGTTTGAATTTGTTGATTCAGACTTAAAATCTGATGAAAGCTACCCAAGTGAGGATTCCCCAGATGAACCAGAAACACCTTGTAGTATAGAAATGAACTATTTTTCTGAAGAAACTGGAGATTCAGCCATAAAACGTGAAAATGTAGATAGAGAAGAAATGGAGGTGCTGCAAGCCAAAGACAAGAACATACCAAGAGGCTTAGCACCCTTAGAGGATCTCTTTGATTTTGATGATGTTGCAAAGAAGCCCACAATAGAACATGTAGAATCAGAGGTAGAAGAATGTAACATAGGCACTGAACACAAACCCAAAATGATAAAACTGGCTAAGTCCATACCTGCAGACATGAAGAAAATATGCATTGACTTGTTTAAGGAATTCATTGATGTGTTTGCATGGAGCTATGAAGACTTAAAGGCCTATGACACCAACATTATACAACATAAGATACCACTGAAGGAAAATCAGAAACCTTTCAGACAAAAACTCCGTAGAATTAATCCAAAGCAATTGCCTGCAGTAGAAAAGGAAATTAAGAATATGTATGATGCAGGCATTATAGTCCCTGTAAGGTTTTCTGATTGGGTGTCGAACTTAGTGGCTATAAGGAAGAAAATAGGGGAGACTAGACTGTGCATAGACTTCAGAAACCTCAATAGAGCCTCCCTGAAAGATAACTACCCCTTGCCTAGAATGGAACATATCTTACAGAAGGTAGTGGGCTCTAAAAGAATCTCCCTGCTTGATGGTTTTTCAGGATACAACCAGGTTCTGGTACTCCCAGAAGATCAACTCAAAATAGCCTTCACCACTCCATGGGGCACCTTCATGTATGTGAAAATGCCTTTTGGATTGATGAATGCTGGAGCTACCTTCCAGAGAGCAATGGATATTGCTTTCTCAGATGAGATTGGACACTTTATAGTTATTTACTTGGATGACTTAACTGTCTTTTCTAAAACAGAAGAAGAACACTTAAAACATCTGAGGAAAGTTTTTGAAAAATGTAGAAGGTACGGTCTGTCCCTAAATCCTAAGAAGACTGTTTTTGGGTTGCAAGAAGGTAAGCTTCTGGGCCACATCATATCTGAGAAAGGGATTAGGATAGACCCCCAGAGAGTTGAGGGAATACTTCAAATTACACATCCAAGAAACATCAAGGAGCTACAGTCCTTCATTGGGAAGATCAATTTCCTTAGAAGATTTATCCCCAATCTTGCTGAGAATCTTAGGAAAATGACTGAAATGCTAAAGAAAGATGCAGGGATCAAGTGGACTGTTGAAGCCAAAAAAATCTTTTGAGTCAGTAAAGCTCGCACTCACCCAAGCCCCTGTCCTTATCAGCCCTGACTTCTCAAAATATTTTCTGATCTTTTCATTTGCTTCCCCACACACAATAGCAGCAGTTTTGCTGCAGAAAAATTCGGACGGTAAGGAACAACCTATAGCCTTCTTTAGTAAATCCTTAAGAGATGCACCCTTAAAGTACAACATCATGGAAAAGCAGGCCTATGCCCTGATTAAGGCCTTAAAAGACTTTAGGGTGTACATTCTGCATTCTCACACCATTGTCTATGTGCCAAATATAGTGGTCAAAGATATCTTGTCCCAAGACCCAGATGGGAAAAGGGGCAAATGGATTGCTACGATTTTAGAATATGACATTGAGATCAAACCCACCAAGCTGATCAAAGGTCAAGGCCTGGCCCAATTAATGGCTGAATCTAATCTACAGGCCCTTGATATTAACATGATGAATACCCTGGATGAGCAGGAAGAATTGCCCCATCCAACTGTGGAGGAGCAGTTTCAGAACTCTCCTTGGTATGCTGATATCCTTTACGTGCTCACACACCTCAATGCCCCTCCGGAACTGTCCAAAACAAAGGCCAGATTCATAAAACTCAAAGCTAGAAATTACTGCATTTTGAATGAGAGTCTATATTGGAAAAATACAAATGGCCTTTTACTGAAATGTTTGTCTGAAACTGAAGCTGAAAGAATCAAACAAGAATTCCATGCCGGGGAGTGTGGAGGCCACCTGAGTTGGAAGGCCACTGCAAATAAGATACTCAGGGCTGGTTACTATTGGCCCACACTCTTCAGTGATGTCCATAAAATGATCCTCACCTGCCACAAATGCCAAATTTTTGAGGGCAAAAGAAAGCTCCTCCCCCTCCCTCTGCAACCTATCACCATAGAAGGTCCTTTCATGCAATGGGGCTTAGACTTCATTGGAGAAATTCACCCCTCTTCCTCTGGGAAACATAAATGGATCTTGACTACTACTGATTACTTCACTAAGTGGATTGAAGCCATACCCACTAGGAATGCCACTGATTCGGTCATCATTAGGTTCCTAGAAGACTTCATCCTGTCTCGGTTTGGCTGCCCAAGGAAAATAATCACTGACAATGCTGCCGCTTTTGGATCCAAAAGAATGATTGATTTCTGTCACAGGTACGGAATTGTGCTTGGACATTCAACTGCCTATTACCCCCAGGGTAATGGTTTAGCTGAATCATCAAACAAAAGCCTGGTTACAATCATTAAGAAGCTGCTGGAAGAGAACAAAAGGTCTTGGCATAAAAAGTTGATACATGCTTTGTGGGTAGATAGGCTCACTACAAAGAAGTCTATTGGCACATCACCCTTCCAGCTGGTTTATGGAACAGAAGCAGTTTTCCCTACTAGCCTTGGGATACCAGTAGTAAAGCTTATTCAAGAGGTCCAATCAGAAGAAGACAGCATGATAAGGAGAATTAATGAAACAATCCATCTTCAGCAAACAAGGGAGCAAGTTTATGACAAAGCTGTCAGAGTGCAGGAAAACATGAAGAGACAGTTTGACAAAAGAACCAAAGCAGCAAATTTCAAAGTTGGGGACAGGGTCCTAAAGTGGGATTCAAGAAGAGAGGATAAAGGCAAACATGGAAAATTCGACAGTTTGTGGCAAGGTCCCTTCATCATTCAAGCCACTGTGGGTCCTAATGCGTTTTTCTTGCAAAAACTTGATGGTACAGAGCGGTTTGGGGGTCCTGTCAACGGCAGGATGCTTAAACACTATTTCTGCTAATTCTCCATTTCCAGTTTCATTTCCGTTGTATATACCGTTGCAAATCTTCATTTTCAGCAAAAAGAGAAGAAAATGTCCCAAAAAAAAAAAAAAAAAAACAGAATGAGAAAAGAGGTTCAGACATGCTCAAAACATGAACCTCTGAGGCAAAATATTGGCTCTAATAAACTCAAAATCTGAGCCAAAAGGAACAAGAAGACCTGGTCCTAACAAGCTCAAGATCTGGATCAACAGTGACAGAAGATTCAGCTCTAACATGCCCAAAACCTGAGTCACAAGGAAAAAAGAAGGATGTTTCACGGTTGCAGAATTCCATGCCTTATCAGTTTTGTTTTTTCTTTCAAGATTCTACCCAGCAAAGTCAGACAGTCTAATCCTGGCTTGGTTGTGTTTAAATTTCCTGTCTTAGAATATAGGTGAAGAAACCTGTTGGACAGTTTAATCCCAACAGGTAGTAGTTTAGGTAGAGAAATATATGTGGCCAACAGTCTAATCTGGCCTCATGGAGAAATAAGGGTACAATTAGAATAGGTTTGTTTTATTTTGCAAAATAAAATGTAAAGGGTCTGCTAGTTCAAATGCACCCAAGGGAGAATTGTTAGAGTTCTAGTTTGGGTAGGCAGATTGGTTGGGAAAATGTTTCTGTTGATTTGTGTATCTAATATGTTGTGACAGCTAATCCAAAGAAAGAAGGAAGATGGCTTATAGCAGCAGGAATCTAGCCTACACCAAGAGATCAATTTCTGAATTCTTGACTCCTTCAAGAAGAAGCCATCCCCATGTGGAGCCACTGTTAGCCCCCCCCCATGAAATTTTGACAAGCAAATAGGGGGTTAAATTGTTGTTGAGTCTTCAAGGAATGCATTTCCCCTGAAAATACAGCCTCCTTGAAGCCTCTTTGTGCCCTTTATCCTTTGATGGTTTTCCCTCTGCTGTTTCCCCTTTTAAAGCCTCTCTGCTGATGAAGAAATGCCCAAAGACCTCCCTCCCCCTTTATTTTTCCCTCATTTAACCTCTTCTTATCCCCCCTTTTCTCCCCTTCTATTTCCCCATTTACTCCTCAAATTCCCCCAAAATCCCCCCAATATCCCTTCTAAGTTCTTCCCCTACCCTTTGTTTTCCCTTTTCTCCCCTTTATTCCTCTATCGTTCCCCTTTAAACCCCTTTAAAATCCATTTAAAGGGGCCAAAACCCATGTTCCGACCTCATTAAAAGGCCCAGCCCCTTTACCGTAGGTCCCTTCCAAACCACTTCTCCACGTGACCCTTCCCCAAGACCAAGTGCTTAAGCCTTGGGGGCCAATCGCAATCGAAACTGTCGGCGGGAGGCAAAACCCTGTGTAATGTTGAAAACCCCCCGATGCGATTTAATTATAACATAAACCCTCCACTCTGTTCTGCACCGTTGATCCGACCCATAGATCGATGGCTGACCACTAATCGCAACACCCAGGCTTTCCCCCCCGATTGATCGCATCGCTCCCCGATCGCCTCAACCTCCGATTTAATCCCGTCCATTCGTTCGATGCACGATCTAACGGTTAGGCGCTAATCGTAGGCCTTCTGCTCCTCCTCCGATTGCGTGCCCCGATTAAATCTCCACCGTTGATCTTCCCGTCAGATCAACGGCCAGCGCTCAATCGCTCTGTCTCTCCGATTGCAATTGCAAATCGTTTCTTCTGACCCCCGATTGCGATGATGCGATTGAATCGTAGTCGTCCGTTCCTCCCAAATCGGACGGTTCAGGTTTAATCGCCCTCCGCCTCCGGTAGGCCCCACATCCAATGCTCCACCCCTTGTTCGTTGATCATTTCCTTTGTAATTTTCCCAAACACTGAACGTTGGGGTTTTACACTATGAGTCTGTTTCTCCGCTCCTCTCCGCTGTTTCCATTGATTCTCCATTCTGCCGCCACCTTTCCACCGCCTCCACTGCATTTCTCCGGCACCAATGCCAGGTTCTTAACAGGTTTATTTTATGATGCGGAACAGCACAGAGAGGCCAATTCAGCGGCCAAACGAGACAGCAGGGACGGATTTGAGGGATTCAAGCCTGTAATTGGAAATTTAAAGTGCTAATCCCGTGATCAATGGATTAAGATTCGATTCAAAGATTAAGAGCGCACCAGCAAAGTCATTACTGCGCTACCTAACAGCAGGACATTTTCCTCCTGAAGTACAACTCCCCACAGCAACCTCCATACCTCCTCGAGCCCTTAAACAGATTAATGCACTGACAGAACTCCTCAAGAGACTGTCAAGCAACATTAAAGAGGAATGGGGAAACCGTGTAGATCCTTCACCAGTTCATCTATTCCGGAAGGCTAGCGCAGAGCTCCAAGCACCAGAAAGGACTTAAAGAAAATATCAGAGGTCAATTCCCAGCCTGACAGAGCCTCCAAACAGTCTGCAGAGTACTCAGAGCGCCGCATAAAGCCATTAAGCAGTATGGGCATGAACACTTCCGCCATTCTGACTTAATGAATCTCATTTAATGGTTCTTCTACCTCTGTTTCTTCCTCTTCTCGTATAAAATCCCTGAGAACGAATTGTAAAGGTTGTTGTTGGTTTATCAGTGTATTGCAAGCATTTTTGTCCCAAGCCAAGTTTCCCGTGTAATGATTGTATGATAGGCTGAGAAATATGATGTATTCAGGCTGAATGTAAAAGCTTTGGGCAGTGATGTACCTGATTGGTGTTGTGTTTAACATGATAAGCAGTTTTCATTGGATCCTGATCTACAGCAGTTGGTGATGTTTTTCTTATCTCTCTGTTTATTTCCATTTCATTCCATGTTCTTCTGACTGACATCTGAATGCATGATATAAGATTTACCCTTGTTAGGTACCTTATATCCCAGCTCTCTCAGTCTTAAATGTTTTCTGCTCATATGTGTGTCTGAATATCGTTTTTAATTGACTAAACCAGTGTAGTGGATGATTATTGCCTGCTCTCTGATGTGTAAGTTAATAAAATCAGTATTCATATGTTTTTGTTAAGATTTAATTGAAAGAGATTAGGAACATTGGGAGGTTCTAGAAGCCTGTCTCTGCCTCTTCATAACCTATCCCTTCCATATAAACCTTTTCAAGATCCCTTGTGTCGCCTATGGTTTTGTCCAAGCAGGCCTGGAGTTAAATGACCTCTGGCCTGATCTATAGACAGGATCAGATGGCTTTCCATCTTTCATCCTCATCACTTAGTGTTCCATCCCACCAATCAGTCTTTGAGATCCAAATGCTCTAGATGACTAGCCCAATTGAAGCTTACACATTGAACATAAGTAAATCCTTTCTTGACTCCATTGCCCAATGGCCTTGATGTTCCCTGAGTTATCTATCTTTGTCTAGCTTCCTTCTTTACCCATCCTTGTCTTATGATGAAACCTTCCTTCCTGATTCTCAACAACCAAACTCAAACAATCAAACCAACAACCTTGAGCCCATAACTAGCCTAAAATCATAATTGAGAACTTCAAAGACATATATCCTTTGACAATCATAGAGAGATCCCTCTCTGGACCTAGGAGGGCTAGATCCTAAGGTCTGAAAGTGGTTCTATGTTGTCTCATCTTTTGGTCTCTGTCAACCTGGCCAAAACATGGGAACCCCAACAGGATCAAGGTGTTTTGAGTAATTTCAGAGCTGTTGTAGGCCACATCCTTCCAAGGGATGAACAAAAGAAACATCAGCAGGATTTCAAAATGATGTGTGAGAAAGGCTTCCATTTTCAAAAACTAAATGGGAAATGATGATGAAACAAATAGAGTTGTTAAGTTGAATACCTTTTTATGTTACAAACAAAAGGATAATACATTGGTGTTAAAAGGCCCATTACCTTGTGTATATGAAAGCCTCCCTCCAAAGATAGATCAGGGATGTAACCTCATTCAAAGAGCAGAGAGCTAATAGGTGTTTTAAGCGACTTCAAAAAAAAAATTACACTACTTTCTCCAAAAGGATGAACAACAAATTCATGGAAAAGATATAAAATTATGTTTGAACGGTTTTTTATTGGTAAGACCAGTTGTGAAACAATGGTTAATACAAATGGAAAATCATTGTGTGGAAAACCTCTTCCACATACAAAGAAAAACATGCAGTGGTATGGGGCTTCAGCCATGTCAATAAGAGTATGATTACTAGTGAGTCTGCACCAGTGTCAAGGAGGTTGGAAGGTTAGTCATAAGAGGCACTCTGAACTTAAATGGGGCTCTTCACATTCAAGTAACAAAAATAGGTTCAGATGCTGCTTTATCCCAGATTGTTAGTTTGGTTGAGACAGCTCAAATGGCTAAAGACCATATCAAGAATTTTTTTGATTACATTTCCAATGTTTTGTTCCCATCGTTGTTGCATTGGATTTTCTGACATGGTTGGGCTTGTATCTTGCCGGAGTACTTAGTGCCTATCCAGAAGATTACTTGCCACCTGCTAGTAATCTTTTTGTTTTTGCACTTATGTTTGATATCTCATTTCTAACCATTACCTATCCTTGTGCTTTAAGGCTTTCCACTCCCAAAGCTATAGTGTTAGAAACAGGTATTGGAGTCCCTCATGGAGTTCTTGGACCTTTTCCCAAGTAGAAAACAAATCAAGGCTGAAGATGAGGTCATTAATGACATCACTGTTAAGACTTCCCATAACTCCTTCATAGAGAAATAGAAGGTCATTTCTCCTGAGGTTTTTCACCATGCATATCAGTTTTCCAGATTTTTTTCACCATGACACAACTCATCCAAAGGGTTAAAAGATGTGATAAAGCCCTATTTCACTCACAGTCAAAAGGTTCATCCTTTAGAAAGATAAAATACAAGAGGTTAAGGAGTGCCCAAGCAGTTTGTTTCAAAATGAGTTTCTGAGCAAAGAGAGATGAAATTGACAAAAGTGAGAGAGTTTTTTGTCCATAATAGATTCAAGAAGAAAATACTCCTTCCATTTCTACACAGGTATCATGGTTTGTGAGAAATGTAAAAAATACAGATGTCACAGGAGAATTTTTGCACCAGGATTCACCATTTTGACTAGTGTTAGGACAATAAATTTTTGAACACTCAAATTGATACCAAATGAAAAAAATAAAACAAATTTTAAAATTAGACTTCCATATCTTTCCAACGAGCCATGTCAGGCAAAATTCCGACACCAGGAAGGCGTCCAAAAGTAGCCTGCAAACAACACTATGTATTTCTCCACCAGCATTCACCATTTTTTACTAGTGTTGGGACAGTCAACTTTTGAACACTCAAATGGATAGAAAATGAAAAAAATCAAGCATATTTTGAAATTATACTTCCATATATTTTCAAAGAGCCATCTCAGGCCCAATTCTGACATCAGGAAGGCATCCAAAAATGGCTTGCAAACAACACTTTTCATTTCTGCACCAGGATTCACTATTTTTTACCAGTGTTGGGAAAATCAAATTTTTAACAAAAAAATTGACACCAAATGAAAAAAAATCAAGCATATTTGGAAATTAGACTTCCATATATTTCCAATGAGCCATCTCAGGCCGAATTCTGACACAGGGAAGGCCTCCAAAATTGGCTGAAAAAGTGCACGACGCGCCTAGAAAATTGCACGTGCACATGTAGGTTTTTACAATGCATTTTGACACACAGCGCGGCATGCCTGTGTGATTGTGCGGAGTGCCTGTGCAACGCTTGGGCCACTACCAACATAGAACTTCAAAGGTGCCAAGGTCAAGTTTTTCTACAAGTCACGTCCAAACACATTAGGGAAAATTTTCATAAAGGTATTTATGTCCTGGCCTAGTTTTGATTGGAGGAAAGATTTGTTATGAATTTAAAAGTGTTTTATTGATATGAATGGCTAAGAATACAAACAGCCTATAGAAAAATCAGAGTTGTTGTGAGTACTTTTTACTCAATCACAAGAGGAGTTATTGTTGTGGACAAACCAACTGAGCTTCATCAAAAAAGATTGTTTTACTGGCCTCAAATAACAACAGTGAAACATCCAATATAAACAGTGGTTGGGGATAAGGATTTTGTGATTAGTTTGAAAGACTTTTTGAGTAATAAAGAGGAAAACATTTTTTTTTTCAAAAATAAACTCTCTGGTTGATAAAAATCAGAGAAGAGTGATTTCAAAAAACATTGAAAAGGGAGATAGTTGATAGGATCACTTGAAAGAGTTTTTTCTTGCTACAAAATAACTAAAAGCTACACACAGTGTCTAGAAGAGGAAATATCAGAGTTTGTAGGAAGTCTCAAGTTTTTTTAAAGGTGTCTCAACATTGTTACAAAGGGAAAATTTTCTGCCATATCAAAATAAGAGAAAATTTTGTTAAAGGGATAAAGGTTTGATCAGTTTAAAAGAGTTTTTTTTTTTTGTTACGAGACATTGAAGAACGTGTGCAACCTCCATAATTAAAGACACCGAGTTTTTTGAAAATATTTGAAATCAGTTTGAAGAGAAATTTTAATAGCAGATTCCCAAAAGACACTTTGTTTGGAAAATCAAAAAGTGTTCCTGCTATGAGTTTCAAGGATTAACATAGTGATTTTACAAGATGTTGTATTACTTTTAAAAGAGCCTTGTTTACCTTTTAAAAATAGTAATAGATGATGAGGGCTTTGCAAGTTTGAAGGAAGGACTTTTTATTTGAATAGTAAAGGATAAAACAGTGAAAGGGAAGATATTTGATATGTTAATTTGAAAGTATTTCCTATGTTGTAAATGGCTTAGAAAACACCTAGTCTCTAAGAGAAAATAAGACTTAGGTTGAGGTCTTTAAATCAGTTTACAAGGGTGTTAAAACATTTATTTCAAAGCTGCTTTGATCATCTGAAACGACAGAGAAACAGTAAAAGAGAGGAGATTTGATGTACCGTATTTGAAATTATTTTATGTTGAGGAGATTTAGAGTATACATAGTCTCTAGGAGAATAGAAAAGTCTGATTGGAGGTTTTCAAATCAGTTTAAAAGGGGTGTCTTAACAGTGTTTTCAAAGGGCAATTTTTTTTCTAGATCGGAGAAGAAACAATGGCTAGGAGATGAATTTTTTGTCAATTGAAAGGAGTCTTTAAACACTAATTTCAAAAGTGCCATGGTCATCTAAAAACATAGAGAGACATTGATTGGAGATACGGATTTTTGTCAAAATTATAGAGATCTTCTTTCTGTGAGTATTGAAAGAAAATTCTTGGCTGAATCAAGGATCAAACAGTGACTAGGGAAGAGGTTGTATTAGTTTTAAAAGAATCTTGTTTACCTTTCAAAAATAGTGATATCAAAAAGAGAGGCAGTGTTTGAGGGGATGGTTTTTGTACCAAAAAAGAAAGAAATTATTCTTCAACAAAAACCACAAACATATCATTTTTGAAGATCTTTTTCCCAAACAGAGTAATAAAAAGTGAGTTTTGTTCTCATTTGACACATGCTTGTTTGCTAGCATCCAAGAACACAATGAATTACAAAGAGGAAATAGTTTTGTGTTGCGAATATTTTTCAAGAGATCATTTGAATCAGCTTATCTTGGTGAATCGGTAAAGAGTATCAAAAACAACGAGCGCTACAAAAAGGCAAATTAGTTTGCCCAAAGGAATTTGAAGGATGCACAAGAAAAACTCAAAATCGCCCAAAGAGGGCACCCGGTGACAAAAAGGGAGAAAGAAACCTCTAGGCTTGGAATTTTGGCCCAAGCTTCTAGAATTTTTTCTATGAAGCCTTGAGGTACTTTCTCACCAAAATTGAGCAAATTTCAACAAGTTTTTGTTTTTTGACATTTTTGGGCTTTTTGCAAAAAACCATGGGCATCGCCATTTTTGTTTGAAGCATCCTCAAAGGATGAAAATGGAATTATTGGATGCCATAATTTCAGGGGCATCTACTCAGTTAATTTCAAATCAATTGAAGATGATTTGGTCCTTTAAAGTGGCGAAAAACAATCACTTTTTCAACACTCTGCCCCGCATATCAGCAAAGGATAATTTCTGTGTTTCTCCACACAGGTCAGATTTTCATAGACTTATAGTGATCAGTTTGGGTAAAATAAAGTATTTTCAGAAACTAGACATCTAGGGCTTTCCATCCAGCCATCATGGGCCTCATTTTGACATCTTGAAGGCCTCTAAAGGTTACCCGTAAAACAAGGAATTTTCTGCTGCTATATTTCTGAAGTATTTTTGTAAAAATGTAGTTTTCTGAAGTGGCTTTTGCAAATGTGCGTTTAGCCTTTTTTGGCCATTGTTAGTTGGGAAAAGTCAAAATAATTTCCTTTTTTAGCATTTTTAGGATATTTTTAATGATATTTTGTGCGTTGGACTTTGCAAAGCCTCAAGGAAAAAGTCACATATTTTTGATGGGTCAATGAGCTTGCTAGTTGCACTAGGAGATTTTCCCTCATCTTGGCCTATATATTTCAAGAGGCTTCATTGTAAACAAGGCTAAACTTCATGATATAAAGAAATATATGGTTATACAAGCTTGGAAGAAATACTTGTCTCATGCATTGGATAGTTTCTTGGATGTTTTTGGATGATGAAAGAGGACTATTGTTGGATTCTTTGACTTGGTAAAATGGTATAGTGTCCCTCTCTGTTATGTTTCTTAGTTTTCATACATATTTCATGATATTTCTTTCTATAAGATAGTAGAAAATAGATTTGAGACATGCCCTCGGAGGCACCTCAGATTTCCTGTTTCATTATAGCTTCTATGTTTTCTTCCTTCTTAGTCATATTAAAGAATTCTTGATTACTCTTTGATCACTGAAGAAATTGTTTTCTTGTTTTATTTATGGTTTTATGCATTCTAAGTATGATTCACGGTATGCCCTGCTTACTCATGGCTAGTCATAGCTCCACCTCTGAAACCTTTCTTTTAATGATTGATTGTCCTAGTTGAATCAAAGAGGTCTTGTATTGATCTTGCCCTTTGCCTAAAACTCTGCAATCTTAGTTCAAAGTTCCCGATAGCTCAAAATACTATGTCTAGGGGTTTCCTCTTAGTAGCTTGAGTTATTTGTTTGTTTTAATTGTCTTTCCCCAAAGTTTTATAGCAATTTCGTAAAGTTAGAGAGCCATATATCTCTATGTATTTCCTGAATGTTTATTTTTATGCATTTATCAGTTTGTAGTTACATTTATCATGATTAATGGTTAGCCCTACCATATAAATGTTTTCTATTGAACTATTTATGTTTGAAAGCCTTTATCCTTCACAAACTTAGTGTCCGTCCCACTTCATTTTACCAAAGATCCATTTTACCTTGATCAAATTGGCCCTTCAACATACCTTATATCACCATCTGAGGCTTTCTCAACATTTTCAACCCCATAGCCCAGTTAATCTGAAAATTTGTTTATCTATCTTAGCCTTTGATCAGTTTCGCCCTCAAAAAACTAAAAGAAAAACAAAAAACCTACTTCATAACTAGCCTAAAATCATAAACACAAGAATAACACAACTATACATTCCTTACACAAATAGAGAGAGCCCTTTCTAAGTCCATGAAGGCTACGTCCTTGGGCTCCAAATATTGGTTTGATGTTACCTTGTCACTTGGCTTGCCAATCAGCCAAATTACGGGACCCTAACAGAGTCATCTATTCCTATTGATCATCCAATGTATAAACAATATTTATATCCAGTGTTAAAAAATTAGTCGCATCCAACAGTTTAGCCAATCCTTGTCCTCTGATCAATTTGATGGGCTTGATTTCTAAGTCATATTCCAGAATTATGGAAATCCATTTGCCTCGCTTTCCTTCGGGTCCATTCTACATTAAAATGTCTTTGACCACTAAGTTAGGTACATAAGAAATAATATAGTAATGTAAAACATATACTCCAAAATATTTTATTTCTTTAACAAATGCAAAGGCCTATTTTTCCATAATATTTTATTTCAAAGAGGCATCCCTTAAAGCTTTGCTAAATAATTCTATAGGTTGTTCAAATCCTTCACTTTTTTTTTTGCAATAGGAAAACTCTAATAGTGTGTTCATAATAAAATGAAAATATTATGAAATCTTTGTTAAAATTTGGGCTCATTAGCACTGGAACTTTTGTCAATGCATGTTTGACTAAATCAAAATATTATTTAGCTTCAATATTCCACTTGATTTCTGAATCTTTTTTAATAACGTTGGTTATGTTTCTAAGAAGTTCTGCAAGGTTAGAAATCAATCTTCTTAGCAAATTTATTTTACCAATAAAAGACTAAAGTTCTTTGAGGTTTCTTGGGTGAATGATTTTAAGTGTAAATTCAATCCTACTAGGATCAATCCTAATACCATCGTTATAAATAATATGACCAAGAATATTTCCTTCTTCAAGATCAAAAAGTGTTTTCTTAGGATTTAATGAGATTCCAAACCTTCTACATTTTTCAAAGGCTCTTCTTAGATGTGCCAAGTGTTCCTCATCAATTTTCGAATAGAAAATATTTTCATCAAGATAAATCATAATAAAATGCCCAATTTCATCAGCAAAAGCAATACCCATTGCTCTCTAGAAAGTGGCCCCTGCATTCTTCAAGCCAAAGGAAATTTTCACATACATGAAAGTTACCAATGGAGTTGTGAAGACAATTTTATCCTCATAATCACGATGCACTAAGAATTTGTTATATCTTGAGAGACCATCTAGTAAATAAATCCTACCAGATCCCAAAGCCCTTTGTAATATGTGTTCCATTTTTGGTAGTGGGTAGTTGTCCTTTAAGGAGACCTTGTTTAGATTTCTGAAATCAATGCATATTATGATTTCTCCAGTTTTTTTCCTTGTAGGCACAATGCTAGAGACCCATTTAGAATATCTAATAGGAACTATGATTTTAGTATCGTACATCTTCTCTACTTTTTTTTCAACCAAAGGCATTAGGACAAGATTTATGATAAGAATGATTTTTTTTAAATTGTTTTTGATCTTCTTTGATTGGTATTTTATGTTGTATGATACGAGTGTCATAAGGTTTCAAGTATTCATAACTCCATGCAAAAACATCTATGAATTCTTTTAACAAGGCTATGTAGCTTTGTTTCATAATAATGGGCATTGATTTTGATAGTTTTATCATTTCGGGATTCTATTAACTACCTATGTTAAATCCTTCTATGTTTGCTCATATGGGTTCCATTTTTGGATTTTTTCCTACATTTTTTAAATCAAAGAGTTCTTCTAATGGGAAAAGTACTCTAGGTAGGAAATTATCCTTAAGATGAAGTATTTCAAATTCCTCTTTTTCTTGGTCTTTTTCATGCAATTATGGTAATGTACAATTTTATTTGTTGAAATATTTACATTAGAAACATCAAAATGTTTAGCTATACTAACATATACATCAATCTGATTTTCCAATTCAGAATCCAAATCTACACTGATATCTTCAAACTCATCCTAACTGTAAGAAACTCTCAATATGTTTGTCATTCCCCAGAACTTGCCGATATATCATGTTATCAGGTACAACTGGATGGTGTTTAACTTCCACTGTCTATTATCTATTGGGATGAGGCAACTTACAAGTGCTTGCTAAAAAAGTGAAACCGTTAGCTAGGATATTCTGATTTCGTGGAATGACAACAAGATCATGCTCATCAAAAGTTCTTATGAATTCAAGAAATACATTTCTGTATGCTCTCAATCTAGGATTTTTTGCAACATATTCTCGTTCGATATATTTTATGATTAATTCAAAATCTCCATGAACATAAATTATTTTAGCTCCCAACCTTTTCAGCAATTGTAACCCTAAGAGACATACCTCATATTCTGCTATGTTATTAGTTCACTGAAAATTAATTTTGTAGGAATGACCTTCTGCATGATTATTCTTTGTATTTCTCACCCAAACACCAGCCCCTAAGCCTACCTTTCCACATGAACCATTAAAACACATGTTCCAAAAAGGATCAGCTTTAGTGTTATGTGGTACAATTTTCATTTGATTTTCCTGTTTTTCAACAGAGTTGTTTTCTACCTTGGTAACTTGTGCATCAATGTCCCAATCATTATAAATAACGAAAGAGACAAGGTCAGAATGAGCAGAGTAATGGGGTTATTTATGTGGTTTCTCTTGGCTACTCACCATATACTTCATCAAGGTTTCCATATATAATATTCTCTTTTTACCAAATATTATTATTGCGACATAACACCTGTACATTTGAAGGGTTCCTTGTAAATTTTCTTCCCATGAGTGTGACAACAACATGCTATACTTAGGAGGAATGTATGCTACAACTATGTCCATTACTAGACTCTTTGCTGGGATATGAGCTAAAGTGACACAAAGATCTTTAATAAGACAAAAATATAACTTTGCTAGAATCGAATGAATATAAGCCTTTGTAAGGCCTAGTCATTTCAAGGCCAAGTTTCTCCATAACAGATTTTGGCATTAAATTATGAGATGCACCTGAATCCAGCATTGCATTGTGGTAAATATTTTCATGAACATTGAGACTGAAAAAAAATGGAGGGACACCTCCTCCTTTTGGTTTACCATAAACCTCTGGTCCAAACAAAATTTTAGGTTGATCATAATTCATATTAACAGTATCTGTGTTTTCCCCTATGTTTAATTATTCCATGACCTGAGTCTTGTGCACATTTTTATTTATTAATTTAGTTAAGGGGACAGAAATTTTCAGTTTGGAAAGTTCATTTTCAATACTGAATGGTGCTTGGATCTTAAGAATATTTGAAAAATCAGACTTTTCAGCAGGTACCCTTGTGGCGAGTTATGTTTGTTAACTGGTGGTAGGGACATAAGCTTCTGTAGTATTGGCAGAAATGTCAATTTTTCTTTTAGTAGGCCTTTATATGGAATTAGGGGAATTTTGAGGTCTAAAATGGGCCTCCTAAGGAAATTATAAAGTAATAGTGGAAATAATAAAATAATATTTGATTACATCATCAAATTTTAGAGGGAAAAGGTAAAAACTACTTTTTCAACTCATATTTTCAAATTATCTCCCAAAGTATTTACTCACATTTCGAGCAGGAGCACTCATTGGATGCAAAACTTAATTTCTCATCACAAGAGTACCCATGTTTCATACTTTAAAGGGACCCTGCTACATCAAAAATGAGAAATACATAAAAAACATGATTTCAATCACGTTTTTTTCATGTATTTCTCATTTTTTATGTAGCAGAGTCCATCTAAAGTATGCAACATGGGTAATCATTGGATGAGGAATTAAATTTTTCATCCAATGAGTTATCCCACTTGAAATTGGAGTAAAAACTTTGTGAGATAAGTTGAAAATACGAGTTGAAAAAGCAGTTTTATTATTTTATTATTTTTTAGTCTTTTTACTGTTTTACTTAAAAAATTGTGAATCATCCCCCATGGTTGAAATCATAATCTTGAATCCTATTAGTTCTTATAAAGGTTATTTTGATTGTACATTTTTCTACTGAGGCCCGTTTTAGACCTTAAAATTCCCCTAATGTCTTGTTTCCTTACGTATCTACAACTTTCTTCCGACTCTCTATAATTTTCTTAGGAACATATTTAGATACCTTTTTGGAAGAGTTTTCAGTGTTCTTTTTACTGGAGGTGTCTAAATTTTTCTTGCTCCTAAGATTGTACTGCCTATGGAATTCCATGATGACATTTTCAAATCCTTGTTTGTACTCATCATAATCTTCAGCTTCAACCTTAGTTTGGGTCAACAAGAATGATTATTGTTCCTCTTGAGTGAGAAAAACAATATCATCTTCATTTACACCCATTAATTTTTTTTGGTTTTCTTCTGCCTCTTCAGCTATTTCCCCATCTTCATCAGCATAATTATCGTGAAATTGAGGCCGAATTTGCTGATCAGGGCCTCTATGTTCTCTTTCTCTTATTTGAGGAGGATTTCTTCTGGGATTTTGATTACGATTTTGAGGTACACGCTGGATTACTCTAGGACCAGTCTTCTCAATTAGGCTAATCCTCTCCATCATTCTTTCTATAGTTCTTGTCAAGGCATCTATTTTGACATCAGCTGAGGAAGTTGTAGTTTCATCTCTTATGGTAAGTCTTCTCTCATTTCTCATCCTTACTCTCTTTTCTAATAGATTGGCTTCTACGCTCACTACATCCCTCTACATTTCTTCTAATGTTGTTGAATTTCTCTCTATGAGTTGGTAAGACATTTCTGGCTCAAAAACCATCTGGGAATTTGACTAAGGCTAAACCTTTTTGTGGTGTTCGGTGAGCATGAATTGAATTATATAAACCATTGAATCTAGTGCAGTAATCATGAACACTTTCTCCTAGAGCCCTCTTAATGCTTTTATATTTAGATAAAATTTGAAGAGGTTTTTTCTTAACTTCCCACCCAATAAGGAATGTCTGACGGAATGTAGGAACATAATTAATACTCTTTGCAATTAAACATTTAAACCATTTCCTTACATCTCCACTTAAAATTTGAGAAAATATTCTTAACTTAACACTCTCATCATCGACTTCCTAAAGGTAAAAACAATCACTCATATTGTCGATATGTTTTTGGGCTCTTAAAGGACCAATCCCATCAAATTTTGGAATTTTTTATTGATAATCTAGTGGTATGTTTTCCATAGGTGCGTGTAACACCAACAGAGCATACCTTGCACCCATGATTGGTGGAGGAGGAACTAGAGGGGGATTAATGATAAGTGGGGGAGGTTGAGTAGTAGGTGAAGTAGGGTGGATAATGGAAATGGGTAAATTTGATGGGGTTTGTGTACTTTTATGAGGAAAGAAAGGAGAAGTGGTGGAAATCAACAAAGAAGTAGGACTATATGACATAGGGTGTGCAGAATAAGAAGCTATAAAGGATGCTGCTACGTTTAAAGAAGATAATTACACTGATTTTTGAAGATACGCATCTTCAACCGTTGAAGTAAAGCTTGTTACTAGATCTTGAAGGTGACCAAAATCCTAGAGAAGTTGAAGGTCAGATTTGGTCTATGAAGAATATTCTCTAACTGAACTTTGTTGTAAAATCGAAGGTTCAAGTATTGTATTATCTATCCAACTTAGATTTAGTCCTGAATAGACCTTGTTCGAAGTTTAAGTCAAATTCAATGTCTTGTATAGTGTCAAAGTTTTTTGGAAGATAAATTTTTCTAGAAAGAGGGTTATTTCTCCCTTGATTCTTTAGTTTTCTGGTTTTTCTTAAAAGTCTTTCAAGATTATGCACTATAGTTGTAGGATTTGGGTCAGGATGAGACCTAGTGTAGCCTCTTTTGGGAGCCAAAACTAAAACCTAAGGCACGCAATTTAATTAGTTACAAAAATGAAAGTAAACTAATATTTATGAAATATTTCTATCATACACAATTTTACAAACCAGGGTATCAAAATTCGAAAGCAATGAAATTTTTTTCAATTCATTCCCCAATATGGTGGCCACTATGTTATCATTCTATAATTTTAAGATTGGCAAGATTAATTATATAGGACAACATAAAACCAATTTTAATGATGGGATCTAGCCCTGATATCTTTAGAGGGGGCTCTCTCTCTATAATGTATCTGTGTTTCCTTAATTGATATTAGACTACTTATGATAGTGTTGAATTGTTTGTTTGTTTGATTGGTTTGTTAGATAGGTGATATTTTTGAATTAATTATTTCCATTGGCCTATGGATTCATATAAAGGATAGATGCTACATCAAATTTTAAAAGAGTCATAATAGGGAAAGATAATTATATTTACTCGATCCTTAATTCTAAATGAATTAGGAAACGAATCAATAGTGAATTCAGTAGTGATTGAAAACAATTCAAGAATTTCTCAATAATATTTCAGAAGAAAACATATATATTGTAATCATAGACATAAATAAGGTGTTCATATAACCAATATTACTCTTCACTTTCTATTTTACAATTAGATTAAAGTAATACACAGTAAGGAAAAACAATGGAAACAACTGTCACAAAAGGAAAGACATCACTAGTAAGATATAGCAAAAGTATACTCTAAATGGTCTTCTTTTTTGATGTATCAGCATCTCTAAAGTACAATCCTCAGATAGAAAATATTACAATGATCAGAGTCCAACCTATATACGTCAAATGCATAAAGTATTTAAACTGATTCTACAAATAATGTCATATCAAAACATGCAACATTTTTATTAATTACAACGTGAAAATGTTTGACCAAATTTTCCCAAAAAGGTGGAGTCATCTGAAGATATTTGGACATCCGGCACTTTCTTTCTGGGAAATATTTGTTGCATAATCTACCTATTTGTTACGTTGGTTGTTGTGCTGGATGTAGCTACTTTTCACTCCTCCTAGTACTCACACAACTTTTCCCACCGATCCTCGTTAGGAATAATTTCATTTTTTCCTTCTGATAGATCTCATCTACCTATGTGTATCTAGATAATGTGGGCTTGAATATGAATATATTCTTTATCTCATGTTGGATGAAAATATCGTTACTCACAGCTTCTGGAAAAGCTCTCCCTGCCATAGCACCTTTATTGTTTAAAAAAAGTATTGCGTCCTTTATAATTTCCTTAAGCTTCTTCAAATAATCATCTATGGCCATTAGTTTGTCATGGATACAAATAGAGAAGGCAAGCCCTTCTTGTTTAATGGCTCAATTTTGTTGAAAAATCTTCTGACTACAATTTCCAATCCATTACACTTTTCCTCAAGTTGTTGAACCAAATTTCTTTGGGTTAGGAATTTTTTCACCTTAAAAAATGTTTTTGTCCTATCATGCACTCCCAGATCATCAAGGTCACATCTATTTTTGGAATTCAAAAATTTAATTATTTTGTTAGTTGTATCAGGCATGTCTCCCATATCTTTATTTATTTTTGAATTTACCTTAATGGCTTTCTCAATCAAGTCCTTTTTCTAAAAAATAATCTCGATATATGGCCAGATTTCATTTATGGCTTTAGTGATGTTGGTCCATATGATTTCTTTAATTTGACCCAAGGTGTTTCTAGTGGAGGATTCCTTCAGATATTTCTGTAAACTCTCTATCTACTATTCTATATGATTCTAATGCATGAGCCATCTTAGTATTTACCATCTGATCGTGTGAAATCTTATATTGAGCATGTAGTCTTTTAATTTCCTCTTTTTGTAATGACGTGTTCTCCACTGATTTTCCTAGGTGATTTGAGACATATCCTATGCTATTTTTTGAAGTATTTGATGCAGGAATGGTTGTAAGGGGTACAACCTCTAAAGGAACAATTGATGTTTTTGCAGCCTTCTCTTTTTCTTTGACCATTTTCTCTATCTCCATATTTTTTTTTCAGTTGGGTAGTCTGCTCCATGATGAGTTTCATCATCTCAAATTTCTAGGACTCTGTCTCCTCAATTTATTTTGTAAGTGGGTCTTTTGTGGTTGTGTTACACAGTATTTTGTCACCGTCCCTGCAATCCCTCGTCCTACACATTGGAGGACTATTCCTGTGACCTATGAGTGGTAACATGTCCTGAAAAAACCTTCTTAACATCCTCCTGCCTAAGGAAAAACATTCTCCTGAAGAACATTTCCTCTAGAAAACCCTAAAAAAAAGGTGTTTTAGCCTTGGCGCGACTAGTTAGTTCATCCCTCGCGCCAATGGGTGAAATCCACACTAGAAGGCGCGCCAATTGGCACACTATCCCTATGTATCACTCGTGCCAAGCCCATTAAGGAATGTTTTTTAAAAATAAATGGTGGAAGTTTGGTTCTAACAAACTCTACAATGAATCATCAAAGGATGTTTAGTGGTTTGGCTCCGGATCTCCATGTATAGGAAGTGGTTTTCCACCTCTCATGGAACCATCCTAAGAGATAGGGCCTATCCCATGATTATAGGGATCCCAACTTCCCTTCCTCCATATATAAAAGCTTTCTCTCTCCATTAGCAAGCTAACTGAATGCTTGGGAGCTGAGCTTGTAGGAGGAAAACTATAGCCAGGAAACTATTGAAGTAGAGCCGAGAAGACTCTCGTAAGAGAGAGTTTTGTCTGAATTCCTGACAAGATGCATTGAGAGACACTCCACTGCAAGCCCCGCCGAAGGAAGATCATAGCGTCAAAGCATTTGGTTGTAATCTCCCTTTTTCTCATCATTAATATAAGCGACTCTGATTTTGGTTCCATTCATGTGTTCATTTCTTTATTTAATGCAATGAATTATATCCTCTTTGACTAATATATAGTTACATGCTTTAGATGTTACGTTGTATGTCATCATTTCTTTGTGTGTGTATAGGTGTCCGTACATGATGAACAGAAGGATTGTGATCTGTCAGGCCAGGGACGAGGAGCACCACTTCTTCATCGACAACAACAGTGTGGGATTCGAGGTAGGCCACTTATTGCAATATTTGTCTTTCTTGTAGCTAGGAACCAACACCATTGCATGATTTGATTGTTGCTAGACCCGATATGGGCTAGTGGGATCACCTCTGTCCACAGAGGGGATTCACCGCCTCAACAATTCGGTGACTCCACTGGGGACCAGTGGGAGTTTTTCCTCCTTTCATTTGGGTTGCTTCTTCTTTTTTTTGGCTTTTGATTGATTTATTTTCTCTTCTGGTTCACCTCCCTTGTCGTCAAACCCCCATTCAACCCCTAGAAGACTAGATCCAGTCTCTGATTGTCATTTTTCATATTTTTCCCATAGTAAACTCGATTGGCGTGGTTTAGCTCCTGACAGTCACACTAGCTGGCACTTGTTGCTAGTTAGCCCCCCGCGCCAATGCTTTCTTGGCATAGATTACAGCCAAACAGGCGCGCCAACTCTATTTGGTGTTAGGGTTTGCTTGATTTTGGGCTCTCTGAGCTTGATTTTTGGTCCTGGTGTCATTTTTCTAATTGATTAAGTGCCTTGAAGTCATTGTTGACCATTTTTGGCCCTTGTCCTCCAGTTGTTTTCCCTTTACTATCAGTTTTGAATTCTAGCCCTAGGGATTCTAGGTGCTTTAGTGTGTTGAGCCTCCCATGGGATTTTAGGTCCTTCTGTTCCCGGTCGACATCATTTTCACTTCTTTGCATTCATTTTCCTGGATTCCATTGTGTCATTACATTAGTTAAGTGATTGTTTTCTCTTTCATTCAGTTTCTCTTTGTGCCACTCCAAGCCTAGATTACACGGTTTGTGTGAGTCTTTGTTCGAGATTCTTCTTTGCTCTGAAATATTTCATCATCAGTTTGACTCTTTCCTATATGCATTTGGATTGAGTGAACTTGTTTGTTTTAGCTCTCTCCTTGTCATTCCTCGAACTGATGTTTTCATTAGTTTTTTCATTCATTTATTGCATTTTCTCTTATATGTTGAAAAATAGAAAAACAAGATCTTTTGCATCAGTTTGGCATCATGAAAATTGGAAACTCTTTCGCATTATTAGTGTTATAAAACTCTAGAAAGAAGTTTTCTAGTTTCGTTATCTTGCATTAGAGATAGTAGTGGATCTTTTGTGCTCATTTTATTGTTATTTGAAAAGGTCTTAACTCTCCCGTAGATAGCTCTTCATTGAAGAAAGTGATATTTTGTGGCATGTAGTGTGCATTTAGAAGTTTTATGAGATCTAACATTCGATAGGGCCTGAAATTGAAACATAAATTGAAGATCAACTTTAAAATTTACTGAATTATCCTAAGGCAACATTGAAACATTAACGGACTAGTCTAAGGTAGAGACGTGTTCCGACATCTTTGAGCGTAGTAGTTGTCGCTCACCATCTGGTTACAGACAGTGCTAGTACGTACTTGTGCTCCCCGTACCATCATGTATATAAAGGGAGACCCCATTAATTTCCAATCCTTTATCTGTAGGAAGCCGAGTCTGCCGCCATTTACCCGTGATACACCGGACACAACATTCAGGGAGATTACCTGCACGTATGGAAAGTCCTTGGTTGATTTCTCTTTCATTTTTAACAAGGTGTACATGGCAGCTCATGGATATTTGGTAAACCCATTTACCTAGATCACTAGAGCAATCACTTTGATATTTATTGACTCTTTTAACTGAAAATATCATCAAGCACTTTTCCTTTCACGCTTGTTTCCAAACTGAAAGTGATAGAGTCATATTTTACTCATTTCTAGACTCTTAAAATATGAAACAGTAAGATTTTCCAGTTTTAATGTCTTAAAAATTAATCGCGCATGAAATATTCCTGGTTATAATTTTTTTCCTTAGTGTATTTTCAGGTCGTTTACGATGGCAAATTTTCCGAAGTTCACCAACCAAGGAATCCCCTCTGATGGGAATCCTATTCCTTTTCCTCCTTTTGGAAATGTCAGTGCTCCTTATATGGAAACGTTGTCCCTTCCTGGGTTAACTATTGGGTTACATGTTTGGTTGTTTTCAACCTCTGTGGTCCCAAATGTCCTGGCTACTGTTCAATCAGTCCCTCTGTTTGAATAATTCCACGATGATTCCAAGGTGGACCTCTCCCCTTCTTCACCTATTTCTGCGTCCTCCTCTTCTACTTCTCCTAGTGAAAGTTTGGATTCTAGTACCTAGGTGGCTAAGAAGAAGAAGAAGAAGACAAAGAAGATGTTAGATAAGCGAGAGGCTCAGGTTGCAGCTAATGTTTCTAAAATTTCCGCTTATGATAAACCTTCCAACCCTCCACGGAAAGTTAAATTCCCTTGCACGTTGTGCCAGGGAAACCATCTTCTTCAATATTTCCCTAGCATTTCCAAGGTGCTTGAAGTATGTCCCAACGGTCGTCCGTCATTGCCTTTGGCTTCCAGGAGTCAGGTTGGGGGCACGTCTTCAGCTAGTGCTGGTAAAGCTCCAAAGAAGTAGGGTAAGCTTACAAATCCATGTAATTTGTGTGAAGGGAACCATGCCATTCACCTTTGTCAATATATGGACGAAGCCAAACGATTTTTGGAAAACCCGATTGTTTCTACACCATTCCTTCTGGCTGGTTACAAGCAGCTATCTTTGAGACCTTCACCATTTGATTCAACGGTCAGTCAAGAGTCATCCTTGCCTGATGCCTCTCCTCTGAAAATTCACCGTCATGAATCCATCTCTAACCAACCATTGGTCGTGGGATCGGTTGAGCTAGCCCCATCTGCAATGCACCATGTCTTTTTTTTTGAGATTGGATCTCACATCCCTCAATTTATTCTTATTTCTTCAGATTCCTTGGACTTGGAAAAATATTCTCATGTCCCCATACCTCAAGAAGCTGCTCCTCTGCCTCCCGTGATGGAGGTCCCGGAGGACACCCCTCCCGAGTTTGTGATGGAGGTCATGGAGGATGCTCCTTCTTCTCCCATAACACCAGGGGAAGGCCATATTAGTTCGATGGTAGCCCCTCCAAGTAGTTTGGTCGCTTCCTTCGATTAAGTTCGATTCACAAGTTATCGCCTTCCTTATTATGTGCCCTTTGAGATCACGGTATAGACCTTTGATTTGGTCGTACCCAACACTATAATAGATGAAGGCGTGTTTGTCAGTATTTTATCTTCAACTACTTGGCAGGATTTCGGTTCACCGTCGCTTGTGCCCGATACGCAAAATCTATTGGCATTTAACAGAAGAACTAGTCACCTGTTAGGGATCCTTCCGAAGTTACCTGTTACTTTGGGAGGGAAAACTATCCATATGGATGTGATGTTTGTTCCTAGCCCCTTGGACTTTAAATTACTCCTGGGCCATGATTATACTTATGCCATGGGAGTGCTTGTCTCCTCCCTCTTTCATGTTATGTGTTTTCCGCACCAAGGTCAGATCGCGACCATCGATCAGCTTGCATTCTTTGGTCCTTATATGGCATCTAGTCCACCATCACCCCTACCAGATCTTTATCCGTCAGTTGTGTCATGCCCGCCATATGTCAATTATGTTTCTACCTGTCCCATTTCCCCATTCATTGATAGTATTGTTATGCATTAGGTGTTGGGGGTATTGGATCCTGATTTCCGAGATGTTGTTCTCCCATCCAGTGTGGAAATCTTGGAAGCCATGACTTCTTCTTCATCATCATGAAATTTTGTTGGAGCAGAGTTCATTTTATTGTGTCAAGCTCCTTAAAAAATGAAACAAGGTTGTCAGAGCAGAGGTCGTTTTCTTGTTTCAAGCTCCTTAAAAAATGCAACAAGGTCGTCGGAGCATAATTCGTTTTCTTATGTCAAGCTCCTTAAAAAATGAAACTAGCTCTTATGAAGATAGTTATTTTAATGTGTCAACCTCATTAAAATAATGAAACATGTTCTCGATCAATTCACATCTTTGTAAGATATCTTAAAATCCTAGTCGAGTCTTTCTCAGATATCGTAACTTAAACCTTCACTCCATCTACCTTTCATATGGACTGAAGCATGGGGGGCATGTACCTCGAATTGAGTCACCATGCTGGGGGCATGCTTACCTTTTCAAGCATAGTTTGTTTTCGTTTCAAGATTGTGTAAAAATGAAACTAGTTTCATGCATATTTTATCTTTGTGTCAAGCTTGTGTAAAAACGAAACCAACTTCAAGCACATTTTTCTGATTTCGAGCTTCTGTAAAATTGAAACCATTCCAATTTTACCTTTTGTGATTACCATTTTATCAGCCTGTTTTTCCAGATGAGCCTTGGTTCTCTCATTCCATCATCCCCATCTACTTGGCCGATCATACACCTTCACTTGGTTTTTTCACCCATTCCTGAGGAACCACTGCGATGAGTGGTCTTTTTAGCCAGCCTCTTAACCTTTACTTGTTCTGAGTATTTTCACCATCGCTGGAACTAGTTGCTACCCTTTATACCACTCGTTCCTCTAGGAGGAGTCACCTTTTAGCTCTTTTTTGACTCTCAAAAACTGAAAATATTGCCGAGACACTTTTAGTTTTGAACTCTTTAAATTGGTCACAAAACGATATCTACCCAGTATACATTTACCCCTTTTTTTGAAAAAAATTCACAAAGCAATACAAACATAACCTTGAAAATAAACACCCATATGTCCACTATTTATGAGGTGAATAGGACCTTTAAAATATGTTTTGATCTTTTACTTGCTTCGAAAAGAGATCATGTCATGATAACTACTCAAGCTGTTCATAATCACTGTTAGGCCTTGTGTTTATGATGAAGGGGCTCCTCTCCAACTATTTCTCCAGGTATTTGCTTTTCATAACTAGCTTTCAACTTTTAATAATCATGAGGCCTTATCTTCAGTTTGTTGAGAACTACGACCTTGTCTTCATCACTTGAAGTAAAATCACATACACACCACTATTGCAACTTCTTTAAAACCATAACGCAACCTTCTTGTTGGTGAGTTTAAGGAGGTCTTATCAAATTGATCTTCTGCTTGTCATTTTGAATATCCTCAAAAAATGGTGGGCCCTCTACTTATTTGTGAAGGAGGCCTATGTTTGACAAATTGCCTGGGTCTCCCAAAACTCTGTCTCTTATCATTTAATGGAGGAGCCTTTTGATTGCGAGTGAAATAGGGCTTCATCACACCTTTTAACCCTTTGTATGAGCTGTGTCATGGTGTGAACATTTGGAGAGTTGATATTTTGTTCTTTTGTGAAAGAAGGCCTATGTGAAAGCTTCCTTATACCATTTTGCAGACCATACTAGAACCCGAGATTTGGTCTATCAATTTCACCATTCATAAGAGGCTTGTTCAATCAAAACTGTAACTTGTGATTTACCCTTTGAAGGAGGTTGTCATAAATACAAAATTAGAGTCCTTTAACACCCACGTGCTATCTTTTTTCTTGTGATATGAAATAGGTTTTTCAACCTATGAACTCACATTGACTCACCACTGATTTTCAACCCTATCTTTCAAATAGAAAACTTACTTAAACATAATTTGAAACTCTGCTGATGCACCTACTGTTCATCTTTGGAGGAGGTGGCTCACACCAGTTTCTGAAGTCACTTAAGAACATGTTGGCCCTCCGATTTTCTGTGAAGGAGGCCACAGCATGTCTTTCAAACCATATGCTTTTTATGAAGGAGGTTATCATCATACACATGAAATTTCATCCATTTCAAACCTTTGTTATTTATCTACAATATGTGTCTCTTCTGGAGGAATACCAATAGGAAGCAAAGTGGATTCTAACATTTTCCATTATGAGACATGGTATGAGATGGATATCCTTTTGTAAAATATCATTGTGAACACTTAGACTAGAGACCATGTGATTTGTATTATGGGGAATGCTTACTGAAAAATACTATTGACTAACCTTCCTTTGAATATTTTTTCATGGGTATCTTGAAATTTCCCTTTGACTAATGTTCACATCCTAGTCTTGAGGTAGCATAAGAAGCAGTTGTCTTCTTATGCCCTACATGATCATGCATTTTGGAAATTTTATGTAGTACTGATTTTGGAGGAGATACTAAAACACTGCTGATCAACATAACATCAGTATTTTGTATTCATGTGACTTGGAGGATGCTCTCCATTCTTCAGGAAGTTTTTTGGGTTTCAAACCATACCTATCAATTGATCTTTACTTACTACACTTCATTTTCTTCATTGATGGAAAACTAATTCAGCATGAAGGACCTGTTTGAACTTTTCCCTTTGCTCTTTTGCACATTGATCATCATTACAATTACACCCTTGTAGAGATGTAAGAACATATGGCTTTGAACCTTGGAGAGCTCATTTGGTATTTCAAGGAGATTTTTCCTGAGCGAAGAATACTTCATCAGATACTGAGCAACCTTATATTTTCCTGATCTAGATCTTTGTGAAATTCTTCTAACATGAGACAAAGTGACCTCTTAGTGGTGTGCAACCTATGGATGGAACAAGACTTATTTTGCAGAATAGGAACTAATTCAAGATAGACTGGTACTAAACAGAGGCTTTTGGCTTAGGATATCTTATCCAAGGAAAAACTCCCTAAACACCACTATCTAACTTAGGAATAATATTGACATATTCTGAGTGTTTTCTTTGGTATGATTATATTTTCAAATGACAAGATGACCAGGGATAGGGTTGCAGACATTTTTTCAACAGTTGGATAGTGAATGGCTTGAGAAACAAGGGTAAATGATGGAAAATAATTTACAGCTATGACATCTATAGGCATGGTTACTTTGCTGAAACCAGATAGGACTTGTAAACTGGGGTTTTTTCTCATCATAGGTTGATAGGAAAGGGTAGGTTGAAAAAAATTGTTTTGATGTGTTTTCTAGATGAAAAATTCGACAGTTTGGAGATCCCCTTCTAGAAAACTAAGCTAAGGAAACTAGTCATTAATAACAGGTAAAAATACTGATGACTAACAGCATGAACTTGCACAAGGCACCCAGATGGTCATAACTTAGAAAATTTGATACATATTCCCTCACACTAAATGACCCAACCCAAACGCGTTTCATTGGGTGCCCTCACACAGCACGACACGACGCACTCGAATGAATGAAGGCATAAGGGAGAAAATGGAAAACAGGCCATACACCCTTGCACAAGGCACTCCATGGTCTCGACTTAGAAAATTTGATACGACCTCCCTCAAATAAAATTACCCAGCCCAAACACATTTCATTGAGGACCCTCACACAGTGAGACAAGACACGCCTAACCGAATGAAGGAAAAAGGGAGAAAATGGAAAATGGGTCCCATGAACATGCACAAGGCATCTGAGCAAT
This sequence comes from Pinus albicaulis, assembly GCA_034641835.2. Taxonomy (NCBI): domain Eukaryota; kingdom Viridiplantae; phylum Streptophyta; class Pinopsida; order Pinales; family Pinaceae; genus Pinus; species Pinus albicaulis. The sequence continues at coordinate 828,837,826 of CM076580.1, forward strand.
CACAAACTTAGAAAATTTGATACGACAACACCCAAATAAAACGACCTGGCCCGAACGCGTTTCATCGGGCACCCTCCCACGACACTACATGGCATGCTCGACCAAACAAAGGCACAAGGGAGAAAACAACAAAAGGGCTACACGAATGTTCACAAGGAACCTGCACAGTCACAAGTTAGCAAATTTGATACATCCGCCCTCAAAGGAAACGACCCAACCCAAAAGCGTTTCATCGGGCCCCCTCACACAAAATGACATGGCACGCCCGACCGAACGGAGGCACAAGGGAGAAAACGAAAAATCGGTCACACGAACATGTACAAGGCACTTGGTCAGTCAGAACTTAGTGAATTTGATACGCCTACCCTCAAATTAAATTACCTGACCTGAACGCGTTCCATTAGGTGTCCTCACATGTCATGCCTGACTAAATGATGGCACAAGGAAGAAAATCACAAATGGGCCATAAGAATGTGCACAAGGCACCTGGGCAGTTACAACTTAGCAAATTTTATATGGCCGCTCTAAAAAAAAATGACCTGAGCCAAACATGTTTCATCGAGCACCCTCACATGGCGTGACACGACCTACCCAACCAAATGAAGGCACAAAGGAGAAAACTATGAACGAGGCTCTCGAAGGACCACAAGGCACTTGGGTAGTCACAATTTAGAAAATTTGATATAGCCACCCTGAAACAAAATGACCCAACCAGAATGCGTTTCATCGGGAGCCCTCACACGGTGCGACACTCTGCGCCTGACCAAACAAAGGCATAGGGGAGAAAACAAAAAATGGGCCACACAAACATGTACAAGGGACTTAGGTTCTCACAACTTAGCAAGTTTAATATGGTTGCCATCAAACAAAATGACCTGACCCGAACGTGTTTCATCAGGCGCCCTCAAACGAAACGACCTGACCCAAACACGTTTCATTAGGTGCCCTCACACGACATGACACAACGTGCCCCATTGAAAAAATTTAGAAGGGATCAAATGGTAAATGGTTCGCACGAACGTGCATAGCGCACTCGAGAAGTCACAACTTAGAAAATATGATACGAACACCCTAAAAAAAAATGACCTGACCCGAATGTGTTTCAACGGACGCCCTCGCATGGCACAACATGGTGCACCCGACTGAACAAATGAACAAGAGAGAAAATGGCAAACAAGCTGCATGCACTTGCACAAGGCACTTGACGGTCTCAACTTAGAAAATTTGATACGACCGCCCTTAAACAAAATCTCCCGACCCAAACACATTTTATTGAGTGCCCTCACACCATGGGATAGGGCACGTCGAGCTGAACCAATGAAAAAGGGAGAAAATGGAAACTGGGTCCCATGAATGTGCACAAGGCACTTGGGCAGTAACAACTTAGCAAATTTGATAAAACCGCACTCAAACGAAACGACCTGACCTGAATGCGTTTCATTGGGCGCCCTCCCACGACGCGACATGGCACGCCCGACCAAACGAAGGCACAAGGGATAAAATAGAAAATGGGCCACACGAATGTTCACAAGGAACCTGCACGGTCACAAGTTAGAAAATTTGATACTGCCACCCTCAAAAGAAATGACCCAACCCGAAAGCATTTCATCGGGCGCCCTCACACAACACGACATGGCGCGCTCAACGGAACGAAGGAAAAATGGTGTTGAGGAGGTAAATCCCCTTTGCAGATGGAGGTAATTCCACTAGCCCTATTTTGCCTCTATCAACAATAGAATCATGTAATGACGATGGTTCCTAGTTACAAGAAAGACAAATATTGCGATAAGTAACCTACCTCGAATCCCACGTTGTTGTTGTCGATGAAGAACCGATGCTCCTCGTCCCTAGCCTGACAGATCACAATCCTTCTGTTCATCACATTTAGACACATATACACATGCAGAGAAATGACAACATACAACGTAATACTTAAAGCATGTAACTATATATCAACCAGAGAAGATATAATTCATTGCATCACATAAAGGAGTAAACACAAGAATGGAACCAAAATCAGAGTCTCTTATATTATAAATGACAAAAGGGATATTACAACAAAATTATCTGACACTATGATATTCCTTTGGTGGGGCTTGTAGTGGAGCATGTCTCAACAAAGCCTGCCAGGAATCTAGACGAAGCTCTCTCGCTTACAGAATTCTCTTCGGCTTAGCTCTCAATAGTTGCCCAGCTATAGTTTCCTTCCTACAATTTCAACTAGCTTGCTAATGGAGAGGGCAAGCTTTTATAGATGGAGGAAGGGAAGTTGGGATCCGTATAATCATGGGATACATCCTATCTCTTAGGAATGTTCCATGAGAGGTGGAAAACCACTTCCTATACATGGATATCCGGAGCCAAACCACTCAACTCCTTTTGATGATTCATTCTGGAGTTTGTTAGAATCAAAATTCCTCCATTTATTTTTAAAAAAAATCCTTTAATAAGCGTGGAACGAGTGAAATACAGGGACAGAGTGCCAGTTGGTGTGCCCTCTAGTGTGGATTTCCCCCATTGGCGTGAGGGATGAACTGGCTAGTCGAGCCAAGGGTAAAACATTTGTTTTTATGGTTTTTCAGAGGAAATTTTCTTCAAGAGAATGTTTTTCCTTATGCAAGAGGATGCCATGAAGGTGTTTTGAGGACATTTTTCTATTCACAGGTCATGGGAATAGTCCTCCAATGTACGGGATGATGGATTGCAGGGACGGTGACCAAATTTTGTGTAACGGATGCCCCCTAAAGCATGAGGTCCGAGAGAGAGGGAGGGGTGAAATGCTTTATGAGAATGTGCCCAACTGAAAACACTACCATCAAAAGACCTGAAAATACAAATACAACTAATTATGTGGTATGGGTGTAGCCATCCATAATAGAGTGTAAAATAACCAGGATCCAAGGTATGGACGCAACCATCCAGCAAAGAAGGGTCAACAAGTAGACTCAGGTATGGTCACAACCATCCAATCAAATTAGTCATGTAATCAATCATGATAATCCACAAAGACTCCGTAGCCTGGATTTTATCAAACAAGATGTAGGGTCTTGTGCTCCATCTCAACCCGAATAGAGTACAATTCTGAGCATGTAAATAAGTGAGTTGAAGTCTGTTAGCCGCCCTATGAAATTTTTGACAAGCAAATAGGGGGCTAAATCATTTTTGAGTCTTCGAGGAATGCATTTCCTCTGAAAACATAGTCTCCTTGAAGCCTCTTTGTGTCTTTTATCCTTTGATCAAATCCCCTCTACTGATTCCCCTTATAAAGCCTCTCTGCTATGTGAAGAAATGCCCAAAGGCCCCCTTCTCCCTCTTATTTCATTCCCCAAAGATTTTGTTTTCTCCCCCCTTTATTCCCCCTTCTTCCCCATTTACCCCTCAAATCCCCCCAAAATCCCCTTAAGTCCTTCCCTTACTCTTTATTTCCCATTTCTCCCCTATCGTTCCCCTCCTCCACCTTAAAAATCCATTTAAATGGGAAAAAAACCCATGTTCCGACCTTATTATAAGGCCTAGCCCCTTTCCGCCAGCCCCTTTCAAACCACTTCCCACACATGCCCATGCACTGGGACCAAGTGCTTAAGTCCCAAGTGCTAATCGCAATCGGAGCTATCGGCGGTAGGAAAATTCCTTTGTAAACGCAAAAATCCCCGATGCGATCGTTTTATCACACAAAGTCTCGCGACGTGTTGTGAACTGTCGATTTGTCACAAGATCTAACGGCTGGGCGCTAATCGCAGCCCCTCGCTCAATCGCAATCACAACATTTTGTGTGTGACCTCTGATTGATCGCAAGCCTCCTGCTCCGACCTCCGATTGCGATCCTCCGATCGCGTTCCCCGCCATTGATCTGCCCCGCGATCCGACGGCCCAGCGCTAATTGCTTCATTCCCTTCTCGCTTCCTGTCTTCTCCTCTGATGGATTGTGAGCCGTTGATCTGATCCCAGATCCAACGGTCAGCGCTTAATCGCACCCTCCGCCCGATCGCAATCGCAAGTCTTCCTGTCACCGCCCCGATTAAATCGCAGCCATCCATCCTCCCGCAGATCCAACGGCCATCGCAACTCCCAATCCCCCGATCACACTGGCCCTCCCATTACATTTGAGCCGTTGATATTTCCTTCAGATCTAACGGTCATCGCTCAATCGCATTGCCCCACCCGATCGCATTTGCAAGTCTCCCCCGTTGTCTCCCGATTGCATCCTGACCATCCATTCTTCCGCAGATCAACGGCTATCGCACAATCGCAAGTCCTCTCCCGATTGCTGATCAAAAGTTCTTCCATTTTCCCTCTGATTGCATCCCCACCGTTGATTTAGATCCGAGATCGACGGTTGTCGCTCAATCGCGTCCCCCCTCTCAATCGCAATCGGAACTTCTGTGTTGTGCGTTGCGATCGCTCCCCGCTCCGACCTCCGATTGCGATCATGCGATTTGATCATAGCCGTCCTTTCCTCCCAGATCTGACGACTCGAATTCAATCGCCCTCCGCCTCTGCCAAGTCCCACATTCACGCCTCCGTCTATTGTTTTTCGTGTCTCCCTGTGTAATTCCCCCAAACAACAATCTTTGGGTTTTCACAGTGTTAATCATTTCTCCGCCACTTTGCATACTTTTCATTGATTCTCCACTATTCTGCCACCATTCCTCCGCCTCCACAGCATTCCGCCACCACTGCCCGGGCTTTAAACATGTATATTTTAAAGTGTGCAGATAGTACAGAGAAGCCAATTCAGCGGCCAAACGAGACAACAAAGCAGGATTTGAGGAGGATCCGAGCCTGTAATTGAAGATTAACGTGTTAATCCTACGGTCAAAGGCTTAAGGCACTGTTTGAAGACCAATGAGCGCACCAGCAACGCCATTACTGCGCTACCTAATAGCAGGACATGTTTCCTCCAGAAGTACACCTCCTACAGCAATCTCCATGCTTCCTCGAGCCCATAAGCAGTTAATAGCACTGACAGAACTTCTCAAGAGACTGTCAAACAACATTAAAGAAGCATGGGGGGCCTTGCAGACTTTCATCCAATTCATTTATTCCAGAAGGCTGGCACAGAGCTCCAAGCATCAGAAAGGACTCCAAGGAAATATCAGAGGCCGAGTTCGGCCTGACAGAGCCTCCAAACAGTCTACAGAGTACGCACAAAGCCATTAAGCAGTATGGGCGTGGACACTTTCTCCGATTCTGTCTTAATGAGATTCATTTATTGTATATCATACCACTGCTTCTTCCTCTTCCCCTATAAAAGATCCCCGAGAACATAATGTAAAGGTTGTTGTTAAGTTGCTGGTAGTTTGCTATTAGAGGGATTCATTTGACTGTTAGAACAGTCGTGGGAGGGAGTAGCAGAGTAGTTGTATGTAATAGGCTGGGAGGAGAAGTCTGGACTGTAACAGCCATTGAGCCTTATTGTACATGACTGGTTTTGCATCTATTAATAAAAGAACATTTCACAGGATCCTGGTCTATTGCTATTGGTGATGTTCCTCTTAACTCTGTTTATTTCATTTACATGTTGTTTCACGTTCTTCCGGTAGGCATTAGAATAATGGCATAGGATTCACCCTTTGTTAGGTGCCCTATGCTGTCTGCTCTCCCTACCTTTATGTTTTCCGCTAGATGTGCTATCTGAGAGTTGTTTTCAGTTGATTTAACCAGCGCAGTGGATGTTATTGCCTACTGGCTGATGTATGAATTGGTTGAAGCCGTTCTTAGATGTTCTTGAGGGGTTTAAAGCTGGAAAGTTTGGGAGCACTAGGGATAAGTGTTAGCCCTGTCCACTAGGATCCTTTCACGACCAACTTACCTTTCTAAGATCCCTTCGTTTATCTTATCTTTGTTTTCCCTTGGAGTTGCTAAAGAAGATCTGGAGTTAAACGACCTCTAATCTGATCTATAAGCTTCCATTGTCTCTGAGTCGCTTGATAACCAAGAAGTTCCAGAATAAATGATCCTCTGACTACCCATGTACGTAACCGGCATGTTCTCCTTCTGGCCACTTTCTTCCTAATGTTCCACTCCAAATTCATCTCGGCCTTACAAAAGATCCTTTTTTAGTGTAGATGACTTGCCCTTTGAAAGCCTCAGGCTATGGATGCAAGTGTAATGTCTTTTTTACACTCCTGATAGTCTCCTGGATGGCAGAATGTTTGGCTCATGCTCCATTTCACAACAACTCATGAAAAAGCCTTTTCCTTCATCAAGCCGGGCCCATGATCTCGTGACTAACCTGGAAGAATCCTTCAACTAAACCATTAAAGCCTTCATAAGTTTCATAACTAGCCTAACATTTGATTTTTGAGCTTTAAAGATATATCATTCTTTGCTTTATTTGGAGAGATCCCTCTCCGGGTCCAGGAGGGCTAGATCCTAGGGCCCCAAAGTGGTTTGATGTTGTCTCATCTTTTGGTATTTCCAAATCTGCCAAAACATGGGAACCCCAACATAATGGTGACTCCACTGGGGAATGATCAGTCAGCTTTGATTTGGTAAACCACTGTGGTGGACAGTAAGTTGTGAATCATCCACCTGGCGACTCCACAATTCCTGAATGATTAAAAGACTCCGCTGGTAATCAGCTGGCCACTGATTATTGGTGGTTTTACATAAGACTCCCACCGTAGGATCAGCCTGTACCATTCCACTTAAATGGAAGACTCTGGAAGGAGCCCCTGAAGAGCTTCTGTGAATATCAAAATGTCTGCTCAACTAGAAGCAGACCTTCCAGAAGTTCTCACATTTCAAACAAGATTCACTGACCAAATTTAGGTTGAAGAAGGTCCCAAGAAGATCAAGGCAGATATGTGTCTGAGATTGAACTCAGTCCTACAGAGAAATCATAATGGGGTTCGGGAGAACCTGCTATCTCTTAAGTCTCCCGCCTCTGGGAAAGAATAGGGCCCACTACTAAATACAAAGAAGAAGAAGATCCAGCTTCCTATGAGCACCAAGATGCAGATAACATAAGAATCGGGCTGCCCAGACGATGTACCACCAATCATGGCAGGCCAAAAAGAAGAAAGCATACATCAAGTGTTCGTTGATCCTGTGGCAGAGTACATGGAGGCCCTGATATGCTCGAACGCTCCAGCATTGATCCTCAGCACGGGCCAGATTCATCAGGAATGGTCACTACTGATGGTGACCACAGTTTTGAAGAACCACATGCAGAGCGCCCTGTGGTTATCTCTGACAGGCAGCCAGTGCTCATACCCTTTTTCACTACTACTTGATTGGCTGTATTGGCTTTATCATATCACCTAGAACATCAGAGATTTCCAGTTAGAGTAGGGTAGGTAGGACAGCTCAATAAAGCTCAGCCTATGAGCATGTAGTTAGTTGTTTAAATTTCTGTCTTAGAATGTAGAGAAGAAACCTGCTAGACAGTCTAATCCTAGCAGGTAGTAGTGTAGGTAGAGAAACATATGAGACCAACAGTCTAATCTTGTCTCATGGAGTAATAAGGGTAGAAGTAGAATAGGTTTATTTTTTCCTGTTTGAAAAATTAATGATGTAAAAGGGTCTGCAAGTCCAAATGCACCCAAGAAGAAAAAATGTTAGGACTATAGTGTGGGTAGGTAGTTGTTTGGGAGAATTGTTTCTGCTGATATGTTGTCTTCATAGCTTGTGGCAGCAGATCAAGGAAAGAAAAGGATGGTTCAAGCAGCAGGCATCTGGCCTACACCAAGAGATCAATTTCTGAATTCTTGACTCCTTCAAGAAGAAGCCATCCCCATGTGGAGCCACTGTTAGCCCCCTATGAAATTTTTGACAAGTAAATAGGAGGGCTAAATCATTTTTGAGTCTTCAAGGAATGCATTTCCTCTGAAAACACAGTCTCCTTGAAGCCTCTTTGTGTCTTTTATCCTTTGATCAAATCCCCTCTACTGATTCCCCTTATAAAGCCTCTCTGCTATGTGAAGAAATACCCAAAGGCCCCCTTCTCCCTCTTATTTCATTCCCCAAAGCCTTTGTTTTCTCCCCCCTTTATTCCCCCTTCTTCCCCATTTACCCCTCAAATCCCCCCAAAATCCCCTTAAGTCCTTCCCTTACTCTTTATTTCCCATTTCTCCCCTATCGTTCTCCTCCTCCACCTTAAAATCCCATTTAAATGGGAAAAAAACCCATGTTCCGACCTTATTATAAGGCCTAGCCCCTTTCCGCCAGCCCCTTTCAAACCACTTCCCACACATGCCCATGCGCTGGGACCAAGCGCTTAAGTCCCAAGCGCTAATCGAAATCGGAGCTATCGACGGTAGGCAAATTCCTTTGTAAACGCAAAAATCCCTGATGTGATCGTTTTATCACACAAAGTCTCGCGACGTGTTGTGAACCGTCGATCTGTCACAAGATCTAACGGCTGGGTGCTAATCGTAGCCCCCCGCTCAATCGCAATCGCAACGTTCTGTGTGTGACCTCCGATTGATCGCAAGACTCCTGCTCCGACCTCCGATTGTGATCCTCTGATCGCGTTCCCCGCCGTTGATTTGCCCCGCGATCCGACGGCCCAGCGCTAATCACTTCATTCCCTTCTTGCTTCCTGTTTTCTCCTCCGATAGATTGTGAGCCGTTGATCTGATCCCAGATCCAACGGTCAGTGCTTAATCACACCCTCCGCCTGATCGCAATCGCAAGTCTTCCTGTCACCGCCCCAATTAAATCGCAGCCGTCCATCCTCCCACAGATCCGACGACCATTGCAACTCCCGATCCCCCGATCGCACTGGCCCTCCGATTACATCTGAGCCGTTGATCTGGCCTTCAGATCTAACGGTCATCGCTCAATCGAATTGCCCCGCCTGATCGCAATTGCAAGTCTCCCCCGTTGTCTCCTTATTGCATCCTAACCGTCCATTCTTCCGCAGAACAATGGCTATCGCACAATCGTAAGTCCTCTCCTGATCGTTGATCGCAGGTTCTTCCATTTTCCCTCCGATTGCATCCCCGCCGTTGATTCAGATCCGAGATCAACGGTTGTCGCTCAATCGCGTCCCCCTCTCAATCACAATCAGAACTTCTGTGTTGTGCGTTGCGATCGCTCCCCGCTCCAACCTCCGATTGCGATCATGCGATTTGATAATAGCCGTCCTTTCCTCCCAGATCTGACGACTCGAATTCAATCACCCTCCGCCTCTGCCGGGTCCCACATTCACACCTCTGTCTATTGTTTTTCGTGTTCCCCTGTGTAATTCGCCCAAACAACAATCTTTGGGTTTTCACAGTGTTAATCATTTCTCCACCACTTTTCATACTTTTCATTGATTCTCCACTATTCTGCCACCATTCCTCCGCCTCCACAGCATTCCGCCACCATTGCCCGGGCTTTAAACAGGTATATTTTAAAGTGTGTAGATAGTACAGAGAGGCCAATTCAGTGGCCAAACAGGACAGCAGAGCAGGATTTGAGGAGGATCCGAACCTTTAATTGAAGATTAACGTGTTAATCCTGCGGTCAAAGGCTTAAGGCACTTTTTGAAGACCAATGAGCGCACCAGCAATGCCATTACTGCGCTACCTAACAGCAGGACATGTTTCTTCCAGAAGTACACCTCCTACAGCAATCTCCATGCTTCCTCGAGCCCATAAGAAGTTAATAGCACTGACAGAACTTCTCAAGAGACTGTCAAACATCATTAAAGAAGCATGGAGGGCCTTGCAGACTTTCATCCAGTTCATTTATTCCAGAAGGCTGGCACAGAGCTCCAAGCATCAGAAAGGACTCCAAGGAAATATCAGTGGCTGAGTTCGGCCTGACAGAGCCTCCAAACATTCTACAGAGTACGCACAGAGCCATTAAGCAGTATGGGCGTGGACAATTCCACCGATTCTGTCTTAATGAGATTCATTTATTGTATATCATACCACTGCTTCTTCCTCTTCTCCTATAAAATATCCCCGAGAACATAATGTAAAGGTTGTTGTTCAGTTGCTGGTAGTTTACTGTTAGAGGGATTCATTTGACTGTTAGAACAGTCGTGGGAGGGAGTAGCAGAGTAGTTGTATGTAATAGGCTGGGAGGAGAAGTCTGGACTGTAACAGCCATTGAGCCTTATTGTACATGACTGGTTTTGCATCTATTAATCAAAGCACATTTCACAGGATCCTGGTCTATTGCTATTGGTGATGTTCCTCTTAACTCTGTTTATTTCATTTACATGTTGTTTCACGTTCTTCCGGTAGGCATCAAAATAATGGTATAGGATTCACCCTTTGTTAGGTGCCCAATGCTGTCTGCTCTCCCTACCTTTATGTTTTCTGCTAGATGTGCTATCTGAGAGTTGTTTTCAGTTGATTTAACCAGTGCAGTGGATGTTATTGCCTGCTGGCTGATGTATGAATTGGTTGAAGCTGTTCTGAGATGTTCTTGAGGGGTTTAAAGCTGGAAAGTTTGGGAGCACTGGGGATAAGAGTAAGCCCTGTCCACTAGGATCCTTGCACGACCATCTTACCTTTCTAAGATCCCTTCATTTATCTTATCTTTGTTTTCCCTTGGAGTTGCTAAAGTAGACCTGGAGTTAAATGACCTCTGGTCCGATCTATAAGCAGCCCCATTGTCTCTTTGAGAGTCGCCTTTGAGTATGTCCAAGCAGGTCTGGAGTTAAATGACTTCTGACCTGATCTATAGACAGAAATCTGGTTTTTCTCCTTCTGTCACTTTCCTTCCTAATGTTCCACTCCACCATCTGCCTAAAATATCCTTTAGTGTAGATGACTTGCCCTTTGAAAGCCTTGGCTAGTGGATGCAAGTAATTTCCTTTTATGACTCCATAGCCCAATGGATGGCACGGTCTTGGCCCATTCTCTCTGCTGAAACAACCTGCTGTTTTGTTCCTTTCCTCCCACTACTTTCTCAGTCCATGATCTCGTGACCAACCCAGCAAATCTTCAACCAAACCATTTAAAATCCCCCTCTGTGCTTCATAACTAGCCTAACATCTCATTCTGAGCTTCAAAGATACATCATTCTTTGCTCTATTTGGAGAGATCCCTCTCTGGGTCCAGGAGGGCTAGATCCTAGGGCCCCAAATTGGTTTGATTTTGTCTCATCTTTTGGTATTGCCAAATCTGCCAAAACATGGGAACCCCAACAAATTCCAACATGCAGGAACATCGCCTGATTACCAGCCAATAATTAAAGTTGTTAACAAACGCGAGAGGAACCACCAATAATGACAATGGACCTCAAGGTAAAAGAGGTACAATCCACGGAATGTGAACAACGAGCCGGCGTCGAACACCCACAGAATCATTCAATCGAAGACCAATAATGAAACCTTCTGTCGAATGCGAAGAACCTGCCATTGAGGCATGCAGGCTCCAAGGTACCTAGATGGAGTATCTAGATCAACCTCCTACATAATGAACTGAAGTCGACAAGAAGTGACCTTGATCAGAGGTGGGCCATAATGTTTCCCACATCATCAACACGAGACAGAGGAACATGATGTTTATGAATCAATATCAGTAGAGAATCAGAGGAAGGTTGAAAACTGCAGAGGTCGACTTCTCTTGAAAATATCGGCGACACGACAGTGGATTTGGCAGTATTTGATATCAAAGGATCTGAGGTCATGATGATGTGAAAAATAGCAGATGAGTGGTCAAAAGAGATTACCAAAACTCACGGAGGCAAGCAGATAATGAGATGATATGTCCCCGACCCGACACGAATGCAGACAAGTGCCATGTTCAAGAGCGACATACTGGCGACACGACGGTGATACTGGTTCCATTTCACCCCACCATTTCTGGTGATTACCCCAATTTTTTTTGGAGACAATCTTGAAGGGGATAGCATATGCTTGCAATATAATTTTTTCCTTCGGACAAATCAAACCTAGTACATTTAATGATCCCTAGGAAGGAGGAACTCGAGTATCGTCATTATGACAAAGTCCAATGTCATCAATTTTTAACGAGTCTGACAAAGGAATAACTCGAAATATTTTCATGTTTATAGAGTTTGAAAAGATGGCAAAAAAAAAACTCCAACAATACCTTTTCGTAGATAGTCCCTCAGATCTGAAAAGGTAGAAAACTATGTCTGAGAGAAACTCCTAGTCGAGATAGGCTAGGGTATTATTTTTTCGTAACTAATCTATCCCAACCCGAAAAAGGGGTAAACGTATACTAGGTAGATGTCGTTTCACAGCAAATTTAACAAGATCGAAATGATAAGTGACTCGGTGATCTTTTCATTTTTAGAGAGTCAGAAAAGAGCTAAAAGGTGACTCTAGTAATGACTTTTTCGTGTTTTTACCGAGTCCGAAAAAGTATAAAATACAACTCGTGTCGTCATCCTAATCGCGTGAAAACTTGTCGCTGCACAAGAAGCAAGTGTAAAACCCATTTTTTCAACAAAACATAGTGAAATATTGGAAAAACAAGTATCAAAACCTAAATTTGATTTGGAAAAGTTATAAATATGACCAATAGTAAAAACATATTTACTTTTTACCTCTGTGTAGAGCGATAGTGAGTTGTTTTCTTGCGATCTTGCGGTGACAATCCTGGACAGTCCAGTGCATTATTCCGGATCCCGGATTTTCCAGGTAAGAGCCGCTTCCATTAGCCATTTTTTAAGCCATATTTCATAGCTTTTCATTGTCATTTGGCATCCCTGAGGGGAGGAATTGAAAAACTAGGGCTTCCATGGTTAGCGCGGGTATCAGGCATGGACCCACACTAATTGTGCTCTTTTTGTAAAGTGGTCATGCTAGGTGGCGCGACTGTCATCAAAACAGCCGCGCCAACCACGCAACCCAATATTCCGCTCAAATTTAACAAAAAATGAGCCAATTAATTTTCATTTTAAATGCCCAATGGATCTTACAATGTGATTATGACCAATTTTATGCATGTATAAAGCAAAAATGGTGATTGAATGGAAAGAAAGGGAGCACAGTGAAGAAGATGAGTTGGCAATGAAGAATGAGCAATGCATCAGTGCTCTTCAAAATTGCGGGTTAAAGAAATTCTTCTTAACACCATGTCTCAGGGTTCAGCCCGAATTATTACAATATTTGATAAATATCTGGGATGAGGATGAAGAAAAGTTTAAACTTTGAGATCAAGTACTTGACCTCGAAGTGTCCAATGTCTACTTCATCACTGGATTTCTACGTAGAGGTCCAATTCTGATTATGACAGGCACCAGGCCTTCTGGCAAAAATATGTTGATGCTCATGGAGAGGGTGTGCCCAGGGGCACAAACAGAATCAGGTAGTGGCAAAGTCGACATCCATACTGTTCCTGACCTAGCACTCAAAGTGGTGCTCCATACCATTACACAGGCTGCGGGGTTGCAGGCACCACACGAGGCTACCAAAACATAGCTCGTCCTAGCGTTAGAGTGCATGAATCAAACTGTGTTTGACAGCGCCACTACCGTGACTATGAACATCAAACGACAATTGACAAAATGAAAAAATGCCAAACTGAAGAAGTTTGGGTATGGGTAAATCTTGGTATCATTCTTCCTAGAACGATTACCTATCTTCCAGGGCCAGGGGGTGATAGTCCCATATCCACCATTGAGAGAGCCACAGATGGCTAGATGCGAAGCATTAATAGCGAGGGTAGGGGCCGGCCAGCAGATGTCATGGTGGCCCGAGTTCTTTGGATGGCTCCGGCGACAGTTGATTGTCATAGAGGACTGGCCCTATGCAGGCACTGATTTCAATGGAGACCCAGACCTTCTGCTCCCGGAAGGAGAGGACTGGGATGAGGAACTGGGTAAGAATATTTTTGATTTTTATGGATTTCATTATTTTTTGGTATACATGCATGTTCTAACAATTGATCTTATATGTATGCAGATGTTGGCTGAGAGAGGCCTGCTGCGATGTCACCGAAAGCGAGGATGACTCCACTCACTTATGACCCTCAAGGTGAGGGGGGCGAGGGTGATGCACTGGTAAAAAACCTCGAGGGGATTTCTCATGGGGTTCCAGACTATGCTCACCTAGATGATGTCCCTATGGCTTACCAGTGGCAGACCGTAGGGGTGCCGAGTCACCTCCATCGCTCACTGAGGTGGTTGGTGCGGGCAGTGACGTGCCATGAGCACCATGCCGATTAGTCGCCTAGACTTTTATTTGCATATTTTTGAGAGACATGTTTTCTCTGGATGTAATTAAAATAAACATATATATTTTTTGAATTTTATATGATGCACACAATGCAAACATCTGACATATATATATATATATCTACATGGATATTTCTTACAAATGATGATGTTTTTACAAATTGCGTAAATGTCTATCTAATACCATGTTGGCTACTACATCTGTTAATGTATTCATTCGTCTGGGTATATGCTAATATGTGATGTAATAAAAATTTCTTTCCAGTAAACGAATACATAGATACAGTCTTAAAATGCATGGGTTCCTAGCTAAATAATGACCACTGAGCTGTAACACTACAAGCTATGAGTCCAGATATACAAGTAATGCATGAATACCGAGGTTAATATCCTCTTTCAATAATTCAAAAACAACACTATATTTCATGAAATTATTTGTAGCAGGCCCTAGACAAACAGCTTGTAAATTAACTATCTCACCAGTAGGATTGTAGATTACCTAGGCTGCCAAAGACAGATTCCTGGTACTGCGGGAGGCACCATCTGCGAAACCGACATAGAGAGTAATAGACATTCGCACAATCAAGAAGACCCAATGAATAGAAAAATTATTACAAAGCACACCACACCACACATGCACAAAAATGAAAAAAATCACCTATGTACATATACTATGCAAGAATGATTCAAGCATAATACTGCTTCAGGTACAACCCATTTCTGGGCTGCGGCAAAGGAAGACCTTCATAATCGATCAGCTCAGAAGCCCCATTTTTCAATATGCGTTTAACAATATAGGGCCCATGCCACATAGGTTGGAATTTTTCTACCCCAAGCTTATCATGGGCTTGATCATACAAGAGGACGAGGTCTCCTTCGATAAAGGAGCGTGGAGAAACCGTTTGTTAGAAATGAGCTTTAACCTGCATTTTTTGTGCCTCGATAACCAAAGCAGCCAAGCGGTGAGTTTCATCCAGTATTTTGAGATATAGGATATGTTCTTCCTCCGGGGAAGTATCGGGTAGTAATTCCACAACCAACTTTAGTGAAGGGATCTCACATTCAACCAGAAGAGTAGCTTCCAGACCATACACCAACTGCAATGGTGTGAATCTGGTCGCACTCTTCACTAACGTTTGGTAGGCCCAAAGAACTGAAAACAATTGGAGATTCCAACTAAATTTGTGTAGACCAATTTTTTGTTGAAGCATCGTGAAAAGAACATTGTTCACAGCTTCAACCTGGCCATTTTCCTGGGGGTAATATGGTGTCAAGCTGTCGTGATGCAAGCCCAACTTCAATGTCAGCTTTGTAATCATGTAATCCCGAAAATGAGAGCCATGATCAGTGAAAATGGCTTGAGGAATTTCGAAACGCATGATCACACAGTTGAAAATGAACTGAGAAGTTGTCTTACCGTCTGCAGCCAATGTAGGCATCACTTCAGCCCACTTGGTGAAGTAATCTACAGCAACAATGATATAAGAATTCCCCCGGCTGAGTGACGGTTACATCTCATAAAAATAAATGCCCCATTTGGCGAAAGGGCCCACAGTAATGAAAGGATGTAATCGAAGGGATGGCTCACGCATCTTACGTTGGAAGATCTAGCATGCATGACACTTTCATACTCCAACAATACAGTCTTTAAACATATATGGCCAGAAATAGCCCACATGCAAAATCTTCTGGGTGGTAGCATAACCGGACATGTAACTGCCACAAGCACCACTATGACAATCATTGTTCAGGAGGTAAATCCCCTCTGCGGACAGAGGTGATCCCTACTAGCCTAGCAGGGGTCTAGCAACAATCACGAAATGTTACGACGCAAGTTCCTAGTTACGAATGAAAAGACCAAAGATGGAGGCCTACCTGGAATCCAATGCTATGATCTGAAAAAGAGAGCGTTCCCGTTCCTCAGCCTCGGTAGATCACGATCCTCCACGATCTCTGTAGATGGACACCTGCACATGCAAGAAACAAATAGATACAAGCATAAAATCCAGCATATGCAACTAAATATCAGTCAAAAAGGATATTACTCATATTGACGTAATAAAAAACAGAGTGGAACCATAATCATAATCATTCATTAAATAACAATCGAAAGAGATTACAACCAATGTTCTGACGTCGTGGTCTCCTTCGGATGGGTCTCCAGTCATTCACGTCTCGCAAAGCTCGCCAGGGAAAGGGAAAACCTCTCCAGAGTCTCTCGATGATAGTCTCCTTACTTGAGTCGGCCTTAAGGGAAGAAAGAGGGCTCTTACAGCACAAAGGCTCTTGGGAATTTGGAGATTTGAAGCTTAGGCATTTCAAGACTAGCCTGCCATGGAATTGAGCAGGGTTTTATAGATGGGGAAAGAGGGAGTTGGGATCCCTGTTATTGTGGGATTGGCCCTATCAACAAGGAAGGTTCCATGGGAGGTGGCAAACCACTTCCCTTCCATAGAACTTCCGCAGCCAAACCTCCCAACTCAAGATAGGCAATGGTTTCTGAGTTTGTTGAAACACAACTTCCGCCATCTTTATTTAAAAAACAATCCTTAAATTGGCTAGCGCGACTACTGCTCTGGGATAGAGCGCCAGTTGGCGCGACCTCTTTGTAGGATTTTCCCCATTGGCGCGAGTGATGAACTGTATACCCGTGCCAATGCAAAAGGAGATGTTTTGATTATTTTTTGCAAGGATATGTCTTTAGGGAAATTGAAGCTCATGCTTAGAGGAATGCATTGATGATGTTTTCAAGGCATGACAATGTTCACAGGTTACAAAATGGGTCCTCCATTGTGCGGGACGGGGAATGGTAGGGACGGTGACAAATTACTGTGTAACAGATGCCCCCTAAAGTATGAGGCCCGAGAGAGAGGGGTGAAATGCTTTACGAGAACATGTTCAACTGAAGGCCCGCCGTCGGAAAACCTGCGCAGAAAGATACAACTGATATCTCAAGTACATGATGTATATGTGGTATGGACGCAGCCATCCGAAACAGAGTATGCTATAATCCGGATCCAGGGTATGGGCGCAGCCATCCAACTAAGATCAAATAAATAGACTCAGGTATGGTCGCAACCATCCAATCAGTGAGTCATGTACATAATGATAATAATCCACAATCGCAGCCTGGATTACAACAGACACAATCCAAGGTCTTGCGCTCCATCTCGACCCAAACAAAGTACAAGTTCGAGCATGTGAATATGTGAGCTGAAGTCGAACATGCAGGAACATCGTCTGATTACCAGCCAATGAAGAAAGCTGTTAACAGACACGAGAGGAACCACCAATAATGACAATGGCCCTCAAGGTACTACAGGTACAATCTACGGCGTGTGAATCAATGATTTGGCGTCGAACACCCGCAGAATCACTCGATCGGAGGCCAATGATGAAAACCTCACGTCGAATGTGACAAACCTGCCATTGAGGCATGCAGGCTCCAAGGTACCATAAAGGAGTCTCTAGATCAACTTCCTGGATAATGAGCTGAAGTCGACAGGAAGTGATCTTGATCGAAGGTGGGCCATAATGTTTCCCACATCATCGACACGAGACAGAGGAACATGATGTTTTTTTGTGAATCAGGATCGTATCAGAATCAGAGGAAGGTTGATATTTGCAGAGGCCAACTTTTCTTGAACATATAAATGGCACGACAGTGGACTTGGCAGTATTTGACATCAACGGATCAGAGGTCATGGTGACGAGGCAATGAGTAGATGAGAGATCAAAAGGGATTATCCAAACCCATGGAGGCAAAGTGAAGAAACGATATGAGATGTCCCCAACCCGACACGAATGCAAACAAGTGCCATGTTCAAGAGCGACATACTGCCGACGACAACGACGATGGTTCCATTTTTCCCCCACCATTTCTGGCGAGTACCCCAATTATTTTTTATAACAAGCTTGAAGGGGATAGAATATGCTTGTAATATAAGTCCGCCCTTCAGGCGAATCCATCTTAGTGCATTTAACGAGTCCTAGGAAGGAGGAAATCGAAGAACGTCATTTCGACTGGATCCGATGTCATCAGGATTTAACAAGTCTGACAAAGGGAGAACTCGGCGTATTTTCATGTTTAGAGAGTTTGAAAAGACAACAAAAAAGTAAACTCCACAGGTCCCTTTTCGTAAATAGTTCCTCAGATCCGAAAAGGTAGAAAACAATATCCGAGAAAACCTCCTAGTCACGATAGGCTAGGGTATTCCTTTTTCGTAATCGATACATCCTAGCTCGAAAAAGGGGTAAGCATATACTGGGTAGATGTCGATTCATGTCCAATTTAACGAGATCGAAACAACAAGGGCCTCGACAATCTTTTCATGTTTAGAGAGTCAGAAAAGAGCTGAAAGATGACTCCAAAGTGACTTTTTCGTGTCTTTACCGAGTCCTAAAAAGTATAAAATACAACTCGTTTCCATCGTTAAAGTCGCAAAAACCTGTTGTTGCACATACCAAGCAAGCGTTAAACCCATTTTCGACATAAAAATATTGAAATATTTGATAAAAATAACTTTTTACAACTCATCTCATGTCAAAAAGTTATAAATATGCCAAATTGGTAAAAACAAAATTACATTTACTATTTACCTTGGTAAAAAGCAACAGTGATCCATTTGGAGCAGAAACTTCTCACGGCGATTGAGACAGATCTGGTTGACCATTCAGTTTCTTGTCTGCTACAGGTAAGAGGTGCTTCCCTGCTCTACATTTTCATCCATTTTTTAATAGTTTTCCTTTGTAAATCAGTTCTCTGTGGCCAATTTTGAAATTTTAGGGCCACGCTCATTGGCGCGGTTATCGGGCACGGACCCGTGCCAATGGGCTCTTTTATGCAAAGGGCTCATGCCACGTGGCACGAATGTTTACAAAACAGCCACGCCAGTGGCCAAACCTAAAATTCCACCTAAAAATTCGAGATTTTAACCAAATTGAATGGAATTTGAAGCCTACCAGAGATCTAACTAAGGGTTTATGACCATGTGGATGTAGGAAATCAAGCAAAATGGTGATTGAATGGAAAGAACAAGAGCATGGAGAAGAGGATGAACAGGCCATAGAAAGTGAGGCTTGCATGAATTCCATCAGAAACTGTGGGCTAAATAAGTTCTTCCTTACACCCTGTCTACGAGCTCAGCCCGAGCTCCTCCAGTATTTGATTAGTATTTGGGATGAACATGAACAAGTGTTCAAGTTGCAAGATCAGGTATTAGAGCTGGAGGTTTCTGATGTTTATTTTATCATCGGATTATCCCGTAGAGGCCCAATCCCTGTGTTGACTGGAAGCAGACCATCTGGGGAGAAGATGGAAGAAGTGATGGCACGAGTGTGCCGAGGGGCACAAATGGGATTAGGAAGCAAGAAGGTGGATATCCACACTATCCCTGATCTGGCATTGAGATTTGTCCTACATACCATCACGCGGGTTGTAGGGTCGTAGGCACCGCACGAGGCCACAAAGGCCCAACTCCTGCTGGCCTCAGAATTCATGAGTCCCTTACTGTTCGACTGGGCAACAACAGTAACAATAAACATGAAAAGGCAGCTCACAAAATGCAAACAAGCTAAACTGAAAAAATTTGGCTATGGTTCCATCCTGATATCGTTCATTCTGGAACACTTACCAATCTTCGAGGGCCAAGGGGCCTCAGTAGCAGATCCGGTACCACGAGAGCCAAGAATGGCTCGCTGGGCAGCACTAATGCCTAGAGCTGGAGGCGGCCAACAAATGTCCTGGAGGCCGGAGTTCTTTAGGTGGTTACGGCGCCAGTTGATCGTTGTGGAGAACTAGCCATATGCAGGAACTGACTTCACTGGAGACCCAGATCTCCCACTGCCAGAAGGAGATGAATGGGACGAGGAGTTGGGTAAGACCTCATGTTTTTTTATTTTTATGTTTTATGTTTTTTTTTGTTAATACACATTCTTCTTAACACATTTTATATATGGATGCAGATGTGGAACCTGAGAGACCAGCTGGGATGTCTCTAATCTCACGGAGGACTCAACTCGCCCCTGATCCTTAGGGAGAGGGCACCGGAGGAGAGGAGTTAATCCAGAATCTCGAGGGCATTGCCCGAGGGATTCCGGACTATGCTCGGCTAGCGGACGTACCGATGGCGTACCAGTGTCATACGGTGGGAGTTCCAAGTCGGATCCACCGAATCCTGAGACGCTTAGTGCGTGCAGTTACATGCTATCATGAGCACCATGTGGATTAGCTCTTAGGGATTATACCACACCTATTTTTTGAGAGACGTATCATCTCCGGATGTACTTAAGACGATTATGTATATGTTGACTTTATGATGCACACTGTGCAAACATTTCGACACACACATATATATATATATATACATATGACTATTTTGGATGGATCTTTTACATATGATGATGTTTTCTATATGTCATGCAAATGTGTAATACAAATGTAATCTAATGTATCAATTACATAACAAACGACCCAATGCGAAATGTATTCACACAATGTATCTACTCACACATTTCGTTTTTATGCAAGATTAAAAGAACACATGAACACACACATATGCAAACTATGCTTGAAATAAGGAAGACGGGCATGCCCCCTAGCATGGTGTCTCAATTCGGGGTGCATTCCCCCCAAGCTTCAGTCCATTGAAAATGGAGTGAAGGTTCAAAACAAAAAACGAATTGAACATGCTCATGTTTCATTATTTTAACGAGGTTGACACACTTAAAAGAACTATCCTCCAACAACTTGTTTCATTATTTTTAGGAGCTCGACACAAGTGGAGGAACTATGCTCTGAGAACCTGGTTTCATTTTTTAAAGAGCTTGACACAGGGAGGGAACCGTTCTCTAACCGACTTACATTAAAATGAACAAGAAGGCGGTGCTTCCAAGAGTTCCACTCCCGATGGAAGGAAAACATCCTGGAAGTCAGGACCCAATGCCCCCAATATACTATGCATGATGGCATCTTCACGGAGTGTGGGCACAGGGTAGGTAGCCACATAGTTGAGCTGTGGTGGGGCAGATACAACGGGTGGATAAAAACCAGGAGGGGGTGATGGCAGACCAGTTGCCACATCAGGACCAAAGAACGACAGCTGATCAATGGTCACGATCCGTCCTTCATGTGGAAAACAGGCCACACGAAAAAGGGAGGAGACGAGCGCTCCCATGGCATAGGTGTAATCGTGCCCTAGGAGCAGATTGAAATCCAAGGGGCCTGGAACGACCATCACGTCCATATGGACGGTTTTACCTCCCAAGGTAATCGGTAACCTTGGAAGGATCCCCAACGGTTGACTCGTCCTTCTGTTAAAAGTCAGCAGATTCTGCGTAACAGGCGCAAGCGGCGGTGAACCAAAAGATTTCCAGGTAGTTGAGGATAGAATACTAACAGAGGCACCTTCGTCTATAATGGTGCTGGGTACAACCAAACCAAGAGCCTGTACTGTGATCTCGAAAGGCACATAAGACGGAAGGCGAAATCCTGCAAATCGACTCCAATCAAAGGAAGCGAACAAACTACTCGGAGGGGCTACCATCGAAATGCGAAGGTGTTCCCCTGATGTTATGGAAGAAGGAGCATCCTCCGCGACCCCCATCTCGAAGGTGGGAGGGCGATCCTTCGGGACCTCTATCACGGGGGGCGAAGGAGCTTCTTCTTGAAGCACAGGGACAGGAGAATCTTTCTCCAAGTCTGAAGAATCTAAGGAAATCAGAAGGACATGGGGAGTGTGAGCTCCACACTCGACAGAAAAGACCTGGTGCACCGCGGACAAGGCCAGTTCAACCGATCCTACAACCAATGGTTGGTCAGGGACAGATTCGTGAATTTTAATTTCTGGGGGAGTGGGATCGACCAAGGATGACCCTTGACCAATCGTAGGATCAGCTGGCAGAGGACTCAAAGAAAGCCAATTATAACCAGGTGGAAGGCGTGGTGTAGAACTGGTTGGGTTGTCCAAGACTTGCTTGGCTTCATCCATATAAGGACAAAGGTGAATGGCATGGTGCCCTTCACACAACTTACAGGGATTAGTGATCTTATCCTGCTTCTTAGGAACCTTATCAGCACCAGCTGAAGACGTGCCCCCAACCTGACTCCCGGAAGCCAAAGGCAATGGTGGGCGGCCGTTGGACCATACTTCGAGCACCTTGGGAATGCTAGGGAAATCTCGAAGAAGATGGTCTCCCGTGCACAACAGGCAAGGGAATTTGACTTTCCGTGGAGGGTTGGAAGGTTTATTGAGAGGAGATATTTCAGAAACAGTAGTTGCACTTTTAACCTCTCGCTTATCAGACTTCTTCTTCTTTGTCTTCTTGTTCTTCTTCTTAACCACCTGGTTACTCGAATCTAGGCTTTCACCAGGCAAAGTAGAAGAGGAGGACGCAGAAACAGGCAAAGAAGGGGAGAGGTCCACCTTAGAATCAACATGATGTTGTTCAGGCGGAGGAACTGATTGAACAGTAGTGGAGACATTCGGGACTATAGAGGTTGAGAACAACCAAACAGGCAACCCAACAGTTAACCCAGGAAGGGACAACGTCACCATGTAAGGAGCACCAACATTCCCAAAAGGAGGAAATTACCAGGATTCCCTTCTGAGGGGATTCCTTGGTTGGTAAACTCTGAAAAGGTTGCCATCAGAACTCAAAACCATACACGGGCTGAAAAAGAGTCAAGACACACGATCAAACAGTCAACAAGCAAAGTCTAACAAGGCATTTAATCGTGGATGATTAATTTTTACCACATTGAAAAATAAGAAACTTCACCGTTTCATGTTTTAAGAGTCAAGAAACGACAAAATAGGACTCTATCTCTTTCAGATTTGACACAAGCGTGAAAGGACAAGTGCTTGACAGTCTTTTCAAGTTTAGGGAGTCAGAAAAGACCAAATGACTGCTCAGGAAATACTAGGCACAAAGGGTGTACCAAGTAACCGTGAACTGCAATATACACCTTGGTTTTAACAATGAAGAAGAAATCAACCAAGGACTTTCCGTACGTTCAGGCAATCTCCCCGAATGTTGTGTTCGGTGTATCACGGGTACAGGGCGGAAGACTCGGCTTCTTGTGGATAAAGGATTGAAAAACTAGAGGGGTCTCCCTTTATATACGCGACGGTACGGGGAGCACAAGTCCGTACTAGTGATATCTAAAGCCAAAAGGCGAACGACAGCTGCTAGATTTAAAGATGCCGGAACACGTCTCTAGCCTAGACCTCTAAATATGTTTCGTTAGACTTCAATGCTGCCTTAGGTTAATTGAGTGGATTTTAAAGTTGATCTTCAATTAGGTTTCAATTTTTAGGCCCTAACGAATGTATTGTTTTAAAAACTCCTAAGTGCAAAGCTACATGCCACAGTAGACCATTTTGTTCAATGAAAACTAGCTACAGAAGAGTTGAGATTCTTTACACAAACAAAAGGATTCGGAAGACAAACAATGAGATCTCTAATGCAACTAATGAAATTGAAAACTTTTCATTCAAATCACTAATTACTAGTGAAATTGAAAAATTTCAATTTGCACTAATTCAACCAAAAGCACAAGAGATTTTTTTTTTGTAATTTTCAACTTTTGATAGCTAAATTCACTAAACAAACTGAAAACAAATGGAACAACTTGAGAAACAATATTGAGAGAGAAAAATGAACGAATTTCACTCAATGACTCAAGCAATCAAATCCCAAATCGACCAAAGTCTCTCAAAACCAAGAAAAAGACTCAAAGGCTCCAATGGACCGTGTGATCTAGGCCCAAAGCAAGACCAAACGAAATTTGAATGAAGGAATGAGCAATCACCCAAAAATCGCAACAAAATAGTGAACAACTACTAAGAGGATGCGGAGGAGCAATCAGAAAGTCGACTGGACAAACGAAACACCAAAACTCCCAAGGAGGGCTCGATACACAAAGCCACTAGATGCCCTAGGGCTTAAAACGTGAAATCGATAGATAAAAGCAAACAACCAAAGGACGGAGGTAAATTCCCAGTCAAACAGGACTCCAACACACTCAGGTAGTCGGAAAATCAAGAAGAAAAGCACTGACCAGACCCAGAGAGCTCAAAACTGAGCAAACTCAAAAACCTTATAGGAGTGGCGCGACTGTAAGGCTGCAACTGGCGCCAGAAAGCAATTGGCGCGGGCTAAACAAAAGCAACATGCGCCAATTGGCGCGACTGTCGGGCTAAAAAGCGCGCCAGTCGAGTTTCTCAGCCAAAAACAAAAAAGAACTACTCCAGAAGCAGATCAATGTATACTAAGCAAACCAAGAAGCAAAAACAGCAAAAGAACCCAACCCAGAAGGCTCATCAAGCAAGGAAAATCATAAAATAATCAAAATGAGACAATCTAAACGAGACAATGAAATCTAGACGATCCCCAGTGGAGTCGCCAAATTGTTGAGGAGGTAAATCCCCTCTGCGGACAGAGGCGATCCCTACTAGCCCAGCAGGGGTCTAGCAACAATCACGAAATGTTACGATGCAAGTTCCTAGTTACGAATGAAAAGACCAAAGATGGAAGCCTACCTGGAATCCAATGCTACGATCTGAAGAAGAGAGCGTTCCCGTTCCTCAGCCTCGGCAGATCACGATCCTCCACGATCTCCGCGGATGGACACCTACACATGCAAGAAACAAACAGATACAAGCATAAAATCCAGCATACGCAACTAAATATCAGTCAGAAAGGATACTACTCATATTAACATAATCGAAAACAGAGTGGAACCATAATCTTAATCATTCATTAAATAACAATCGAAAGAGATTACAACCAATTTTCTGACGTCGTGGTCTCCTTCGGATGGGTCTCCAGTCGTTCACGTCTCGCAAAGCTCGCCAGGGAAAGGGAAAACCTCTCTAGAGTCTCTCGACGATAGTCTCCTTACTTGAGTCGGCCTTAAGGGAAGAAAGAGGGCTCTTACAGCACAAAGGCTCTTGGGAATTTGGAGATTCAAAGCTTGGGCACTTCAAGACTAGCTTGCCATGGAATTGAGCAGGCTTTTATAGATGGGGAAGGAGGGAGTTGGGATCCCTATTATTGTGGGATTGGCCCTATCAACAAGGAAGGTTCCATGGGAGGTGGCAAACCACTTCCCTTCCATAGAACTTCCGCAGCCAAACCTCCCAACTCAAGATAGGCAATGGTTTCTGAGTTTGTTGAAACACAACTTCCGCCGTCTTTATTTAAAAAACACTCGTTAAATTGGCTGGTGCGACTACTGCTCTGGGACAGAGCGCCAGTTGGCATGGCCTCTTTGTAGGATTTTCCCCATTGGCGTGAGTGATGAACTGTCTACCCGCGCCAATGCAAAAGGAGATGTTTTCATGATTTTTTGCAAGGAGATGTCTTTAGGACAATTGAAGCTCATGCTTAGAGGAATGCATTGATGATGTTTTCAAGGCATGAAAATGTTCACAGGTCACAAAATGGGTCCTCCATTGTGCGGGACGGGGAATGGTAGGGACGGTGACAAATTACTGTGTAACAGTCATTCAGAACTTTCTCAACCTCTTCTAAGGTCAAACACCGATGGAGTACAGAATCGACTTTGACCCGATATAGGGTATCTCCGACAATGCGATATGGTTGCAACTCGTGTCGAACACGGCATCAAGAATCATTCATTAACTCGGACCAGAAGGTAGATGTGTGGATATACACCATGGTATTTTTGTACCATGGATCGAGAGTGTTAATTAAGAAGAGAGTTTCATCCAAGATATGATCCTCGGATTGAGACGGAATAAAGTTGGTAGGGAGAGAGAAAATGAGATAAAAAAAAACCAGTAACTTCTTTGATTTGGCAGTAGTGAACTCCAAATCGAACTCTTGAAGGATCACAATCCATTTTAAGTACTTGCCCCCCCAGCAATTGTTGAGACAAAATGTAAGTCATGGGGTTGCAGTCAGAAATCACGGTTACCGTGCGCAATAGGATGTAATGGAAAAACCATTGAATGGCCTTGACTGCGGCAAGTGACAACTTCTTGACATGGGCATAACGTGGTTTAGTGTCGAGGAGATTTCGAGACACATAATAAACCATGTGTTCGTTACCGTCATTTTCATCCTATACTAGAACCATGGCAATTTTGTTGAATGTGGCAGCCAAATAGAGGGTAAAATTGTGATGATAGTTTGGATGATGTATTAATGGAGTGCTGACAAGAAAGATCTTAAGGTTATCGAAATATTGCTGAGATATCTCGTCCCAACAGAAACGGACGTCCTGTTTGAGAAGACACGTAAACCCTTTGGCTACCTCCACATAGTTCGGGACAAAGCAACGTAAGAAATTCACTTTCCCCTGAAGACTCTGAAGTTGATGTAGTGAGGATGAGGAGGGGAGATTAACAATAGCCTCGACCTTGATATCGTATAATGTGCCGGATTGAGAGTACACTAAATCGAGGTACTAGGCACGAGCGATGGCTTGCTCCTCGATTACACATTCCCCCATAGCAATGTATTGTGCAATATTCTTGACAAAGGAGGTAGTGAACCAGTGGGTTAGAAGCTCATCAAGAATGTCAAACTTGATCAGAAGACAACGACGTCTCCATTCATGAATATGATCTGAAATATCAGTGGCTTTGTCCTATTTCAGAGATGTTAGGAGATGCATCCCGGCTTCGTAACAAACTGGTAACTGGAAATGCGTCAGGAATGCCATAGATAAAGTATTAAAATCTTGAAAAATACCATGGGGTAGTTCTATGTACCATTTAGTAGTAGCACCGGTGAGAGTGTGCTGGAAAATATATAGACGAATTGAGTCATCTATCCAAGAGTTCGAAGAACACCACAAATGGTATGTCATGACATGTGCTTGGGGGTCTTCTCCAGATTTACCCTTTTATTTAGGAAAATCAACAGGCACTTTTGTCAGAACCAGAGGCCAATATGGATTATGAAGAATCAGATCATTAGTTAGTTTGGATACGTTCAGTAATTCCAACGTGGTGAGAAAAGGAAATTGAGGGTTAAAAGGCATGTCAGGTCCCCGATAAGGAACTGTACCTGTACCCCAACCTGGTTGAGCATAACTCTGCCCCCATTGGTTCTATCCTAGAGGATTATGACTATATGGGCTATAAACCGTATAATTGGGTTGATATGGAAGCTCAAAACCAGGATACAGGTGTTGATAACCAGGGTACTGATTCTGATTATATGTGGGCCCCGTTTGGATAGTGTATAGATTTCAGTGTGGAGTATAAGTGTAGCCTAGCTATTGAAGGTAATAACCAAAACCTTGGGGCAGGTTGTAAACCAGTCGGGATTGACCTTGAAGGTAATAGCTACCTTGGGGTCGAACAGGCTGCTAGTAAGTGGGACCGTTCTAAGTCTGATAAGTCGGGTGTACAGGTGGATTTGGCTGTGGCATATAATAGATCGGCTGCTGAGTAGGGTTAACAGGTTGTGCAGGTTGTCCTGGACGAAAAGGTTGACCTGGATGTGCAGGTTGCCCTGGTTGAACAAGTTGGCCTTCTGAACAAGTTGTCCTGGTTGAACAGGTTGACCCAGTTAATGAAGGACACTAGGCTACCCCATCTGAGCAAGTTGGCCTGATGGTGGGAGAGGGCTAGCTTGTTCTTGATAAGCAGGTTGACCTCTGACAGGACCCTAAGATGGTCGTGGCTGTGCAACATTTTGACCAATTGGAAAATGAAGTTGTTGAGGTTGCACCAATGGTTGAGAAGGATGGGTTTTCCCGCCAGGACTATACAACGGTCCCGGTTGATACCCTGGTTTCCCTGCCGATCCTTGAGGTTGCCCTAGTTGGACTAGAGGGTGAGGCTGTAGAGGTTGACCTTAAGGATTGTAAGACTTCCCTTGCGGACCATAAAACAATCCCTACTGGACTGAAGGTTGTCCCTGTAAGGGTTGTCCTTGTGAGTCATATGCATAACCTAGCTGGGCCGAAGGTTTTCCCTGAAAGGGTTGTCCTTGTTGGCCGGACGCATATCCTTTCTGAAACAAAGGCTATCCCTGAAGGTTTTTCCCTTGTTGATTAGAAGGTTTCCCGGGTTGGGTAGATAGAAAACCATTAATATACTGATAAGCCTCATGAGTAGGAAAACGAAGAGGGTTGCCTTGCTCATCATGTTGATATGGAAATGCATAGATCAGGGAACTATCCAGTCCATAATGGGAAAATTAAGGATGGTTAAGATCCTGGGAGGATTGACCAACCTCGGAGATTGACAATTGTAAAGATAGCTGATACTCCTCAGGATAAATATTCTCTAGAATAGAAAAAGGTATATAAATATCTTCAGGAAATGATGAGGTCCTAGTTGAATGAGTAGTGACAGTAGGCATAGACATAGCCACATAGACAGTAGGTCTAACAGGTACTGATGTAACAAAAGGAGATGTTGTGAGAGGCGTCGATGGAGACATCCCCAACATGGGGATGGTCGGCCTCATGGATGGAGTCGATACTTTGATAGAGGCAATAGCATCCATGACTTGACTTAAAGACCTATATCCAGTTGGGAGTGAAGGACCAGGTGAATACATAACAGAATTTTTGGGGACTTCTTCGGGAAAAAGTTGGTATCCTTCACCAGAAGTAGGAATTCCCTCACTAGGAGAAGGACTAGATGAGTCCATATCTGACCCTACCGTAAGATCTTCTAAAAGATGATGGGGACTAGGAGGTATAATAGCAGCCAAAAAAATCAATCCCGATGTAAGAGGAGGGAAGTGTTCCCATACTCAAAATCCAAACCAAGCGTTGGACAAGGGCCAATTGAAGTCAACTAGTCCTCCAAAGGGAATTTTTGATATAATCGGTCCCCCATCGGGAAACTCAGATACAATGGGTTGTTGATACTCAATAGAGGACTGGGAGACCTCTGATGAATCGTATGTGTAAGAACTACTAGTAGAAGAAACTAAGGGTTCCGCCACTGTGACTGTAACGAAAAGAGGAAGAGATCAAAACAAAGAAATGCAGGCAAAAACCAAGGCAATAACAATAGACTGAAAAATCAATCTCTAAATGGGTATGTGATCATAGGTGATTAATTTTACCACATTGAAACTGGAAATTTTATTGTTTCATGTTTTAAGAGTCTAGAAACGAGTAAAATATGACTCTATCACTTTCAGTTTGGAAACAAGCATGAAAGGACAAGCCCTTGATGATATTTTCAAATTTAGTGAGTTAGTAAGATCAAAATGACTGCTTTGGTAATCTAGGAAAATGGATGTACCAGATATCCATGGACTGCCATATACACCTTGGTAAAAATGAAAGAGAAATCAACCAAGGACTTGACGCACATGCAGGTAATCTCCCTAAATGTTGTGTCTGGTGTATCACAGGTAAAAGGCGGTAGATTAGGCTTCCTATAGATAAAGGATTGCAACCTAATGGGTTCTCCCTTTATATACGTGACGGTAGAGGGAGCACAATTCCGTACTAGCACTGTCATACCCAGATGGCGAGTGATAGCTGCTAGGCTTAAAGATGCCGAAACACGTTTCTACCTTAAACTACTAGATGTTCTGTTAATGTTTCAATTTTTCCTTAGGTTAATTCATTAAATTTTAAAGTTGATCTTCAATTTACGTTTCAATTTCAAGGCCCTATCAAATGTTGGATCTCATAAAACCTATAAATGCAAACTACAAGCCACAAAATGTCGTTTTCTTCGATGAAGATCTATCTACAGGAGAGTTGAGAGCTTTTCAAATGACAACAAAATGAACACACAAAAGCATCCACTATTGTTTCCAATGCAAGGTAATGAAACTAGAAAACTTCTCTCTAGAGTTATATAACACTAGTAATGCGAAAGAGCTTTCAATTTTCACTAGGCTAATCAAAATGAAAAAGATTTTATTTTTGTATTTTTCAATATTTTAGAGCAAAATGCACTAAATGAATGAAAAACTAATGAAAACACCAATTCAAAAAATGACTAAGAGAGAGCTGAAACAAACAAGTTCACTCAATCCAAACACACACAATCAAGACTCAAACCGATGACGAAATCCCTCAAAGCAAAGAAGAATCTCGAAAGAGACTCAAACAAACCGTGTAATCTAGGCTTGGAGTAACAAAAAGAGAAATTGAAAGAAAGAAAGCACAATCACTCAATTAACACAATGATTCAATGGGATTGAACAAGAAAAATGCAGAGAAGAAAAAACAAAATTGATCGGGCAAGCAAGGACCCAAAATTCCCATAGGAGGCTCAGCACACTGAAGCACCTAGAAGCCCTAGGGATAAAATACAAAACTGACAGTAAAGGGCAAACAACAGGAGGACAAGGGCCAAACATAGCAAAAAATGACTCCAAGGCATTCAATCAATCAGAAAAATGACACCAGGACCAGAACTCAAGCTCAGAGAGGCCAATAGAAAGAAAACCCTAACACCAAGCAGAGTTGGTGTGCCTGTTTTGTTGTAATCTATGCCAAAAAGGCATTGGTGCGAGGGCCTAACTAGAAACAAGCACCAGCTAGCGCGACTATTAGGGAAAAAATTGTGCCAATCGATTTTACCCTAGAAAAATGATGAAAATGGACAAACAGAGATTGCATTTCGTTTTTTGGGGGCTGAAAAAGGGTTTAACACTAAGGAAGGTGAAGCAGAAAAGAAAATAAATAAATAAAAAGACAAAAACAACCAAAAGAGGAAGGAATCACTCCCACTGAATCCCCAGTTGAGTCACCAAATTTTTGAGGACGTAAATCCTCTTTGCTGATAGAGGCAATCCCACTAGCCCTAGTTTGGGTCTAGCAACAATCAAATCATGCAATGACGTTGGTTCCTAGTTACAAGAAAGACAAATATCACGATAATTAGCCTACCTCGAATCCCACAGTGCTGTTGTCGATGAAGAAGTGATGATCCTCATCCCTAGCCTGATAGATCACAATCCTTCCATTCGTCACGTCTGGACACCTATACACATGTAGAGAAATGACAACATACAACATAGTACTTAAAGCATGTAACTATATATCAGTCAGAGAAGATATAATGCATTGCATCACATTTAAGAGTAAACACAAGAATGGAACCAAAATCAGAGTCGCTTATATTATAAATAAAAAAAGCGAGATTACAACCAAATTCTCTGACTCTATGATCTTCCTTCAACAGGGCTTGTAGTGGAGTGTGTCTCAACAAAGCCTGTCGGGAATCTGGACAAAGCTCTCTCTCTTACGGGATTCTCTTTGGCTTAGCTCTCAATACTTGCCCAGCTATAGTTTCCTTCCTACACGTTCAGCTAGCTTGCTAATGGAGAGGGCAAGCTTTTTTAGATGCAGGAAGGGAAGTTGGGATCCCTATAATCATGGGATAGGTCCTATCTCTTAGGAAGGTTCCTGAGAGGTGGAAAGCCACTTCCTATACATGGAGATCCAGAGCCAAACCACTCAACTCCTTTTGATTATTCATTCTAAAGTTTTTTAGAATCAAACTTCTGCCATTTATTTTTAAAAAACATCCCTTAATAAGATTGCCACAAGTGAAACACAGGGACAGAGCGCCAGTTGGTGCACCCTCTAGTGTGGATTTCCCCCATTGGCACAAGAGATGAACTGGCTAGTCTCGGAAAGGATAAAACATCTAATTTTAGGGTTTCTTAGAGGAAATTTTCTTTAGGAGAATGTTTTTCCTTATGCAAGAGGATGTCATGAAGGTGTTTTCAGGACATTTTACTATTCACAAGTCACGGGAAAATTCCTCCAATGTACATGACAAGGGATTGCAGGGATGGTGACAAAATGTTGTGTAACAAAGGGACCAAATGAAGAATAGGCTACACGAATGTGTACAAGGCACTCGACCGGTCACAACTCAGTGAATTTGATACTGCTACCCTTAATTGAAATATCCCAACCTGAACGAATTCCATCATGTGCCCTCACACGTCGCACCCGACCGAACGAAGGCACAAAGGAGAAAATGGAAAATGGGCCACAAGAACATACATAGGCACCCGCATGGTCACAACTTAGAAAATTTTATATGGCCGCCCTCAAACAAAATGACCTGAGTCGAACATGTTTCATCATGCGCCCTCACATGGTGCAACATGGCCTACTTGACTGAACGAAGGCACAAAGGAGAAAACTACAAATGGGCCACTATAATTACCATAAGGAACCTAGGCTGTCACAATTTAGAAAATTCGATATGGCCGCTCTCAAACAAAAGGACCCAACCAGATCGCGTTTCATCAGGCGCCCTCACACGAAGCACTTGACCAAACAAAGGCATAGGGGATAAAAAAACAAATGGGCTACAAAAATGTGAACAAGACACTTAGGTTCTCACAACTTAGAAAATTTGATATGGTCACCCTCAAACGAAATGACCTGACCCAAATGCGTTTCATCGGGCGTCGTCAAAGCAAACAAACTGACCCGAACATGTTTCATTAGGCGCCCTCACATGATGCAGCAAAACCTGCCCCACTGAACGAAGGCAGAAGGGATCAAATGGATAACGGTTCGCACAAACGTGCACAACGCACCTGGTTAGTCACAACTTAGCAAATTTGATACGATGAACCTAAAAAAAAATGACCCGACCTGAACGGATTTCATCTGGCGCCCTCGCATGGCATGACACGGCGTGCCTGACCAAACAAAGGCACATGGGAGAAAATGTCAAACGAGATGCATGAACTTGCACAATGCACTTGGGCGGTCATAACTTATAAAATCTCATCCAGCTATCCTAAAAGGAAACGACCTGACCATAACGTGTTTCATCGGGCGCCCTCACACGGCATACCCGACCTAACAAAGGCATAAGGGAGAAAACGACAAACAAGATGCACACATGTGCACAATGAACCTGATGGTGTCAACTTAGAAAGTTTTATACAGCTACACTCAAATGACATTAACCAACCCGGACACGTTTGATCGAATGCCCTCACACGGTGGGACAAGGCACGCCAAACTAAACAAAGGTAAAAGAGAGAAAACGGAAAACTAGTCACACAAACGTGCACAAGGCACTCAGTTGGTAACAACTTAGCAAATTTGATATGACCGCGCTCAAACAAAACTACCCGACCTGAACGCGTTTCATCAGGCGCCCTCCCACAGCATGACACGGTGCACCCGGTGGAACGAAGGCACCAGGGAGAAAATGACAAACAGGCTGCACAGAAGTTCACAAGGAACCTGGATAGTCACAAGTTAGCAAATTTGACATAGCCTCCCTCAAACAAAATCAAACGAAATAACCCGACCGGAAAATGTTTCGTCGGGTGCCCTCACAAAACATGAAACGATGCACCCGACTGAATGGAGGTACAAGGGAGAAAATGAAAAATGGGCTGCATGAACATGCATAGGGCACTCAAGCAGTCACAACTTAGTAAATTTGATACGATTACCCTTAAATGGAATGACCTGACCCGAACGCGTTTCATCAGGCGCCCTCACATGTCACACCCAATTGAATGAAGGCACAAGGGATAAAATGGAAAGCAGGCCACACAAATGTGCACAAGGCACTTAGGCAGTCACTACTTATCAAATTTTATATGGCCGCCCTCAAATGAAATGACCTGACCCAAACGCATTTCACCAGGCACCCTCACACGACGTGACACAGTCTGCCCAATTGAACGAAGGCACAAAGTGGAAAACTAAAAACGGGCCACTCGAACAAGCACAAGGCACCTGGGTGGTCATAATTTAAAAAATTTGATACGGCCACCCTCAAACAAAATGACTCGACCCAAACGTTTTTCATCAAGCACCCTCACACGATGCGACATGGCCTGCCCAACTGAACGAAGGAAGAAGGGATAAGAAAACAAATGGGACACACGAACATGCACAAGGCACTCAAGTGTTCATAACTTAGCAAATTTGATACGACCGCCCTCAAACTAAATGAACTGATCTAAATGTGTTTCATCAGGCACACTCAAACGAAAAAACTTGACCTGAACGTGTTTCATTAGGCACCCTCACACGAAACCACCCAACCTGAAAAATGGTTCACACGAATGTGCACAAGGCACCTAAGCAGTCACAACTTAGAAAATTTTATATGACCACCCACAAACGAAATCACCCAACCTGAACACGTTTTATCGAGCGCCCTCACACGGCGTGACACCGTGCGTCCGACCGAATGAAACCACAAGGGAGATAATATAAAATGGGCTGCACAAATGTGCACAAGGTACCCAGGTGGTCACAACTTATAAAATTTGATACCGCCACCCTCAAACGAAACGACCCATCTCGAACACGTTTCATCGGGCACCCTAACATGATGTGACATGACACATCTAATCGAATGAAGGAACAAGAGAGAAAATGGAAAAAAGGCCACACAAAATTTTAAAAGGCACCCGAGCGATCACAACTTAGCAAATTTGATACAACCGCCCTCAAACAAAACGACCCAACCCAAACTTGTTTCATCAGGCGCCCTCACACGGCGTGACACGACATGCCCAACCGAACGAAGGCATAAGGAATAAAATGGAAAATGAACTGCATGAATGTGCACAAGGCACTCGGGCAGTCACAACTTAGAAAATTTGATACGGCCGCCCTCAAACAAAATGACCCGACCCGAACAAATTTCATCGATTTCCCTCACATGGCGTGACACAGGGAGCCTCACCAAATGAAGGAAAAATGAAGAAAAATGCAAACGAGCCACGTGAACATGCACCAGACATCCAGGTGGTCACAACATAGAAAATTTGATATGACCGTCCTCAGAAAAAATGACCCGACCCAAATGAATTTCATCGGACACCATCAGACGACGTGACACGACGCACCCAACCAAATGAAGGCACAAGGGAGAAAATGGAAATCATGCTGCACAAACATGCACAAGGCACCCTGGTGGTCACAACTTAGAAAATTTTATATGACCGCCCTCAAGCAAAACAAACTGACTCGAAAGTGTTTCATCGGGTGCCCTCACATAGCGCGACACGGCCTGCTCAACCAAACGAAGGCACAAGGGAGAAAAAGGAAAATGGGGTGCATGAATGTGTATAAGGCACCCAGGAAGTCACAACCTAGAAAATTTGATACTGCCACCATCAAACGAAATGACCTAACCTGAACACATTTCATCGAGTGCCCTCACACGGTGCGACACAATGCGCGTTGCACCCAACTGAATGAAGGCAAAAGGGATCAAATGACAAAAGGGCCGCACAAAAGTGCACAAGGCACCTGAGTGGTCACAACTTAGCAAATTTGATATGACTTCCCTAAAAAGAAATGACCCAACCCAAACATGTTTCATCGAGTGCCCTTAAAGGAAACAACCCAAACCAAACATGTTTCATCTAGCACCCTTGAACAAAATGACCTAACCTGAACAGGTTTCTTCGGGTGCCCTCAAACAAAATGATGCAACTCGAACGCATTTCATTAGGCGGTCATAACTTAGAAAATTTGATACGACTGCACTGAAATGAAACAACCCGGTCTAAACGCGTTTCATTGGGTTCCCTCACACATCACAACATGGGGCGCCCAACCAAACGAAGGCACAAGGGAGCAAATGGAAAATAGGCCACACAAATGTTGACAAGGTACCTGAATGATCACAAATTATCAAATTTGATATGACTACCCTTAAACAAAACGACCCAACTTGAACGTGTTTCATTGAGCACTCTCACACGATGTGATAGGGTGCGCTCAAGGGATGAAAGGAAAAAGGAAGCAAATGGAAAACGGGTCACACGACCATGCACAAGGCACCCGGGCAGTAAGAACTTACCAAATTTGATATGGTTGCACGCAAAAGAAACATCACGACCCGAATGCATTTCATTGGGAGCCCTCTCATGGTACAACACAGCACACCCGCCTGAACATAAGCACAAGGAAGAAAATGGCAAATTGGTAATAAGAACGTGCACAAGGCATCTGGACGGTCACAAGTTAGAAAATTTGATACAGCCACCCTCAAACTAAATGACCCCACACGAAAGCATTTCATCAGGTGGCCTCACATGGCATGACACGACGCACTCAACCAAACCGAGGCACAAGGGAGAAAATTCCAAATGGACTACACGAACATGCACAAGGCCCTTTGGCGGTCACAACTTAGTGAATTTGATTCGGCTACCCTAAAAAAAATGACGTGACCTAATTTCATTTCATCAGGCGCCCTCACATAGTGCACCCGACCGAACAAAGGCCCAAGGGAGAAAATGAAAAACAGGCCACATGAACATGCACAAGGCTACCGGGTGATCACAATTTAGCAAATTTTATATGGCCACCCTCAAACGAAATGACCCAAACCCAACTCATTTCATTGGGTGCCCTCACACGGCACGACACGACCCGCCTGATCGAATGAAGCCACAAGGGAGAAAACTACAAACGTGTTGTACGAACTAGCACAAGTCACCCTGGCGGTCACAAATTAGATAATTTGATATGGTCACCCTTAAACAAAACAACTCAACCCTAATGCATTTCATCGGGCGCCCTCACATGGCGCGACATGGCACGCCTGACTGAATGAAGGCACAAGGGAGAAAATGGAAAACGAGTCACACGAACGTGCAAAAGGAAATCAAGGTGGTCAGAACTTAGCAAATTTGATACTGCTACCCTCAAACGAAACAACCTGACCTGAAAACATTTCCTCGAGTGCCCTCAAATGAAACAACCCAACCCGAATGCATTTCATTGGGTGCCCTCACACGATGTGCCCCACTGAACGAAGGCACAAGGGAGAAAATGGAAAACGGGCCACACGAATGTGCACAAGGCACCTGGGAAGTCATAACTTTGAAAATTTGATATGACTGCCCTCAAACAAAATGACCCAACCTGAACACGTTTCATCGGGCACCCTCACATAGCATGACATGCCGCGCCCGACCGAATGAAGGCACAAGGGAGAAAATGGAAAAACGGTCGCACTAACATGCAAAAGGCACCCAAACACTCACAACTTACCAAATTTGATACGGCAACCCTGGAATGAAATGACCCAAACCAAACGTGTTTCATCGGGCGCCCTCACACAGCATGACACAATGCACCAAACTGAATGAATGCACAAAAGAGAAAACAAAAAATGGGCCACAGGAACGTGCACAAGGCACCTGGGCAGTCACAACTTAGCAAATTTGATACAACCACCCTCAAACAAAATGACCCAACATGAATGCGTTTCATCGGGTACCCTCACACGGCGTGACATGATGCGCTCGAAGGCACAAGGGATAAAACAGAAAATGGACCACACAAATGTGCACTAGGCACTCGGGCAGTCACAACTTAGAAAATTTGATACGACCTCCCTAAAACGTAATGACCCAACTTGAACGAATTTCATCGAGTGCCTTCACATGACGTGACATGGTGTGCTCGTCCAAATGAAGGAAAAAGGAGGAATATGAAAAACGAGCCACACAAACGTGCACAAGGCACCCTGGCAACCATAACTTAGCAAATTTGATACGACCGTCCTCAAACATAAGGACCCGAATCGAACGCATTTCATCAGGTGCCCTCACTTAGCATGACATAGTGCACCCAACTGAACGAAGGCTCAAGGTATAAAATGCCAAATAGGTCGCACAAATGTGAACAAGGCACCTGGGTGGTCACAACTTAGAAAATTTGATATGGCCACCCTCAAACGAAATG
The DNA here is from genome assembly GCA_034641835.2 of Pinus albicaulis. Taxonomy (NCBI): domain Eukaryota; kingdom Viridiplantae; phylum Streptophyta; class Pinopsida; order Pinales; family Pinaceae; genus Pinus; species Pinus albicaulis. The sequence continues at coordinate 828,875,588 of CM076580.1, forward strand.
ACCCAACACGAACATGTTTCATCGGGTGCCCTCGCACAGCGCGACACGGCCTACCCAACCAAATGAAGGCACAAGGGAGAAAATGACAAATGGGCCACACGAACATGAAAAAGGCACCCAGGTAGGTCACAGCCTAGCAAATTTGATATGACCGCCCTCAAATGAAATGTCCTGACCAAATGCATTTCATTGAGTGCCCTCACATGATGTGACACGATGTGCTTGACTAAAGCAAAGAAAAATGGAACAAATGAGAAATGGGTCACACGAACATGCACAAGGCACCCGGGTGGCCGCAACTTATCAAATTTGATACAACCACCCTAAAAAAAAATGATCCAACCCAAACACATTTCATTTGGTGCCCTCAAATGAAACGACCCAACCCGAATGCGTTTCATCTGGTGCTCTCAAAAAAAATTACCAGACCCAAATAGATTTCATTGGGTGCCCTTAAACGAAACGACCCGACCTAAAAATGTTTCATCGAGTGCCCTCACGCGGCACAACATGATGCGTCGGACCGAATGAAGGCACAAGGGAGAGGACAACAAATGGGTCACATGAACGTTCACAAGGAACCTTTGCATTCATAAGTTAGCAAATTTCATATAGATGCCCTAAAACAAAAGGACTCGAACTGAACGCGTTTCATCGAGCACCCTCACATAGCTCGCCCGACCGAACGAAGGCACAAGGGAGAAAATGGAAAATGGGCCACATGAACAAGAATAAGCCACCCGGGTGGTCACAGCTTAGCAAATTTGATACAGCCTCCCTCAAATGAAACAACCCAACCTGAATGTGTTTCATCGGGCGCCCTTACACAACGCGACACGTCATGCCCAACTGAATGAATGCACAAGGGAGAAAAGGACAAATGGGTTGCACGAACATGTACAAGGCACTCAAGCGGTCAAAACTTATCAAATTTGATATGATCACCCTCAAACAAAATGACTCAACCTGAATGAATCTCATCGAGTGCCCTCACACAGTGCGACATGATGTGCCCTACCGAACTTGTTTCCTTGGGTGCCCTCACACAGCCTGACTCGACCTGACCTGAATGTGTTTCCTTGGCCTCCCTCACACAACCCGACCCAAAAAAATTTCCTTGCACACCCTCACATGACCATGACATGAACATGTTTCCTTGGGCATCCTGACATGACCTGACCAAACCCAACACGAACTTGATTCCTTGGGTGCCCTCACACGACCTGATCTAACCCGACCCGAACGCGTTTTCTTGGGCTCCCTCACATTGCACAAACCGACCCGACCGAACGAAGGCATAAGGGACAAAACAGAAAATAGACTGCATTAACATACATAAGGCACATGGGCGGTCACAACTTAGAATTTTCCTTGGGCGCCCTCACATGACCCGACCCAAATGTGTTTCCTTGGGCGCCTTCACAGGGCACAGCCCAACCCACCAGAATGAAGTCACAATGGACAAAATGAGAAATGGGTTGCACAAACATGCACAAGGCACATGGGAAGTCACAACTTAGCACCTTTTATATGGCCTCCCTCACATGACTCGACTCAAGCCGACCCAAACACATTTCCTTGGGTGTCATCACATGACACGACGTGACCCACTCAAACGAATGCACGAGGAAGCAAATGGGAAACAGGTCTCACAAACATGCACAAGGAACACAGGTGGTCACAAATTATCATTTTTTATATAGCCACCCTCACATGACCCAACACAATGTGACTCGAACGCATTTCCGCGGGCACCCTCACACAACTCGACCCGACCCGACCCTACCCGACCCGCCTGAATGCTTTTCCCTGGGCACCCTCACATGACACGACTCAACCTAACCTAACCCACCTGAATGCATTTCCTTGGGTTCCGTCACACAACACGACTCGACCTGACCCACATGAATGTGTTTCCTTGGGCCTCCTCACATGGCATGGTCGGACCTGACCCGAACTGCTCGAACGAAGGCATAATGGATCAAATGGAAAAAAGGTCACATGAACATGCATAAGGGCAGTCACAAATTATCAATTTTGATACAACCTCCCTAACACGACCCAACCCAACCTGGCCTAAACCTGTTTCCTTGGGCGCCCTCACACGGCATGACCCAACCTGCCTAAAGAAAGGAACAAGGGAGAAAATGGGAAACAGGTCACACGAATGTGCAAAAGGCACACAACCAGTCACAACTTAGCATTTTTTATACGGCCGGCCTCAAATGACCTGACTCAACATGACCCTACCTGACCTCCCTGAACATGTTTCGCTGAGTGCCCTCACATGACACGACCTGACATGACCTGACTCGCTCGAATGTATTTCCTTGGGTGCCCTAATAAGAAATGACCTGACCTGACCCACCCAAAAAAATTTCCTACTGTGCCCTGATACGGCACGACCCAAGCCGACCGGCTTGAACTTTTTCCCTTGGGTGCCAACACACGACTTGACCCGAAGGTGTTTCCTTAGGCGTCCTCACACAACCTGACCCACTCAAACATGTCTCCTTGGGAGCCCTTACACTGCATGACCTGACTTAAATGTGTTTCCTTAAGCACCCTTACATGACCCAACTTGACCCGCCCGAACGAAGGCAAGAGGGAGAAAATGACAAACGAGTTGCACGAAAATGCATAAGGAACAAGGGTGGTAACAACTTAGAATTTTTTATATGGCCTCCCTCACATGACCCAACCCGACCTGAATCAAAAGTGTTTCGTTAGGCTCCCTCCCACAACATGAACTGACATGCCTGAACAAAGGCACGAGGGAGAAAAAGTAAAATATGTCGCACGAACATGCACAAGGCACACATGCAGTCATAACATAGCATTCTTAACACGTCTGCCATCACACAACCTGACCTGCCCAAATGCATGACCTGACCTGCTCAAACACATGACTCGACCCACCTGAACATACGATGTGAACGACATGACCCAGCCCACCCAAATGCACGACACCACCTACCTAAGCGTGCAACCCGAACAATAGGACTTGACCCACCCAAATGCACGACTTGACCTGCCCTAATGACACTACCCTAACCACATGAACTGAACCACCTGAATGTGCACAAGGAACACCCACAATCACCACTTATCGTTTTTGGCATGGCTGCCCTCACATGACACGACCCAACTGGATCGACCCAAACGAGTTTCCTTGGGTGCCCTCACATGAGTGAAGCACTAGCACCACTACCACTTCATGACAGATGGTATCAGATCTCAATTTAGGGCAAGTTGAGCTTTGTTTAGATTTAGTATTGAAGCAAGAATACAATGATAGGGCTACAACTGGTATTGAAGCTTGGACATTATATTGGTTGGTCTCAGTGAAACATTGGCAAGGGCAAGACATTGGTCAGGGTCAAATATGCATAACAAGAAATGAAAATTTCGGAAGAATGTCAAGGGAGGATATTTCAGACCTTCTACAAGTTGAGATTTTTGTCACTTCATCGATTGTCCTTCATCACATTTCCACCGAATGCTTCCAATGCCCTCGGTTATTGTCCTTGACTCGTGGGTCTTACATACTCCCCCACTTAAAATAAGACTATCATCCTCAATAGTGCTACCATCATCTTCACATCATATCGTCGCAATATTCGTCGCAATGTATCATTTCACAATATCATCGTGTAAACCATCATGGTTCATGTCTAACATATCCAAGGGAAATATATCCTCAATCCATGATCATCAACACATCCATCAAAATCACCACGTGTTATACCATCGTGGGAAGTCAATATCTTCATCATGGCAACATGCTACTACAACATATATAGTGTCAACCCATCATATATCATCAATATGATGTGAATCTCTTCATTGATTACTCCAAATTTTCACACTGCTATAGCCCTCATAAATCAAAATAGTTGGGTGATCAGTCCAACCATACTTTCTCAGCACGAGAATGCACATCCTCATACCCTACATTAGTTGTTCCTCTCACATGTTGTCACATCCATCAACTCAATCAAGAATCCACCCAATATGAGTGTAAAGTAAGCCATTTATAGGTCCATGAAGTTCCCTTCATCTCATCCGCAACATGATGTCCATACAGCAAGCCATCTCTAGCTGAAATGTTTTTCCCATGATGCCAAAATCCATGTGATTTTCAAAAGACAATCAAAACTATCAAGCATCATACATGCTTGAAAGGTCCTCCTCAAATCAATTCAAGAACATCATCTCAACAATGTGCCATATTCAAGTCCATGAAGCTGTGTTCATCCCATCTGTAATATGCATCGAACATGCCCAACAAATTTAAGTCAAGAAGGCTCAACCCATGCCCAAGTGTATACCACCAAGGCATCTCATCACTGCATCTCCATCAAGCTCCAAAGTGTCCTGTTCATCATCTCCATCAAGTGACTCCTCACAAACACACCCCATAAATGTGCTCAAAGGTATGCATCCCATAATGCATCAAAACCAAGACCAATCTCAATCTCAGCTCCTCAGTGAACCAGATACTGCAAGATCATTGTAGTATGAAGCCTGCAATGAATGCAACTCCATCATGAACTCCCATACATCATTCTATCTAAAGCGTTGGAAAGCATACTTGTATTGGCCATGAGTGCCACCACAAGTTTTTATCACCCCACAAGTCATATGAATGTGCTCATAGGATGCTCATAGATTTCTCATCCAATCAATGTCTTCTTTCTCAAAGTGAACATCATCCATCGGTCCATCTATAAGAGATCTCCATGTAGCACCAACAATTGATCCTGCTCAACATCCTGCTTGAAACCCCTCCATGATTCTCATAAGTGGCACCTAGTAGCTGCACTTGCATAATGTCTTCACATAATGTCCTCCCATGCCCTCATGTCAATATATATGACTTTGGCTTCCCATGTGTCCATCAAGAGTAGACTCGTCTCAACTCTAGTAATCATCATGTGTATAGTGTATTAAGTGCCCTCGGCCACTTCTACCATCATCTTCATGAGTACTTCCTTCAAGGCTTCTCCCCCACTAAAGGTTAACCAAGAGTTCCTTCTTGGTTGTAAGCCATGAAGAAGTCTACCCAAACAATGTGCCCTACCACCAAGGCATTCCATAAGTCATGTCAGGAACCTAGCTAATTTCCATGTGGCTAAGCATGACCCATATTCATCAAAAATATCATCAAGTTCCACCATTGTCACGGGCATTTGAACCTACTAGAGTGAGGTCACAAATTTCCCTATCAGTGTCTGCAACAAAAAATTCTCGTTGCTTCTCCAATGTACAAGGTTCCATCATAGTCATCCATGGAAAGGTGCTCCATGATATTGGAAAATAAGTCATCTTCTTGCTCATCCCTGCATATAGTATATCTCCCAAATGCTTAATTGAAACACAATTCATATGTTCATGAAGGAACCAGACTCAACCTTGCCCTAAACATTGTTTTGCACACCCCTTGTGGAAGGAACCTGACTCCACCTGTGGGTGAACGCTGAACGATTTTTTACCCGACTTGACCTAGACTTCGTTGGCTTCGCCATCCACATTTGACCTTCACTCTAGCTCACAACATACATTGAAAATGGTGGAATCAGAAATATGTGGATGTCCTCCTTGCTTTACTTTATCATCCATCGCACATCCTCCTTTTATATGTGAATTTTCCCACACATTACTTCCATGGGTGGGGCTTGACCCATATAAGGATGGCCCACTAAATGCCCATAAAGCTTTGGTTATGATGTGAAATTTCCTCGTTAATGTCGAAATTCCACCATGGCCAGTTTATAAACCTCCACGCCAACACTTATCCATTTTTGGATGCATTTACGCATGTTGATCCTAAACGTCGCACGATCACTATGATAATGTTGCATAATAGGTGAATGATGTTTTCATCCCTCAGTGTGGCCATCTAACCTTTCATTATGGTTTTCATGCTTCATCAAGCATCATTCATTGCATTTAAATTCAATTCTTCCAATTCTCTTGGTCTTCATCCTTGATTCATGGGTCTTACAGGGGCAGTTTCCATCGGGACATATGTATAATTGGGTGGTGTCCATTGAGCAGGGACATGGAAACCTTAGATTTCACACAGTTGGGCTTATGTTTTCATGGAAGGGTGAGGAAACCCAACCTTCCTTGCTCTTGGATGGCTTCCATCGTGACGAGGCATGAAAACCCCAAGTTTCGGAGACAAACTAGGGAAGCGGTTTCAATCGCGCTAGAAATGGAAGTCCCAAGTGTGCCAGACTTGGGCAGTTCTTTGTCATGTCACGTAATGGAAACCACGAGTTTCATAAACTTGGGTGATTTCTAACGTGCTAGGACATGGAAACCAAAGTTCCTTGCACCAATTTCGTGGTTTTCATTGGGGAGGGAGATGGAAACTGCAAGTTTCCTAGAATTAGGTTGTTTCCCTCATGAAACGAAATAGAAGCCCAAATGTTTTGCAGACATGGGAAATTCTCCATCGTGCCACAACATGGAAACCGAGCTCCCCACACCAAGGCCACAGTTTTTATTTTGGCGACACATGGAAATCCCTAAGTTTCCCAAAATTGGGCAGTTTCCATCGTGTTGCAAAAAATGGGAACCCCCGAGATCCGCAGACTCCAGCGACGGTTTTTTTCATGCCATGACATGGAAACTTGAAGTTTCCCATACTTGGGTGGAAATTTTAGCCATGGTGAGGCAAGGGAACGCCAATTTTTTCATACTTGGGAAGTAGTTTCCATCACGTTGCGGCATGGAACCCCGAAGTTCCCCATGCTGGGATTGCGGTTTCCATCACAGCGAGACACTGGAACCCAAACTTTCCTAGTCTTGGGAAATTTCAGCCATGCCACGAAATGGAAACCCCAAGTTTCTCGAACTTGGGTTAGTTGCTCATCGTGTGGTGAAATGGAAACCCCAGGTTTCATTGACTTGGGCAGTGGTTTTGTATGCAGCACGACATTGAAAAAACCCCGAGTTCCCTATAGGCTTGGGCCGTCGTTTTCAAGAACCACCAGTACCCTAGACTCAGGTGGCGATTTCAATCATCATGGAAACACCAAGTTCCCCAAACTAGGGATTCTACAAAATCCTCGAGTTTCTATTATGCCATAAAATATGGAAGCCTATGGTTTCTATCAGGGGTGGGACAATGAAACCCCAAGTTTCCCAGGCTTGGGTGCAACCCTCCTCCATGTGCCATGAAATCAAATACCCAATCCCCATGTTCCCCAGACTTGGGTGATAGTCTTGCCTGTGACGCGATATGGAAACCCAAATTTCCCCACTGTGTTTCCCTCAAGCATGCGGGAGGACACGGAAACCCAAAGTTCCACAAGCTTGGGCTAGTTTTATGTCATGCCGCAAAATGGAAGCACACTGGCTGTGTTCCTAGGACTTTCACGACAGAGCTTTTTTCCATGCCATGACATGTAACCACCAACCAAAAGTTCCAAATACTGTCGATCTCTCTCATAGTCATGGCATGGAAACCCAAAATTTCCGCCCCAAGAAAGAAATGCATTTTTGAGATGCAAACAAAATAAATGATGTTTGAATGAAGGATGGGGGAAAAAAGGTACAACAATAATAGTTAACCAAATTTTGAATAAAGTGACAAGAGCGAAGCTCCGAATCGAGCTGACCAAGGGCTGAATCTCAGTGGATCGTGGTAGCAATTCCACTCTACCACTTACAGTACCCCATCACGTATTTAAGGCATCTACAAAGGATTCTTCTCAACGATTGTTTAATATTGAAATTCAAAGTTTCCCCAACCATGATACTTCATGATCACGGTTAGAAAATGACACAGGCCCCTGGGGGCGACAAAGCCATGCCCCTACTACGGGTTGAGATACAGTTGAAGAGTGATATGCATCACTCCTAGCATGGATTTTGACTTAGAGGCATTCAGTCATAATCCAACACATGGTAGCTTTGCACCATTATCTTTTCAACCAAGCGCGATGACCAATTGTGTGAATCAATGGTTCCTCTCATACTAAGTTGAATTAATATTATGGTGTGGTTCATCAGTAGGGTAAAACTAACCTGTCTCATGACAGCCTAAACCTAGCTCGCGTTCCCTATTGGTGGGTGAACAATCCAACACTTGGTGAATTCTGCTTCACAACGATAGGAAGGGCCGACATCGAAGGATCAGAAAGCAACGTTTCTATGAATGCTTGGATGCCACAAGGAAATTATTCTTGTGGTAACTTTTCTAACACCTCTAGCTTCAAATTATGAAAGTATAAAGGATCGATAGGCCACGCATTCATGGTTTGTATTCGTACGAAAAATAAAAATCAAATGAGATTTTACGATTTTTTTGCACATGAGATTTATATTCTCGTTGAGCTTGTCGTAGGACACCTGCGTTATCTTTTAACAGATGTGCCACCCTAGCCAAACTCCCCACCTGAAAATGTCTTCCTCCCAGATCGACCCGCAGAAACATGCCTTAATGCCAAAAATAAGGGTACTGCCACATCTCCACCCCACAAAATAAGTAAAATAACGTTAAAAGTAGTGGTATTTCACTTGCACCAAAAATGGCTCCCACTTATTCTACACCTCTCAAGTCATTTCACAATGTCAGACTAGGGTCAAGCTCAACAGGGTCTTCTTTCCCTACTGATTCTTCCAAGACCGTTCCCTTAGCTATGGTTTTTCTAGATAGTAGATAGAGATAGTGGGAATCTCATTAATCCATTCATGTGCGTCACTAATTATATGACGAGGAATTTGACTACCTTAAGAGAGTCATAGTAACTCCCGTAGTTTAACTGCTCTTGTTTTAATTTCTTCACTTTAAAATTCAGAGGACTAGGATAAAATCACATTGCGTCAGCATCCATGGGGACCATTGCAATGATTTATTTTAATTAAACAGTAGGATTCCCCTTGTGCGTACCAGTTCTATGTCGACTGTTCAATGCCTAGGGAGAATCCCCTGCAAGGGGGCATTCTATGCCCATAGCCCAATTAGCACGCGACTTCCCACCCTCACCATGAGAGCATCTCGGGCAGACTACTAGCAACCCATAAATTGAGGGTGCAGGCCCCTAGGCCCAGCCCTGAGAGCCAATCCCTTTCCCGAAGTTACGGATCTATTTTTCCGACTTCGCTTACCTACATTGTTCTATTGACCAGCAGTTTTTCATCTTGGAGACTTAATGCAGTTATGAGTACGAATGGGCAAGAATGCTACTCGGTCCTCCATATTTTCAAGGGCTGACAAGGGTGCACCGACACCACAAGACGTGTGGTGCCCTTCCAACATATGGACCTTATCTCTGAGTGAATCAGTTCTAGGGTGGGAAAGATGTTAAAAATAAAATATAACTCTTCCCGGGGCCCCCAACAACATCTCTAGATTTCCTAACGTTATTGTTGAGCCTCAAAATTGTGCTTTCCTTCACCTCATTTTACCTCATTTTCCCTTGTCCATTGCTATCTTAGATCCAATTGATCAGTGAATATAGTTAAAATTACTTCTAGAGTGATTTACATGGCTGACTTGCTAAATTTTTTGATTTTTGTCATTGTAAAGCGTTTTGACCGGAACTAGCTGCAGAATGCAGACATTCCGTAGCTAACCGGTGATTCTGCAGCTGCCTTCATGTTTGAGTATGTTCTAGGTGGCCTCTTGATAAAAACCACATATGGGCATGATCCACGTCATGTCTACATTGTTTGTTGCTCATCATGGAGGAAGAAATGAATTCTGGGTATGGTTTTGAACGTGGGAACACATTTAGGAAGGAAGATTTCTATTAGGACTGTCTCAGTCCAGATGTCTTTTCCTCTTCATGCAACCACTTCAAAGAGTCCTAACGTGATTCTGATAAGGAAAGACAGTGTTCCTGAATTGTTGCAAGTATTGTTATGTGCATTTTCTTTATAAACACTCGGGAGACCGAGAGCTATGTTAGAGATTTTATGTTAGATTTGATGTTAGATTTTGTTTAGACTCTGTGCTACATTTCTGAAGACGCAGAGTGTTATGTTCAAACTATTTCATCTTTAATGGAGCAGACCGTGTCGTTTTGAAAGCGTGATTTAATTTGGAGTTGAATTCCGTCAGGTGGTAGAGGGCCCCTGCCTCTTGCATGGATTTATTTTTGCGTAAATTAGATAAGTCTTCTAGCTGCCTTTACGTTTTGCATTTGAATTAATAGTTTTTCTAATTAGCTACTGTAGTCGTGCTCGTTCTAACTCTTCCACAAGAAGAAACTCTTCCAAAAGACTATAATGATGAATGGGAAAATGACTATAGTACTGTAGGATTAGAAGTTGAATTCATAGTTGTTTTTAACTAGCTACTGTAGTTATATTCATTCTAACTCTTCCACAAGAAGACACTCTTCCAAAAGATTATAATGATGAATGATGAATAGCTATAGTACTGTAGGATTTAGTTGTAGTTTTTGCTGTTCACTATCACAGTTACACTTGTTCTCATCACTCTTCCACAAGAAGAAACTCTTCCAAGAAATCCTTAAGAAGTTCAAGACATGACCGTGATAATGAATGATTTAGTTGTGTGTTTGTACTAAGTATCATCTCTGTTCTTGCTCTTAAACGCTTGCCCAAGACATCATAATGACGATTAGGATATGGATATGATATCTTAGTTTTTCATTTGCTTTCAGTCCTTTATATTTGCATTTACATCCAATTACACAGTCAGAATTGTTCTAACTCTTCCAAAAGAAGGAACTCTTCCAAAATATCAATAATGATGGACAAAAAGATTGTGTAATTTCATAGAATAATGCATGGTAGTTTAGTTAGAATGCTCCGGAGTTTAATTGCGCTTAACTCATGTTCAGTTGCTTTGTTTCAAGTTTGATGATGACTTATAGTTCAACATTGTTTTAGATTAGTGGCATCTTAAGTTCATTTTTAGATTAACTCATTGCACTTGCACTTCATATTCAAATTGTCATCCATTGCACAATAGATTACTTCAGTTGTTAGGATTAACAAGATAGCCTTCATTATTCACAAACCTATTCTTGTTCTAAAATCCATAATTGATCTATAACCATATGAACAGAAGACAACATCATTTTAGGCCTGAAGTACCTCTGCAATTTCCTCATCATTTTATAAACAGAGCTCTTCCTCAAAAGACTACTTTGGAAAGAAATCAATAACTCTTGAATAAAGGTTTTGTGACATTCAATTAAATTGCAGAATAGAGATAAGAACTAGTTCTAGAATAGAAGATCTTATGATGATAACAATGTTTTTCCTCTAAATATGTTTCAAATCTCTAATCAAGGACAAAATATTGCACCATTGTAAGTTAGTTATTTCATTGTTTATTTAAAGGATTTGCATACTTAGTGATCATTTCTTAAGTTTAGTTTGTGTTTTGAATCATTTGTTTGAAAGTCATTATCAAGCTTTGCTTTTATTTAGTCATAGTTTAGATTTAATTTTGCTTCAGTGTGCCCAATTGCATTTGCCATTTGTCATTCCATCAATTAGGCTTAACTCTGTTTTTAATCACCAGCTTCTTTCCACTAGCTTTCTAGGCATTTTTCCTGCAAACATCAAACCACCAAAAGACCAAAAACATCATAAATCATCACAAAAGACCAAAAACATCACAAAACACTACATACAATGCATTAGGAAACAAGCACCTAGGTACATATAGTACACTTCACTTCAGCAGTTTACAAATCCTGGTTGACAATTAAATGAGCTCAGTTTAGGAGACTAGATTGAGACCAAACAGTTGTCACTCACCGCCCTGTCCTAAGATCTATACTAGGGCTTGATCCATAGAAGCTCACACTCAAATTTTATCAAAGAACCCTCCATCCTCCTACTCATCGAAGCCGAGCAATTTCTCTGATGGTCGAGTATAGGTTGTGCACTTCAGTGCCATCCATTTTCAGGGCTATTTGATTTGGTAGGTGAGTTGTTACACACTCCTTAGTGGATTTTGACTTCCATGACCACTGTCCTGCTATCTTAATCAACCAAAACCATTTGTGGGATCTAGGTTAGTGTGCAATTCGACACCGTAACTCAAATTTCCATTCATCTCGCATTGCCAGTTCTTCTTACCAAAAATGGCCGACATGGAGCTCTCGATTCAATGACACATCTTAATGGAGCATCCACACCCTCTTACATATTTAAATTTTGAGAATAGTTTGAGGGTGTTATGCCTCCGATGCCTCTAATCATTTACTTTACCTGATAAAATTCACGTGTGAGATCCAGCTATCCTGAGGTAAAATTTGGAGGAAACTAGCTACTAGATAGTTTGATTAGCCTTTCAGCCCTATACCCAAGTTAGATGAACTATTTTCACATCGTTATCACTACAATCCTCCACCAAATTTTCCTCTAGCTTCACCCTGCTCAGGCATAATTCACCATCTTTAGGGTCCCAACATGTTTTCTTGCACTCGAACCCTTCGCATAAGTTCAAGGTCAGTCAATGATGCACCCCCCCTAGAGAGGGGATCTCACCCATCAACGTCCTTTCACCTCGTATATTTTCAAACCCACCCACTCACACACATGTTAGACTAATTTTTCCATGTTTAAATATGGGTCGAATGGAAAGCCCACTGACAAACACCATGATTGCGCAAGTGCACACGACTCACCACAAGGGCGCATGCTTCATTCCTCAACTGCTGCAACAGGAAACCGACAGGTGGTACTCTTCCTGTGCTTGTTATGATGCAGTATCCCGTGTTAGTTTTCACCTCAATTTGAGTGGCAGACCAGCTTGACCCATTCCACTTCTGACCGATAAGCATCGACAACCTGCATTCGATTCCCTCCCGAAAATTTCAAGCACTCTTTAACTCTCTTTTCAAATTCCTTTTCATCTTTCCCTCATGATACTTGCCCTCTATCATTCCCTCGCCTGTAGTTAGCCTTGGAAGTAATTTACCACCCAATTAGGGTTTCATTCTGAAATAACCCGACTCGCCAAAAATGTCGTGTGAAGCAGCAGGGTCCCAACCTGATGGAGCTATCACCCTCTCAAGCACCCCCTTCCAAAGGACTTGGCCCAGGTCCGCCATTGAGGACACTTATACAAACTACATTTTAGGCGACACTATCACCTGATTTTCATGTTGGGCTCTTCCCAGTTCACTCGCCGCTACTAGGGTAATCCTTGTAAGTTTATTTTCCTCCACTTAATTATATGCTTAAACTCAGCGGGTGTCCTTTCCTTAGTTGTGGTTGCAAGTTGGAGCTAAATATTCCCTATCTAATTGGAGGAAAATGGAGAGCAAAGCAAGTTCCAAGGATGCCACACAAAGATCAAATTAGTGAATGATAAGTGCCCAACCAAGGGCACAAGATCACTTCTTGCCAACGCACGCCACGAAACATTTTCTGCCACATTTCATCCAACTACACCGCATTGGGCACGGACAAACAGCTCTGATACTACCTAACATATTGCAAGGATATTTTTTGATTGGTATACGATGCCTAGATAGATGTGCCCTCAACCGAAACCTCGTGCGCAAATTGCATTCAAAAAATTGATGATTCATGAGATTCTACAATTCACACTAAGTATCGTATTTCTCTACTTTCTTCATCATAACAAGAGCCGAGATATCCGTTTCCGAGTGTAATTTCCATGTGTTACCAAAAAATTGTGCCCCCACGAGAAATGGTTAAAATCCAAACCAACGTGCAATGCATCGCAACAAGAAACAAGCCCCCTTCCCCCTTAAGGCAACGACACTCCATAACCCACTCACTAAAGGGAAGGCTCAAACAAGATCCCTGGACCCAATGCATTTGAAAAAATGGGGGAATTTTAAGGAATAGTGATCGAGAAGGACTAGGGTGGCCAACCCAGGAGCTCCCACTGCTTTTCATCCTTCTAGAAGACCCAACCACAACAGTTCCCCCCTTTCTCCATAAATTTTCTACGAGTCGACAAGAGGAAGGGAAGGGGAAAAAACTAACATATATGCATATATAAAATCTCAAGTAGACAAATAGGAAGATCTTTCCAAACCCTGTGCCTTTTCAAAAAGGGTATAATTGTAAAGAACGATGACCGAGAAGGACTAGGGTGGCCACCCTAATACTCACACTTATTTTCATCCTTCAAGAACATCAAACCACTACAACTCCCCATTTTGTCTCCATAAATCTAGGGGCTGCAATGCGAAAAGTAAGAAAAACACATCAAATAAAGAGAAACAAAATTTTCCACTCACTCAAAGGAGGAGGCTCAAATAGAAAACAAACTTCCTCAGCCTTGTGCCCTCACAAAAGTGGGGGAATCACAAGGAATGGTGATCGGGAAGGACTAGGGTGGCTACCTTGAGAGCTCACACTACCTTACATTGTCTTCAAATGTCAATCCTCAATGATTCACCCTTTTCTCCATAAAGCTAGGGTCTAGAAGGAGGAAGGGAAAAAATCAATGCGAAAAAAGAAAAGAAAAGAAAAAGAGAGCCAAAACATGGCTGCCAGTAGAGAACATGAGACTTAAAAACAAAACAAGCTTTCAAGGCCCCATTCCCTCACAAAAATGGTTGAAACTGCACAAATTGGCAATCGTGAAGGACTAAGGTGGCCACCCTAGGAGCTCGCACTACTTTTTCATCCTTCCAAAAATGGAAATCCGCAACAATTCCCCCTTTTCTCTATAAATTTAGGGACCAAAACGACTCATAAGGGAATGCTAAAACACATTACAATATTTCCAAGCCATGTGCCTTAGCAAAAAGGGGGGAACTGCAAGGTTTTGTAGCTCTAGAGACAACCTTGAGTTGCAAAATACCAGTGCCTAGGACATCCTAAAAATTAGAGGTTGAATGTGAAAAAATGTTTGAAATGCCTATGACAAAATCTAGAATAAGAGAACAATGGTTTTGGTGGTCCACGGATTGATAAGACCTTGGAGTTGACTCATATGAATTCCTTATACTGTGATAAGGCACAAGAGGCTTCAAGGCTTGGTGGCTTTTAAATGGGCCAAGTATAAAACAATGAACAAAAATCTTAAAATATGCAGAGGTGTTGAGAGAGAATGGAGGAGGAACCCATGGGAGACAGGCTTAAGATATTTAAAAATATTTCCCCTATGTACTAAGAGGAAATGAATATGAATGAGATATGGAAAAAAATAGAGGTTCATGGAACATGAACTAAGGGAGTGTAGAAGGATTAATACATGAGAATTAAAACCTAAGTGTTATACAAATACAAATTCATGAATAAAATTACAGATCACCGGCAGCTAAATTACATGAACCATCAAAGCAGAATAGCATGAAAGATGATTACAAATGAAGAGGAGAATATTGATAAGAAAAGAAAACAAATACATACTACTCATTACTCCATCTAGAATCCAAATATCAGCTATGTATTATATTGAGTTCAAACAACTCTCCCAAATATGTATTTCAGAGCATAGGGAGCACACTCATACAAAACTATAGAAAAATTCTTGCAAAATTCCAGAACCTTTGTTTCATATAATAAATCCCTAAATATAGAGTTCTCCCAGAGGGTTTATGATCATATATTCTGTCAATGATCGCCCCACACAGGTGAAATCAAAATGTCCTAACAAACTATTTGAGCATGCTTCAAGAAATCACTCCTGCAATGGAAAAATCAAAACATAAATGGGTAAAATTAGGATTTACCAAAAAAAAATCATTATCTAATAGTAAAATAAGAAAAAATAGTTATCGACAAAGGCCAAATTCCATAATCTTCAAAGGAGTGACAAGAAGTGGTAAATGGTTTTGACTACATTATGTAATTCCATATGCTATTTGGCATCCTCCACTCTCTTACTCTCATGATTTCCACTTGTTATTTCGAAACAACTGGTTGTGTTGTGCATATTGAATTCTTTGGTGGGGATCTCTTAGAGGGACTACGTAACCTTTGATTGAGTGATTTTCAAATGAAATACTTGTATTGAATCTGAAAACCAGGATCCTGATTCTAGAGAGGGTCCTAAGCGGTAATCGGTATCAAAGAGAGGGTGTGCGAAATGAAAAGACAAAGGCATGTGGAGGAGAGGGTGGTAATGGAAACCTCCTATTCCAAATGCCCCCCCAAATAGTTAAAGTTCGAAGGCTGGGGGGGAGGTACGAAATGTGTTAAGGACCATCAGATGTATTGGGGTGGAGTGGAAGTGAAGGCGTGATGGTGAAAGTCATTTACATTGAAGTGAGAAAAAAACAAGCCACAGGGGGTTATTTATGACATGGAAAAGTGGTAGGACTTGTGCCCACAAAGTTCATATAGCAAGATTTACTTGGAAGAAACTGGTGGTAAATATTAAAAGTTGCATGGAGAGATGTGCAATGGTGGGGAAGGTGATGTGGAGGGGAGGTGGAACCCAACTGCAGCTCGCAGATCATAAATCTTAACAATAAACAAAGGATGTAAACTTTAAAGGATGCAAAGTGCGAAGCGCGAGCAGGAGGTTGGGGATGTGGTAGGGGAAATTGGGACATGCCTACGTAACACATAGAAAAATTTAGCATTTGGAGAATCTGGTAAACTCTTAAAATTGCGAAGTGTTGTTTGCACTGAATGGAGGATGATATGTCCGGGAGCAGTAGAGCCCACTCCAATCAGTGGGGTTATGATATGTAATATGCATTGGATACAGTTGTGGAGTGGATGGGTGGAGATATTACAGTGGGTCCAATCGCAATGCAACTAAAACAAAAAAATTTGTGGGAACTTAAGCGGTAAGTTATAAACTATGTGATATGTGTCATGCGACACGCTAGATGCTGCAAAGTGCGAAAAAATGAAGGGTAAGAAAAATGCAGAAAATAAGGTTTTGCATCAGAAATTGGGTGATGTAGAAAGTGTGGATGGGTCCCACCAAGTCACATCAGTGGCAAGATAAGTTTTGGTAAGTCTTCAGGATGTAAAAGTTAAGACTTGCGGGGAGCAGGGTTGCAAATGAAGAAACGTAGCACGAGACGTTAGAAAAGGGAAAGTAAAGGGTAAGAGAGGGTTAATGAGAGTAAAGAGGAAAAATGAGATGGAGGGGGGAAATTAAGTTTGATCACCATTAAACCTTATCAGCCAAATTTTCCCCTTTCTACTGAACTAGGAAGTAGATTGATTCCCTTGAAGCTCTTTGACAATCAAGACTTTCCTTCCTTTCTGCTTCTCCCCTTTGTGTGTTGTCACAGACCAACATTGGCTCCATCTAGGGACAATGTGTTGCTCTTAAGTGTGTTAATAGCCCACAGACCTGAATGCCTATGATTTATTGCGTACATGGAGTCGCAAATGCACACTGATTAGACAATTTTTTATACCAACGGTCAAGTGGAGAAAAAATGGAAGATGAAATGGGAGTGAAAATGAAATGGAGTACAGTGGAATGATATATACAATGAGCTATATTATCCCTCATCAATGATGAAAGTAAAACATGAGGAACTACCCATTTATGAGCGCCTTAAGTATATTTCCTTCTAAATTCTCCACCGTGAAAGTATTGTTTCCTTTGTCGTCTGCTACCCTGACTGGAGGGGGTTGAAATTTGCATGTTTCCCTTTGTGTGCTTGCCTAATGTCCCATCACAACACCAAATCCCCAAATTCGATTTCTCTATATTTAGGTCTTTGGTCAAATAATCCTTTCATTTTTTCTTGATACCCTAGTAGACTGAGGCTTGTTCCCAAGTTTCATTCAACTCCACCAACTGATTCATTCTGTGGATGAGGTAATTTGGCTCCTCCTTACTTTCTTGTAAGAATCACGCCATAGGTAATGCAAGCTGAATTGGGAAGATCACAGGTCTTCCATACACTAGCTCATAAGGGGACTTCCCTATGGATCCTTTAGTGGTGATGCGATTTTCCTAGAGTGCGAACTTGAGCTGAGAGTCCCAGTTCTTTTGATTTTCATTGATGGTATTCTTCATAATTCTCATCAATGTCTTGTTAGATGATTTTCCCAGTCCATTTCCCAATGAGTATTATGCAATGGAGTGTCACAACAAGATGTTGTAACGCTGACAAAAATTTACAAATTTGGATGAATTGAATGCCTTGACATTATCTGTAATGATTTTAGCTTTGCATCCAAACCTAGCTATTATGTTCTCCTCCAAGACCTTTATCACCACTGAATTTTTAGCATTTCTTGTGGGCACGACTTCTACCCACTTGGTGAAGTAATCTATAGTAGTGGGAATCCATCGATGTTGATTGCTATAGGCTAGGTGAATATCTCCTTAGAAATCAATTCTCTACTGCCTAAAAGGTTCTTTAACATGTATTGGTATCAACAGGAGAGGTGAATAACTTTTATTTTCAGCAAATTCCCGACACTTCTCGCAGGCACGAAAACAAGCATGTAGATAACCAAACAGTTTAGACTAGAAGAAACCTGCCCTCAGGATCTTGTGTGCAATGGATTGCCAGCTATAATTTATGCCACGTATCCCTTCATGGAATTTAACTATCACTTGGTATACTTCCTTCTTTGTTAAAGACAATTGTAGGATCCCAGCTAAGTCCTTCCAATAAAGTCATCCATTTTCCATGATATACTTTTGAGACTTCAGTCTTAAGGGGAAGTACTTGGCCTTATCATAGCTTGGGGGACATCTAAGAATTAAAATATATTCCACTATGTATTTATACCATGGGGAGAAAAGGTACTTCACATGTGTTTTTTGAGTGGAAGATTCTATGCCTTGAGGTGCACATGTGTCCTCCTGTGCCTCTCCTCCTGTCATAGACATATTTATCCCCAGAGCTTAAAAGTTGGATTCAGATAAGATTCTGGCCAGCCCTTAGCCTTTAATGAGCTTGGTAGGATTTTTATCCAGTTCATACTCCTGAATATTGTCTATCCACTTGCCCCTTCTTCCTTCAATGTCGCCTTGTACCAAGATATCTTTCAACACTGCTGTGGGAATATAGGCGGTTATGGTAGACTGTAACACATACACCCAGAAAAAATTTAGAGATTTGACCAAGGCATAAGCTTGCTTCTCTAGGATATCATATTTCAGCTCGGCATCTGACAGGACTTGGTTGAAAAACACAATGGGCTTCTCATGTCGTTCGACATTTTTGTGTAAAAGTGTTGCAGCTATTACGTGAGTAGATGCGAAACAAAAGATCATGAATGACTTCCCATAATATAGACCGGCCAGCACTAGAGCCTCTAAAAAGGCCTATTTGATCCTGATTAAGGTGTCCCTAGATTCAACAGTCCATCTAACTTCACTATTATTCTTTAGCATCCGAGTGATGTTGTGGAAAATCTTGGTATAGTTGGGAATGAACCTTCTGAGGAAATTTATTCTTCCCAGGAACACTTGTATCTCCTTCTTGTTTCTTGGTAGGGGGATGCCATCTATCACCTTTACCCTCGTTGGACCGATCTTCACTCCCTCCTTAGTTACTATGTGCCCCATTAACTTTCCTTCCTCCAAGGAAAACATGGATTTCTCATGATTCAGGGAGAAACCATAACTGCAAAAAATTTCAAAGGTTCTGCGAAGGTGCTCAACATGTTCAACGAAAATATTTGAAATGACAATGATGTCAACCAGGTAAATCACCATAATTTTTTCTTTCACTCCTATGAAATAAATTTTCATCGCACGCTGAAATGTAGTGCTGGAATTTATCAAGCCAAAGGGCATTCAGGTGTACATGAAGGTCCCCAAGGCATGTTGAATGTCGTCTTATTTTGGTCTTCGGGGAGCACTGCCACTTGATTATATCTTGAGAAGCCATCCATCATGGAGGTGCGGGAGGATCAAACCACTTTGTGAAGGATGTGGTCCATTTTGGGAGGGGATATTTGTCCTTGAGAAAGGCTCTTTTCAGATTAAGAAAGTCCATGCAGAGTCTGATTTCACCATTCGTCTTCCTTATCGACACCAGGTTCGACACTCACTTAGAGTATCTTAAAGGGAAAATGATCTTGTATTGCAAAAAATTCTTTATTTCCTTCTCAATAGCTGGGAGGAGAAGGGGGTTGATCTATCTCAGCTTCTACTTATGATGCTTCACATCTTCTTTTACAGGTATTTTATGTTGTATAATATCTATTTCAAAAGTCTTCAGATCCTGTTATGACCAGGCGAAGAAATATTTATATGATTGGAACAGACTGAGATACTGACCTTGATATTCTTCTGGAACACCTTTTGATAGCTTCACCATCTTTGGATATTATTTTTTCCAAACATTAACATCCCTGACAAGCTCATTGAGGGTCATTTTTGATGGGATTTACTGGGATGTCATTTTTTTCAAACAATATCTCCAATGCCACAAGCCCCCTAAGTATGACATTCCCTTTTCATTGCAAAATGCAGCGCCCATCCAATTTCTCTTCCCACCTAGTTTTGTATTCTTCATTGTCATCCTCTAAGACTGAATTGATAACCATATTTGAAAATTCACCTACCGTTTCCATGAAGTGTTGTACCTACTCTTGATCTTCAAAGGCTTTCTAATGCTTTATATTAACCGAAATAGAAGCGTGGTACTTCACTTCTACTTCATATTTGAGCAAAGGATTTTGCAAGGGGAAAAAATTACTAGCAGCTGTTTGTGCTCAACCTAGTCTCCTAAATTGAGTTCATTTAATTGTCAACCAAGATTGGCAAACTGCTGAAGTGAAGTGCATTGTTTGTGCCTAGGTGTTTGTTTCCTAATGCATTGTGTTTAGTGTTTTATGATGTTTTTGGTATTTTATGATGATTTATGATTTTTTTGGTCTTTTGATGGTTTTTATGTTCACAAGGAAAATGACTAAAAAGCTAGTGGAAAGAAGCTACTGGTTAAAAACAGAGTGAAGCCTAATTGGTTGATGACAAATGACAAATGAAAATGCAAATACTGAAACAGAATCAAACCTAAACTATGACTAAGAAGAATACAAAGCTTGATAATGACTTCAAGAAAATGAATCAAAACATAAACTTAACTTGTCCAATTCTTTCATCAAAGGTATTTTGGGAGAGCTTGAGAAATGGTCAGCTAAGTATACAAATTCTCCTAAATAAAAAATTAAACAATCAGCTTATAATGATAAAACATTTTATCCATGATTAAAGATTTGTTGAAACATATTTGGAGAAAAATATTGTTAACATCATAAGATCTCTACTCTAAGACTAGCTCCTAATTCTATTCTGCAACTTAGTTTAACATCACTAAACCTTATTCAAAAGTTATATATTTATTTTTAAAGTAGTCTTTTGAGGAAAGGATTTGTTTATGAAGAAGTTGAAAAAGTACTTCATGCCTTGAGATGATATTGTCTTCTGTTCAGATGGTTATGAGTCAATTATGGATTTGGAATAGAAAGAGATTTTGTAAATAATGAAGGCCATATTGTTTAAGTTTAAAAGCTAATGTAATCTAATATGCAATGGATGAAAACTAAATGTGGAATAAAAATACAATGAGCTAAGCTAAAACTGAACAAAGATGTCACTAGTCTAAAACAGTGCTGAACTAACAAGCCATTATCAAACTTGAAACAAAATAACAGAGCATGAATTAAATGAAATTTGACTCCGGAGTACCCTAACTAAGTTATCATGCATTAATCTATGGGATTCTACAGCCTGTTTTGTCCATCATGAATGGTATTTTGGAAGAGATTGCTAGAAAAATCTTGGCTGTACAATTCAGTGCAAATGCAAACATAAAGACTGAAAGCAATTTAAAAACTAAGACATCACAGCTATCTCCTACCCATCATTATGATATTTTGGAAGAGCGTTTTAAGAGTAAGATCAGCTATTCTACCTAGTGCAAACAAACAACTGAAACGTTCAGTATCACAGTCATGCCTTAGACATCATAAGGATTTTTTGGAAGAGTTTGCTTAGTATAAGTTCAACTGTGATAATGAACAAAAGAAATTACAAATAAATACTACAACACTACAGCCATTTCCCATTCATTATCATGATCTTTTGGAAGAGTTTCTTAGAAAAAATATAGCTCTAGTGGCTAATGAAATCAACTATGAACTCAAACTTCAAAAACGTGAAAACGACTAAGATACTTATCTAGATTACAAAAGTAAAGCCATGCAGGAGGCAGGGGCTCTCTACCACCAGACGGAATCTAACTCAAAATAAACTCAACACGTTCAAAGAAATGTTGTCTTCTTCATTAAAGGAAAATAACTTGAAACAGAGTAGTCTCGGTCTTCAGAAATATAGCAGTCAATACATGAAATCTAAGCAAAATCTAGAGCTTGTATCTCGGTTTCCCGAGTGCTTTTATAACAAATTTACATAACAGAACTTGCAATAATATGAGGATCATTGTCTTTCCTTATCAAAATCGTACTAGGACTCTAAAGATGGCAGCGTAAAGGGAAAAAGGACATCTGGACTAGGATAGTCCTATTAGAAGTCTTCCTCCTTGAATGAGTTCCCACGTACCAAAACCACGTCCAGAATTCGGTTCATTCTTCATGGTGAGCAACGAACAATGAGGACATAATGTGGAATATACCCATGTGTGGATTTTACTGAGAGGACACCTGGAAAATTCTTGAACATGAAGACAGATGCAGAATTTCCGATTAGCTATGGAATGTCTGCATTCTACAACTAGTTCCAGTCAAAATGCATTACAATGACAAAATCACAAAACTTAGCAAGTTAGCCATGTTAATCATTCTAAAAGTAATTTTAACTAATTTCATTGATCATTTGGGTCTGGGATAACAATGGAAAAAGGAAAATGAGGTAATGTAAGATGAAAGAAAGCACAATCTTGGGGCTCAACATACCCCCATTGCTGACTTCTTGCATCTCCTCATGAAACTTATTCCATAAACTCAGATACTTCTGCAAGAACATATAATCCTCTCCTTCTTCTTTGCCTAGAAGTTAAAGGTCTTCTGGGTTTTCTGATGACTAGTTTGAACCTTAAGTTGATAAGTGCCCTGATTAGCTTCTTGTTCCTCTTTTTCAACTTTTCATTAGCCTTTTCCACTTTGTCCATTTGTAGAGATAAGGTTGAGTTCATACTAGTTTTGAGTTTGACTTGTTCCTTGAGAATATCATTCTCAGTTCTGATATGTCTATTAAGTACTTCCAGCTCATACCTATCTCTTCTTAACACATCTATTTCGGATAGTGGAGGACTAGGGGTTCTATCTCTACTCTCTGAAGCTTTCCTTTCCAATGTTTCAACATAGTCATAAACTTCTTGCTGAGCAGGGTCAATTTCAGGGGTTTCTTCATTAAAATCTTCTTCAACATCTTCTTCAATAGATGTTTCCTCATCTTCTATATTTATCACCCTTGTTTGTTTGATCTGAGTTTTCCTTAGTTTCCCCCTGAGTCTATGGCTTCTTCTTGGCTGGGATGATCCCTCTCCTTTTTCTATGGCAGATTTTCTGATTACCCTCTCTTTCTTAAGTTGTCTCTTAATCTGAGTCAACTTCTCAGAGATTATTTCTTCACTACTTTCCTGTACTGTTTTGTCAATTTCAATTTTAGAGGCTCTCCATTTTCTGCTTCTCCTTGTAGGCTGATGTTCAAGTGAGGGCTCTTTTGGTTCCTCAAAGTTATTTCTTACCAAGAAATTATCCCAAGTATCTTTTGTTTTGGCTAAATGGTGTTCAATTAAAATCTTAACCAAGCCATGATGGTATAGAGTTGTCTCTAAGAATTGGACTCTCCTTTGAACACCAGAAGCCATATTTTTTAAGCTTTGAAGCAAGAAATAGGGAAAATTTAACTCTTCCTCCAGAAAATGCATTATCAACCTAATATGGTAAACATAAAATGTGCCATATCTACTTTCACAAGTGATAAATTTTTGTAGAATAAGAAATATGTTTCTCCATTTATTTTTTAATGCAGAACTTGGAATTCCCTTTTTAAACACAGTGACATCCATACCTGGTGATTTTAGGATTTGCTTCCATGATTCATTATGAAATTCTCTGTTTTTAAACCATCTCTCTCCATGTCTAAGCAATCCTGTTGCCTCTGCAATAAAAACCTCTGTGACAGTGAATTTAACATCTCCAACTTCAACCTCGGCTCCTTTGAATGACCTTGCAAATGTTTTAGTGACTTCTTTATGGAAGCCATTAAATTTCTCAAGAAATTGTAGCCATCCTACCTGTTGCAACATTTCTCTACTTTGAGGGTATCCTTCCAGGTATTTTGTGCCCACTGGTTCAGTTCTTACAATGAGGCCCATAATTCCTTCTTCAATCTTCAGATTAGTAATATTTCTGCTCACGAAAACAATAACTTCAACCTTCAAATTGATATACCTCTGGTTCACAGAGATAATGCTTCAATCTTCAAACTGATATATCTCTGCTTATCGGTGACAATGGCTTCAAATTCCACACTGATATATCTCTGCTTCTCGATGACAATGGCTTCAAATTCCACATTGATATACCTCTGCTTCACGGTGATAATGCTTCAATCTCTACTCACGGTGATAGTGGTTTGATATTTCAAACTAATATACCTCTGCTCATGGTGATAGAGATATCTCTGTTTTGCGGAATGAAATGATGAAGGGCTGGCTACAAAATGGAATGATGGAAGTAGTTACGGAATGAGTTAATGAAGTGAGGTGAAGAAAACAAATCAATGAGTGAAAAGACTGCAGAGATTTTTACAACGGATTCAAAAATCATCATTAAATGATTTGGCTGGGTGACGTGAGGAAATCAAACACTTCATCCTTTTTAACCTCTTAAATGATGGTCGGGTATAGAATTTGAAATGAAATATTTTATCCAAAGTTTTGCAGAGGGTATATTTGGCATGATCAATAAAAATAATCAAAACAACTTTTTCGAATGATCCATAACTACACTATACTAAAGTTTTTGTGAAATTCCATTATAACCAGAACTTTTTACCTTTGCTTTTCATTTGCTTTTTGTGGTCTTTGTATACTTTGTTCTCCTCTGGAAGAGTCTTCATAATCCTTCTTGATTCTTCTTATTCATGGATATACTGGATCATCTTGTTGCAATTCAAATGTTTGTTGATCAGTGCCTTCAGGATCTGTAGCTGCAGAATGGCTGCCTGGCTACAGAAAGTCTGATTAGCTGCAGAATATCTGTTTAGCTGCAGAATGTACCTGTGGAGAATTTTAATCATGGAATGGAGTGGTTTGGAATATACATAGAATATTTTATGGAATGAGTGAAGATAGGTGATGAAATATGGTATAATGTAATATGTATGAAGTGAATGATGAAATGGGATGGATTCAATTTATGAAATGGAGTGGAAGAATATAGGAAATGGCCTGCAATCCATGACATGTGTTATTCATTTTGCAGAAAAACATCAAAATTTAAATTTTGATATGGAAATGAGGTGGATGAAGTATGGAATGAGATGAATGAAATATGGAATGAAGTGAAGTATGAATGAATGAATGAAATGGAGTATGGATGGATAAGTGAATGGAATGAAATGAAATGAGATGGATCATAAGTGCAATGGATCTGAACTTATGATTTTGTAACAGCTGCTTGCAGAAACAAAATGGAAAAGTTAGAGTGTCAGAAAGACTCTGATTTTCACCCTATATTTTTTGTATAAACATGCCAATCAGTGATTGGTTTTCATGTTTATACTTTTTTTTTTAAAGAAATGACTTCAGAAAATTTAATCAAGTTGATGAAGAAGAAAGATTCTTCTTCATTAACTTCACATCACTGTTTTCCTGGAACTTCTTGACAAATTCTTCTCTTGAGAGTGGTTTGTGATACAGCTTCAATCTATGACCATTCACAAAAAAAGTGACCTCTTCTTCATCTATTGTCCTGATTTTTACTGCTCCATTGTCAAAAATTTCAACAATTTCATATGGCCCAAGCCAATGTGTTTGAAATTTACCTTGAAAATCCTTGAATTTTGAATCAAACAAGAGAGCCCAGTCACCTTCTTTGAATTTCTCCTCTTTGATGTACTTATCATGCCATCTAGTCCTTTGCTATTGGACTAGACTTTTTTTCTGAACTGCATCTTGTCTGATCTCGTCCAATTCATTAATCTGCTCCAATCTATGCTTTTGTGCCTCCGTTAAATCAAGTCCTAGCTGAACTACCATTTTGAAAGTTTGAATCTGGAACTATATGGGAAACAAAACTTGCTTTCCATAAACAAGTTCACAAGGAGTATGGCCTGTTGTGTTTCTCCATGTAGTTCTATAGGCCCACAGGGCTTCAGGAAGCCTATCTACCCAATCTCTTCTATGTAAATGAACAGTCTTTGTTAGGATTCCTTCAATGACCTTATTAGTAGATTCCACTAGACCATTTTCTTGTGGATGATAAGGAGTAGATTTTCTATGCCTGATTTTGTATCTCTCCATCATTTGTTCCAATAGCCTTGATGTAAATTGAGCTCCTTGATCTGTAACAATTTCCCTTGGGACACCAAAACGAGTAAAAATATCCTCAAAAAGAAAAGTAAATACAGATGCTTCATTAGCAAAAAGTAATGGCTTGGCTTCTACCCATTTGGTAACATACTCAGTGCAAACTAATATATATCTCTTTTGTCTTGATGGAGGACTAATAGGTCCTACAAAATCCAAAGCCCATTTTTCCAAAGGTTCAATATGTACCTGAGGTTGTAATGGCATCTCACCTGTAGGAGAAGGTTTCCCTACCCTTTGGAAACTGTCACACCTTTTGACATACTCTTTAGCATCTTTAAACAAGGATGGCGAATAATATCCTAAATTAAGGATCTTATAGGCTGTCCTCTTATCAGCAAAGTGTCCGCCACAAGGTTCATCATGACATGCTTTGAGAATCTCAGGCATCTCATCTTCCCGAACACATCTCCTAATGATCAAATCTGGACCTATCTTGTATAACTCATTAGCAACCCATGAATATTTTGCACTATCATAAATGATTTTTCTTTTATCTCTTGCATTCATTATTGAAGGAAATTTTCCTGAAACTAAATAATTAGCAATGTCAACAAACCAAGGAGTTTGAGTAGAAATTGCAAAACGATATTCATCAGGAAATTGATCTTCAACTGGAGTGTCATCTTTGATGTTTTAGAGTCTATATAGGAAATCAGCTACTGTGTTTTGTTTTCCAGGCCTATCTAGAATGGTAATGTTGAATTATTGTAAAAGCAATAACCATCTTATGACTCTGCCATTAGTAATTTATTTTTTCATTAAGTATCTAATTGTAGAATGATTAGTGTGAACAAAAGTTTCATAGCCTGTTATATGGTCGGATTCATTTCTTCCTCTTCTATGGCTGGTTCCGGGTGTATATCCTCTTCTTTTTCATTTTCTTCTTCTTCTTCACAATCTATGTAAAATAATTTCTTTTCAGCACACTTATGACCTTTAGTGTATTTGCTATCACAACTGTAGCAAAGCCCTTTTGCTCTTTTTCTTCCAATTGTTGTGGTGTCAACCTTGTAGGTTGTGGAAATCTAGGCATAGCAACACTTCCTTCTTTATAGAATTGAGTGGTAGGCTTCCTTGTCGCCATAATTTTACATTCAACTTTTCTTGCCAACCTGAATGCCTTCTCCAATGAATCAGGTTCCAAAACACGAAATTCATGTTGTATGTTATCCTTTAAAGTGCCTATGAAGAGATCAATCCTGTGTTCCTCTGGAATATCAGTTACCCTTATATTCAAATTTTGGAAGTCCTCAATGTGCTGCCCCACTAAACCCTTTTGTTTGAGATTTATCAATTGGCTAAAGAAGGTGTTGCTCTTTGTATCCTCATAATGTGCTATCATTTCCTCCGTAAAAATTGACCAAGTGACAATTTTTTTACGGGAGCAAAGCCATCGATACCATGCAAATGTATTTTGTTCTAAATGTAAAGTTGCAATGCATACCTTTTGTGTGTTTTGCACATTATGGAGATCAAAATATTGCTCCATCTGTAGTATCCATGTTACAGGATCCTTTCCATCAAACTTCCTCATATCCATTTTTGGAATATGGTGGTTCCTCCCACCAACATTAGAGTTTATGAAATCACGATTAACATTTATTTTGTTCTCATCATGATTTTCCTCTACTATCTTTTCACCATTAGGAAACATTTCTTGTATCAACTTTCCCAAACCTTCGATGTCTACTTTTAGATCTTTCTTCATGTTTTCCATGTTGTCTTTCATTTTTTCATCGATCTTAGCTTCCATGTCATCCATCTTAGCTTCCATGCCCACTTCCATGCCATCCATCTTAGCTTCCAAACCATTCATCTTAGCTTCCACGCCTTTCTTCAAACCATCCATCTTAGTTTTCACGCCTTTCTTCAAAACTTCCATTTCATTTTTTGTTGTTCTTTGCGAGAGCGAAATTTGCTCTTGTAATTTTGATACTAATATATTTTTAATCTTCATCCTTTATGAATCTTAGTGAAACCTTGAAAGGTTAATGGTATTGAATTCTTTTTAGGGGCCATTTTAGAATCCAATACTGATATCTATTCTACAATATGCCCTTGGGATCAATTTAACTTGATTATTTAAACAAGACTTGTGCAATTTGAAAAAAATACACACCTTTTTCTTTCTTTGAGGAGCTCGACATTGAAATTGTAGTATCTCTGTGATTGCAGATCTTCAATATCTGAAATTCAGCACTATAGTAGCCCTCTGAATTTTGTTTTGAATGCCACAGGTATGACCTGATTTGGATTCTCCAAGACAAAGTTGTGTCCAATCTCCCACAATGACCTAATTATGGACTGGTTCAGTAGAGCGAACTTGTACGACTTGCCACGTGTCACTGTTCCATCCTTTGTCTTTGAAATTGATAGCCAATAAACTAAAGTCTGTTTACTTGCAACCACTTTTCGTGGCACTCCAATCTGATGCCCAGAGAGAGAGTTATTGAACTTTTCCCATGATCACCTCTTTGAGATGCAATTCAGGAGCCTGAAAAAGCACTACCTTCCACAGATCATATCTCCAAAAATATTGTGAACCAAGCTCTGAAATTTTTTGACGAATTTCCTCAGGATTTCAGCTACACACCATATGAATTTTAGATTCTGAACCTTCGTAGAAAAAACTTTATAGCGAAAATTTCACGATGACCTGTTTAGGAGCTTGAAAAAAGACCTGACTTCCATAGATGATATCTCCGAAAATATTGCGAACCAAGCTCTGAAATTTTTAGAAAAGCTTCCTCTGGATTTCGGCTTCGCACCCTAAATATTTCAGCTTTTGAAACTTTGTAGAAACAAAGTTATAGCGAAAATTCCACGATGACCTGTTTGGAGCAGAAAAACCCTATAATCCAAAGCTCTGATACCAAATGTTGTGTAACCAACTCCAAAAATAGAAGAAATGAGATATCAATGCCTTAGAAATAAGCCAATTCTAGGGGGCAACCTCCAATACATTACATTAATGAACAATTCTTGGATGATACAATTTACAAAACCTCCTTTCTATATATAGGAGTCACTGGGCCCATAATATAATTCCTAGTGGGCCACAATGTAATCCTAGCCGACCTAACAATAATAATTTAAGAGGGCACAATAATAACAAAATGGGGGTTACAGGGTACGATAATAACAATGAGGGGTTACACTAACAACAATAAGGGACTATACTAGTAATATAGGGACTATGAGCACAATTACCAAAGGAGAAACCCACTGACTATCTGAAATAGGATAGATGAAGTTGACATTTAACAATTTTTGCAATTATTCTTTAACAATCTCCCTAAGATTTGGATTCATCCGTCTTTGAGGTTGTTTGATTGGTTTGCAATTTTCCTCTATATAGATGTGATGAGTGCAAGTCTTGGGGCTTATCCCTTTCATGTCAGTGTATTCCCATGCATATGCAGAAGAATGTCTCTGTAATACTTTGACTAACTCTTCTTGTTGAGATTTTTCTAGGTTCTTGTTTATATTCAAAGTTTTTCCTGGAAATATCTCACTTGTAGAGCTGCCAAATTTATCCATAGAATGAAGAGACATCTGCCTTGATGACAAAAACTCAATATTAGATCCCTCTTGAAATGATTCATGTTTGTGTTCTGGAGAGGATTCAAAGTTTTCTAAAGTATTCAGAATTTGATTATCTTCAATAATTTCTGAAATTGTGAAGAGAGGTTGTAAATATTCTTCATCCTCTATCCATTGAGTGTCATCTAGATCTGTAATTGTCCTAGCTGGAGGATATAAAGTGAATTTCTTAGTTGAACTACCTTCAGAGATGTACATATCACCAAATCTACAACTAATAAAAGCATCAGTTGTAGCCAACCAAGGTCTTCCTAATATAACAGGATGTCCTCCTAGATTATTCTTAGGAGTTAGGATCATGAAATCCACAGGGTACTCCCAAGAATCTAGGGACACTGGAATGTCTTCTATTACCCCATCTGGTTTGATCACAGATATGTCTGCTAATTTTAATAATGTGGGTGTAAAGAGAAGATTAGGAAGTTTCAGTTTATCCATGATTTGTCTACTCATGATATTGATTGTTGCTCCTAAATCAATGAGTGTGTTTTGGATTTCAATTCCATTGATGTGAATTTTAACAACTGGATTTCCTGGGTCAAGATACTTTGGAATAGCAATCTTGCCCATCATAATGTCTTCTATTTTTCCTGCCAGTTGAATTTTCTTTGTTTCTCTTATTCTTTTTCTTGTTTTCTTCATACTCAAATCCTTTATTGTTTTGGCTAAAATTGGAATTTCCTTGATGGCTTGTAATAATGGAATTTTAATGCAATCATTTCTCAGCTCATCTAGGAAATCATAATTAGGCACCATAATTTGTTTTTCTATACCTCTATCAATTTGTAATCTTTATGGAAAGGGAGGTATAGAAGTAGATGTGGATGGTTGCTCTAATACAGGAGTTGAAATTATTGGATCTTTTTGCTTTAATTTTTCAGTGTTTGGGTCTTGAAAAGATGTGTCTTCCTCAAGACTTTTATTCACCCGTAGAGAGTCTTCCTCAGAGTTATCTTGTTCTTGTATGATCACGGAAGGTTTCCTCTTTTCAAGTATTCTTCCAGACCTAAGTTGAACATCACTAAGGTCTAGAGGAGTAATTAAATAAGTTGGAAACTGTTGGCCTTCTATCATGTATGTGTTCTGAGGATTTTTATTATTGGGGTTTGGTATAGGTTGAGCAGGCAATTGATTTGATTTTTGAGGAAATGGTAATGAAAGTAGTTGATTTTGATGTGGTTGGTTCTGATGATGTTGTTGGGGGAGTTTTGGTGAAAATTTTGTTGAGGATTTTGAGGATAAAAATGTGGGTATGGTGGATAGGATGGTGGATACTGATAGTACTGAGAGTATCTTCCAAAGGGATTTTGTGCTCCTTGTGCCCAAGATTGAGATTGATTTTGAAATTGAGGCCAAAGTTGCTGCCAATAATTCCAAGGTGGAGGTTGATTATACATTTGATCATGGAATCCTTGTGTTTGAGGTCCCTACCAAGGTCTTCTAGAGACAAAATTAAGAGATTCTGTGGAATCTGTAGGAGTTTCCTCCTGAAAGACAGCTTTGAGACCAGGAAGAGAAGGACAATTCTTGGTCTCATGTTTTTCAGAACAAATGACACAAGTCTCTACAACTTTTACATCCAAAGGACACTCTCTCAAGGCATGTTTCTTTCTACATTTGGGACAAAAGATTGCCAAGGCATCAGATTCAGCTTTTTGCTTGTTTTGTATCTTAAGGGTGTCTATTTGTTCACTAAGACTCCCTAAGATGTCAGATTTGAAATCATCAAGCATATTTCCTATTTCTGATCTACTTACTGTCCCAGAAGCAGACTTACTTGCCCTTGCAAGAGCAGGATCTCTTGGACCTTTTACAGTTTTAGATTTCCCTCTTGAAAGGTTGATACATAACTCAGATATTTCAGGTAATGTGAGCTTTGATATATCCCCTTTTCCCATCATGTTAAGGATATCCAACCATTCATCCCTAATTGTTTTCAACAAAAGAGCTTTTAAGGTGTCTTGATCTAGGTTTTCCATTTTTGCTCTTTTGATGTTGTAATGAAATCTCTCCAACAAATCTTCCAAGTTTTCATCTTCTTTTTGTACCATCTTAAACACTTCTTCCTTATGATTGATCGGCATACAATAATCCAAATACCTCTCTAGAAATGCTTGTTTCATGTCTTCCCATGTCCTAATAGAACTGTTGATCAAAATCATAAACCACTTCAGTGCTGCTCCTTTCAATGTTGAAGGAAATAATTTAAGTTTTTGAGAATCTTGTAAGTAGTCATAAGTTCTACACAGGATCTCAAATTTGAATAGGAAGGTTTCAGGATCTTCAGTTTTAAGTCCATAGAAGTTTGGAAGGACAGAGGGTGAAATTTTTTTCATGGTTGTATTGGTTTCTTCATCAATTATAGGGAACCCAGAAGAGTTTCCTATTTCTCTTCTACCTCTTCCTCCATCTGCACCTCTACCTCCTTCTCCTCTACCTCCTTCTCCTCTACCTCTACCTCTACCTCCAAATAATGTGTGTTCTCCATTAAAGACTCCTCCTCCCCCTTCTTCTTCCATGATTGACTCTCCTGTGGAAGTGGAAAAGTTTGTGTCCCTAACATGAGTCTTTAGATCTTCTTCTAAGGCAGGTTGAGTGGATGAAGTGGAAGGTTTCTCTAATGGGATATCTGATCATAGGTATTCTAGAAGTCCAGGATCAGTAAAGGATGGAATATGGGTCTGATTTGAAGGTGTACTAGCTCTTGGTCTAGGTGAAACAAGTGGTGTTCTAGGAATCAAATTTCTGTTTCTGCTGCTTATGAATCTACCCCTTGAATCTCTCTCTCTACGCATATAATTTTTTTTGGGAGTTAAGAAACAAAGGTTACCTATTTTTCACTTCCCCGGCAACGGCGCCAAAATGTTTGTGCTCAACCTAGTCTCCTAAATTGAGTTCATTTAATTGTCAACCAGGGTTGGTAAACGGCTGAAGTGAAGTGCATTTTTTGTGCCTAGGTGTTTGTTTCCTAATGCGTTGTGTTTAGTGTTTTATGATGTTTTTGGTATTTTATGATGATTTATGATGTTTTTGGTCTTTTGATGGTTTTTATGTTCACAAGGAAAATGACTAAAAAGCTAGTGGAAAGAAGCTACTGGTTAAAAACAGAGTGAAGCCTAATTGGTTGACGATAAATGACAAATGCAAATGAAAATACTGAAACAGAATCAAACCTAAACTATGACTAAGCATAATACAAAGCTTGATAATGAATTCAATAAAATGAATCAAAACATAAACTTAACTTGTCCAATTCTTTCATCAAAGGTATTTTGGGACAGCTTGAGAAATGGTCAGCTAAGTATACAAATTCTCCTAACTAAAAAATTAAACAATCAGCTTATAATGATACAACATTTTATCCATGATTAAAGATTTTCTGAAACATATTTGGAGAAAAATATTGTTAGCATCAAAAGATCTCTACTCTAAGACTAGCTCCTAATTCTATTCTGCAACTTAGTTTAACATCACTAAACCTTATTCAAAAGTTATAGATTTCTTTTTAAAGTAGTCTTTTGAGGAAAGGCTTTTTTTATGAAGAAGTTGAAAAAGTACTTTAGGCCTTGAGATGATACTGTCTTCTGTTCAGATGGTTATGAGTCAATTATGGATTTGGAACAAAAAGAGATTTTGCAAATAATGAAGGCCGTATTGTTTAAGTTTAACAACTAATGTAATCTAATATGCAATGGATGACAACTAAATGTGGAATAAAAATACAATGAGCTAAGCTAAAACTAAACAAAGATGTCACTAGTCTAAAACAGTGCTGAACTAACAAACCATTATCAAACTTAAAACAAAATAATAGAGCATGAATTGAATGCAATTTGACTCCAGAGTACCCTAACTAAGTTATCATGCATTAATCTATGGGATTCTACAGCCTGTTTTGTCCATCATGAATGGTATTTTGGAAGAGCTTGCTAGAACAATTTTGGCTGTACAATTCGGTGCAAATGCAAACATAAAGACTGAAAGCAATTTAAAAACTAAGACATCACAACTATCTCCTACCCATCATTATGATATTTTGGAAGAGCGTTTTAAGAGTAAGATCAGCTATGCTACTTAGTGCAAACAAACAACTGAAACATTCAGTATCACAGTCATGCCTTAGACATCATAAGGATTTTTTGGAAGAGTTATAGTATAAGTTCAACTGTGATAATGAACAAAAGAAATTACAAATAAATCCTATAACGCTACAGCCATTTCCCATTCATTATCATGATCTTTTGGAAGATTTTCTTATAACAAGTATAGCTATAGTGGCTAATGAAATTAACTATGAACTCAAACTTCAAAAACATGAAAACGACTAAGATACTTATCTAGATTACAAAAGTAAAGTCGTGCAGGAGGCAGGGGCCCTCTACCACCAGACGGAATCTAATTCAAAATCAACTCAACGCGTTCAAAGCAATGATGTCTTCTTCATTAAAGGAAAATAACTTGAAACAGAGTAGTCTCGGTCTTCAGAAATATAGAAGTCAATACATGAAATCCAAGCAAAATCTAGAGCTTGTCTCTCGGTTTCCCGAGTGCTTTTATAACAAATTTACATAACAGAACTTGCAACAATACAAGGATCATTGTCTTTCCTTATCAAAATTGTACTAGGACTCTAAAGATGGCAGCGTAAAGGGAAAAAGGACATCTGGACTAGGACAGTCCTATTAGAAGTCTGCCTCCTTGAATGAGTTCCCACGTACCAAAACCACATCCAGAATTCGGTTCATTCTTCATGGTGAGCAACGAACAATGAGGACATAATGTGGAATATACCCATGTGTGGCTTTTCCTGAGAGGACATCTGGAACATGCTTGAATGTGAAGATAGCTGCAGAATTTCCGGTTAGCTACGGAATGTCTGCATTCTGCAGCTAGTTCCGGTCAAAATGCATTACAATGACAAAATCACAAAACTTAGCAAGTTAGCCATGTTAATCATTCTAAAAGTAATTTAAACTAATTTCATTGATCATTTGGGTCTGGGATAACAATGGTAAAAGGAAAATGAGGTAAAGTAAGATGAAAGAAAGCACAATCTTGGGGCTCAACAGCAGCCATAGCTAGTGAGTCTGCCATTTTGTTTCTATCCCTTGGCATGAACTGAATATTAAATGAAGAAATAAATTGTCGATTAAATCCTATACCTCGTTCCTATAGGCTCTGAGCCATGGGTGTTTAGTTTGGCATTGGTTCTTGAATATTCTCACCACGAGCTTTGAATCTCCAAACACCTTGAGGTTTTTTATGTTCATATTCCATGTTTTCTGCAACCCTAACAGTAGGGCTTCATATTCAGCAAAATTATTTATGGATTTGAATTCCATATTAAAGGGAAGGGGAACCAAGCATCCTTCTTGTGAATTAGCTCCATCAAACTGTAGGGTCCATATCTCATTTTTCTATTTGCTCATAAGATTCGTTTGTATTATAGGAAAAATATTTGTTTCTTGCAGGAAATATTCATCCTCCTCAAGCATAAGAGAAGATAATTAAATATCATTACCATATACTGGAGAATTTATGGAACCATTGGCTTTGGTTACCATTTTCGTGAATCTAGATTCATGGTATAACCTTCTTTCCCCCCCACTGAATACTGGAATAGTGGCATAAGTGAGGTCCAGTTTTATAGACCCTCCAATCTTGGATCCCTAAGATCTAGACAACAACATTCCAAATGGATCAAGGATATTAGCTACAACGATGTCCATCACTACACTTTTGGTCATAATATGGGCCAGGTTTATTGCCAGATCTTTTATCATGTCCAACAACTTTACCCTCTCGAAATCAAAATAATATAGATATTTATAAGGTTTGGTAATCTGCAACCACAACTTCTCCATGACAGAGAATGGAAATAGATTATGTGAATCCCCTAAAGCTAGCATTTAGTTGTGTAGTAACAGGTCATGACTAACTAGATACACATAGAATGGGGGAGACTACCATGGGTCTAAATACTACCATGGGTGTTTCCGCTTGGAGTTTGAGGTTTTCAGGGAGAGGGCCTATGCTATGGGAAACATGAATTGAGACACTTGGGCTTTGTATGAAGGATACTTTAGGAGCTCAATCAGGGGAGCTAGGATCTTCACCTTCTCTAGCTCTTTTTGGAGGTTAAAGGCTGTGGGATATTTTTCTACAATGACTTCTTTGGACTGCTCTTTTGGGTGACCTGGAAGGTTCATGGATACAGAATATGACTTCTGTTATGTGAGAGGATCAAAACCTTGCTTTGTGGAAGTGGACATATTGGATTTATGATATGAAAATTATTCTAAAGGCTTATTCCCCTTTCTGGTAGAACTAGAAGGGGTATGCTCTCTTGGTATTGATTCTTTGTTTTGTTCTTGAATTCAAGTTCTCTTTCTAGAGGACCTGAGGTCATACTTCTTATGGATTTTAGCTTTCATGAAGTCCAAAAACTTCCTGTTGTAATTATTAATATCCTGATCCTCTGGGGGTACTTCCTTCCCTTATAGTTCTTTTTGTAGGGTTATTTCCCCTTCTTCATCTTCTGAATAAGAAAATAATTAATATTATTGGTTGTTAGTTACTTCCTTGTCTTGTCCCTCCATTTCCCCTTCTAAGTATAGAGGAGGTTGGATGTGATGTTGTTGCTCCTTCCTTTCCCATTGTAGAAATTGTAGAGGGGGCTTCCTGTATTGGGGATTAAACCCATAGTTTGGAATCATTTGGTTAGGGTGAGGAGAGGGATTATTAGGCTCCAATTCAAGCTTTACTAGCCTATTTGAGAGGTTCTTGAGCATCCTATTCATTTCTTCAATTATGTACTTCTATGAGTCCCTCTCCTAATTAGAAGTAGAAGCCTCCTCCCCGCTCTTTCTTCTTGATTCATGTTCTATCTTCCCTTTCAATATACCAGTAAAATAAAAATTTTATTCCACCTCTAGTGCATTATTCTGGATCTAATCGAGAGATATGGACTTTATTTCTCTCAAGATGAATCGAAACTCAGGTTTGAAAGCTTCTGTGAAAACCACCTTAGCAGCTTCTTGGGGGGTCTTTATCTTGGCAGGGAGATTGTAATAGAGCTTATTGAACCTTTTTATAAATTTCATTACATCCTAGTTGTGTCTCTTTTTAAGAGTGTTGAACTCTTTGAGGACATATGCATGGTCCATCTTCTCTCCCCATTTTAGTGTGAAGAAATTATACATTTCTTCCAAAGTGGGGACTACATTATTGGCAAGATATTTGAACCACTTTCAATAATCTCCATCAAAGGATTAGACGAAAAGCCTCAACACCACATCTAGGTGCTCCACGTTCACATTCTCAGTGAAGGCGTAGAAGTATTCAATATGTTTCTACGTAGAAGTGGTATATTCCCTGGTAAACCAAGGCAAAAGCTTTAGATAATCTTGAGACATGTCATTCATAACTTAAGGTAAAGCCAATGGAGCATATTTGTTGAGGAGGGAACCAGGTAAAACCATGAGGGGTAGTGGTGGTAAGTTCTGAGGATAATTTGGTTGTGGTATGACAGGTGTATGTTGAGTAGAGGTTTGGATATTTATCTATAATGAGCTATGAAGTGTTGTAACTTCTTTGACTTCTTCAGCCTCTGGAGTAGGATGCAAAAGAGGCTAAGAAATATCAACATATTTGGCATCGTATTTTATGTCGAAACTAGCTAAAGCAGAGGCTTCTCGAGGGTACTCAATTACATGGGTTGTGGATCCAAAACCATAGATATCAACTTTTTGTGAAGAGTAAGGAAAATATTCAAGAGAAAATGAGGTAGGTTAGCTTGGATGGGCTAATTTTCCCTCTATATTCTCCTCAATATAATCTTTTCAGGATCAGATACAAAAGGGGTTGTCTACTGAGAAATATCTTAGTGGGTATGAGGTCTAGTGTAAGTTAGGATTATTCTTGATTTGAACTTTGATAACAGTGGAGTCACCAAGGTGAGGGCTATGCAACTCTCAATCCTTCATGCTCACCTGATTGAAGGGTGAAGATAATTTCATATCCCAAGGAAAGGTTTTCAAATTCATTCCCTGGAAACTACACCAAAAAGATGTTGTAGCTCCTAGAGAAATCCTTGAGTTGCAAAATACCAGTGCCTAGGACATCTTAAAAATTAGAGGTTGAATGTGAAAATATATATGAAATTCCTCTAAAAAAATATGGAAGAAGTGAAAAATGGTTTTGTTGGTTCATGGATTGTGAAGACCATGGATTCTATTCATGTGAATTCCTTTTACTGTGAAAGGGCTTAAGAGGCTGTGAGGTTTGGTAGCTTTTAAATGGGCCGAGTATAAAACAATGAACATAAATCTGAAAATGTGCAGAGGTGTTAAGAGAGAACGAATGAGGAACCCACGAGAGACAGGCTTAAGATATTTAAGAATTTGTCCACTATGGACTTAGAGGAAATGAATATGAATGAGATATGGAAAAAAATAGAGGTTCATGGGGCACAAATTAAGGGAGTGCAACAAGCTTAATACATGAGCGTTAACACCTAAGCATTATACAGATACGAATTCAAGAATAAAATTACAAATCACTGGCAGCTACATTACACGAACCATAAAAGAATAATAGAAAGAAATATGATTACACAAGAAGAGGAGATTACTGGTAACAAAGGAAAACAAATGCATACTGGTCACTACTCCATCTGGAATCCAAATATCATCTCTGTATTATATTTATTTCAAACAGCTCTCCCAAATATGCATATCATAGCACAGGGAGCACAGTCATACAAAACTACAACAAAATTATTGCAAAATTATAGAACCATTATTTCATCTAAGAACTCCCTACATATAGAGTTCTCCCTGAGGGATTATTACTAAATATTATGTAAATGATCACCCCACATAGATGAAATCAAAATTTCATAACAAACTATTCGAGCGTGCTTCAAGAAATCACTCCTGCAATAGAAAAATCAAAACAGAAATGGGTAAAATAAAGATTTTACCATCAAAAAATCATTATATAACAATAAAATAACCAAAAACAGTTAGCCATGGAGGCCAAATTCCATAATCTTCAAAGGAGTGGCAAGAAGTGGAAGACGGTTTTGACTACATTATCTAATTCCATCTTATGTTTGGCATCCTCTACTCTTTGAATCTCATGATTTCCACTTGCTATTGCAGAACGACCAATTGTGCTCTGCAAACTGAATTATTTGGTGAGGAGCTCTTTGAGGGATTGCATAACCTGTGACTGAGTGCTTTTCCAATGAAATACTTGTGCTGAATCTAAAAACCAGGATTATGATTCTAAAGAGGGTCCCAAGAGGTAAGTGGTATCAAAGAGGGGGGTGCAAAATGGCAAGAGAAAGGCATGTGGAGGAGAGGGTGGCAATGGAAATCACCTATTTTGGATCACCCTACCATAGTTAAATTTTGAAGGCCAGGGGGGGTTTGAAATGTGTCAAGGATCGTTGGATGTATTGGGGTGGAGTGGAAGTGAAGGCGGGATGGCAGAAGTCATTTACGTTTAAGTGGGTGAAAAATAGGCCACGGGGGGTTATTGATGGCATGGAAAAGTGGTTGAAACCGCGCTTGAAAAGCGCATATCGCAAGATTTAGTTGGGAGCTACAGGTGGTAAACTTTAAAAGTTGCAGGGAGGTGGGACCCAAACCCAACCTACGGATCAAAAATATTAACACTAAATAGTAGAAGTGTGAAGCGCAAAGCATGGGGAGGAGTTCAATGACATGGCAGGGGAAATTGGGACCTGCCTACGTCACACATCACAAAATTTAGCATTTTCAGAATATGGTAAACTCTTAAAACTATGAACATTAGAGGAATTTTGAGGTCTAAAATGGGCCTCCTAAGAAAAATTTAAACCAAAATAAACTTAATAAGAACCAATAGGATTCAAGATGATGATGTCAAACATGGGGGATGATTCACCATTTTTTAAGTAAAAGGGTGAAAAGATTAAAAGATAGTAAAATAATCAAACTACTTTTTCAACTCGTATTTTCAAATTATCTCCCAAATTTTTTACTCAAATTTTGAGTGGGATTACTCATTGGATGCAGAATTTAATTACTCATCCAAAGAGTACCCATGATGCATAATTTTTATGGACTCTGTTACACGAAAAATGAGAAATACATGAAAAAACGTGATTGCAATCATGTTTTTCATGTATTTCTGATTTTTTGTGTAGCAGGATTCATCAAAAGTATGAAACATGGGTACTCCTTAGATCAAGAATTGAATTTTGCATGAAATGACTACTCTTGCTCGAAATTTGAGTAAAAACTTTGGGAGATGAGTTGAAAATATGAGTTGAAAAAGTAGTTTTTTCTTTTTTCCCTATAAAATTTGATGATGTAATGAAATATTATTTTATTATTTCCACTATTATT
Source organism: Pinus albicaulis (assembly GCA_034641835.2). Taxonomy (NCBI): domain Eukaryota; kingdom Viridiplantae; phylum Streptophyta; class Pinopsida; order Pinales; family Pinaceae; genus Pinus; species Pinus albicaulis. Next base: position 828,916,020 of record CM076580.1, read on the forward strand.
TTATAATTTCCTTAGGAGGCCCATTTTAGACCTCAAAATTTCCCTAATGCTGTAGTTTGCGCTGAATGGAGGATGATGTGTAGGGGAGTGGTGGAGCCCACTACAATTGGTGGGGTTACAATATGTAATATGCATTGGAGACGGCTATGGATAGGAGGGGCAGAGCTATTACAGTGGGGCCAACTGCATCACAACTAAAACAAAAAAAATTGTGGGCGCTTAAGTGGTAAGTCATAAATTGTGTGATATGAGACATGCAATGCACTAGATGCTGCAAAGTGTGAAAAAGAAAAGGGTATGAAAAATGCAAAATAAAAGGTTTTGCATCCTAATTTGGGTGATGTAGCAAGGTTGGATGGGTCCCACCAAGTTGCATTGATGGAAAGATAAGTTCCAGTAAGTCTTTAAGATGTAAAAGCTAAGACTTGCATGGAGTGAGGTGACAAATGAAGAAACGTAGTGCGAGACTTTATAAAAGGGAAAGTAAAGGGTGAGAGAGGGTAAATGAGGGTAAAGATGGAAAATCAGATGAAGGAGGGTGGAAATGAAGTTTTCTCACCATTAAACCTTATCATCCACACTTTTCCCTTTCTACTAAACTGGGATGCAGATTCATTCCTTTGAAGCACTTTGATAGCCAAAACTTGTCTTCTTTTCTCCTTCTCCCCTTTGTGTGCGGTGATAGGCCAACACAAGGAATGACAACCGAAAAGGACCAGGGTGTCCAACCCAGGAGTTTTCACTACTTTTCATCCTTCTCAGACACCGACCCACAACAATTTCCACTTTTCTCCATAAATATAGGGATCAAAAGGGAAGAAAATGACATGAGAGAAAGAGAAACCAAACATCACCCACTTAACACTCGTGGAAAAAATCCAATTTGGGAGAAAAGGGGCCAAATTTCAAGCAACTCTAGCAAAACATAGGGCCACCACCACACGAGGAGATGTTGGCTTAAACAAAAATAAAGAAAACAAGGCACCCAATAAAAACCATCCCACATTTTCACACCCTTCCACATATGTAACTTCACAACATCCTTTCTATCTACGCAACATAACAAGCGGTAAACAAACAACCAAGAAGACAAGTCACAAACTAAACTTGACCACTAGAAAAGTCGAGGGACACAATGAGATGAGTGTGTGGAGCATGGTACTAATTTAAGGTAAACAACCCCCAAAACCACACAAGGCTTCAAACAACAAATGCAATAATAGAAAACCCACCCCACTATTGGATGCCTACGTGTACAGGACACACAACAACCTTTCCAGCCAAAATTTGAAGGGGGGCCAAACAACTAAACTCCAAAGAGGAGTTATTGTAGGTTGACACTCAATGTTGGATAAAGCCAAGGGCCACAAATACACTGGTGGTGCAATGTCACACCCTAAAAATAGGGAAGCCTCCAAAGCACACACCACAACACTATTGCAACAATTGACAGATCCAATAAATGACCAAATCGTGCAAAAAACCCATAATCCAAATGGAGAAACAAGGACATAAAATGCTCCTACTTTCCTTGGAAGGGGTAGTAGCTCAAGAAAGGATGAGGAATTCCCTCAACAGCAAAGGCACAATAAAATAATGTTACCTCATTCCCATTAATAGGGAAACTTGAAATATTGATGGAGCTCGGCCCGAGGGAGGGGTTTTTCATTAACTAGACCCAACCATTCTATAAAGGCATATTAAGGAGCAGTTAAGAGGACTAGGGTGGCTAGCCCAGTAGATTTCACCACTCTTCATCCATCTTGTATTGACCCCACCCCAACATTTTCCCCTCACAAAAGGGTTGAGGTAGCAAGCGCACGTGCAACCACTCCCTTGAACCAACCACCAAAAAAAACGCTCACCCAAGAAACACATAAAGCATCGCCAGCACCTTTTGGAGAGAACTAACTATGGAGGCCCACATCTTCCAACGAAAAAAATACTGAGAACCACCGCTACAAACGAGTCTGAATTTTTCCATCATATTTCCCAAGCACCTTGACTGCAGCAACCATGCCCCACCGAACATACTGTTGGAGAGGGGGCTCCCAAGAAACGAGCCTCCAAACCCCATACAAAAAACACATTAGGGGAAAGAATAAAAAAGGAAGGGACAAGAACAAGCATCGCTTGCAAGTACATGAAACAAAAAGCATGAACTCAAGATAGGAAACTAACAATGTTACAAGTCTTTTTTACAGGAGGAACCACCCTGATAAGCATCAAACTGTCTATGTTAGAGACACACCACGCGGGCCTATATTACAATAAAAAACCACACAACTCAAACAATAAAACAAAATCCTGCTATCAATGATCCTACTGCAAGTTCACGTACGGTAAAATTGTTATGTATTCTCCTTCCTCTAAAATATAAGTTTCAATGAAATTATCATGACGTTGACAACGATGAACCACCGTCGTTGAGGAAATATGAACAGTTCATGGGATCATTCAATCTGTATGAGTGAAAGACGGTGTGTACAAAGGGAAGGGACGTAGTCAACACAAGTTGATGACATGTGCTTATTAGGAATTCCTCGTTGAAGACCAATAATTTCAATGGTCTATCCCCATTACAATAAAATTTGATAATATTTCTGGATCCTGTCGAGCCAAGATGAAAAGCGCATTGGATGCATAAGTGTGGCATGCATGCAGCCACGAACGTCTAAGGGAATCACATACCTCTTATTTCCTCAACCTTCAATGGCCTAAGAGGACATAGTCCCTCTAAGAAGTTTTCCATGAAGGGGAACCTCCGCATATCTAGTTAGCAAGCTAAGGTCTCCTTCATTATCAAAATTAACCATACAAATCACTCCACCAACTAAGAACGACCATACACCACCACCCATAGAATCAGGAAAGAGCTCTCAATCCGTCAATCCTTACTATGTCTAGACCTGGTAAGTTTTCCCGTGTCGAGTTAAATTAAGTCGCAAGCTCCACTCCTAGTGGTGCCCTTCTGTCAATTCCTTTAAGTTTCAGCCTTGCGACCATACTCTCCCCAAAACCCAAACACTCTGATTTCTCAAAAGGTGTTTGCAGAGTCCTTAGAGCAACATCCACCGATCACTAGTCGGCATCATTTATGGTTGAAACTAGAATGATATCTAATCGTCTTCGAGCCCCCAACTTTCATTGTTGATTATTAGCAAAAAAATCCATGGAAAATTCTTTCACAGTGGTCTGCATTTCATAAATCCAAGAATTCCACCTCTGACAATGAAATATGAATGCCCCTGATAGTCCCTATTAGTCATTACTCTAGTACTGAAGGCTAACACAATAGGACCAGACTCTTATCACGTTATTCCATGTTAATGTATTTAAAGCATAAGCTTGCTTTGAGCACTCTAATTTTTTCAAAGAAACAATGCCAGAGCCACGACCAAGCCAGTTAAGGCCAGGAGAATGTCGCCGACAAAAGGGACGAAGTGGTAGGTCCACACCAAGTGGGTGGATTGACCTTTACGACCCAAGACCCAACTATGGGCTTTCTGACTACAACAACTTAAATATACGTTATTGGAGATGGAAATACAGCCACTGCTGGCACCATACTTGCCCTCCAGTGGATCCTCACTAAGGGATTTAGATTGTACTCATTCCAATTACCAGACTCAATGAGCCTAGTATTATTATTTATTATCACTACCTCCCCATGTCAGGATTGGGTAATTTGGGCACTTTTCGTCTTCCTTATATGTGGTAGTCTTTTCTTAGGCTCCCGCTTTAGAATCAAACCATAATTCTTCGTAACCCATCACCACCATGGTAGGCCTCTATCATACCAGTGAAAGTTGATAGGATAGAAATTTGAATGAAGGTTTGCCAGCACAAGGGTTGTCCAATCTGTCGAGTTATCATGATTCATCGAAGATGCGAGCAAGCCCACACATACCTTTTATCCAGAAAATGCATCCCTTCCAAAGAGTTAGGTCTTGGTGAACATATTAACTCTAGAATTAATATGATTATCTGAGTAGTATAGTACCATCAAAAAAACTATAACCGATTTAACCAGCCATCCACAATTTCATAGTCTGAATTAGTTCATACTTATACATGTATGTATTAATCTTGGAGACAAGCATATGACTACTAGTAGGATCAACTGGGTATCACCCTCCCTGTCAACAGCAATAGTGGACCTCGATCGTTGATCACTTGCAGCGCCCTCAATGCAAAAGGAAAAGGAATGAAATAAAAAAATAATGACCAAGATTGTAACCTCTCTTAAAAATTCCCCCATAACCCTCCCCACCCTGCACCGAGGCCACCTAGGAGTCCACCTGGATAGCAGCAATGGTGGACCTCGATCGCTTGATCACTTGTGGAAACCTTGATGCGAAGCAAAAGGAAGAAAATAAATGAAAATTAGGAGGCTCACTACAAAAGGAATGAACATATAAAAATAGGAGGAGTTATCACGTAGCCCCGCACCCCACACACCCTACGTACAAGCAACCTATGATATTTCCCCAGAAACTTACCAACTGGACAATGAATGATTTTTACCTACAACAACCTCCATAGAGAGGAGGGAGGTTGAAGCATTCCACCTTGAAGTCCTCCTTCTGGATATATCCCCCATGATCAATGTAGCAAGCCTCCTCCCTATTGGACCACAATCACATATGAAATAAGAAAAAGAAATACCCATCACCTTGTGTCTAAAAATTCCAAGCCACAAAATTCTACTGTGCATGCAAGATATAAGGAAAACATCGACCACTTGATCGAACATATGGGCCACCACATCTATCAAAAGCTCAAATCCAACGTAGGGACATATGACATGCACTATGAAATGAATTCCAAACATTAATTTTACAACAAGGAGAACTGATCCTCACATCGTCCAATGGAAAAAGCAAGCAAGAGGGGAGGCTTACAAAAAAAATCCTTCCACATTCATCTTAAATGTATGTATATCAACCCATAATCATAACATAGAAAGAGTACAAGCACAAGAAACCGGCACCATAAAGAGCCAAATAATGAAGAGGACAATCATCTCAAGGAGCCACACACAACAACCTACCCAATGCTGAGAACACGGAGCGAAAGGTGAATTGTTCAAATATGCCTCCAAAGACAAGAATGGATGACATTACCACTCATGTGTTATTTAGTGGGGATGGAGATAATATGAAATTCGAACACCCTAAAAATGACCCAAGGAAATTTTTCAAGCACACCTGAATATGTAGCTCAATTACCAACCCAATTTTCACACAAAAATCCAACCTCTCCCCCCACCAAAAGGGGAGGAGGTGAAAAATATATTAAAGAGCCAACTTCATAGAGCCAATGAGAGAAAATCCAACCTCTCCCACCCACCAAAAAGGGAGGAGGTGAGCAATATAGAAAAGATAAAATTTCAACAAAGCCAATGAGTGACCAAGGGGCATGAGAGTGACATAGAAGGGAAGCCAATTGTCTCAAGGAGCCACACACAGAAACCTCATCCAGCTCTGAGAACATAGAGTGAAAGGGTAACTTTGTTCACATATACCTCCCAGAAAAATCATGGCCAACATTAATACTCATGTGCTACCGAGTTGGGAAGGAGAGAAGACTAGAGTCGGTGACCTTACAAATGACCGATGGACATTCTTCAGGTAGACTCGAACAAACAACTCAATTACCAAGCCACATTTCGCACAACAATCCAATCCCATCCCCCAAACCTAAAAAGGAGGAGGAAAATACTATATTGAAGAGTCAATTTCAATGAAGCCAACGAGCGACCTAGGGGCATAAGAGTGACATAGGCAAGTGGCCAATCGTCTCGAGGAGCCACATAAATAAATCCCATCTAACTCTAACAACACAGAGCGAAAGGGAAATTTTCTTCACATATGCCTCCTAGTACCAGCATGGCCAAAATTACTACTCATGTGTTACCGAGTGGGGATTCATATAAGATGAAAATAAACCCTAAAAAATACCCAAGGCCATTCTTCAAGTGCACCAGAAAAAACAACTTAATTACCAACCCACCTTTCACACGAAAATCCAACCCGTGCCCCCACACCAAAAAGGGAGGACATGAACAATAGAGAAAAGAGATGATTTCAATGGAGCCAATGAGTGACCAAGAAACACCAAGAGCTGATTTCAACAAAGCCAAAGAGTGACCAAGTGGCATGAGAGTGACATAGAGAAGAGCTAATTTCAACGGAGAAAATTAGCGACTAAAGGCCACGAGAGGGACATAGTAAAGAGTCGATTGCAACTGTAATATTCCCAACATTTAGATTTCATCTAAATGGAATATTATAGTTGATTTTATCTTTATATAGATGAATAAAAAGGGTAGGGAGTCCCAATAACCTCTTTAGAAGGAAGAGTAACACTCCTCATGGGAAAGGAGGTAGAATAAAGTAGCTGGTTTGAGCACCTATGGGTGTGAACAGGATTGGATCATGTTGATTCAGTCATATTTGACTAAGTCCACATGCACTATCTAGATACATTGTATCTCCATGCTAGGCTGTGCAGTTTTAATGCAGAAAAAATTTCATGAGCTAGGTGGCACATATAGATGGGACCCATTGTTGAGAGGAGCACTTGCTATATATGGATAGGAGGACAACCATTTTATTCATGCTTGGATTATTATTTACATCAGTCTATTGAGACTTGCTTCCTCTTGCTGTTTAGTAGGATTGCAGTGTTGTTTAGCACAAGGGTGTTCCCGGTCAGGAATACCTACCTCATCCTCAGGGGAGGAGAGGTTTTTTGAGCTACATTTCTTCATTCTAGTATTTTGTCCAAGCTACCTCCTTCAGCTACAGTGTCGTTTCTGTTTAGAGTTGGGTTGTGTTGCAGGGTGCAGCAAAGGAGGATCTCTTAGAGTCATTTCCGAGCTTGTTTTTCAGTGGAGAGCTTGTCTATCAATTGGAGGATCAGCAAGAAGGACTCTTGGGAATATTTTCATATCTATGGCATCAGTCCAACCATATTCCATCCCTCACAGTGTAGTTTTAATCCAAATCTGCGTTATTTTTATAGGCAGTTGTTGGGAGGGTTCATTGAGGTCATCGGGAGGGTTTATTTCTAAGTATAGGGATTAGCCTTCTAATTATAAATACCATTGGAGGAGGACATCAATATTTCAGATCTCTCATAGCCTCATTTTATATCAGATGCAATTTGCAGTGGCACATTAACCCCATGGTTATTTGTCACATTGTATGTTTTCCGACATTTCTAGCAATCCTTTTTGGGTTGGCTACAAATCTTGTATTGGAGCCCATATCTCAATTATTGGGCATTTATTTTGTTTCCTTAAACCATATTTCCTGTATGTACATTTCTAGTAGCAGCTACACTAATATAGACTATGTAGTCACTGCTCTCCAGCATTCTATATAGTTGCAGCATCTCATGTATCTATTGCTTTGATCATTGGATACTTGTTCTTATGGCTTGAGTGGCATGTCCCTCATGACATTTTGTACATTGTTGTTGATCCATTAATAGAATTATGGCTGAATATTGTTCTCTCTCATGACATGACCATATTTTCTATGTTTACAATATTGTGTTCATGTATTTTTGTAGCTCCACTTTTGGAATATCTTAAGATATTCCGAATAGTGTAGATTTTTCCTATTTTGGAATATTACAGTGGTATCAGAGCATGATCTCTGGCTTAGCCTATGAGATCTAGCTATCAGAAGAATAAAGAAGAAGACTGATGAAATATTACATAGAGGACAAGGAGAATATTTTTTCTAACACTCTCTCTCAATCCATGCATGAATTGAAGAAAGAAATCAGGGGAATGAGAAGGAGAAGACATGAAAATCACTCAAGGAGTTCTTCTCATGAAGAAAGCCCCAGTACTTCTTATGTTGTGTGTGAGAATTTAGCCACACATTCTAATCTACAACATTGTAACATGACTACTTTCTTGTAGAGATGAAGAGGAGAAGGAGGAATGACGGAAGAGGAGATCTCCTTGCTTATTTTCCAAACCTTGGAAGGCATTAAAGAAGATCTCAAGGATATGGAAGGGGAGGAGTGTAGAAGATTTATGGAAGGATTTGAAATAGGCCCTAACTATTCTCATGGTGGGTGTGAGCATTCAGCCACACATGCAGATCCACGTCGCAATATATTTCCCACATTTACTGCAAGGAGGATGGAGGAAGAAGATTTATCACCACATGGAGGTGAAGGGGGAGCCATTGCTTACATTAGAGGAGCCCTTGTATCTTTACAAGGAGTTCCAAATGATTCAACATGTGGGGACCAAAACACAATTCCAGAGCAACATGTAGTAGCATTGGTGGATTGTGAGATGGAAGGAGAGGAAGAGAAGAAGGGTCAGCATCAATGGATGATGATAATTTACCCTTATATATTTCAGAAGAATTCTACACAAAGGAAGGAGACTACATTGTGCAGAGAAGAGAGGGACAAATCAGTCCACTCATACATACAGTCCACTTCATATTTTGATGTCTCACTACATGGAGGCATTCCACCTGGGAGGCCACCAGATCTAGAATTGGTGAGGGACATCTTGTCTCTTGGCTCACCATTATTGGATTCCAGGGAGGTGAGGAGTTCTGAGGATGATTTTGGCATGAGGGATGTAAAAGTAGCAGTCAAAAACATGAGGAGAGCTTCATATGCTAGATCAACAGCGCTGTCTCTTAGGAGGATTGATCCCTATTGGAGGTCTCAAATTTTGGTAGAGTACTCCAAGGATATTTTTCCATGCATGATTCTTGATGACCCAGATGGAGATGATAGATACATAGTGGATGATGTGGTCATATATTCCTATGGCTGGATCATCTTAACTAGAGCTTCTAGTCTCAAGGAGAAGCTGCTACATGCAGCACATGAGGACTTATTTTCTATTCACTTTGATGCATATCTTTCTTTGATAGAGGATTTCACTTGGGAGGTCATCCAACATGATATAATTCAGCATATGGAGAGATGCATAGCCTATATGGTGATGGAGAGGATCTCACAACCACTTCCCGACTCATTGGAGGAGAGGGAGGAATTCCAGTTGAGCCGTTTTAGCTCAAGGTCTCAAGTACATGGTGGAGGAGGTATAATTTCACATTATGTTTTGTACTTCTTTACTTTATATGAGTAGCATGGTGTACCAATAAGGATCATCCCTTCCTTCATTCTGTATGATGTACTTGTAGCTACTTGTAGCATTGATTTTGGCTACCTTAATGGTGGTTTGTGGGGGAGGCCACATGGTTTTTGGTGTGCACCTTTGACACCTCATTGTAATTTCATGTTTTTATCTTATGAAATGATTGTGGAAACAAAAAAGTGGCTCAGAGAGCACTTGTTATTAGTCTTTTTTATGCAGGCAAAGTATGCATAGTGCTAGTTCCATGTGTGGAACTGTGATTCACTCTTTGGATGTCATTTGACAACTTGTTTTCATTGTATTTTGCTTCCATATATTGCTGATATTTTATATCCATGGGAAGATTTGTTTGGAGAGTGGGATATAAGATTAAGATGCCCATTGGGAGTGTGATTATCCCTACTATTCATGTTGTATGATTACAAAGGATCAATGGAAAACCATGATTTCCATATCACATCTCTTTTCTTCACATGGGGTGGGCCATTTGAAGAACTTGAGTGCTTGGAGGAGGCACTTCATGGCTGAATTGTTTGATGGGGTAGCTTCAGCCATTGTTGGAGGTCATGTCATTTCATACCAAGGACATAAAAAACCCCATACTTACCATAAATGGAGAGAGAAACAATTTGAATGGAAGAATCTAATCTCTCCATGCATCCCCACTACATTGCATAAACTCGGGGTTGAAAAATTCTTTGATGAGCTACCTAGAATGGCTCATTTCATTTGGATGATATGCATGGGTCATGGAGTTAGTCATTGGGAATAATACTTCCCATGTTTTTATCACTCCTACCTTGAGGAGGCACTACAAGAAAAAAGGACATTGGTGAGGGGCGAAAATGGTCACCATAAGCTCATTGGTGAGGGTCAAAAGAGCCTTCGTCACCAAAAACTGAACGTCACCAAAGGTGGCGTCGCCGAAAGTATAGGTGTTGTGGTGACATTAAAAGTCCATCACCAATAATGATTTATAGTGACGGATAGTGACCGTCACCATTGCATATGAGCAATGGTGACGGACAATAACCTCCGTCACCAAAAAATTGAACGTCACCAAAGGTGGCGTTGCCGAAAGTATAGGTGTTGTGGTGACATTCAAGGTCCGTCACCAATAATGATTTATAGTGACGGATATTGAAAGTCACAATTTCATATGAGCAATGGTGACGGACAATAGCCTCCGTCACCAAAACACTGAACGTCACCAAAGGTGGCGTCGCCGAAAGTATGTGTTGTAGTGACAGTCAAGGTCCGTCACGAATATTAATTATAATGACGGATAGTGACCGTCACCATTTCATATGAACAGCAATGATTTTTTGTGATGGACCTTTCATGGCCGTCACTTTTGGTGCATATATATAGCGACGTTCATTGACCGTCACCATAAACGCATTGGTGACATCAAGGTCCGTCACGAATAATGACTATAATGACAAACAGTGACCCTCACCATTTCAGATAAACAACAACGATTTATGGTGACAGACCTTTAATGGTCGTCACTATTGATGCGTATATATGGTGGCGTTCGTTGACCGTCACCATTTCATATTTTGGTGAGGGTCGAAAAATGTCACCATAAGCTCATTGGTGATGGTCAAAAGAGCATCCGTCACCAAAAACTGATCTTCGCCATTCCCTATATATGAATATCAGGGCACGATGGAATCGAACCACCAACCTCCTGCTTGTAAAGCAGGTGCTCTTCCATTGAGCTAGCACCCTTTAAAGAATTAGACTTTAAACTAGCGATTGCCCCTAAAGGTGCAAAGATACACCAAAGGAATAAGAACCAGGAAAACTGAAAGAACTCAGTGTCCTTGCTCCTATTTTTATTCTATGACACTCTACAAAGTATGATCTTGATCTATGACATATTTGTGCCGAGTGGTTCTAATTTAATAGTAAATGTTATATTAGATCAAATAAATGAATAACTGAGAGGCCTTACGGGATAATTTTTAATCCTTACACCAAAATCTCTTAATATTCAAGTCTAAGGAACAACTCGTTCAAAGTTCAAACTGAAGTAGATTTTAAATGGAAAGCCTAAAACCAGCTAAGTAGTTTACAAGTTAACATTTTGGATATAAATTCTGTTCAATTTATATGACAAGTTATGCAATAACCTTGAAACTAGTTTCTTAGCTAAAGACTTTCTTAAGTCAACAATGACAAAGAAACATAGTCATGGCAAGCAAAATTCTCTTGTTTTTTCTAATGATGGTGCATGTAACTTGATAGAGGTTGTATGAAAGTATCAAACCATAAAAAATTTCACTAAAACATGGAAATGACAAAGTCTTGTTAAGCAACAAAGGTTTAGTTGAATATATGGAAAGCATCGAGCTAAATGATATAATTAAACTAAAAGTAACTGTAAAAAAATGAAATTGCCATCATATACATCGCATTAGCGTATGAATTTGCATCAATGTACTGAATTAATATGACTTCAAATTTTGAAATTTTCGTGCAAGATAACATTTATCATTAAAAAAATCTAATCAAACATGAAGTAATCTTATGAATCCTTCAGATTTATATGGCAGTATCCATCTCAGATCGATAGATCTAGAATCTTAAATATTCTTATAACTAGCAATTGCACCAAGAGGTGCAAAGGAACGCCGGAACATGGATAAGAGAAGTGGGGAGATTGTATAAAGAAATAATCAAGAGAAATATACTAAAAATGAAATACAACCCATGTGAGGCTAATTTAAATTCAATTGTTGTGAATTTTCAAGTGAAAGAAAGTTTGTAACTGGTGTCCGGCAAGCAAGACTCACAAAAATTGTTATAGAGAAAAACTTGGAAGGAAAATTGAGGTTTGAGGTTTGATGATGTTGATGAAGCACATATTCTACTTGGTGAAAGTGGCCACTGCAAGGATTATTAGGGTTCAGGCTTCTATAGGCAGGATAATACTTTTGAGCTTGAAACAACTTTGCACAGTATAGCTTTCAGTTCAAATGGGTGCAAATACATATAAATCAAGCAATTTGAGACCTTTAATGTATGGTCAGAAGAAACAACTCCAGAATCTGTGTAAATGCTTCTAAACTCTATTTGAAAAGAGGAAATTAATTTGATCCTTGAAGGAAACTTGTTTGGACCAGACATTGGTGAGTTGATAAGAAGCTCAAACAATTGGGCAGCGATTACTATGTGGTGTATTTTCAAAGGGCTCAAAGAGTCATTACCTTCTAGATGGCTTATATATTTTGGGAGATAGGTTTGAAAATACAGGTAAGAAGAATCAGCCAGCGTCTGAAGAGTCAGGGGTGAATTTGAGAAAAAACACCAAAGATCTGCCAATTTTGTTGAATGCCTCTGAGCAATGTGGTTTATTGTTTGCTGTCAATTCCTCCTCAGTCATGGATTGCAGGCCTGCACAAAATAAGAATATTCTTATGATTGGTCTCTGTTCTAAAGTGAATAATTTAAAACAATATACTCATAACCTAGCACAAAATACAGATTCAACAGAAGTAAATACAGAAAACAAGAATAGTGGAAATGATGATTTTGGATTTCAAACTGAAGGAGCATATAAGGGCGAGGATGAAGTGCTTTTGAAATTTCAGTGGGCAGAGGAGACAGAAAGGATGGGCTACAGCAAGTTTTTGGAGTCTCGAGATAGAAGAGAAGGGAAAAGAGGCAAACTTCAAGTCCAAAGCACAGAGTAATGACCCCTGGAAGGAGAGATTTTGATTCTCTTGTTCAATCTCAGCAGGAAGTAAGCAATGCCTTTGGTCAAGTCGACATTCAATTGTCGGATTCTCTATAGGATGTAGGTGATGGCATTAGCCAAGAGAAGCAGCTGGACAGGGTTTCACATGAATATATCCTTTCTTCATGAATGCAATGATTATCGGAATTATGTTCAAATAAAAGAGATGAGAACAGTGTGCAAGAGGCTTTATAATGTTTGATATGCAAAGAATAGAATATTCAAAATAGTACACATCATATGAGGAGGAGACCTTTAAATCAAGCAATTTGAGACCTTCAAGTATATTGTAATTCGAAGCCAACTCAAGATACGTACATTATTTAATATTTGAAAAGGAAATTCATAGGGACTTGGAAAGGCTTTTATTTGGACAGACATTGTTGAGTTGATAAGAACATGACGCTCAAACAATTGGCGAGCAATTATTATGTGGTGTATTTTCAAAATTTAAGAGTCTTTTACCTTCTAGATGGCTATATTTAGAGATAGGTTTGAAATACGAGGTAAAAAATCAAATGATACGAACGATCAGGTGAATTTAAAAACACCAAAGATACGCAATTTTTGTTAGTGCCTACCGAGCAATGCAGTTTGTGTTCTTATCAATTGATCCCTCGATCATGGATTGCGAACTGCACAAAATAAAATATTCTGCCAATTTGGTCTCATTGAAGTGAATAATTTAAAACAATATACTCATAACCTAGCACAAATTACAGATTCAACAGAAGTAAATACGGAAAACAAGAATAGTGGAAATGATGATTTTGGATTTCAAACTGAAGGAGCATATAAGGGCGAGGATGAAGTGCTTTTGAAATTTCAGTGGGCAGAGGAGACGAAAGGATGGGCTGCAGCAAGTTTTTGGAGTCTCGGGATAGAAGAGAAGGGAAAAGAGGCAAACTTCAAGTTCAAAGCACAGAGTAATGACCCCTGGAAGGAGAGATTTTGATTCTCTTGTTCAATCTCAACAGGAAGTAAGCAATGCCTTTGGTCAAGTCGACATTCAATTGTCAGATTCTCTATGGGATGTAGGTGATGGCATTAGCCAAGAGAAGCAGTTGGACAGGGTTTCACATGAATATATCCTTTCTTCATGAATGCAATGATTATCGAAATTATGTTCAAATAAAAGAGATGAGAACAGTGTGCAAGAGGCTTTATAATGTTTGATATGCAAAGAATAGAATATTCAAAATAGTACATCATATGAGGAGGAGACCTTTAAAATCAAGCAATTTGAGACCTTTAAATAGGTGCAAATACATATAAATCAAGCAATTTGAGACCTTTAAATGTATGGTCAGAAGCAACAACTCCAGAATCTGTGCAAATGCTTCTAAACTCTCAATTTAGACTGCTCATGTGCTTACCAAATGAAAATATTTGACCAAAATTCTAGTTAACAGGCACAATGAAAATAATTAGTTATTGAAAGATTCAAGATCTGTTTATAAAAATGTCATGGAAGAGGAGTTTGCAGTCAGAGATGTGAAAATGGTGAACAATAATGAGTGTGTTTGGAAAAAAAAAAACTCCTAAGCATGCCCAGGTAAGTGTTACAAAGTTGTCATCAACAACCTTGAGTCAGAGAGAAGAGGAGTCTTCTATGTTACCATGGACTAGTGAAAATATGGCACATACATGTAACCATAAACTAGCTTCTTATATGGAGAAAGCTGAGATAATTTACATGGGTAGTGTAACAACTCGATTTATGGCCTCTGAAGTTCAAGAACCAGGGGATATTTCAAGGCTACATTGTTTCCCTCAAGACAACTTCAGTGAGTACTATATTATACAATAAAGACATTACTGAGCCAAGTAAAGCTAATTGTGCACCAAAAAAAGCGTTATCTGCAATACAAGCACGTGAATTAAAAGAAGGTGGCCATTCTTCTCCACACAAATGAAAAACATCACTTGAAAAACATTTATCTGTTGGAAGTGCATTTTGTGTAATAACATGTACTTCTAATTACCCAGGTTATGAGGAAGTGGCAACACAGACACTGCATGTTTTTCTTCTTGCCAACTTACAAGTTGAAAAGGCATGTGAACAAGCCACTCACTATCATAATAGTGGATCACAAATTAGGAAATCAATTGGCACTGATATTTTTACTCTTGAAAATGTCCAGGATCTGAATGTTTCATTATTGACAGATTCTAAGAAGTTTGACAAATTTGTCATTGCTAATTTGAGTGAAAGTGATGCACTGAAAAAATCAGAGACTAAAAAAGTTTCTACTTCAATAGAACCTTTACCTTTCCACAAGGTGAGCTATTACAAGTCTTAATTATTTGATCACTAAATATCTAACACCCAAGCATAGTAGAACTTTGTTGGAACATGAATTTTAGCTCTACAATGTCTCTAGTTTCGTAATCTGTCATCGCTAATTTGAGTGAATGTGATGCAGTGAAAAACTCAGAGACTAAAAATCAGTGTTACACGGGGACTCATCCCCCCCCCCCAGGGGTCTAGAATCCTCGCCCCCCCACGATTCGGGGTCTTGGGGACTTCTAGGGGACGTTTCCTGACGCTCCCAATTTTCGAAAATTTGGAGGGGACGTCAAGGGGGAAGTTTCCCCATCTGGAGGGGTCGAGGGGGCGTGAGGGGACGGGAGGGGGCGTGAAGGGACGACTGGGGCAATAGATATTCTCATTTAATTCTCTATCAAATATTTTAATCAGTTACAATTAGCACCATATCCATTTACATTGTACTTTAATCTGTGAGTAGTAGATTGAATATTGGGAACTACTAAAGTATTTCTGGAGAGCTCGACTTGCCACTAGACCTTCATTGTGATGTCAGTTGAACAAAACGATGTTTTTTTTATTGGTTTCTTTCTCCAGCTCCGTTTGCTTGCTTCTCTCCAATAACCTCTTCAGATATAACAGCCTGTGATTTCACTAAAGCTGTAATTGGAGGAGAATTTATTTTATCTCACTCTTAAGATAATTTTAGGTGAGAGAAATAGTAGCGGAAACCAAACCTTATAGTGGAATGTCATACTTATGGTTGAGGCATGCTAAAGCAACAGTGTACAGAATGTTGAAAAGTGCACAAAACCCAATCAATGCTCCAATTCCAGTCCAATAAAATTTAACTTCAGCAAATAATCCATGAGATTCTAGGATAGCACATCCAAGTGTTTCAATGGAGCTGTTACTGACAGGATGCACAAAGATGAAATATTTAGAGGAAAGGAAATATTCAATATTTCTTTCCTGGGATTATGATTATAGGACACTCTATCAGTACATGATAACACATACTTTCTCCCATCTAGGAGCTAGAGATCCATTCACCACTCTGGTGTTTTGGCCATAGGACATCAGTGAGCACCAATATGCCCAAATCCACCAGCTAGGTATGTTCTCTGTTCTAGAAACATGAATAAAAGGAACCATTTTTTCAATTTTGTAACCCGAGTTCTAGTTGAAAAGCTCAATATTAGTATCAAGTATATTTCTTTGGAGTAAATAACTATCTTTACTCCTGTTTAATAATTTGGGCATTATCAGATTCCAATTATTCTGGAGTAAAACAAATGCATATCATAATTTTGGAAAAAAATATTAAGCAAATTAAGCTTACGGTAAATTAGACACACAAGATAAGGAAAATAGCATCATCATAATCTCAGGAATCTGAAGACAGAAAATAAATTCCTGAATTTTGGAAGAACAAACCTCTCAGCCCTTGCTTTCCTCTTTTCTTCTTCCGATATTTTTGCTTCTCCTATTCCAGAAGAAGTAGGTTTTGGAGTACCATTTGCTGACTCACCAAATCTGTCAATAAAACATACCCGAAGGTAATTCCTGTCAATTAAGAGATTAAACATATTGACTGATAAGATTGGGGACCATGTGCACTGACCATTCAATACAGAAATTACTTCCATAGCTACTAATCACTTTAAATATTAGCACCAGAAATGACAGTCCACCAAACTTAAAACACCATTATGACCAAACATTGTTTAAAATAAAATAATCAGTTGAATCTCAAAATGTTTTGCACAAACAAAATTGGCATTCTAGCTATTGTCGTATTAAATTTCAACTTTCAAGCCAATACATCCATCAATTCAAGGCATATTGAATTACCAATCTATTATTTAAGTCACATATTTTCTCGTTGCTCTCATTGTCGATGGGAAGCACCTCGTGAAGAGCATCTTATTTTGCAGTTGAAGTATTTAGGCTTATCTACTGAATCAACTATGATACGCAACTTTCATGTCATGATAATGCATTTCCAAATCTGTGATTAAGGATCATCCCATCCAATAAAACCTCCAACAGTTGGATCAAATTATCAATTATATAATGTTCTTTTAGGGTTTCTACAATAGACATGCAAGTTGAACTGCTTAAGATCAATGTATTACTATTCTCTTGATCAAACATCCCTGTGCTTTACCTACCCATGGCTCTTCAGAAAAAAATTCTATTAAATATATATATTAACAATTAGTCCCATTTTAATATCTTATTTCAGAGTCCAGACACTGACATATTCAAACTTGTCGCATGCCTGTACATCACAAACAAGAGGAGATTCTGCAAACAAAAGAAAGAAATAACCTGTGCATGCATTTGCCAAAGTGCAGAGAGGTTTATCATTCGAACTCTCATAAGGCATTCTTATGTACAACATGGAAATTTAGAAGCATTTGTCTCTCATGAATCAATCGTTGCAAAAATTCAAGTTTTCCAGCCTTGACAGCCTTTATATCCCATTAACCAGTCATCCAGCAATTTACGAATTTCCCAATTCACAAGTAATATCATTTTGCAACCTCATTGTTATGACAGCATTCTAATTCACCATGTTTGTGTTCCAGTTAGTAAAATAAAGTTACAATTTAATTAAGCTGATGAATATCCTTGCAAGAAACACTTGGCCAAATACCTAAATTCCTAGATGGCCAGTGAAAAGCAGTAAAACAATCCGGTACATGGAGTGTCAACCTATGTTTTTGAATCTCAGGTGATATTCTTTTTTCTTCCATGAAATGAATATCCCCAGGAAACACACAAGGCAGTTCCCCTCATTCCAAGGATGATACACAGGATAAACTGGATTCTTCTGGGCTTAAGACCGATACAACAATATACTCGTTAAAAGATAAACAGATCACTTACAGAAAATGATCCTGGGTAGGGAGGATAACACTCCTCTCAACCACCTGGGCTAGACCCAATTGGCTTGATATTCTGTTCCTGATTCTCATTTATTTCCATTTATTTTCTTCATCTATTTGCATCCAAACAAAGTCCGTGCAACAGCAAACAGCATTATAGAAGTATATTAAATGTGTTGAATCTCTTCTTTAAAGAAAACAGTTTGTAAAATTTGTGGCCTCAAGTAAAACATCAGAAAATGTGATAAACTTTATGCCAATCTATTAAACTCCAATGACTTTTTGAAAAGTAACTCAAGCTTTCAATCTTAGGAACTTGCCAGTTTTATCCCACCCCAACTATGAACTATCTTCCAGGTACATAAAAAGCTTACTGAGTTAATTCAATGACTTGAAACCCTGAAAACTAATACAAAAAATGCACATGAGCATTTTGACATGCATGATTCAAGATCTTATGCATTAGCCTTTCTTACAGAAAATATTTTGTAATATCCCAATCACATATAACAAAGAATGTATCCAAGATCCAGTGATGAAATCGAAAGGTGAAGTATATAATTTATGTAAGGCCATGTTCACAACTTCAAAGAAGTGAAGATCAATTGACCTCTCATTGTAGGAAACATAAATTGCAATTTGCAGCACTAAGGTAGATCCATCCATTACAAAACCCTTAAAGAAGTGAACCACACCGGCAAGCTTCAATGTTATAAATTATAGTGCATATGTTGCACACAACGTTTGCCCCTGATGATTGAAAGATTGTTATGCAATGTGGAGCATATATCACTCATATTCACTAGATAAAACTTTTGATAAAAGAAATCGCATGCATTCAACACACTTCAAATATGTATTTCAAATTTCTGGTTCGGCCTGTCATTGCAGGAAACATAAATTGCAATTTGCAGCCCTAAGGTAAAACCGTAAATGCATCCATCATAAAACCCTTGAAGAAGTGCATTGGCAAGCTTCAATGATATATATTATAGTGCATATGTCACACACAAAGCTTGCATGTGATGATTGCAAAATTGCACAAACACCATACACAGTTACTAATTATGCAATCTGGAGCATATACACCATAGCCAGTTAATAATTATGCAATCTAGAGCATACATCACTCCTATTCACAAGATTAAAAAAAACAATTAAACCAAAACTGAAAATATTATATTAAGAAAATCAGCACCTGAACACACAGCATTGCATCAGTAGTACAAAATATCTAGATTGCAGGCTATCAGCGTCAAACTGTTCAGAATGCTCAATTCCACTAGATATTAAATTTGATAAAAGAAATCAGCATGCATTCAACACATTTCAAATTTCTGGTTCGAGATCTGAACTGGCAGCTCATTCCAGGGAATAAATGCTTTTGACCTCATTGTCATACAAGTACTCATATCCTACTAAAAACACTGTAATAAACATTGAAGTTATGCATTCTCATGATAAACTGTTCAAAGATACGACCAATTTATCACTTACTTGTGGCTGCAGGATATGAAAATTTTCCCGCTCTCGCACTCCATTTTCTGCAATCCTTTTTTCTTTATATTTTGTCCACTTCTCTATAATGGAGCTTGATGCACTTGTCCCATCTTTTTTATCGAATTTGAATTCCCTAAACCTTGAGAAGCTCTCCAGTCCATCAGTATGATCACAGTGCTCTGTTTCACTTACATACCCAGCCTCTATCCCTTCTGACTGTCTATAATAATATGGGTTAGCTGTAAGAATGGAAATTGTTAGATCCCAGAGGAGAATCCTGTTGTTCATAACTGAATGTACTTTCTGATCTGCCACTACCACTACTCTCAATATCATCTACAGTAAGAAAAGGAAAATTTAAAGTTACAAAGCATTATATAAGCTATTTTCAAATTTATACCATTTGCTTTGCAATCCATTGATGAAGATATATTTGCAGAATCAAATAAAGCTAACTGTGCTGTCTGCATTTCTGACTTCATACTTCTCTTGTCAAATGTGGCAAAATCTGCACCATATGATTTCTGTGCTCCAAAGAGAGAAATAACAAGGCTATCCCCCAGAACCTCTGAAAGCTCACAATTAGAAGTTGTAACTTCATCAGCACTGAACCCAAATGATGCCCTATATGCTTCAATCTGTTCTGCATCTGGTTAATTGGATTCCACATGCCAATTTTGTTGCCCATTACCACCAGTATCAGAGGATGCATTCATTTCTTGCGAAGAACTACACTGCTTTTCTCCAGATTGACATGCCTGCTGCAAATGATCCAACTCAGCTGACATGGAGCAAGAATCTGTTGAATCCTGTGATAGCATGAAACTTCTAGAGGCTGCCATGTCAAGATTAAAAGACTTTGAGGGTTCATACTTCGGGAAAAAGGTATCTTGACCAGACAGTGAAGCACTCCAATGACCAGGTGACTATAAATCAGGGAATGACAAAGGGGTCCCAGTACCAGAAACCCCAGGCTTTGGCGATACTAGTTGACTGGCAGGACTCCCCGGATATAGTTGATATGCAGCTTGAAGGTCATTTGTGGCAACATAGCCTGATGCTGTATAAGGAGAACAAGAAAAAGTTACTCCATTCTCCTTGTGAACATTTTTTACATCTAATGATGCAAGTAGTTGAGCATATGGCACATCTGGTGATGATGGAGTTGTAACTTTCATCTCCAGAAGGTGGTTCCACGTTACCTGCCTCAGCTTTTTCTGGTGCATCTTCTGACAGAGGAACCGCCTGTTTTACGTCCAACGCAGGCCCTCGCCTCTGGCATTTTCCGCCAGATCTGAAGAAATTCCGAGGCATTGAGTCGGCGAAGGACCGGGAGCGCCGGGGTTCGAATCCCTCTTAGAAAGTTCATAGCGCAGCTCCTGGATCTTCAATTTCTTCCATTCTTTTGTGAACTTCGATGAATTTTCCGTCGTCGCCATTACCTGAAACCAAAGAATTATGTAATAGAATAAAATGAACCCACAGAAGCCTTCCACTGAAACCCTCAAAGCCTAGTAGTTCGCAGATACAACACAGATTTAAGGTTTTATTGTTGGCCTTTTGAATTTATAGCGATGTTATCAAAGTTGAGCCATAAGCGTCACAATAACTGCTTTTGGATGTGGTTTCTGGTTTCCAATGACTGTTAGAGGGACCGATGTTTACTATGATACTTAGGGGATCCTAATTTAACGTTCGTAATCGATAAGCTACTTTTATTAGTGGGAAAGGTCACATGTCAAAATGACGTGGTGAGACCAAAATTTTCCCCTTTATTTTTTTATTCTTTTTTCTTCCATTCCATAGCTTCACAATGATGTTAGTGGAACAAAAAAAAGAAGTGTTTTATATATAATAGTTTATTGGTTGTATGATATCTTTTAATTTTGTATTTTTGGTTAAAAAAAATTAATATAGTATCATAGTGTTAATAAAATACATTACCACTGCAATAAAATATAGTAATATAGGGTAAGAGTTGGTACAAGCTTTTCTCATTGCAATAAAATATAGTAATACAGGTTTAAGAGTTGGCACAAGTCTTGTTCTGAACAGTAAGAAGCCTAAAGAGGAGCCAAGACAGTTGGTGTTTTTGGTTATTGGCGGTACAAAAAGAGAAAAATTACAAATCTCAAAATTACACATTAAGGAGGGAGATTGGGAGGAAACGCTTGAAGTGTAGCAAAGAGAGCAATGCATTCATGCATATGGTAATCAATGTGTTCCACTCGACTCTCCAAGGTGTGGAGATGGTCATCTATGCGTTGTTGCTGGTACTAGAGTCCTTCCATAGAGTCCAAGGTCTCATTCTTCACATGCTAGAGGTCATTGATATAGGCAACCAATTTGTTCATGTCCTCGTACTTATGTTCCCTAAGCATATCAATGTTGATATGTATGTGGTCCAGCTGGGTCGCGATGGACTCCAAGGTGACCGAAGCTTCTACGTGGCCTAGTGAGGGAGTTGGAGACAAGGCCATATCCATAGCGGAGTGGCGACTCTCAGTCGACTCAGAGTTTGAGCTAGGCTCCCCATGTTGTTGGCATTCATCCATGCGTGGCCTAGCACCCCCCTGTGGGCATGCCCTCTCTATCGAGGCATACTACCAACTCCACCACCACTGGCAACACCGCCACGAGTTGTGTACTGCTTGACCTAAGAAACACCCCACAAGACACTGAATTAACAATATTGAAATAACACACCATTTACAATTCCAGAGTTGTTGAACATCATTACCCAACTGAGAAGGAGCCCGAAGTCCTAAGCACCAGCACCACAGCGACGATTAGTGAAGATGTAGGAAGACACGCCACAGGCCCCAGGGCCCGCAGAGCTCATACATCCCCAGGAAAGGCACTTGAAGCTGCTCCCTCCATCTGACTGGCGATCTAGTGAAGTGTGCACTAGCCAAAGAAGGAGTCAGGTTGAGGAAAAATATGTGTCTGCACCCGACCCACACAGTCCAAGCCAGAGACCAAATAAATCATTACACTGGACAAAGAAAACGTCCCTCGATCACAAGGGCATGTTGGATGCAGGTGCCAATTCCCCTCCCTTCTGCATTCAACATTCAACAGCCTCGTCTTGTTCTGCTGCCCCTAGCCATATCTTGAGCCAGGACGCAAACAAACCACACCTTGTTCTCTCCCAGCACTCTCTCCTCATCACCCAACATCTGCGAATGATTTGCGAATGATTTCCTGTTGGTCCCTGTGCGATATTAAACTCAACTCGCGGGGAGCAAGGTGTGGGTTCCAAAGCCCATTTGTGTGGTGCATGGAGGCCCCTTCAGCTCCACAATCCAATGCACTGCCAACTGGCCCCTTAAATGATCACCCCCATCAGGGGTTTTAATTTTGTTCTTTAAGTAATATTTATAATAAATTTCTTTGAATAAGAAAGGATGATATCCAATTTTAAAATCACTATACAAATAGTTTAATGGGTTATATGATATTTGAATGGAGGCTTCTGTGAGTAGAATTATGTAAAGATTTGTCTTCTGAATCCATCACATAAATCTTATAGATTCTTAAAGAGTTTTGAACCAGCTAATATAGTTCCTCTTCACCAAAATTAGTAGGTTATATGATTTTTTCAAAAAACTTTCAGTTAAAATCACATGAGAATGAACTTTGTCGAGGCG
Source organism: Pinus albicaulis (assembly GCA_034641835.2). Lineage (NCBI taxonomy): Eukaryota > Viridiplantae > Streptophyta > Pinopsida > Pinales > Pinaceae > Pinus > Pinus albicaulis. The sequence goes on from CM076580.1 coordinate 828,939,226, forward strand.
TTTCGAACCAGCAAGTGTGGCTCATCTTGATCTCGTCCTAGAGATGAACCACACTTGCTAGTTCGAAACGCGTCAACAAAGTTCATTCTCATGTGATGTTAACCAAAATTTTTCTGAAAATTCCTATGGATCACCGAAGCCTCAATTCAATTTAGGTTATATGACATTTTCTAATTTTATTTTTTAATATATTTATAATTAATTTTATTGAGCCTAGCAAATGGTGATAGAGTGTTTTGTTAACGCACTCTGTGGTGTAAAGGTCACTTGTATCATTGGTTCAAAACTCCGTGGGCAAAAATCCAACCATACTAAAGGCTAGTGTGGCCCACACTGGATGCAATCCTTGCCCGATTTTGATAACTTAAATACCCTTAGATCATGGAGACTCAAACCACAAATTAAACATGCCAAAACTCACATAACTTAACAAACAAACAAACAATAATTTTATTCATTAAATTTTAAAAATAAAAAAATAAAAATAAAAATTCCCAAAATAAATATGTTGCTTCTTTGCTTGATATTCTCCTTTACTATAAACTAGCAATTGCACCGGGGTGCAAGGGAACGCCGGATGGAGGAGATGTGAATCGTTTTCTGCTATATGAGGGGTAAAACCTGAATCGTGATTTAACAGAAGAGAATTCAAAGCTGAAAAGATAATCATAAATGGTAAGTAGAATTATGATCACCTAAGGTGGAAAGCCTATAGCTATTAATTTCTCGATTCTTTTCACGTTCAAACAATCTATACTGTATACTAAAGAAGCAACCTAATGACATGTCACAAATTGGCCATTCAAATGGCCTGCACACCCTGAGACTGATGGAATCCTCATATATGAAGAAGGCAATGACACCTTGATGTGAAATGCTCGTATTTCTCTGCCTGTCCTTGATGTTATGTCTGGGTGGTCGAATTGAGTGTGCTCATTTTGATTTGTAGAAGGCCGAATAGGATGAGCGAACCCATTATCATACGTTGTTTGCCCATAGAATCTTTAAGTTTATCTAAGGTGGTAAACCCTGCCCGTGTAGTTCATCATCAAGAAAATATGGAGAATCCCAATGGAGAGCCTCGTCGACCAACACTTTGGAAGAACGCTGGGGATCGTTGCTTGAGATGAGCTCTCTCCTCACTATGGCTACGGCTTCCTCGCTTCTCATCACATCCCAAACACCGTCGCAGGCAATGACCAGGAATTCGTCCTCTTCGCTCAGTTCCACCTGCTGCACATCCGCCTCCGCCAACAGAGGACTGGAGGCCTTGAGCCACAAGTCGCAAGCCCTCGAGTGCCCTGGAGACCACCAGCGCGCGGTTGAGATAGCCGTCTTCAGTGACAAAACCCGGTACACGTGGCGAAATTTAATAGGTTCCATGCGTGATAGGAGAAGTGTTTTCATTGGCTGGGGTGAACAGTGTTTGCTCACCCCAAGCCCGCAATGGCTCACAATGGAAAATGCCTCAGGCGTAACTAAACTAGTTAGCAACCAAAAACCTAGATGTTTGGCAAGAAAAACTTGATTTCCAATGGGATGCTTTCCAGAAAGAAGATCATATTACACCAGAACTTGTGTGATTCACAAAAGATGATAAAGGAATACAAGACAATGATGGATTGGTTTGTAATCAACAAAATTTTGAACCAAACAAGTTTGATTCACAAAAGATGATAAAGGAATACAAGACAATGATGGATTGGTTTGTAATCGACAAAATTTTGAACCAAACAAGTTTGATTCACAAAAGATGATAAAGGAATACAAGACCATGGTGGATTGGTTTGCAATCGACAAAATTTTGAACCCAATTCAAGTTTTTGCGCAGCCAACATAGTAATAAAGTAAACCAATATCACCCCAAGCCCGCAATGGAAAACGCCTCCAGCATAAATATATTTTGAATTTTGTGATTTTGTGTATATGAAATAATAATGAGATACATCTTATTTTGTAGTGTTTTAAAATTATTTTTAAAACAACCATATATTTATTTATCTTCATTAAAATGTGATTTTAAATTTATTAACATACTTCAAAAAGCTCTTTGGATGCGGGTGACATGACGTGAACGTGCAGAGCCAGTTCATCCCATGCACAGGTTGATAAAGTCCGGCACCCCCAGCTTTAACATGATGCGAAACCTCCTCTTAGCAATCATTCACATGAGCACTCTGATGCACCTGATCTTCTACCATACATTGAATCACATGCAACCCCAAGTGAACTATGCCCAAATCGCATATGCGAGCGTGCCACAAAATCACACTGCATCTTCGCTTGTGCCACAGGTCTTCAAAAGGCACGGTCTCTCCTCATTCTGTCATCCCCATGCTGCTCCAATTGGCCTCCAAATCCTTCTTCGTCCCCTCCCTTGCCATTTTATTGTTGCCTCAGTTTCCCCGCGTGCCCATGAGTTGCGCGCTCTCCCTCTTATGCACCACCCTACTGGAGCTAGCATGCCAGGAGCCTCTCCCGTTGTTTCCCTTCAGGCTGCGCGATCCCTACGGTGTCCCCCTGGTTGCGCGCCTCCCTCCGGAGTTCCCCACTTCTTCGAATTCATCCCACTGCGCACTTTCTGATGCAGGCTCCCTCGTTGCACGTCCCCTACTGCATAACTCTTTGTTGTGCACCCCTTGATGTGCTTCTCTGTTGCGCACTCCCCTATTGAGCACATCACCGCTTTTAGCTCGACCTCTCCCTCTTTGTCTGTTAGCCCCCCCATGGCTCTGAGTCTGCGCCAAAAGACCATTAGGGGTAGCCAGAGAGGTGCGTTCTCAGGTCGCCATCAACGCAGCCTGGACCACCGTTTGGAATCCATTGAAGGCTCCTCTTCTAGCAACCATGACAGAGAAGCACCATCACGATCTAAGCGCACCCAGGAGGAGATTGCCTTAGCTCAGGAGAAGCAGAGGGGCAAAAGAATCTGGGGCCCCAGGAAGTCCACCATTTCACACTCTAAGCAGTCCACTCCTCGAAAATTCAAGCCTCTCCCGGTTCAAGAGGCCTCGGGGGAGGACACAGATGTGTGGATCATGGACTTGGACGAAGTTTGGACGCAAGTTCCTGACGCTGAGTACCCAGTCGCTCCCATATTTTTCACACCCACAACAAAGCCCCTGCATGTGCCTTCCGTTGAGGAGGAGGCTAGGGGTCCGAGAGACTTTGGGTACTCGTTAGATCGTCCTCTTATTCTATTAAAAGAGTCTCTGCATCTATCCAGTTGTGAGCCTGGGTATATAGAAATTCCGATACTTCCTAAAAAACAAAAGAGAAATACTTTAATACTGGTAGCGTTGACATACATGAGGTCAAACCCTCGACGGCAGTTCACTTGGCAACACTGGGAAACCCTGAATCAATTCCACTCTTTGAAACTTTTCCTGAGATAACAAAGAAATATTCAAGAATAAGAAACGATGGGAAAAGGAAGACCTTCATAGGAAGGGCAAACTGTCAAAGTTGCTCAGGGGTTTTCCCTTAAAACAGTGCCGCGGGAGCTATTATGTTCTCTATCATCTCAGCAGTGTTAAGTGGGTCGACTCACAAATCTCTCATACTTGTCCCTCTATTCCAAATTTCTCACCAGAACCATTGAACCATTCCTCCCTCCATTTTTGGGCTTCCTCTGTTAGAAGAAATTTACTTGAACCAAAACATCTTGACTGGAGAAATTCCATCAAATGTTGGAAATATCATTGTGCTCTCCAGCTTATGGTTAGCAAAAAATAAATTATCACAGGAAATACCCGCTTCCATAACTAATTGTCGTCGCCTCTCAAATCTGTATCTCCATCACAATCAACTACATGGAAACTGCCAGCAAGTTTATGTAGGCTACAGAGTTTGGCATACCTCTACCTTACTAGTAATATGTTTGAAGGCCCCGTACCTAAACAACTTGCAATGAACAGAAACAGTCTTATACAAGTTGATATATCTGATAACCTCTCTATTCGAACCCTTGGGGGACAAAACTGAAGGTTTATCGGACACTGTGATGACCCAAAACCCTGCTCTCTTAATCTCTCCTGCAAGCCCATAGCCCACCTTGGGCACCAAAACCTGTCTAGCTGCTTCCCTATATTTCTCCTATTTGGGTAATATTTTAGCCCTAAAAGCATTCTTCTTCTTCCCTTTCAAGGAATCAAGACGCCTCAACAGCTTGAGCTGCTCTCTCTCCCTAAAGTGTTTCTGGAATTTGATGTGGGTTTTGAACTTTTCACCGCAGTGATTTTGGAATTTGATGTGGGTTTTGAACTTGTCACCGTAGACTTCACAGATGTGGGTTTTGAACTTGACTACCGGAGCCTCGACCTCCACCGCCGCCTCCACTGTTGCCCTGTTCGAATCCCTCAACATAGACCTGCAAACCCTTGTCTCCATACCCTCTCGGCGTCTCTCATGTCCCTATTTTCAAACATTTAAGATCTTTAAACTTATTTTTCAAACTAATAGGGCCAAATGGAATATTTTCATTGGTTGGAGGAGGTGTCACATGTCTAAATTTATTGGCTGGAAGGGCGATGAGAAAGGCTTCTCATTGGCTGGGGTGAACAGTATTTGCTCACCCCAAGCCAACAAAAAAAATGCCTCCGGTGTAATTATATTATCATAGCATAAGTGTCAACAAAATACATTACCACCAACAAAATATAGTAATATAGATTGGTTTAAGAGCTGGCACAAGTCTTGCTTTGAAAAGTAAGAAGCCTGAAGAGGAGCCAAGACAGTCGGTGTTTTTGGTTATTGTCGACACAAAAAGAGAAAAATTACAAATCTCAGAATTACACATTAAGGATGGAGATTGCGAGGAAACGCTCGAAGTGCAGCAAAGAGAGCATCACGTTCATGCATATGGTAATCAATGTGTTCCACTCAACTCTCCAAGGTGCGAAGATGGTCATTTGTGCATTGTTGTTGGACTCAGAGTCCGAGCTAGGCTCCCCATGTTGCTGGTGTACATCCATGTGTGGCCCAGCACCCCCCCTGCAGACCCGTCCTCTCTGTGGAGGCATACTACTCATTTATAGGTTGGTGTTTGGCATGCATATTAAATCATTAAAAGATTTAGACTGAAAGATGAGAATATTATTGTGTTTATGTATGATGGAATAACAAACCAACATTCTTTGGCTTGGTGCTACTATAAAATGCCAAACATTTGATATCATTATAAATATTACTACCAACTGAAACTACTATCACATAAGAGTAATATACCCACCCAATCAAACTTAAAACTAAGTGTTAAACAACATTTTGTCACCGTCCCTGCAATCCCCATCCCGAACATTGGAGGGCCATTTCTGTGACTTCTATGTAGTGTTATGCCTTGCAAAAAGTGTCATTACATCCCTTGCCATGAGAAGAACATTTCCTCTTTTGACTATTCCTGGAACAGGCTCTCAAAAACATATGATTTTGGGTCGGCGCTAGCAGGTAGTTATGCCCTTGCGCCCATAGAGAAATTAACACTCGGCCTCGTGCCCATTGGTGCTTTGTCCCAATGGACTGCCCGCGCTGAGCTGTTTTTTGATTTTTTTATAAAATAGAAGCAAAGTTTCCATTTCCAACCACTTCGTGAGCGTAGTTAGCATGGGTTGTTCGACTGAATAACGTCGAAAATCTTCCTTTGGCTTCTTATTTCCTACATTTGAGCAACCTCCCAAAGGATAAGGCCTCCCTTCCACCATATGAGGGATCCCAACCTCCTTCATAAGTCTTATTCTTCTCCCTCAACCCTTCAATCCCCCTCCTCTCTCCCTAGAAGATAATTCCCTTGCTTAAAAGGAAAGCTAGTCCCACTCTTTATTTTATCTTAGGGAAGGGGTTTCGAGGGTCACTTCCCACCTATTCACTTCCCACCTTTCATTGACCTATAGTCTACAAGTGACTTCCTAAACTATTGGGACTCCACCCATCGGTGAAAGTCTGTGAAGAGCAAGGAGCCTTAGCTATGGTGACAATGGGCTAAGCCTCCATCGTTTCCCTTATCCTAGTAGTTTCCCTCTTAGGAACCCCTTTTAGATCCAATACTAGTTTGAGTGGTAACATGTTGTTCACAATTCCATTTGTGAACAACTCTTTGGTATGCCCACTTTTGCCATACTACAGCTCCAAGATGAGATGTCCAAGGCTATGGAGGCTGCCCTTCTTCTCACTGAATCAATCCTCTGCAATATAGTGAACTAGGGCTAGTTGGTTGGCCCACTTGACTGTTACTTTAGTCCTTCAAAGTCTACAAATCCTTAGGCCCTATACACCTGCCCTTCTACCAATTTTGTTGTCCTTCACCAGAACAAGAGTCAGGGATCTTCTTTGATAGTAACCTAACAACCCTCCAACTGTACTTGACCTACCATCAATCTGCCCAACCACAGTCAATTCCTTTTACTGATCTAGGGCCCACAATATTGTCTTCATCTAGGGCTCTTCAAATCTGCCACCTAACAATGGTTTGAGTCCTCTCAAGATCATTGTTCTTGTGTATTGACAATTTGATCTTTGTTGTCCAATCTATGAACAAATATGAACTACTCCTCGTATCATACTTCTAACAATCTGTAGATGACTGAACTAGGGTCACAAATCAACCACTAACAGTCCATTCACTAATTGTTTATAGGTTTCTTCAGATCTTTGTCTAAAACTCTATGGAAAGTCCACCAAAATCAACTCCTCTGCATGTCAATCCATTCTTCATATGGCACATTTCTTCTGCATGCTCAATCTTCTGCTCAGGTTCCACCCTCCTTTGGATCTGTTGTCTCCACAGATACTGAATCTGCAAACCATCTTCTAGATCTTTGGTCTTTATTGCATAAATAAACCTCGCTCTAAGGGTCACAACCCATCTTCTTCTACGCAAATTTTTCACAGTCTTAAGGTCATATCTTATGAACTAAACATGCTAGGAAATTGTCCTAATCAGGGCATTCTACTTATGTACTTCTAATTTTTGTAGAACAAACCCTATCCACACATAGAAAAAACACGACTCTTGCCTCCATAAGAGACTCGACCTAGCACATATGGATCCATAGATTCTGGGCATTTCTTTGACTTAATCTTGACATGAACTTCAGATCTCAATGTCGACCCTCAAACTAGGGTTAAATCAGTCAATATTACACCTGTGTCGACTTCTGTTATGGCTCTAAATTACAGTGCAAGCCCTCCTCCATTTATGTTGGTCTTTATCATAGACCTTGCGGCCTACTAACCACCACAAGGAAAGATGGTATCAACCCTCTCTTCTATTTCATGTAGGAAATCTAACCAATGGGATTCAATCTAATCTTGTAATGTACTAAAACAAGATATTGAATCCTTCCTACAATTTGTGGAAACAACACACGATCGCACAATCACATATAAGTTGTAAGAGAAACAAGTTATCAATCACACAACACAAGATGTATCTGGGGAAGCAACTGCTCAAAACCCTCTATCTCTATTTTGTATTAAGTCAAGGAATCATGAAACAATACAATGCTTAATCTCTCTTGAGATTCTCAAACACTCTGCCAATTGTCTCCTGTTGATCTAGGAAAAATCGGTCTAATACTTAGCCAATTCTCAGCTTGCCTTGCTCACGCAATTCCTATGGAATTATCTCCATATTAATTAGGAAAATCAACCTTCCTTGATTGCACAATCCATCATGGCATCCCAATGACTTTATAATTGCACATGGGAAATTTTCTATAAATACAACTGATAGTTATGTTCCTCTGAATTGTGTTACAATAAGGATGAAGGGTCTTTTTTATTATTTAAAAATAAGATAAAATCCTAAACAATCAAAACCCTAACTCGAGGAGATGTAACACCAAGATTTTATGGGCCCCGTTGGGGTTAGTTGGGCAGCCAACTTTCCGGGGTCGTAACTTGGTCATATGATCTTCGTTTGATGCACATGATACCTTGTTAGAAATATCTCTTCGAGGACTACAACTGCTAATGCGATTTCCATGAAATCGCTAAAGCTTTCTTGCCCAAAAAATGTCGTTTGGGGCCTCAAAATGGCTCCGGATTTCAGGACCTGAAAAACTGACAAAAAAAGTAAACTGTGCTATAATTAAGGAAACTGAAAAATTGAAAGAGATAATGGCGAGGGCCCAAGTGGAATAGGCGGGTGGCTACCAATATCCACCTCGATCACCTTAAATCGAATTTCTTGAGCTAACTCAATCATCATGAATTAGTTAACTGACACAAGTTGTTATGAGACGAAATTACAATTTATTGTCCAATTTATTTAAGGGAAAAATAAATTAGACGCCTCACATTCCTCACTCCTGGTACATCAAAATTCCTCACTAGTGTGGGTGCATTTTTTTTTTTCCTTTCTAGTTTCCAATTTCACTATTTCTTGTTGCAAATTTCAATACTCCCTCTCAACAAGAAAGGAATTCAATCTATCTCCATTCGTTACTTTTGGAATGTCCTACATGCTACACTTCTCTAGTGTTGTTTGCACCTGCAAGTCCTAAAACTGAATAGCCTCCGAACAAATTACTCAGTATAATGCATCTGTCATCAGAATCTTCTGACTGTTGCTAGCTACTGCATCTGTCTAGTACTGGATTCTCTGCGCTGCTGCTGACATCTGCATCCGTGCCCTTTGAACTATTGCTAACTCTAATTTGTGATCCAGTATTTGACATCTGACTCTGATTTCTGTCTTGCTGACATCTGACTACATCAATTTAACTGATCCTTCCTACTACTATTGTACTGTGGCTCCTCGTATCTAGGCTCGATCCATGAGATCACACGCCATCTCAATGGACCTTGCCCAAATTTCTTATCTTGGGATTATGTCTACACATCACCCCACCAGCTTACACCTCCAGGTATGGCTGCTCCCTCTTCCCATCTGGCTCGAAATTTCCCCCCTCATGGAGGTCTCTACTTGAGTGGATGCTTCCACTCAGTCTCCTCTCTGCTTCTCCAATTGTGGCAACTACTCCACAACCTTCTGAGACCGCTTCTCATGAAGATTCATGTTAAGAGGTATTTATGCTCCCTTTAAACCACCAAGTCTCTAACTTATGCCTTTCTCCTCAAAGCTTTGCATGCATCTGGTACCTCAATTACATATAGGTTCTTGACTCGCGCACAGTGTAATTGTCTCGACGTTACAAAAGGTTTCTAAAGAAGAGTTGATTTTAAATCGATGATATCTCCCTCATCCGAGCTCCAATTCGACCGATTTTTTTTTCTATTTCGGTAGATTTTCGCAAGGAATCCAAATAGCCTATTTGTTTTTGAAAATTTTACACCAAAATATTCAAATATTCTATGCAAACTCACCGCCCAAAAAATTTCTTCTCTAATACCATGTAGAAAATCTAACCAACGATATTCAATCTAATATTGTAATCTACTAAAACAAGATATTGAATCCTTCCTAAAATTTGTGGAAAAAAAACACGATCGCACAATCACATATAAGTAAGAGAAATAAATTATCAATCGCACAACAACATGATGTATTTGGGGAAAGAAAATGCTCAAAGGCCCTCTATCTCTATTGTGTATTAATTCAAGGAATCATGAAACAATACATTAATGCTTAATCTCTCGTGAGATTCTCCAGCACTCTGTCAATTGTCTCCCATTGATCTAGGAAAACTCAGTCTAGTACTTAGCCAATTCTGATCCTTACTTCAGCCTGCCTTGCTCATACAATCCTAGATAGGGAATTAACTGCTTATTAATTAGGAAAATCAATCTTCCTTGATTGCACAATCCATTATGGAATCCCAATGACTTTATAATTTCACATGGGAAATTTTCTTTGAATACAACTGATATTTATGTTCCCTTTAACCTTTGTCTCAACTGGGTATTCCTCGAAACTGACATGCATATAACTATTAATAGTGAATTATCAGTTATATGATTGATCACTCATTGTGAAATAAATCTAATTTAATTCACTGGACCTCTCGCTAGCTCATAACTTAGTTAGAACCAGTTAAACTGATTTTAACGCATTTAATTGAGTTAATTACACTTGCACCCCACTAATGCATCAATTTCAACTGGACCCAAAAATATTAGAATCCCTCTAGATGCCTCATCTTAGACCCTCAAGTACTTGAATTTCTTGAGCTAACTCGGTCATCATGACTTAATTAACTAACACAAGTTGTTATGAGATGAAATTACAATTTATTGTCCAATTTATTTAAGGGAAAAATAAATTAGACGACCCACATTCCTCACTCTTGGTGCATCAAAACTCCTCACCAGTGTGGGTGCATTTTTTTTTGTCCTTTCTGGTTTCCAATCTCACTGTTTCTTGTTGCAAATTTCAACATTTCAGAATTTGATGCGGCCTTCACACAAAGACACCATTGAAATCACATGCCCAGATTCTCATGATAAACCTCTCTTAAGCTCGATTTTCCAGAAGAGAACCAACAATATGCCATCATACTTCCTAGCGCAAACCGACCCTTAAGGTATGCAACATTCTTCTGAACACTCACATGATGATCTTGCTCTTGGAGGATGATCATGACCTCCCTTTAGCAACCCTTACTCGCCCTCGTACTCGACCTACTTTAGGAATACATCTCTCTTCACCCCCTTGATGTGCCAGATAGTGGGAATACATGTCAAACATGCTAATATGTGCCAAGTGATAAGGCATGCCAAGATGTGCAAGGGTGTTTCAATGCATGTCAGGGAATGTCAAGACAAAAAAAGGGAGAAAAAAGTTAAACTACAAGGAAATGAACACATAAGAGGGTTAATAAGTCATCAATTTACCTTTTCCAAGAGGGGCATGCTAGGCACACCAACACTAGGCAACAATAGGTGCCAAGTGCAAAGTCTTAGTGCATTCTAAGTGCCAAGTATTCCTTTGTTTCTTCTCATCTACTTTCCAACAACTGATAATCACAAATAAATTTAATATTAAACCATGCCAAATCATACCAAGGCATCTCAATGTATTCCACACATGCTAAGACTTTCCAAGCACCAACACGTGCCAAGCGCCAATATGTGTCAAGAACTAGTGTTATGCATGTTATGAAGTGGAAGGGAATGTTGAAGAGTGCTAAAGTGTGCTAGAGAGTGATAATGCATGTTCATGAGTGTTAAGGATTACTAGGAAAAAACATTAAGGGAGCACTAAGTAAAAATTCATGAAAGTTAATGAATATGAGGAACGTGCGCCAGAGACTAATGTTAATGAGTGTTAGTTGTCATGCCAAGGAGGGACTGACAAGGTATGCTAAGCATTGGTAAGGCATGCTAGGGAATATCAAGGCATGTCAAGAATTCCAAAAGTGTGCTTGGGAGTTCCAGGGTGTGCTAATTATATCATGTGCCAATTAATAGTGCCAAGATATGCCAATACATGCTGGGTGCTAAGGATGTGGTGCAGGGGACCAGGGTATGTCAATATGTGTCAAGGCAACAAAAGGAAGAACCAATAAGAGGGTTAATAAGTCGGGACTTTATCTTTTTGAAAAGGGGCATGCTAGGCACACTAATAATAGGTCCCAATACATGCCAAGTGGCATTGTGTGCCAAGTGCTAATGTATGTCAATGCATTCAACCAAGGTGTTCCGGGGCATGCTAGGGACTATATGCAGCATGCCAACACATGTTAGCAGAGTTCGATGTTGTGCTAGCGCATGTCACCATGTGCTTGGGCGTAAGTGTCATCACAAGATGTTCTAGGTACAAAGATGTTACAATACATTTGGGGTGCTAAGAAATGTTAGTGTGTGCCAAAGCATTAATTTAAGGCATGCCTAGATTGGTGAGGATCGTTAGGTATTTCTCATTAATAGAATTGTCAAAGCTTGATTATGTATTAAATAATATATTTCCTACACACAATAGTGGAACTTTATCTAAAGGGAATTTTCTAGATAATAAACTTAATATATATGAATCATTTGTTGACTCATACAAAATCTCTATTCGACTAGTTATTACTTGAGGGAAATGATACACACTAATTACTTCTAAAAACTTCACTGACCCTAACCACTATGGCTTTGGACATATTATAAAAAATACTCCACAATAATGGTATTAAATCGTTAAATTTTGACAAAAAAATATATTAACAGGCAGTACATAGCATCATCAAAAACTCATTCGAATGATCAATGATGACGGCCATTTTTTGACCGTCACCAAAAGTAACAAAACGAGCATTGGTGAGGGTCGTTAAAACTTCGTCACTAGAAGTGTCACCAAAGAGAGAATTAGTGATGGGCCTTTAACGACCCTCACCAAAAGTGTCATTCAAAATGTCTTTGGTGACGGACCATAAAGGACCATCACTATATACACTTACAGTGACGGTTTTTTAATGATCAATGATGACGGACATTTTTTGACTATCACCAAAAGTAACAAAAGGAGCATTGGTGAGGGTCATTAAAAGTTCGTCACTAGAAGTGTCACCAAAGAGAGAATTAGTGACGGGCCTTTAACAACCCTCACCAAAAGTGTCATTGAAAATGTCTTTGGTGACGGACCATAAAGGACCATCACTATATACACTTACAGTGACGGTTTTTTGAAGGCCGTCACCATATGTGACATTGGTGACGGACCTTAAAGGTCCGTCACAAGCATGACCCTCACCAATGTGCTTTTTTCTTGTAGTGAGGCCATTGGAGAATAAGGATATTTCCACTTACATCTTCCATTTTCTCATCATGTACACTTTTGTTTTACACACTTGGAGGGATTCATGGAGGACAAATTTATTGCATATTATGATGAGCTATGGTGGAATCTATTGATGAGAAGGCCACAAGAAGAGGAAGGGAGGAATTTTTCTCTACCTTTGTAGTTTCTTGAGGACAAGAAACATTTTGAAGGTGGAGGACTGTAATATTCCCAAAATTTAGATTTCATCTAAATGGAATATTATAGTTTATTTTATCTTTAGATAGATGAATAAAAAGGGTAGGGAGGCCCAATAACCTCTTTATAAGGAAGAGTAACACTCCTCATGTGAAAGGAGGTAGAATAAAGCAGCTGGTTTGAGCACCTATGGGTGTGAACATGATTGGATCATGTTGATTCAATCATATTTGACCAAGTCCACATGCACTGTCTAGATACATTGTATCTCCATGATGGACTACGTAGTTTTAATGGAGGACAACTTGCATGAGCTAGGTGGCACATATGGATGGGACCCATTGTGGAGAGGAGAACTTGCTATATATGGAGAGGAGGACAACCATTGTATTCATGCTTGGATTATTATTTTCTTTGGTCTATTTAGACTTTTCTTCCTCTTGCTGTTTAGCAGGGTTGTAGTGCTGTTTAGCACAAGGGTGTTCCCGGTCAGGAATCCCTACCCCATCCTCAGGGGAGGAGAGTTTTTTTGAGCTAAATTTCCTCATTCCAGAATTTTTTCCAAGCTACCTCCTTCAGCTACGATGCAGTTTCTGTTTAGACTTGGGTTGTGTTGTAGGGTGAAGCAAAGGAGGATCTCTTAGAGTCATTTCTGGGCTTGTTTTTCGGTGGAGAGCTTGTATATCCATTGTAGGATCAGAAATAAGGACTTATAGGAATATTTTCATATCTTTGGCATCAGGCCAACCATCTTCCATCCCTCACAATGTATTTTTAGTCCAAATCTGCATTATTTTTAGAGGCAGTTGCTGGGAGGGTTCATTGAGCTCATCAGGAGGGTCTATTTCTGAGTAGAGGGATCAACCTTATAATTAGAAATACCATTGGAGGAGGACATCAATATCTTAGTTCTATCATAGTCTCATTTTATATTAGATCTAGTTTGCATTGGTACATTAACCCCAGGTTATCTGTCACATTGTATGTTTTCCGACATTTATAGCAATCCTTTTCGGGTTGGCTAGAAATGTTGTATTGGAGCACGTATATCCATTATTAGGAATTTATTTTATTTCCTTCATCCATATTTCATGTATGTAAATTTTTAGTAGTAGTTACACTAATATAGACTATGCAGTCACTACTCTCCGACATTCTATATAGTTGCAACATCTCATGTATCTATTGCTTTGATTATTGGAGACTTGTTCTTATGGCTTGAGTGGCATGTCCCTCATGATATTTTGTACATTTTTTTTGATCCATTAATAGAATGATGGCTGAATATTTTTCTCTCTCATGACATGACCATATTTTCTATGTTTACAATATTGTGTTCATGTATTGCTGTAGCTCCACTTTTGGAATACCTTAAGATATTCCCAATAGTGTAGATTTTTCCTATTTTGGAATATTACAGCAATGGAGTAAAGGACGGATCAAGGGGCACGAGAGAGAAATAGGCAGGTGGCCATTCATCTCAAGGAGCCACACACAACAACCCCATCCAACTCTGAGAACACAGAGTGAAAGGGGATTTTTTTTCACATATGTCTCCAAGGACGAGCATGGCCAAAACATTATCACTCATATGTTATCAAGTGGGGATGGAAAGAAGAAGTTTGATGACCCTAAAAATGACACAAGGCCATTCTTTGGGCACACCCTAACAAAACAACTCAATTAGCAACCCACCTTTCACAAGAAAAGCCAACCCCTATCACCGACCTAAAAGGGGATAGCTAAAAGACTGAATGAAGGCAAAAGAACATGCATAAGGCACTCGAGCGATCAAAAATTAGCAAATTTGATACGGTCACCCTCAAACAAAACAAACCAACCTGAACACATTTCGGGCCCCTTAAATGAAATTACCTGACATGAATGAATTTCATAGGGCACCCTCACACAACGCGCTCGACCGAACGAAGGCACAAGGGATAAAATGACCAATGGGCCACACGAACATTCACAAGCCACCCAGGCAGTCACAAATTAGCAAATTTGATACGATCTCGCTCAAACAAAATGACTCAACCTGAACATGTTTCATCAAGCACCTCACACGGCGGGACACAGCGCGCCCAACCGAACAAAGTCACGAGGGATGAAATAGAAAACGGGCCACATGAATGTGCACAAGGAACCTAAAATATCATCACTTATAAAATTTGATATGGCCACGCTCAAATGAAATGACCCAATGTGAATGCATTTCATCGTGCGCCCTCACACAGTGCAACCCAACACGCCTAACCGAACAAAGGCACAAGGGAGAAAACAACGAACGGGCCACAGAAACTTGCACAAGGCACCTGCGAGGTTAAAACATAGAAAATTATATATGACCACCCTCAAACGAAATGACCCGACTTGAACGTGTTTCATCAGGCGCCCTCACACGGCGTGACAGGGCAGGCTCGACCAAACAAAGGCGCAAGGGAGAAAATGGAAAACAGGCCACACGAATGTGCACAAGCCACCCTGGCAGTCAAAACTTAGCAAATTTTATACAACCAACCTCAAATGAAATGACCTGAGCCAAACTCGTTTCATCAGGTACCCTCACACAGCACAACATGGCGCACTTGACTGAACGAAGGTAGAAGGGAGAAAATGGAAAATGGGTCACACGAATGTGAACAAGGCCCCTGGGTGGTTACAATTTATAAAATTTGATACGATCACCCTAAAAAAAAATGACCCGACCTGAATTATTTTCATCGGGTGCCCTCACACGATGCAATGTGGCCCTCCCAACTGAACGAAGGCACAAGCAAGAAAATGTAAAATTTACCACATGAATGAGCACAAGGCACCCAGATGGTCACAGCTTAGAAAATTTGATATGGCCACCCTAAAAGGAAATGACCCAAGCCAAACATGTTTCATCAGGTGCCCTCATATGGCACAACACGACACATCCAATTGAATGATTGCATAAGGGATAAAATGACAAACGGGTTGCAAGAATGTGCATAAGGCACCCTGTAGGTCACAACTTGGAAAATTTGATATGACTACCCTAAAAAAAAATGACCTAACCCAAATGTGTTTCCTTGGGTTCCCTCAAGTGAAACGACCCCACCTGAACGTGTTTCATTGGGCACCCTCACACGACACTGCTGACCGAATGAAGGCAGAAGGGAGAAAATGAAAAACGGGTCGCATGAACATGCAAAACTCACCCAGGCAGTCACAACTTGAAAAATTTGATAGGACCATCCTCAAACAAAATGACCTGAATCGAACGTGTTTCATCTAACACCCTCACATGCCACGACATGGTGTGCCCGACCAAACAAAGGGACAAGGGAGAAAATGAAAAATGGGCCACATGAACATCCATAAGACACCCAGGTGATCACAACTTAGAAATTTTGATACGGCTACCCTCCAAAAAAATGACCCGACCCAAATTATTTTCATTGGGGGCCCTCAAACAAAACAACCTGACTCGAACGCGTTTCATCAGACGCCCCCACACAATGCGACATGAACCGCCCGACGAAAGGAAGACACAAGGGTGAAAAAGGCAAACATGCTTCACAAATGTGCACAATGTACCAGAGCAGTCACAAATTAGAAAATTTGATATGGTCTCCCTAAAATAAAATGACCTAACCTAAACGCATTGCATTAGGTGCCCTCACACGACATGACACGACCCGCCCAATTGAACGAAGGAAGAAGGGAGAAAATGGCAAATGGGCCACATGAACGTGCACAAGGCACCCAGGCGGTCACAACTTAGATAACTTGACATGACCTCCCTCAAAAGAAATGACTAGACCTGAACGCGTTTCATTGGGCGCCCTGACACGGCACAACACAACGTGCCCAAGCGAACGAAGGCACAAAGGATAAAATTACAAATGGGCACAAGGCACCCGAGTAGTCACAACTTAGCAAATTTGATATGACCACCATGAAATGAAATGACCCAACCTGCATGCATTTCATTGAGTGCCCTCACACGGTGCAATGTGGCGCACCCGAATCAACGAAGGCACAAGGGAGCAAATGGAAAATGGGCCACATGAACATCCACAAGGCACCTGGGTTGTCACAACTTAACAAATTTTATATGGCTGCCCTTAAATAAAATGACCTGACCCAAACGTGTTTCACCGGGTGGCTTCACACAGTATGACACAGCCAGCTCGACTGAATGAAGGCACAAGGGAGAAAATGACAAATAGTTCACACAAATGTTCACAAGGCACCCATGTGGTCACAAATTTTAAAATTTGATACAGTTTCCCTCAAATGAAATGACATGACATAAACGTGTTTCATTGGGTGCCCTTACACAGCACGCCCGGCCAAATGAAGGCACAAGGGAGAAAATAGAAAACAGGGCGCATGAATATGCACAAGGCACCCTGGCAATCATAACTTAGAAAATTTTATGTGACCACACTCAAACGAAATGACTTGACCCAAACTCGCTTCATCAGGTGCCCTAAAAAAAAACGACCTGACTTGAACGTGTTTCATTGGGTGTCCTCACACAGTGTGACATGGCGCACCCAAATGAATAAAGGCACAAGGGAGAAAACAACAAATGGGCCGCATGAACATGCACAATCCACATGGGCGGTCACAATTTAGAAAATTTGATACGTCTGCCCTCAAACGAAATGACCCAACCCAAATGTGTTTCATCGTGTGCCCTCACATGACATGACACAGCCTGCCAGATATAACAAAGGCAGAAGGTAGCAAACACAAAATGAGTCGCACAAATGAGAACAAGGCACCGGGGTGGTCACAACTTAGAAAATTTTATATGACTACCCTCAAACAAAACGACCTGTCGCGAATGCATTTCATCTAGCGCCCTCACATGACACGACATGACACACCTGACTGAACGAAGACACAATGGATCAAATGGAAAACGGACGCAGGAACATGCACAAGGCACCTGGGTAGTTACAACTTAGAAAATTTGATATGACCTCCCTAAAACAAAATGACCAAACCCAAACACGTTCCATCGGGCACCCTCACCTGGCGTGACACTGCGTGCCTAACCGAAACTATTTCCTTCAGCTCCCTCACATGACCTAACTTGACCCGACCTGAACGCTTTTCCTTGGGCACCCTCACATGACCCAACTTGAATGCATATCCTTGGGTGCCCTCACATGACCGAACCCGACTGGACGCAAACGTGTTTCCTTGGGTGCCCTCACACCACTCGACCCAACCCGAACAAAGGCAGAAGGGATCAAATGGAAAATGGGTCGCATGAATGTGCACAAGGCACATGAGCGGTCAGAAATTAGAATTTTTGATGCATCCTCCCTCACATGTCCTTACCTGACCCAACCTAAATTCCTTTCCTTTGGCACCCTGAAATGACACGACCCAACCTGCACAAATGAAGGCATAAGGGAGAAAACGGCAAATGTGCCACACGAATATACACAAGGCACACAGTCGGTCACAACTTAGCATTTTTTATAAGACCTCCCTCACATGACTCAACTCGTATGCATTTCCTTCGGTTCCCTCACACAACCCAACCCGAACTGACCTGACTCGACCCAAATGCATTTCCTTGGGCGCCCTCACATGGCAGGACCCGACCCACCTGAACGAAGGAATAATGGAGAAAATGGAAAATGGGTTGCACAAACGTGAACAAGGCACATGGGAAGTCACAACTTAGCATTTTTTATACAACCTCCCTCACATGACTTGACTTTACCTGACCTAAACACGTTTCCTTGGGTGCACTCACACTGTACAACCCAACCCACCCGAATGAAGGCACATGGGAGAAAATCAGAAACGGGTCACACAAACGTTCACAAGGCATACGTACGATAACAACCTAGCGTTTTTTATACGGTTTCCCTCACACGACCCTACCCGACCCGACATTAATGTGTTTCCATGGTCACCCTCACACAACGTAACCTAACCCTATGCAAGCCGCCCGAATGCGTTTCCCTGGGCACCCACACACTACACGACCTAAGCCAACACAAATCACTTGAACGTTTTTCCTTGGGCACCCTCACATGACACAAATTGACTCGACCCACCTGAACGCATGACTCGATGCACCCGAATGCATGACTTGACTTTCCTGAATGCATGACACAAATGACACATCCTGACCCACCCGAACGCATGACCTGGCCTTCCCGAGCATGGGACCCAAAAAGCACGACCCAACTTGCTTGAACACATGACTCGAATGGCATGATTCGACCCTCCCTTATGACACTACCCAAACTGCACGACCTGACCCACCCAAACATGCACAAGATGCACCCACGATAACCACTTAGCATAATTTACATGGTCACCCACACACGACGTGACCCAACCCGACCCACCTAATGAGTTTCCTTGGGCGGCCTCACATGGGTGAAGGACTAGAACCACTACCACTTCGTGGCAGATGGTATCAGAGCTCGATTCTGGGAAAGTTGAGATTTGTTGAAGATTGAGTATTGAAGAAGTAATACAACGATAGGGCTACAGTTGGTATCAAATCTTGGAAATTATATTGATTTGTCTTAGTGAAACATTGGTAGGGGAAATACATTGGTCAGGTTCGAAGCTACATAACAAGACATCACAATTTGGGAAGAATGTCAAGGGATGCTTTTTCAGACCTTGTACAGGTTTAGGTTTTTGTCGATTCGTCGACCATCATTTGTCGGATGTCCACCAAATTCTTCCAATGCCCTCGGTCATAGTCCTCGACTCATGGTTCTTAGATAATCCCCCACTTAAAATAATATTTTCATCCCCGATAGTGCTACCATCATTGTTGCATCATATCATCTTAATATATCGTCACAACATTCGGCATAATGTATCATCGCACAATATTGTCACATAAGCCATCAAGGTTCATGTCTAACATTTGTCACAATCAGAATGTGTTTTACAATCATGGGAAGTCAATCTCTCCATCATGGCCACATTCTGCTACAACATATATCATTTCAACCCATCATATATCGTTAATATCATGTAAATATTTGCATCAAGTAATCCAAACAACTCAACATAACAAAAACTGCTATGTATTGAGCATATGTATCAACATTTCTATAGCCCTCATAAATCAAATTGGTCGGGTGATCAGTCCATCCATAGGTTCTCATCATGAGAATGCACATCATCATACCCTGCGTTATTTGTTCCTCTCGCATCCTGTCACATCCATCAACTCAATCAAGAATCCATCCCATATGAGTGTAAAGTAAGACATGTTTAGGTCCATGAAACACCCTTTATCTCATCCGCAACATGCTCTCCATCTGACAAGCCATCTCTATCTGAAATGTGCTACCCATGATGCCAATATCCATGTGTTGCTCAAAATATAGTCACAACTATCAAGCATCATCCATGTGTGAAAGGTCCTCCTCAAATCAAGTGAAGAACATCCTCTCAACAATGTGTCATATTCAGGTCCATGAATCTATGTTCATCCCATATGCAATATGCATCCAACATGTGTACCAAATTTAAGTCAAGAAGGCTCAACCCATGCCCAAGTGTATACCACCAAGGCATCTCATCGCTGCACCTCCATCAAGCTCGAAAGTGTCTCGTTGATCATCTCCATCAAGTAACTCCTCACAAACACACCCCATAAATGTGCTCAAAGGTATGCATCCCATAATGCATCAAAACCAAGACTAATATCGATATCAACTCCTCAGTGAGCTACATACTATAAGAACACAGTAGTATGATGCCTCAAATGAATGCAACTCCATCATTAACTCCCATGCATCATCCTATCCAAAGCATTGGAAGGCATACTTGTATTAGCCATGAGTGCCACCATAATTTGTTCAAACCCCGCAAGTCATATGAATGTGCTCATAGGCTGCTCATAGGTTGCTCATCCAACCAATGTAATATTTCTCAAAGTGAACAACATCCATCAACCCATCTATAAAATATCTCCATGTAGCACCAACAATCAATCATGCTCAACATCCTTCTTGACAGTCCTCCATGATGCTCATAAGTAGCACCTAGTAGGTGCACTTGCATAATGTCTCCACATAATGTCCTCCCATGCCCTCATGTCAATGTATATGACTTTGGCTTCCCATGTGTCCATCAAGAGTAGACTCATCTCAAATCTAGTCATCATCATGCATATAGTGTATAGGTTAAGTGCCCTCAGTCACTTCTACCATCATCATCATGAGTACTTCCTTCGAGGCTTCTCCCCCACTAAAGGTGAAAAAATAGTTCCTTATTGGTTGTAAGCCATGACAAAGTCTACCAAAACAATGTGCCCTACCACCACAGTCCATGAGTCATGTCAGGCACCTAGAAAATTTCCATATGGCTAAGCATGACCCATATTTATCGCAAATATAATCAAGTTACACCCTTGTCACAGGAATTTGAACCTGCTAGAGTGAGGTCACAAATTTCCCTATCAAGGTCTAAAATAAGAAATACTCCTTGATTTTCCAATGTACAAAGTTCCATCATAGTCATCCAAGGAAAGGTCCTCCATGGTATTGGAAAAGAAGTCATATTCTTTGTCATCCTTGCATATGGTCCATCTCCCAAATGCTCAATTGAAACACAAGTCATATCTTCATGAAGACTCCCTAAGTAAGTGTTCTCCATCCTGATCAATGTCTGCAATGCTTGCGATCCTATTACCTCCTGCTCATCAAGTTCCTCCTCGATCATTGTCACTTCTGCAACATTTTCATGTGGTCCATCCACCAATGTCTGCAATGTTCTTCATCTAGGTTAAACTTGTTCCACAAGTTCTTCCTTGATCATATCTACATCCCCAACATCCTCTCGAGAATCATCCATCACTGATGCTTGCAATGCGCTTGGCCCCGATCCAAATTGTTCATCAAGTTCATCCTTGACTTCTACCATATCTGCGGCACCCTTGTGATAATCATCCACAATAAATTCTTGTAATGTGCTTGGTCTTGGATGAAATTTTTCATTAAGTTCTTCCCTGACTTCAATCACATCTACAACATTGTTTTTTTCGGCCATAGTGGGCTTCATGCCACCATGCTTCATCTTTCCAATGTCTCTAAGTTTGAGAAGATTATCAAGTAACCTCCTTCACTCTTCTTCCACCCTATCCTTTTCTACTTGAATAATTTTCACTTTCTTCATAAGTTAAAAGATTTGATATTTGATCATGTCATATGTCCTCCTCTTGCACAATGTATCAATTTTCCAACTCGTCTCATCAACCTCCTATGCTACTTCATTCAAATTCTCATAATTTATTTAAATTTCATTTCCAATGAAATAAAATCATCCATCAAGCTTCAATACGAGCTACAACACTGCAACTTTATCCATCCTCAATAATCAAAAAGCCCCAAAAAGGAAGCTCTGATACAAAATTTCACACCCCTATACATGTGGTAGTCTCCCAACCACTGTATAAATGGGTGTGGCACTACCTTATTTTTATCTTTTCAAATACTCAATAAGTATACTACTCCTAGCTCAACACTTGTTTAATTAATATTACAAAGTTTTCTTGAGCTGAAATTAAACAACAATAAATATCGATATCAAACTACATGAGAGCCCATACATAAAAGGGATGGGAAACTCCTGTTAATAAGCCTGCTCGATATTATTTTTCAATAAATATGTAAAATATGCAATAATTATACAACCAAACCTACAAAAACCATTTATGCTTCTTGCTAAATGTTCTTGTACCTTATTCTAGCCTCAACAACTTCCCAACAGTGAAAAAGATACAAGGGAACCAAAAAATTCCCTTTTAGAACATGTTTCTAAAGTCTACATGAATTCTAGTTCAAGTGGGTCACTTGGGTCACAAACACCCTTGGCACCCTGAATGCGATTCTACACACGGGTCACCAGGGTCACAGTCTGCACGCATTTCCTAAATGCGTCCGGGTCACTTTTGACCTGAGCCTACTAACCACCTATAAATTTTTGACATAGAAAAAAAGTGGTTAAAACGTTTCTAACCATTCAAGAGAGACATTTTCCTTGAAAATCTATCATCCTTCAAGCCTTTTTGTGTCCTATGCCCTTTGAAAAATCTTCACCGTTGTTTCCACTAGAAAGCTTCTGTTTTGTAAAGGAAATGCTCTAAAAAATGCCTCCATTTGTCCCATGTCATCCCCACAAAATATCCATTTTCATCACTATTACCCCTTTCAAAATTCCTCCAAAATCCCCTCATTAGCCCTCTAAATCATGAAATTTCCCTTTTAAAACCTTATGTCTCCCTTCATTTATTTTAAATATGCTTCTTTTCATTTATCGGAACCTCTCATTTGGCTTAAAATACCCTGTATTTGGCCTAAACGTACCCTTTTAACACTTTATGGATTAAGCCCCTTTCAGCTTATCCCTTAGCCCCTTTCTCTGCATATGACATGGCACCTAGAACCAGACATTAACCCTCAGGCGCTAATCGTAATCGGAGCTTTTTGTTACTTTATTCCCTTTGTTTCTTCCTATTTTCTAATGTGATGGGTCTTTTCTCTGCTCGACCTCAGATTCAATCTCCGTCGTCGATCTTATCAGATCCGACGACCTGCGCTAAATCGCATCATGCCTATCCATTTGGCTTTCATCCACCCGCATGACTCCTCACTAAATCTAGACCATTAAACATCCACCGATCCAACAACTAGTACTAAATCGCATCTCTCCATCGGCCCTCCACTTCACTCGTTACTCTGATTCTCTGATTTAATCCTGACTGTTGAACCCACAAGAACCAACGGCCAGGATTCAATCATGCCCCACCCTTGGGTCCTCCATTATTCTCCCTTCGATCCAATCTCAATTTTTCACCTCTACAAATCTGATGGCTCTCCTTCCTCATGCTCATTCGCTCATCCCTTGATCCTTCATTTTCTCTTTTAAATCTCCACTATCCAATCTAAAGATCCAACAATCCATAATTAACTTGATGGTCCATATCCACCTGTGCATCTTCCCACATTGCATTTTCATTCCCATTGTTTGATATTCTGCCTCCCATCTGATGGCTGAGAAGCATATCGCTCAATTTTTTCATCCGAATGTTAAAGCTTTGAAATCGCACGATATAAGCGGTTTTGTGATTCCACGTGTTGATCCCTGATAGGATCGCGTTCCAAAAGAGAAAAGCACTTACCACCTCTGACCCCATATGAAAACCGCTACCAGTTTTTCTCTTACCACCCTCCATAGCATAATTTCCCTTTTAATCGTGGCCGTTGGTTAATACGATCTAACAGCTCACATTGCATCGCGTCCTCATTCATTTGTTTTTCACCTATTGCCCATAATGCTTCCATAAAATGATCTCCGCCATTGATTTCTTCGATCAGACAACCACGATATAATTTCACCCCCATTCACTTATTTCCTCGTCCACCCTCCAAACAGCTTCGTTGATTAATCTGGACTATAGATTGCCCCTATTAGATCTGATCCCATGGTTCATAATGCCCGATGCCCCAGACCTTCATTACAACCATTTTTCACCTTCTGCCATGATTTTCTGCCTTTTATTCACTGCATCCATTATTTCCTTCATCGCACCACCATTCTCTCGAGCTTTCATAGCATCCTCTCCCATCCCCTAAGGATTTTATAGCTAGTTTATTGTGTTTTTACAGGTTACAGATGGTGAAAATCATTCTCTATCTCAAAGTAATAGACAAGGAAATACATGGTGCAAAACGCCATTCTGCAGAGCCGAAGAGTGCAGGGAAGACACCTGAGAAAATTTTAAGCATTTTTTTATCAAAAGGATTAGTGTTAAACCTTGTTTAAAACCGTCCAGTGCCATTAAAACCTGCATATTCATAGACAGATCAGATAGGAAGCGACAAAGTGTATCAGTGACAAATTGAAGGGATTAAATGCCTTTTATTGAAGATAAATGCTATAATTCAATGTTTAAAGGACAGAAACATAGATTAAAGATGTTAAAATGATCCAGAAGGCCTAATAAAGCCTAAAAATGCATGAAACAAGCCATATTAGCATTTTCACATCAGCAAAATGTTCTTTCCTAAGAAAGGACAAGTTCCCATAATGTTTTTAATTCTCCATCAAGTTCCTGAGAAGATCATCACCCTGACAGAAGTCCTAAGATTTCCAGAGCATTAGTTAAAAAGTATGGAAGGTCTGAAAGTCATTTATCTGCCTTACTTGTCTCGAAGTACAAATAGAGTACTACAGCCAGTAAAGTACATCAAGGAATATAACTCTGAAGTAATTATCAGCCTGTCAAAGACCCCTAGTTGATCCAAAGAGTACTAAATGTCAATACAGGGATATTAAGATAGAATGGGAAGAAAAAACACTTCTCCCTCTATTTTAAATGATGCATTTAAGTTCTATCTACCTCTACTGCGACTCTTTCAGCTATAAGAACTCTTGAGAAATACATTGTAAATGTTGGTTAACCATGGATTTTAAGTTGTTTCATTGAGATAGAGTTCTGTGTGTATTAGTTGTAAAATAGGCTAGGAGATGATTTCTAGTTGATATCAAGCTGCTAGATAATTATGTATGTGACTGGTGTTGCTCTTTAATATGACAAGCGTGTTCATTGGATCCTGGTCTAAATCAGCGGTGAAGTGTTCTATCTTGTATTGTTTTCCCTCTGTTATGCATCACATTTCATTTCTATGATAAGAATCAATAATCTAGCTTTAGGATTTACTACTGTAAAGTACCCTAATGCTACCTGCTCTTCTTATCTTTTATGTTTTCTGCTAGTTGTGTAATCTAAGAACAAATTCAAGATAATTTAACTAGTATAGTAGTTGGTTTTACCTATGCTTGCTGATGTATGAATTTAGGTTCTGTTCTTAGATGTTCTTGTCTGGTTTTAACTAAAATAATTGGGAAAATAGGAGATCTAGAGTTAGTTTTGTCTCACTAGGCTCCTTTTCCAATAGTTTTCCTTTCTAAGATCCCTTAATTTGAATGTAAAAGTAGATAATAAGGTTGAAAGTCTTTCTCTGATATTAGGCTTCACTTTGTGTCCATCTTGAATGTTTTATATTGTCTGAAGAGTTAGCCTTATTAGGAGTTTAATCATAGATGGTTAAGGCATGCCCTGTCCCTAGATTTGCTCCTAAGTGGTCACCTTGGAAGGCTTCCTTGTCATTCACCTTCATTTCCTTATTTTTTCATCCCATACTATAATCTTAGGAGATCCTCTAATTTAGATGACTAGCCCATTTGAAAGCCTTGGATATTGAATTGCAAGTAAACCATTTTATGACCCCATTGCCCAATGGACTTGTATTTTCTTTGAATTATCTCCCCATTGCTAAAATCCTTCTTTACTCACTTCTTTACCTTACATTGAACCCTTCTTTCATGTTTTTCAACCAAACAACAAAACAAAACAAAACAACAACCCTGATGCCCTATAACTAGCCTAATACCTTAAATTGAACTTCAAAGATACACATTTCTTTACCTTGATAGAGAGATCCCTCTCTGGATCCAGGAGAGCTAGGTCATGAGATCCCAAAATTGGTTTGATGTTTTCTTATCATTTGGTATTCACAAATCTACGAAATCATAGGAACCACAATAGAGCCGACCCTGATGAACAACCTCTTCACTTTAAAACACTATTTTGCATGTCCTGAATGGGGACGTGCTGCACGAACCTTAATCGACTTGAACGCGCTTGCTCTGAGAACTATTTTGCACGCGTCCTGCGGAAGTGACTCGACTCGAACCTTCCCTGAACACTGTTCTACATGCACCCTATGGGAGGAACCCAACTCCACCTGAGGGTGAATGTTGAACATTTTTTAACCCAACTCAACCCAGACTCCGTTTCCTTGTTGTGGCTTCACCCTCCACCCTTTACCTTCACTCTAGCTCACGCCTTAGATTTTAAATGGTGGAATCAACAAGATGTTGATGTCATTCCTGCTTTCCTTTAGCATCCATCACACGTCCTCCATTTATATGTGCATTTTCCCACACATTACTTCCATGGGTGGGGCTTGACCCATATAAGGCCGACCCACTAAACACCCATAAAGCGTTGGTTATGATGGCACGTTTCCTCCTTAACGTCTGCTTGCCACCATGGCCAACCTATAAACCTCCAATCCAACACGTAGTAATTTTTGGACGTGTTTATGCACGTAGCTCCTAAATGTCACATGGTATCCATGATAACATCGCATGATATCCGAATGTTGTTTTCATCCATCGGTGCGCCCGTCTAACCTTTCGTCGTTGTTTTCTTCATTTCATCGATCGCCATTCATCACATGTCCACCGAACGCTTCCAAAATCCTCGGTCATCATCCTCAACTCGTGGGTCTTACAGGGAAAATTTCCATTGTAAAATATGTATACTTCGGTGGTGTCCATTGAGCAGGGAAATGGAAACCTTATATTTCGCACAGTCGGGAATTTTTTGCCATGGCAGGGCCGGGAAGCCCAACCTTTCCCCCACTTGGATGGATTTTTTCACAATGAGGCATGAAAAACTCAAGTTCTTGAGACAAACCAGGGAAACAGTTTCCATTGCACCATGAAATGGAGGCCCCAAGTTTGCTAGTGTTAAATTTGGACAACTAGGTCCAAACTCCATATTAAGATGCTCATATTAAGAGGCTAATATTTTTGTTGGATTCCTCTTTCTGAGAGGTGTAAAATCCATATAAAATATGTCTTAATCCGATGAGCAGAACTTATATTTTGAATTTATTATTTTTAATAAATTATATGTGCAAGGTCGGCCAGCTTTGTAATGTAGGCTCGCATGCCCAACAGATGTGTCACACACCCTCATGATGGATATATATACAGGAAAAGTTGGAGAGATTTTCATCATCATCACAACTCACATCTTCCTCTCTCATCAAGGAGTACGAGCTACCAAGAAGGACGAGTTTAATCCACACGTGTGAAGGACGAAGAGGACAAACCGTACAGCTGAACTGCAGTTCGATTTTCTGCTGCTAGGGTTTCGCTGTAAGTTTGACCAGCGTTGACTTTGGTCAACGCATGGTCCAAACAAGCTGAAAATTGGTGGAAGGTTCGATTTATGAAGGCTGTACTACCTGGCACAAAAATCGAGGTCAAAGGGTTGACCGTTTTGCTGCTGCGTTGACTTTTAGCTTGCTGCCCCTGCGTTGACTTTTCAGGACAACGTTGACTTTTGCAGAGTTGACTTGGGTTGACTCATCTACTGATTGGAGGGTTGTTGTGACACATGCTGGGCTGGCTGACCAAAGGAGACTTTGCTGGTTGAAGCATCCTGTTGACCGCCGAAACGAACACACACATTTTTCCTGTTTCTGATTTGTCTTCTGTAAGATCTACTTATATGTTCTATCTGCATTTTGCTTACCTACTTGTATGATTGCCTAAAGAAAAGTGAAATTGCTACTAGCATAGAACATCTACAAAACTTTACATGGTATCGGAGCTGAGGTGAAGACAAACTCAATCTATAGCAATCATCATCGAAGGAAATGGGTTCCACTAGTCTTGAATTCAAGGAGAATGACAAGTTGACTGGAAGTGATGACTTCCATCCCTGGAAGATGATATTAGATCTCAAATTAGAAGATCATGATCTCTTGGATCATGTGAAAGGAAGGATTCAAGAACCTCCATCCAATGCCTCTGCTGCTGTTAGAAACAAGTATAAGAAGGGAGAAATCAAAGCAAAGTTGCTGATCAGGGAATCCATAAATAAGAGTCTGGTTGCCTACATATCTGAACTAGGCACATCCAAGGAGATGTATGACAAATTGATACTTATGTTTCAAGTAAACAATGTGAACCAAGTACTATTCCTCAAGAACAAGTTGAAGAATATGAAGAAGGGCCGAGATGAGTCTGTTCAAACTTTCTTTCTGAAGTTGACCGAAACCAGGAACCATCTGCTAGCTATTGGGGAGATAATAGCTGATCGTGAGATGGTTCTCACCGCACTTGGAGGACTTCCATATGAATGGCAAGTATTCACAACTACTATTTTCAACAATAATACCATTCCTAACTTTGATGAGCTTCTGTCAAGATGTATGCAAGAAGAAACAAGGATGAAGGAATTTGATAATGAAAGAAATGCTGCCTATGGTGCTCATTCCCGAAAGAAGAACTCCGGTGGTTCTAAGGACAAAAGAAGGACAAAGACTCAAGAGAAGAAGGGTAAATGTTTCACCTGCCATA
This sequence comes from Pinus albicaulis, assembly GCA_034641835.2. Taxonomy (NCBI): domain Eukaryota; kingdom Viridiplantae; phylum Streptophyta; class Pinopsida; order Pinales; family Pinaceae; genus Pinus; species Pinus albicaulis. Next base: position 828,968,285 of record CM076580.1, read on the forward strand.
GGCCTGGACACTATGCTAGAGAATGCCCCTTCAAGAAGGATTCTCCCGATAGTGACGATAACAACAACAACCGAAGAAATGGGAATCGAAGAAATGACAAATTCAAAGGAAAGAGGAAGGCACACTTTGGAGGAAACAATCAACCTTCTAAGAGGTCCAGAAATACCAGGTATGAGGAGTCTAATGTTGTTGATAAAAGAAATGAGTATATTCTGGTATCTGCTCTCTCAGCTGCATCTCTGCCCGACACGATGGATGTCTGGCTAATTGATAGTGGTGCCTCAAGACATATCACCGGATTCAAGGAAGCGCTTTTTGACATGGTTGAAAGGGATACTAATCTAGAAATTATCCTTGGGGATAATGCCACTTATCCTGTAAAAGGGACCGGGACTGTGACCCTTCACTTGTCTCAAGGACAAGTCCTCCGTCTACAAGATGTACTCTATGTACCCAAATTGAAGAAGAACCTTGTGTCTGTATCTGCCATGGAAGACAAAGGATTCAACGTTACTTTCTCTAATGGAAAGGTGCTCATGTGGAAGAAGAGCTTCAAGGAAGCTATCTCAATTGGTTCTAGGGTTGGTACACTCTATCAGGTTGGAGGGAGTCCGTTGGGAGCTATGACTTGTGATACTATCCGACAAACCGAACTATGGCACCGAAGATTTGGAAAGCCCTTCCCGAAGCAAGGAAGGTGTATGTAAGGGCTGCAGTGAGACTTCTAAGGCATATAGAGTCTATGTACCTGGTCAAAAGGAAGTAGAGATAAGCCGTGTAGATACCAAGGGTATCTAGCTGCCATGAATACTATTGTACAATCTGAACCTGGATCTTTTGAGGAAGCCATCAAGCATCAAGTCTGGAAGGATGCTATGCATGAAGAATATGAGTCTATTATGAAGAATGATGTCTGGGATGTGGTCCCGAGACCGAAGGACAAATCTGTTGTCACCGCGGAATGGCTCTACAAAATCAAACATGGATCTGATGAGAGTGCTGAAAAGTTTAAGGCAAGGTTTGTTGCCCGTGGCTTCTCTCAAAAGGAAGGAATTGACTATGACGATATATTTGCACCTGTGGCACGATATACCACCATCCGATCAATCATAGCCCTTGCTGCTACGCAAGGATGGAGTCTTCATCAAATGGATGTCCAGACCGCTTTTCTGCATGGTGCAATAAAGGAAGAGGTGTATGTGGAACAACCTCTGAGATTTGAAGTTCAAGATCGAGACACTTATGTCTGCGGGTTGAAGAAAGCCCTCTATGGGTTAAAGCAAGCACCCAGAGCTTGGTACGAAAGGATGGATAGTTACTTGATGAAGCTGGGCTTCACTCGAAGTAATGTTGATCCGAACCTATACTTCAAGGTTGTGAAAGAGAAGCCTCTCATTCTAGTACCATATGTGGATGACCTCTTCCTGACTGGTGATGACCCTCTCATTCATCAATGTGAGAGGGAGCTTGCTGCTGAATTCGAGATGAAGGACCTAGGACTGATGCACTATTTACTAGGCCTGGAGGTCTGGCAGAGACCTGGAGAGATTTTCCTTTCTCAAAGAAAATATATTGTGAAGCTTCTGAAAAGATTTGGAATGATGGACTGTAAGTCCGTGTCGACACCGATGGAACTCAACTTTAAGAAGTTGAGGAGCAACGTTGCTGGGCCCGTCCTACTGAGTATCGTTAACTCATAAGGACCCTGATGTTCTCAATGAACACTTGTTTGAACATATGCTGTGCAGTGAACACTTTGAGTCAACACATGGTTGATCATAACATTCACTGGGTTGGTGCCAAGAAACTCTTGAGATATCTCTGAGGCACGACAGACCATGGGCTGAGATACATTGCCAGGAGTATGACACTCCGTGGATATACTGATGCCGATTGGGCTGGCAGTGTGGTGGATCGCAAGAGCACATCTGGATGCTACTTCACATGAAGATCTGCTTCGGGCAGGAATCTAAAGTCGGCAAGTCTTGAGCACCGCTGAGGCCAAATACATTGTAACATGTATGGCCTGTTGTGAAGTCACTTGGTTGCGAAAGCTCCTTGAGAGCTGTTCGAGCATGTGCTAGATGCCACCGTTATCCTTTGTGATAACCAGAGGGGGATTCATTTGTCATAGAATCCCGGGTTCCACGATTGATCCAAGCATGTTGATCGCTGGTACCACTTTATCTGGGATATGGTACAGCGAGGCGCCGTAAGGCTCGATCATATAGGAACTGATGAGCAGGTCGCGGATATTCTCACAATGCCCTTGGGGAAGGTCATGTTCCTAACCTTCCGTGAGAATCTTGGAATCGTGGAAAGACCCTATGATGTGGGTCCTCTTGGACGATGAGCTCTGGGAGCTCTGGGGGGCTTTGGGGAGAGCTTCTTGGAGCTATGGGCAACCACAAGGCTAGGCTTGCCAACCTTGGTGGTGTGCTTGGACCCCACTCTTGTGATTTTGAGTTGGTTCACCTCTCATTTTCTGTGCCCCGTATGCATCCTACCCATTGAGTTCAGGGCTCATGGGAAGTACCTCTCATTTGGCCAATGAGGTGTGGAAAAGTTAGAGACTATTAGCAAAGACTGATGGACGCATCAGAGATTGCCGTACTCGCTATCTAGGATGGCACGGTCCAACCACTTGATCTGGGATCAAGATTTGTGAGGTCTGGGACCTCTGGACTGACTATGTCAGTCGGGGGATGATGTCTTTGTGACTGACCCACTTCTGTTCTGAAATAAAGAAGCCAGCAAAGCAAGTTTCGGCGGGATGACGCACAATGTTGATTGCACTAATAGATGGAGTTCTCCCTAGTTGAGAGGGAGTGTTAAATTTGGACAACTAGGTCCAAACTCCATATTAAGATGCTCAGATTAAGAGGCTAATATTTTTGTTGGATTCCTCTTTCTGAGAGGTGTAAAATCCATATAAGATATGTCTTAATCCGATGAGCAGAACTTATATTTTGAATTTATTATTTTTAATAAATTATATGTGCAAGGTCGGCTAGTTTTGTAATGTAGGCTCGCATGCCCAACAGATGTGTCACACACCCTCATGATGGATATATATACAGGAAAAGTTGGAGAGATTTTCATCATCATCACAACTCACATCTTCCTCTCTCATCAAAGAGTACGAGCTACCAAGAAGGACGAGTTTCAGCCACACGTGTGAAGGACGAAGAGGACAGACCGTACAACTGAGCTGCAGTACGATTTTCTGCTGCTAGGGTTTCGCTGTAAGTTTGACCAGCGTTGACTTTGGTCAACGCATGGTCCAAACAAGCTGAAAATTGGTGGAAGGTTCGATTTATGAAGGCCGTACTACCTGGCACAAAAATCGAGGTCAAAGGGTTGAACGTTTTGCTGCTGCGTTGACTTTTAGCTTGCTGCCCCTGCGTTGACTTTTCAGGACAGCGTTGACTTTTGCAGAGTTGACTTGGGTTGACTCATCTACTGATTGAAGGGTTGTTGCGACACATGTTGGGCTGGCTGACCAAAGGAGACTTTGCTGGTTGAAGCATCCTGTTGACCGCCGAAACGAATACACACATTTTTCCTGTTTCTGATTTGTCTTCTGTAAGATCTACTTATATGTTCTATCTGCATTTTGCTTACCTACTTGTATGATTGCTGAAAGTAAAGTGAAATTTCTACTAGCATAGAACATCTACAAAACTTTACAGCTAGACTTAGACAGTTCTTCATCATGCTGCGTAATGGAAACCACAAGTTCCATAAAATTGGGCAATTTGGGTCGTGCCGCAACATGGAAACCAAAGTTCCCCACACCAAGGCCACCACTTTTGTCGTGGTGAGAGAAGGAAACCATAAGGTTCCTAGAATTAGGTGATTTACCTCGTGCCACAAAACATAAGACCCAAATTTCCACATAATTGGGTGGTTATTCATCGTGCGATGACATGGAAACCCGATTTCCCCGCACGAAGGGCACGGTTTCTGTCATGGAATACATGGAAATCCTTGAGTTTCCCAAAAATAGGTGGTTTCCATCAGGCCACAAAAATGGGAACCCTTAAGCTCCACAAAATCAGGTGGTAGTTTCTGTCATGCCATGACATGGAAACTCAAAGTTGCCCATACATGGGCATAAATTTTAGAAGTGGTGCAGCATGGAAACCAAAAGTTTCGCATATTTGGGTGGAGATTTCCGTCATGCTACAACATGGAACCCCCAAGTTCCTCATGCTACGGTTGCAGTTTCCATCATGGCAAGACTCGAGAACCCTACGTTTCCCAGACTTGGGAAATTTAAACCGTGCCATGAAATGGAAACCCTGAGTTTCTCCAAATTGGGTCAGCTGTTCGTCATGTGGTGAAATGGAAACCCCCAAGTTTCATTGACTTGGGTGGTAGGTTTGTACACACCGCGACATGGAAAAAATATCAAGTTCCCCAAAGGCTTGGGCCATGGTTTCGAAACACCTCCAGTTCCCTAGACTCTGGTGATGGTTTCCATTGTCGTGAAAACCCCCAGTTCCCTACATTATGGATTCAAAGAGAATCCTGAGTTTTCACTATGCCGTCAAATATGGAAACCCACAATTTTCATCAGGGGCGGGACATGGAAACCCCAAATTTCCCGTGCTTTGGTGCGTCCCTCTACCATGTGCCATGAAATTGAATCCCCAAATGCCATGTTCCTTGCACTTCAGTGATGGTCTTGCTCATGACGCAGCATGGAAACCCAAATTTCCCTAGCGTTTTTCCCTTAGGCATGTGGGAGGGCACGAAAACCTAAGTTCTACAGGCTTGGGCTAGTTTGACGTCATGCCACGAAATGGGAAAAAAACCATTGTGTTCCTTGGACTTAGGCGACGGATATTTCGGCCATGCTGTGACGTGTAACCACCAACCCCAAGTTCCATAGAATGGAAATCTCTCTCATAGCCATGGCATGGAAACCCCTAATTTCCTGCCCCCAAGCAAGAAATGCATTTTTGAGATGCGGACAAAAGAAATGATGTTTGAATGAAGGACAAGGGGCAAAACATGCAATGGCGATAGTTGTCCAAATTTTGAATAAAGTGAAAAGAGAAAAACTCTGAATCGAGGTGACCAAGGGATGAATCTCAGTGGATCATAGAAGTAAGGCCACTCTACCACTTATAATATCTCATCATGTCTTTAAGTCATCTGCAAAGGATTCTTCTCAACAACTACTTGAAATTGAGCTCCAAATCTTCCCCGACCGAGATGCTTCACAATCGCGGCTTCAAATCACATGGGCCCCTCGGGCTGACAAAGCGATGCCCCTAATGCGAGTCAATATATAGTTGAAGAGTGACATGCACTACTTCTAGTGTGGATTCTAACTTAGTGGCGTTCAATCATAATTCGACACAAGGTAGATTCACGCCATTGGCTTTTCAATGAAGGGAAATGACCAATTGTGTGAATCAATGATTCCTCTTGTTCTAATTTGAATTACTATTGCAATGTGGTTGATCACTAGGGTAAAACTAACCTATCTCATGATGGCCTAAACCTAGTTCATGTTCCCTATTGGTGGGTGAAAAATCCAACACTCGGTGAATTCTGGCTCACAATGATAGGAAGAAACGACATCGAAGGATCAAAAAGAAATGTTTCTATGAATGCTTGGCTGCCACATGCCAGTTATCAACGTGGTAACTTTTCTGACACCTCTAGCTTCAAATTCTGAAAGTCTAAAGGATTGATAGGCCACACTTTCATGATTTTTATTTGTACTGAAAATCTAAATCAAATGAGCTTTTACCCTTTTTTCCACAGGAGATTTATGTTCTCATTGAGCTCATCATACGACACCTGCGTTATCTTTTAACAGATGTGCCAACCTAGCCAAACTCCCCACCTGAAAATTTCTTTCGCCCATATTTACCCATTGAAACGTGCCTTAAGGCCAAAAACAAGGGCAATTCCCCTTCTCCACCTGACATAATAAGTAATATAACGTTAAAATTAGTGGTATTTCACTTTCACTAAAAACGACTCCCTTATTCTACACCTCTCAAGTCATTTCACAAAGTCGAACTAGATTCAAGTTCAATAGGGTATTTTTTTCCTACTGATTATACCAAGCCCATTCCCTTGGTTGTGGTTTGACTATTTAGTAGATAGGGGAAGTGGGAATCTCTTTAATCCATTCATGAAATTCACTAATTATATGATGAGGCATTTGGCTACCTTAATAGAGTCATATTTACTCCCACCATTTACCCGCACTTGGTTGAATTTCTTCACTTTGACATTTAGAGCACTGGGTAGAAATAACATTACGTCAGCATCCATAGTGACCTTCAAGATGCTTTGTTTTAATTAAACAATTATATTCCCCTTGTCTATACTAGTTCTAAATCAACTATTTTCCGCCTAGGGAAAATCCTCTTTGAGGGGGCATTCGACGGCCGTAGCATAATCAGCACGTGACTTCCCACACTCTCCACGAGATCAGCTCAAGAAATCTACTAAAAACCCATGAGCTAAGGGGATATACCCCTAGGCCCAAACCTTTGAGCCAGTCCTTTTCCGTAAGTTATGGATCTTTTTTGCCAACTTTCCTTACCTACATCATTCTATTGACCAGAGGTCATTCACCTTGGACAACTGATGTGGTTATGAGTACGACCGAGCTTGAATGGTACTCGGTCCTCTATATTTTCAAGGGTCATTTAGGGTGCAACAGACACCACAAGATGTGCAGTTCTCTTCCAACTGTTGGACCCTATCTCTGGGTGAACCGATTCCAGGGTGGGCAAGTTGTTAAAAAGTAAAGACAACTCTTCTCGAGGCCACCTGACAACACCTCCAGATTTCCTAACGCTACCGCCCGCCGACATGTCCTGGTTCAAGAATATTAACCCAATTCCCTTTCAATGCTTATGTAGAGTGCACACTTGATACAGGGCTTCCCCATCTCTTAGGATCGACTAACCCATGTCCAATTTTTGTTCACATGGAACCTTTCCCCACTTCAGTCTTCAAAGTTCTCATTTGAATATTTTCTACTACCACCAAGTTCTACATTGGGGGCCAATACACCTAAGCTCATGCCTGAGGTTTCTCAACGACCACCATGTCCTCCTACCCATCAAATCCAGGAAATTTATTTGACGGTCAAGTATAGGTTGCATGCTTTAGCGCCATCCATTTTTGGGGCTAGTTGATTCGGCAGGTGAGTTGTTACACACTCCTTAGAAAATTTTGACTTCCATGACCACCATCCTACTATATTAATCAACCAAAACCCTTTGTGGGATCAATGTGAGTGTGAAATTTGGCACCGTAGCTCAAATTTCAGTTCATCCCACATCGTCAATTCTTCTTACCAAAAATGCCTCACTTGGACTTCTCGATTCCATGGCACAGATCAATGGAGCAGCCACACACTCTTACGTATTTAAAGTTTTAGAATAGGTCAAGGTCGTTATGCCCCCGATGCCTCTAATAAATTCTTTACTTGATAAAACTCATGTGTGGGCTCTAGCTATCCTAAGGGAAAATTTGGAGGAAACTGGCTACTTGATGATTCAATTAGTCTTTCGCCGCTATACCCAAGTCAGACGAATGATTTTCATGTCAGTATCGCTATGAGCCTCCACTAGAGTTTCCTCTAGCTTCATCCTACTCAGGCATATCTCACCATGTTTCACGTCCCAAGATGTGTGCTCTTACTCGAGCCCTTCACATAAGCTCAAGGTCATTCGACGATGCACCCCCCAGAACGGGGATCTCACCTGTCAGCTTCCTTGCGCCTTGCAGGTTTTAAAACTTGCGGACTCATGCACATGTTATACTTCTTTGTTTTTGTTTCAAGATGGGTCAAATAGAAAACCTACCAACAAACACCACTGTTTGACATTAGGTGCAATTCTCCCTGTGTTTTTCGTGACATGGACTAACTACCTCTCGTGGATCCTAAGTATGGAAATTGTAGGAGAGACTAATGCCTATGGGTTTTGGTCTAACATAAATTGTTATCCCAACAATTGGTATTAGAGCCACAGGTCTCAAGTTTGAAACTCACCTGGATCGCATTGCGGGGGAGATTGTTGGAAATTTGGTTCAACACTCCCCGTGTGTTTTGCAACATGGACTAACTGCCTCTTGTGGAACCTAACTCTAGTGATTTTAGTGGAGACTAACACCTACACGTTTTGGTCTAACGGAAATCATGATTCCAACAACCATGAGCACATAGGTGCACAAAGCCCACCGCAAGGGCATGTGCTTCGTTCCTCGACTACCGCAACAACAAACCGACAGGTGGTACTCCACCTGCACTTGTGATGATACAACAACCCGTGTTGGTTTGTACCTCAAGTTAAGAGGTGGACTAGCTTATGTCATTCAACATCCGACCGAGATGCATCAAAAGCCTCCATCTTCTTCCATCTCATCAATTTCAAGAATTCTTTAACTCTCTTTCCAAAGTCGTTTTCATCTTTCCCTCACGGTTCTTGTTCGTTATCGGTCTCTCGCCCATACTTAGCCATGGAAGGAATTTACCACCAAATTAGAGCTGCATTCCCAGAAAACCTGACTCACCAACAATGCCACATGATGCAGGAGGGTCCTAGCCCAATGGGGCTGTCACCCTCTTAGGTGACCCCTTCCAAGGGACTTGGCAGAGGTCTTCCGCTGAGGAAACTTCTATAGACTGCAATTCAGGCAACGCTAGCACTCGATTTTCATGTTGTGCTCTTCCCGGTTTGCTCGTTGCTATTAAGGGAATCCTGATAAGTTTAATTTCCTCTACTTAATTATATTCTTAAACTTACTGGGTCTTCTAGAATAAGATGAGGTCACAATTTGGAGCTAAATATACCCCACCCAATGGGAGGAAAAGATAGATCAATGCAAGATCCAGGGATGCCATGCAACGCCTGCATCAACTAGTGTCAAATGCCCAACCAATGGGACAATATCACCACTTGCCGATGCACACCAATAAACATCGCTTGCCACATTTCAGCCAACAACACCACATTGGACATGGATGACCACCTCCGTTACACCCTAACATATGTCAAGGAGTGTGTTTGATTGGTATGTGATGCATAGACAAATTTTCCCTCGACCAAAGCCTCGGGCTCAAATTGCATTCAAAAACTCGATAAATCATGGGATTCTGCAATTCACACTAATTATTGAATTTCTCTATGCTCTTCATCGTAACAAGAGTAGAGATATCCATTTTAGAGAATTGTTTCCAAGTGTTACCAAAAAATCACACCCCCAAGAGAAATGGCTAAAAGCTAACCCAACGTACAATGCATTGCAACAAGAAACAAGACCCCTTCCCCCTCAAGAAAACTGCACTCCATAACCCACTCACTATAGGGAAGGATCAAAAAACCTCCTAGGACCCCATGCATTTGCAAAAATGGGGGAGCTAAAAGGAACGGTGATCGAGAAGGACTAGGGTGGCGAACACAGGAGCTCCCGCTATTTTTCATCATCCTCGAAGACCCAACCATAACCTTTCCCCCCTTTCTCCATAAATTTTCTGCGGGCCAAATTATGGAAGGGGAAAAAAGCATATATGCATATAACAAAAAATAAAGAGAAGGTGAATCCCACCCCCTCTCAAGTGAAAGCTCAAGCAGACAAATAGGAAGAGATTTCTGAACCCTGTGCCTTTTAAAAAAGGGCAGAATTGTAGAGAACGATGACCGAGAAGGAATAGGGTGGCCACCCCAAAAATCACACTTATTTTCGTCCTTCACTAACACCAAACCACTACAACTCCCCTTTTGTTCTCCATAAAGCTAGGGACGAGAATGAGGAAATTAAGAAAAGCATATGAAAGAAAGAGAAACAAAATTTTCCACCCACTTAAAGGAGGAGGCTCAAACAGAGAAAAAACTTCCTAAGCCCTATGCCCTCATAAAAGGGGGTAAATCAAAAGGAACGATGATCATGAAGGACTAGGGTGGTCGCCCCAGGAGCTCACACTCCTTTTGGATCCTTCCTAAAATTCCAATCCACAAAAATTCCCACTTTTCTTTGTAAAGCTAGGGATACAAATGAATCACAAGCGGAGGCTCAAACATGGTACAATCTTTCCAATCCCCATGCCTTAGCATAAAGGGGGAATTTCAAGGAATGACAATCGAAAAAGACTAGGGTGGTCAACCCAGGATTTAGCACTACTTTTCATCTTTCTTCGACACCAACCAACAATAATTCCCAATTTTATTTGTAAATCTAGGGACCTAAATGGAAGGAAAAGACATGAAAGAAAGAGAAACCAAAATCTCCCACATAACACTCACAATAACAATCTAATTTGGGAGAAAGTGGGCCAAATTTCAAGCAACGCTAGCAAAACAAAGGGCCACCACCATGCGAGGAGATGTTGGCTTAAACAAAAGGAAAGAAAAAAAAGCACCCAATCAAAACCATCCCACCTTTTCCAACCCTTAAACATACATCATGACACAAAATCCTTTCTATCTACACAAAATAGCAAGCGGAAATCAAACAACCAAGCAGACAAGTGACAAACTAAACTTGACTGCTAGAAAAGTCGAGGGCCATGACGAGGCAAGTGTCTAGAGCATCGTAATATTGAAAGGTAAACAACCCCCCAACCCACACAAGGCTTCAAAAAACAAATGAACTAATATAAAACACACCCCTATATTGCACCCTTCTACATACAGGACACCCAACAACATTTGCAGCCAAAAATTCAAGGGGGGCCAAACAACAAAACTCCAAAGAGGAGTTATTGTAGAATGACACTCAATGCTGGATAAATATAAGGGCCAAAAATACACCATTGGTGCAATTTCACACCCTAAAAAGAGGGAATACCCCAAAGTGCACACCACATCGCTATTGCAACAATCGACACATGCAAGAAATGACCAAGTTGTGCAAGAAACCCAGAATCCAAATGGAGAAACAAGGACATAAACTACTCCTAATTTTCTTGGAAGGGGGAGTGGCTCAATAAAGGATGGGGAATACCCTTAACACCAAAGGCATGAGAAAATAGTGCTACCTCATGCCCATTAATGGAGAAAATTTCAATTTTGATGGAGCTCGGCGCAAGGGAGGGATTTTTCATTAAGTAGAACCAACCCTTCCGCGAGGGCATATAAGGGAATAGTAAAGAGGACTATGGTGGTTGGCCCAAAGGATTGCACCACTCTTCATCCATCCCATATTGACCCCACCTTGATATTTTTCCCTCAAAAAATGGTTAAGGTTACAAGTGCATGCACAACCACTCCCTTTAACCAACCACCAAAAAACAATCTTGCCCAAGCAACACATAAACCACTGTCGCTACCTTCTGGAGAGAACCAACTATGGAGGCCCACATCTTCTAACGAAAAAAAGACCGAGCACTGCCACTACGAGGGATTCTAAATTTTTCCATCGTATTTCCAAAGCACCTTGATTGCAGCAACCATGCCCCACTAAACATACTATTGGAGAAGGGGCTCCCAAGCAACGAGCTTCCAAACCCCATACAAAAAATAGTTTAGGGGAAAGAATAAAAAAGCATAAGCATCGCTTGTAAGTACAGGAAACAACAATTGTGAACTCAATATAGGAAAATAAAAATGTTTCAAGTCTCTTTCCAAAGGGGGACCACCTTGACAAGGATCAAACTTGCTCTCCTAGAGACACACCAAATGGCCCTAGATTACAATCAAAACACACACAACCCAAATGAAAATAAAACCCTGCTATTAATGATCCTATAGTAGTTTCACCTACAGTAACCTTGTTATGACTTATCCTTCCTCTAAATTATAAGGTTCAATGAAATTCTCACGATTTCGACAGTGGTGAATCACTGTCATTGACGCAATCCAAACACTTCGCTGGACCATTCAATCGGTAGGAGCGATGGGCATTGTATCCAATGGGAAGGGACGTAATAAGCACGAGTTGATGACACATGCTTACTAGGAATTCATCGTTGAAGACCAGTAATTGCAATGCTCTATCTCCATCACGATGCAATTTGAGAATATTTCCCAATCCTCTCAAACCTTGAAGAAAAACTCATTGGATGCATCAGTGTGGCGCATGTGCGACACATAACATATAAGGGAATCACATACCTATTATTGCCTCAAAATTCTGTGGCATAAATGACCATAGTCCCTCTAAGAAGTTGGATGCAAAGGGGAACCTCTACATAGATAGTTATTAGGTTGAGTTCTCATTCATTATCCGAATTAATCAGACAAATTGCTCCACCAACTAAGAACGACCATGCACCACTAACCATAGAATCAAGAAAGAGCTCTCAATCTGTCAATGCTTAATATGTCTGGGCCTAGTAAGATTCCCCCGTGTTGAGTCAAATTAAGCCACAGGCTCCACTCCTGGTGGTGGCCTTCTGTCAATTCCTTTAAGTTTCAACCTTGCGACCATACTCCTCATGGAACCCAAAAACTCTGATTTCTCAGAAGGTGATGGCGGAGTCATTAGAGAAACATCTTCTGATACTTGGTCGACATCCTTTATGGTTGAGACTAGGATGGTATCTGATCTTCTTCGAGCCCCCAAATTTTGTTCTTGATTAATGAAAACATCCTTGGAAAATGCTTTCGCAGTGGTCTATCTTTCATAAATCAAAGAATTTAACCTCTCACAATCAAATACGAATTCCCCTAAGAGTCCCTATTAATCATCACTCCGGTCCCAAAGGCCAACACAATAGGACCAAACTCCTATCATGTTATTCCATGCTAATCTATTCAGAGCATAAGCTTGCTTTGAGCACTCTAATGTTTTCAAAGTAACAGTGTCGAATTCACGGCCCAACTAGTTAAGTCCGGGAGCACACCACTGACAAAAGGGATAGAAGGGTAGGTGCACACCAAGTAGGTAGACTGAAATTTACGACCCAAGATCCAACTACACACTTTTTAACTACAAAAACTTAAATAGATGCAATTGGAGTTAGAATTACCGCGGCTACTGGCACCACACTTGCCCTCCAATGGATCCTCATTAAGGGATTTAGATTGTACTCATTCCAATTACTAGATTCAATGAGCCCAACATTGTTATTTATTGTCATTACCTCCCCATGTCAGGATTAGGTAATTTATGCACCTACTACCTTCCTTGGATATGGTAGCTATTTCTCAGGCTCCCTCTCTAGAATTGAACCTTAATTCTCAGCCACCCGTCACCACCATCATAGCCCTCTATCCTACCATTGAAAGTTGATAGGGAATAAATTTGAATGAAACATCGCAAGCACAAGGGATGTGTGATCGGTCGTGTTATCATGATTCACCGGAGATGTGGTAAATCCCGTGCTAAAACTTTATCTAAAAAATGAGTCCCTTCCAATGAGTCGAGACTTGATGCACGTATTAGCTCTAGAATTACTACAGTTATCCGAGTAGTATGTTACCATAGAAAAAATATAATTGATTTAATGAGCCACAAATTCTATTTCTAGTGGGTAAATCGGGTCATAGATGCCCTCGGAAACCTAAATGAATTTATACACGTGGGTCACCAGGGTCACGGTCTCTATACGTTTCCTGAACGTGTTTGGGTTACGTTCGACCTGACCCGACACTGATGAACGACCTTTGCACCTTCAAACACTGTTCCGCACGTCCTAAACACGAATGCGCTGCATGAACCCGACTCAACCTAAATGCGCTCATCCTAAACATTTTTTTGCACACATCCTACGAAAGGAACCCGACTGGACCCTGCCTTGAAAAAATTTCTGCACACGCCCTCCAAAAGGAACTCGGCTTCACCTACGGGTGAACGCTGAACTCATTTTTACCTAAATCAAACTAGACACTGTTTCCTTGTTGTGGCTTCGCCCTCCACCCTTGACCTTTGCTCTAGCTCATGCCTTAGCTTTCCAATGGTGGAATCAACAAGATGTTGATGTCCTTCTTTCTTTCCCTTATCATCCATCACACGTACTCCTTTCATATGTGTGTTTTCCCACACATTATTTTCATGGGTGGGGCTTGAACCATATAAAACTGACCCACTAAATGCCCATAAAGCCTTGGTTATGATTTGATGTTTCCTCCTTAATGTTTCCTTGCCACCATGGCCAGCCTATAAAGCTACAAGCCAACACTTAGCCATTTTTGGATGTGTTTATGCACGTCTCTCCTAAACATTGCACGATCAACATGATAACTTCGTATAATAGCTTAATGTTGTTTTCATTTGTCGGTGTGCCCATTTAACCTTCTGTCATGGTTTTCATCACTTCATCGACTTTCGTTCATCGTATTTCCACTGAATGTTTCCAATGCCCTCAGTCATCATCGTCGAATCCTGGGTCTTACAAGAGCAGGTTTCGTCACGAGAAACGTATACTTGGGTGGTGTCCATTAAGCAGGGACATGGAAACCTTATATATCACATAGTTGGGTTTTTGTCATCATGGTGGGGTGACGAAACCCAACCTTCCCCACACTTTCATGACTTCCATCATGAAAAGGCATGAAAAACCCAAGTTCTGGAGACAGACCAGGAAAGCAGTTTCCATTGTGCCATGAAATGGAAGCCCCAAGTTCACCATACTCGGGCGGTTCTTCATTGTGCTGTGTTTTTTGTCGAGGTAGGAGATGAAAACTACAAGGTTCCTAGAATTAGGTAGTTTCCCTCATGCCACGAAATAGAAACCCCAAAGTTCCATAGAATTGGGCGGTTCTAGGTCATGCTGCGACATGGAAGCCCAAGTTCCCCACACTGAGGCCACAATTTTTGTCATGGTGGGACATGGATATCCCCAAGTTTCCCAGAATGTGGTGGTTTCCATCATGCAACAAAAAATGGGAACCCCCGAGCTCCACAGAATTGGGTGGTGGTTTCTATCGTGCCATGACATGGAAACTTAAATTTCCCCATACTTGGGCAGTAATTTTAGCCATAACACGGCATGGAAACCCCAAGTTCTGCATACTTGGGTGATATTTTCCATCATGTTATGGCTTGGAACCCCCAAGTTCCCAATGTTGGGGTTGTGGTTTCCATGGCAGTAGGACATGAGAACCCTAGGTTTCCCATACTTGAGAAATTTCATCCATGCCACAAAATGGAAACCCCAAGTTTCTCCAAAGTAGGTCGGTTGTCCGTTGTGTGGTGAAATGGAAACCCCAAAAGTTTCATTGACTTTGGAAGTGGGTTTGTATGCACTGCAACATGGAAAAAACACCTATTTCATCGGAGGCTTTGGTTACGATTTTGAAACACCACCAGTTCCCTAGACTCAGGTGGTAGTTTCCATCTTCAAGGATACCGAAAGTTCCCTGCGTTGCGGATTCGGCGAAAACCCTAAGTTTCCAATGTGTCATAAAATATAGAATCTCGTGGTTACTGTTAGGGGCGAGACATGGAAACCCCAATTTTCTAAGTCTTGGACGCAGTCCTCCACTGTGTTCCATGAAATCGAATCCCCAATCCCCATGTTCCCTAGACTTGGGAAACTGTCTTGCCCTTGACATGACATGGAAACCTAAATTTCTCTAGCATTTTTCTGTCAAGAGCGAGAGGACACCAAAACCCCAAGTTCCACAGGCTTGGGCTGGTTTTAGGCCATGTCGTGAAATGGAAGCACACCCATCATGTTCCCCAGACTTGGGCGGTGGAGATTTTGGCCATGCTGCAACATGTAACCACCAAACACAAGTTATAGAGACTGGAAATCTCTCTCACAGTTGTGGCATGGAAACCCCAAATTTACCACCCCCAAGCGAAGAGAAGAGACTATTTTGAATGAAGGATAGTGGGAAAAAGCTACAATGGCGATAATTGTCCAAATTTTGAATAAAGTGATAAGAGCGAAGCTTCAAATCAAGGCAACAAAGGATTGAATCTCAATGGATCATGGAAGCAAGGCCACTATGCTACTTGCAATACCCCGTCACATATTTAAGTCATCTGCAAAGGATTATTCTCAACAACCATTTGAAATTGAACCTCAAAGCTGCCCTAACCAAGATGTTTCACGATCGCAGTTTGAAAATTAAATGGGCCCATAGGGGTGACAAAGCGATGCCCCTACTACGGTTCAATATATAGTCGAAGAGTGACATGCAATGCTTTAGAGTGGATTATGACTTAGAGGCATTCAGTCATAATCCAACACATGGGAGCTTCATGCCGCTGGCTTTTCAACCAAGCATGATCACCAATTTTGTGAATCAACGGTTTCTCTCGTACTAAGTTGAATTACTATTATGTTAGGTTTCATCAATAGGGTAAAACTAAACTATGTCACGATGGTCTAATCACAACACATGTTCCCTATTGGTGGGTGAACAATCCAACCCTTGGTGAATTCTACTTCACAATGATAAGAAGAGGCGACATTGAAGGATAAAAAAGAAATGTCACTATGAATGCTTGGCTGCCACAAGCCAGTTATCCCTATGGTAAATTTTCTGACATTAGGGGAATTTTGAGGTCTAAAATGGGCATCCTAAGGAAATTATAAAATATTAGTGGAAAATATGTAATATCGCCAAATGGGAACACTCAGAAATACCTATTGGAATAATGCACTTTTTAGAAGTATGTGAACTAAAAGGAATTTACAACCCTTGTATCCCTTAGATATGGAGATCTAGCATCTAAATCCAAAAGTGAGAAAAAACAAATCAAACTAGGTGAGGTAAACAGACCTTCGACACCTAGTATAGGTGAAAACACCCAAGAATGGGGTTGCAGCAATATGAAATAGTACTACAGTAAAATAACGTAGTTTTTGAGAGCATGAGCAGGAGACCAATAAGAGAGATAAAATTTCATATATACAGCAATAAATCAGATCCATAATGAGGCCCTTACAGTATAAAACAGAATGTAGAAGACAATAATAGAAGAAATTCTTCAAGAAAGAGGGTTGCAACACATGTATTGACTGCAAAATAGCTTGACAACGTTATTTATAAGATTTGCAGCAGTTGTATATTACATTCTAGATTTATATAAGATCTGTGTACAAAATATTAGATCTATTTCAGATCCGTACACTAGAAAGGCTCCTTTGGAAGCTCCCCTTGGTGTTTTGATCAAACATGCAACACAGAGAGTAGATCTAAGATCTAAAGTAGCATATTTGCAGTAGTATTCAAAAATTTATGAATATGATTACAATAGAAGGATATTAGATCTGTATAGACCATGGATCAAAAATCTAATCCATGGATCACCATAGTGAAGGGTAGAACTTCAACACAAGAGATCTCTCCTCAAAAAGTGTGTCAAAACACCCTGCAACTTCCTTCTTGCAAATAGTGCAGTCCTCGAAGGAAAAATGCATTGTAGGTTGAAGCACTAGATTTTACTAATGCCAAGATCTAAAATATCATTTCCAAAGGTTCAAAACACTCTTTCCAATGGGATAGAATACTTTCATAGTGAAAAGAGGCCCTAGAATGGCCTAGATCTGAGAAAATATAGCCTCCACTTGTTGCAGCTTACAAGGATAACCAAACCCTCAACAGGATCTGCGTTGTAGTTGGAAGATGAGCTTAGCCAAATTCCTGATAGTTGGATGAGATCAACAAGACTCTTCCAAAATCTCCTTAATGGAAGAGGTGGGATTCCTGAAAAGGAGCACCCTAGTGCTAAACAACACTATCCTTAGCTAAACAACAAAGAATGATATATGTCCAAACAAACAATATATTCAGAAATATACACAATCAACAACCTTCTGTTGATGTCCTCCTCTTCCTTTTATAGGATTAAAGTCTTGTCAAACCCTTAACCATCTCAATGATTTAGCTGTAGTCACATGAGAAGTCTCCAACTGAAACTGTGTTGTGTCTCTACGAGATTCGTTGTATCTAGACAACATTGTTGATTTGGTCCTCGTTGACCTGGTCAAGTGCTCCAGTCTCTTTGACACCTAAGTGTGCCTATGTAAATAGCCCAAATTTTTCCATTTTCACATGGGGCATTGATTTATTTTTTTTATTAGGAGTTTTATTGATCGTCCTTTACACTTTATTCATGAGAACAGGAAATTGAAACAAAATTGTATATTCCCATTAGCTTGGGCTAATTGGGAATATTACAGTCCTCCCCTCCAAAATATTTCTTGTCCTCAAGCAACTGATAGAGTGGGTGTTGTAACACTTCTCCTTCTTCCTTGGTGACACCATCAAAGATCAAGCTCTCCTCATAAGCTAAGCGTTCACCAATCCAAGCCTCCATGGACTGTTCCTGTAACGTCATCATGAGATGTACAAAATCCATCCCACAAGGAGTCAATAAATCAACATAAAAAAACATGGGAGGTAAAATACTCTCTCTAAAGCATGTAGCATAAGGTACATAGAGATTTTCCATCCCATGTGGTACATACAAACTTCCCATCCTCCCTCCATACAATCCAATTAAAAGTACAACTATATCATCCAAGTATGGAAGCATTATTACATATACACAAACAAAAATTTGAGCATGAGGAGGTGGGTCATAGTCCCACATATGGTTCCAGTGTAGTTCATATCCTTCTTTCATCAGATCGAGATATGGTAATTTGTTTCCCCACCACTTACTTACTGCACAAGTTATCTCACCATGGCTGAAAATGTGAGATATGTTCGGTGCCTTTGGGAAGCACCCATCATGAAAAAGAATCTCCCTTTGCACAACAAGGCAGTGGCCAAATTCAGAAATTGCAGTGGCCCAATGTTTTCTATGATATTTACATAATACAACACTCCTCTTGGGATTCATGGAATACAAAAACATGGTTAAAGAACGTGTCAAATCATAAAATGAAGCTTTCATTACATGATCAGATTTTTCACCATCAATGTTTCTTGTATACATGGAACTTTGCAAAAAAATTTCTCCCTTTTCAAGAGAAGGAACAAATGAATAAAATGACTCTTGCATAGAGTCCTTTGGCTGCCCCAACTCTATATAGCTCTTGCGTTCTAGAATAGGTAGGGCTGAAACAGAACTCTTTGAAGGCCCTTTGCAACATCCTCTCCTTGAGCTTGGAGGCTCTAAGTAAGAAGATCCTATCATGATGATATATGACTCCCTCATGGACTAGATATCCCTCCTCATGCAACTGGTCATCAAGCATCATACAAGTTTAGAGATCTTTCGAATAATCCACCAACATCTGGGATTTCGAATATAGATCTACACTCCCCAACAAAGACATCACTAATGATGCTTCAATAGGAATTCCTACCATTTTTTTGATCTCTTCTTTGAAATTTATTATGCTAAAGGTACAAGTAGGAAGGACATACCTTCCCTTCTTCTCCTCCAACAGTGCATAATCAGAAATGAAGGAGGGTGAGGATGATTAGAGAGGAAAATCTCCCTACTTCTTGTGCTTTCACAATCCTTCCATCACTGTAGCTGTGTCTTCTAATGCTCCCATCCCTCCTGGACTTGATTTTTGAGCATCAAGTAGTGAGAGATCTCTCGCCTAAACTGAAACAGGTGGCCTCCCAGGTGGTTTTCCACTAGATAAGAGTGTCCCTTGCAGAAATCTCATGAACATGAGAGAAGGTATAGTTAAGTCCTTGCTTCAAGTATGCAAATACATCTCTATTTTTTGTGTGGAAGTGTTGTGTGAGGGTTAAGTATGCATGCCTTTGATTATTTGAAGTGCACCACTCTTATTGTCCACCCATTCCATTTGTAAAGCCTCCCAATCAGTGGTGACTTTCCCCAATGTAATCAACCATTGGACACCCAAAATAACATTGGTGTTTGGTATGTCAACTACAAAGAAGTGACCCACCAGATTATAGGATCCCATGGTGACTGAAAGTGATGGAACATAATGCATGCATTGCATTGTTTTATCTCCTGGGATGAAAACATAGAATCCCTCAAAAGTATCAGTGGGTATTTCCTTCCTTTTCACAATAAGGGCATCAATGAAATTGTGGGTAGCCCCACTATCAATCAATATAGAAACCCTCTGGTTCATGATTTACCCTTCAAATCTTAAGGTTAAGTACTTACGTACTCCCCTCAAGGATGCAAGAGTTCCTCCAATAGGAGAAAATGCTCCATTCTCATCTCCTGAAGGTGTTGGATATCCTCCAACATTGTCAGCGTTGTGAGCCTTCCTTGGCTCATCATATTCATCTTCTTCAAGATCTGAGAAGACCTCTATGTAATGTGATTTACAAGTAGCACATCTATGTCCAGGTACCCATGGTTCTTGGAAAGTGAAGCATAGCTTCCTCCTTAGATATTTCTAGACTTCATTATAAAGAGGCTTGTTGCATGAGCTCTCCTTTAAAGGAGTAGCTTTCTCTTCCTTTCCTTTAGAAGGGAAAGAGGGCTTATTTTGAAAGTTTTCCTTTGCTTTTGGCAAGGAATCTTGAGGTCCCTAGCCCTCTCAATGGCATCATGCAAGGTAACGGGCTTGGTAGATTTCACCAATTGATGCAGAGTTTCATCCAAGACATCGATGAACATGTACACCATCCTTGCTACAGACAAATCAGGAACCATAACAGATAATCTTATAAATTTAGAGATATAGGACTCTACATTACTTGACTGCTTCAACTTTGCAAGGCTCATTAAAGGTGTTAGTATGAATCTTAATTCCAAGCATACGAAAAAAGACCACTTTAGTTGTGCATAAAAAATAGCCCCAAAATCAAAGATAGTTGCCAATATCCTCATATCCGTAGCTAGGTGATCAAGATAAATGATGCAAAAATCTAGATCTATGCATTAGAAGACATTAAGCAGTAGAAAAAAAAATATTTACTCCATGCCTCCAATAGACAAGAGAAGAATATGTTGAATGAATTTTGTATTAATGGCACCTGGGAGGAAAACAAAGAAGGGTGTTACCAGTACTCCTCAATGGAATGGGTTCTTGTAAGTCCTCAGCACTTCAGATCTAAAATTCCTCTCTCTTGATGGCGGAGAAAACCCAGACAAAAATGGTAGCAAAATATGACTATGATGGTGGATCAAAGTAAGACCAAGAGTATAAATCCAAAGAGATATTTAGGCAAAAAAAGGTGGTAAATGAATGGTAAAACCCTTCTATTTATAACAAAATATTAAGTTAATCTAGATATTGGTGCATAATTAAAATATTATTAACCAAATCAAGATCCAAATTTTATGGAATATTTTAGTATATTTGTTGGAGGGAAAAGGAATTTGACTTGGGTCAAATCCCTTTATTTGTAAATCATAAATAAATAAATGATTTATTTATCATTTTAAGGATGTGGTTGAGTAATAATAAAATAAATAATGTTTTATTTAATTATTTAAGGGTGATTGAGTCATATTTAAGAAATAATATTATTTAAATAAAGTTTAAATAATTATTCTTAGAAAATAATAAAATAAATAATGATTTATCTAATTAATTTCCTTGTTCTGGGTTAAATATAACCAGGAATATTAATTAAACTGTTGTTTAACTAATTATTCCTTGAGAAAAATCAAACAAATGTAGATTTATTTAATATTTCCTTATGTGGTTTCCTATTTAGACCATAAACAATTTAATAAAGGTGGTTTAATAAGTTATTTTCATAGTGAAAGCAATTTTATTTAGGGTAAAATTGGTCTTACACGGTGTACTTGGGTCCATGTAATGATAATAGGTTAGATGACCAAAAAATGGTGTAACATATTGCCCCCCAGCGTGCAAGCATTAGGAGTTAATCGTATGAACGAAGTACATTGTAACAACTCAATCACTAGACACCGAAGGGGAAGTCAAAGAGAGAGAAGTATAAGGTAGACAAAAGTGCTATAAGGACTAGACCCTGAGGAGGTGAGACTTACATGTGTGAAAAGTCTGTTTTATGAGTGAGTACATGTGCTATAGGCAGCGGGGGAGGGATACCTATGCCTGCTGAGACAAGGTACAAAGAATAAGGCATCTAGTAAACAAGGGACTGAACAATATGGTATATACTGCCATAAAAATGAGCCAGATAAAAAACATGATAATGAATACCACATACATATTGTGCCTGGGATAACAGTCAGGAATTGTACAATAATATCTGAGTACATGAGATATAAATACAACCCAAATTCCCTTATAAACAGGAAAAGGCTCTAAAAATATGAGTGATACATGCAATCAAAAAGATGTTGCAAGTGGCTAAGGCTGACATCATCAAATATATGGAGCTGCATCGAAGGTTGAAAGGAAGAAGTCATCCGGTCATGTGTGGGGCTACTTGTAGGGCCACCCCCCCATGAGGGCTAAGACATCTCACACACACTCGGGAATCATTGATATTAACTGTTGCATCACTATACCATCAAGTATACAGATCTTGATTATGTTGGAAAGAGTTGGAGCTGAGAAAAAAACAATTCAAAGGGCAATAAGGAGTCCCTTTTCCTAATCTGAGGCACCGAACAAGAGTGGCAGCTGGAACCAAGGTACACCACCATGTAGACCTGTCTCCTCGAATGAATGACAGAAGGAGGTCCACCATAGGTGAGGTAATAAGGGATCCTCAACTAAGGCACGAGAGAAAATAGTAGAGTGATTGACAGACTGGCACCAGGGATGATGATGAAATGGAGGGTACTGAGTAGCGAATGGACGAATTCCCTTGTTAGAGCATAAATGGCATGTATTACCTGGAAGCAACTGAAACAATATCATGAGGGATAGGGGATAGTGGGATTGAAGGCCATAATGTGCGACACAAGAGAGGAACCAAGCAATGAAGGATGGAGGACTAAAATTAGATACAAAGGGATTCGGGATAGACTCCATGAATGCAATTATGACTCAACTCGGATTATCTAAACAAGGGTGACTCGATGGTGCTGCCACACATAACAAAGGTTCAATGGGGACCACAAACATGACTACATGATCGTTACTCATGACGAAGATCGACACAAGTATGGACAAGTATGAAGGCAAAGGGGTGCCCCTAAGTACGAGTGTGGTAGGTGAAGAAATTCAATTTTTAGGAGTGGTGAAGTGACCCTTCTTGGAAAAAATGTGTCCCAGTGACATGGAAAATTTTAGGGGCTAATATTCACAGGTGGGCTAATTTTTCATGGTTTTTGCAAAAAAAAGATTCGCCAATTTCCATTTTTTTATGAAAGTGATTCGCCCAAATTTTACAATATACAATTATTTTAACGTAAAAATCACCAACATTATATATATAAGATATATAATATCATAATAAATTTGAATAATTATACAAATACATCAATAAACATTTTATATTTTTCATATTAGGGACTAGTAAGATTCGCCAATTTTTTAAACTTCAAAATAATTTTCCATCCTTAAAATTTTCCTTGCCCAGTGAAGTATCAAATCACAAAAAGCATGAGCTGGATACCTAAAGAAAATAAAACATGCCTTCATTGAAGGAAATACTAAGGGTAATATCTCTTCAGATAGAGTGAATTGCAAGGATTGGAAAGGGGATGGCCTTCAAATTCCTCTAATAGATATGCCCCCCGACCTAAATCCTTGGTGATGATGTAAGGTCCTATCCATAATGAGTCAAAATTCCCATGACCAAGTACATAATGGGCTTGGTCATACACCAGAACAAGATCACCTTCGTGAAAAGTACAAGGGTGGAATTTTCGATCTTATTGAGCTTTGGTGCACTTCTTAGTCGCCTCAATGGTTTGCAATGCAACACAATGGTCTTCAGAAGTGCAATCAAGCATGATAAGTCATTGTTATAAAGGTTGGGTGTTAGGGAGAATTTTGATGGCTAGATGAAGGGAAAGGATTTCACACTCGATTGGTAAGACTACCCCCTCTCCAAAAGCAAGGTTGAAAGGAGTAAACCTTGTGGCAGTTTTAATAGAAGCTCTATAGGCCCACAACGTAGGGAACAACATAATGTGCCAATTGGTTTTGTGCTTATCTATTGGGTGTGGACCCTGATTTTCATTCTGATTGAAAGATCCTCACTTTAGCTGGATGTATACCCTAGGAAAACTGTACACCCTTGCAGCAGGAGGTGCGGTGGGGACTTGTCCCCCCCGCGAGGTCCGAGGGGGCTGACCCCCTAGCTGGGGGGTCTAAGGGCCAGCGGTCCCCCGGCAGGGGTTTCAAGAGCAACGCCCCCGAAGCTAAAAACATATGTAAAATTGCCTTGTAAAAGTATAGTAATTTCTAGTCAATCTAGGCCATTCATTAGGTAGATGATCTGACGGTAGAATTTATGTTTAGTTTAGGATTTTTTGCCCTAAAAGGAAACCCCTCTCTTTGTATGAGGGTATTGTAATGTGGCTGTGTAGTATATGTGTATTCTCTGAGCGAGAAATAGATAGGAAGACTGTGAGAGAGAATAGAGGATACTACAGTGGATCTGCTATAGGTTTTGTCTTTTCATTTTGATAGATAATAGAAAGGAAGGACTGGCTGTTCAGGGTGGATGTAGCCTAAACTAGGTGAACAACATATATCTCTATCTCTCTGGTTTTACGTGTTTTGTGTGCTTGTATTTTATACATATTTTATGTGTTGCGTTGCTCCATAAGATATAATTTTCTAGCAACTGGTATCGGATTTGAAGGTATATTTGGTTGATAAACTTGCAGGAAGGAAGGGTTCCTGGTTCGAGTGGGAGCAATGGCGGAGGATGGTAAGTTTATGGTCAAGAAATTTAACAGCCAAAACTTCCCGCTATGGAAGATGGAGATGGAAGATTATCTGTATCATAAATATCTGTACCTACCATTGACGAGAAAACAAAGAATCCGATGGCCATGATAGACGCGGAATAGAACATTCTCGATAGAAAGGCACTCGGAACAGTACGGTTGTGCCTTGCGGTGTCAATCACCTTCAATATTTCGAAGGAAACAACAACAGAGGGTTTGATGCAGATGTTGGCGAAACTATATGAAAGACCCTTGACCTCAAACAAGGTATTTCTTATGAAATGATTATTTAATATGAAGATGTCCAAAGGTGGATCTGTTGCAGACCATTTAAATGATTTTAATATAGTTACTAGTCAGTTAAGTTCTGTACGGGTAAAATTTGATGATGAAGTTAGAGCTCTGTTATTCTTGTGCTCATTTCCAGAGAGTTGGAATGCTTTAGTAATGGACATTAGTAACTCTGTCTCTGGATCTAGTACTTTAAAGTTTGATGATGTTGTCAGTGCTATCCTTAGCGAGGAAATGCGATGAAAAAGCTCCGATGAGACATAGGGTAATTCTTTGAGTGTAGAGTCTAGGGGAAGGAGAATGGAAAGAGGAAAGAGCTCGGGATATCGCAGTAAATCAAGGAAAGGAAAATCCAAGTCCAGATTGGGGATAATGTGCTGGAAATGCCGAAAGAAAGGAAACCTAAAGAAAGACTGTAGATCTCGGAAGGGAAAAGAAGGATATGCACAACAAGAAAACAATCATGATGAAAATGTGACAGGTGATGTGTTACAAGATGCTTTGATTCTTTCTTTCAAAAATGTTACTGATTCTTGGGTTGTAGATTCAAGGGCTTCATTGCATGCCACACTTGATAAGAAATATTTTCATGACTATGTTCAAGGAGATTTTATACAAGTTCGTTTGGGTGATGATAAACCCTATAAAATTGTTGGAATGGGTAAGGTTATTGTAAAATAGCAGAATGGAAACCAATGGCTATTAAAGAAGGTAAGGCATGTTCCAGATCTAAAGAAAAATCTGATTTCAACAGGGCAGTTAGGCGGTGAAGGTTATGTGACAACTTTCACAGATAAAACTTGGAAGGTCACCAAAGGAGCCCTGGTAATAGCAAAAGGTGAAAAGGTTGGTACATTGTATTTATGCAATGGTATTTATAACGTTTTTAATGCTTTAACTTCCAAAGGAGCAGATGCAGCATTATGGCATCATAGGCTCGGACACATGAGTGAGAAGGGGATGAATATTCTTCACTCAAGAAATTTGTGGCCAGGTTTGAAGATTGTTGATTTGTATTTATGTGAAAATTTCATTTATGGAAAAAGAAAGAGAGTCAGATCTCTCAGAGTCGGGAAAGAAAAGAAGAGCGAAAAATTGGAGGTTGTGCATACAGATGTATGGGGACCTGCTCAAGTATCATCTCTCGGTGGCTCTCGCTATTATGTTACGTTTATTGATGATGTAACTAGAAAAACTTGGATTTATTGTATTAAAAATAAATCTAATGTATTTGACAATTTCAAGAAATGGAAATCTTTGGTTGAGATTGAGACAGGAAAGAATTTGAAGTGTCTCAGATCAGATAATGGAGGTGAATATTGCAACAAAGAGTTTGATAGGTACTGTTCAGAGCATGGAATTCGTAGAGAGAAGGCAGTTGCAAGAACACCACAAGAAAATGGTGTGTCATAAAGGATGAACAGAACAATCATGGAGCATGCAAGGTGCATGAGATTGCATGCAAGATTTCCTTTACAATTTTGGGCAGATGTTGTAGATACTGTTGTTGATGTAATAAACAGAGGGCCTTTAAGTTCCTTGGATGGTGGTATTCCAGAGGAAGCATGGACAGGTAAAAAGGTAAACTACTCTTTTTTAAAGCCTTTTGGTTGTGAGGCCTTGTCCATATTAATAAAGAAAATATAACAAAGCTTGAGGAAAAATCAAAGAAATGTACCTTTATTGGATATGGTGTTAATTATTTTGGTTATCACTTATATGATTATGAAAATCACAAAATCATTAGGAGTTGAGATGTAATATTCAATGAAAATGTCTTGTATAAGAATCAGTTGCAGGAAAAGAAACAAGAAAAATAAAGAAAGGAATATACGGTTCTTGATGAGATAACTGAAGAAGTAAAGGTGCCTGAAAATAATAATAATCAACAACCACAGTAGCAGCAACCACCACAACAACAACAGACACCTCAAACAATGAAAGTGGTGTTAGAAGATCTACCAGGATAAGTAGACCCCATAAATGATAGTCTCCTTCATTATATTATTTATTGTTGACTGATTCTGGTGAACCCGAATGTTATGAAGAAGCAATGAAGGTTGAAAGTAGGAAGAAGTGGGAGCTAGCCATGGAAGAAGAGATAGAATCCTTAATTCATAACCAGACTTGGGGCTTAGTCAGATTGCCTGCAGGTAAAACTACATTACAAAATAAATGGGTTCAGAGGTTGAAGGAAGAAGATGGAGGAAAATAGAGGTACAAATCTAGACTTGTGGTGAAGGGGTTTTCACAGAAGAAAGGTACTGATTTTGATGAAGTATTTTCTCCTGTTGTTATGATGACTTCAATAAAAACTATTTTAAGTATTGTAGCAGCGGATTATTTACATCTTGAATAGTTAGATGTAAAGACAAAATTTCTCCATGGATATTTGGAGGAAGAGATATACATGAAACAACCAGAAGGATATGAGGTCAAAGGGAATGAAAAATTGGTGTGTAGGTTAAAGAAGAGCTTGTATGGCTTAAAACAGGCTCCAAGGTAGTGGTATCTAAAATTTGACAAGTTTATGCCTGATCAAGGTTATACTAGATGTCACGCTAATCATTGTGTTTATCTGAAAAATAAAAATGATGGCAGCTATATTATATTGTTATTGTATGTAGATGACATGCTTGTTGCAGGGTATAACATGCAGGAAATAAATGTGCTCAAAATAAAATTGGCAAACTCATTTGTAATGAAGGATTTGGGAGCTGCAAAACAGATCGTTGGTATGAGAATAACCAGAGATAGGAAAAATATAAAATTAATGCTATCTCAGAATGAGTACATACAAAAGGTGTTGAAAAGATTTAATATGCACTAATGCAAAACCAGTTGGTACACCTTTTGCTAGCCATTTCAAACTTAGTAAGGAGATTTTACCAAAGACCCAAGAAGACGTGGATTATATGTCTAAAGTTCCATATGCATCAGCAATTATAAGATTAATGTATGCAATGGTCTTCACAAGGCCTGATATTGCACATGCAGTGGGAGTTATAAGAAGGTCATGAATAATCCAGGAAAAGAACATTGGATGGCAGTAAAATGGATTCTCATATATTTGAGAGGTACCACAAGTCAAGCATTATGCTTTGGTGGTTCAAACATTGCTCTACATGGATATTTTGATGCAGATATAGCAGGTGACAGAGATAACAGGAGGAGCACTACAAGATATGTATTTACTGTAGGTGGAACAGCTGTCAGTTAGGTTTCAAAAATCCAAAGTGTTGTTGCACTTTCAACAATAGAAGCAGAGTATGTTGCTGCTACAGAGGTTAGTAAAGAAATGATTTGGTTACAAAGGTTTATGGGTAAATTGGGTAAGAAGCATGATATGAGCACATTATACAGTGATAGAAAAAGTGCCATTCATCTTGCAAATAACTCATTATTTCATTCCAGGACTAAACACATACATCTCAAGTACCATTTCATATGGTCAGTATTGGAAGATGGAGAGTTGAAGCTAGAAAAGATACACACTAGCCAAAATCTTTCAGATATGCTAACAAAAGTTGTAACCAGGGAGAAACTAAGAATGTGCTCAATTTCAATTGGTCTTCAAGGATGATGATGAAGATGAGAAATAGCTAGGTCCAAAGAGGATTCATTGTCCAGCAAATGAAGTAGCGGTGGAGTTGCTACAATTTGTCTCCAAGTGGGAGATTGTTCAGTGTGGAGCCTGATTTTCATCCTGATTCAAAGATCCTTGTGTTTAGCTGGATGTATACCCCAGGAAAACTTTACACCCTTGTAGTTCGGGGGTGCGGGGGGTACATGTCCCCCCCGCAGGGTCCTGGGAGTTGACTTCCCAGCTGGGCGGTCTAGGGGCCAGCAGGGATTTCGGAGGCAGCACCCCCGAAGCTAAAAACAGATGTAAAATTGCCTTGTAAAAGTATAGTAATTTCTAGTCAATCTGGGTTGTTTATTAGGCGGATGATCTGATGGTAGAAGCTATGTTTGGTTTAGGGTTTTTTTCCCTAGAAGGAAACCCCTCTCTTTGTATGAGGGTATTGTATTGCGGCTGTGTATATATGTGTATTCTCTTAGCGAGAAATATATAGGGAGACTGTGAGAGAGAATAAAGGATATTATAGTGGATCTACTGTAGGTTTTGTCTCTTCATTTTGCTGGAAAATAGAAAGGAAGGATTGTCTGTTCGGGGTGGACGTAGCCCAAACTGGGTGAACCACGTATATCTGTGTCTCTCTAGTTTTATGTGTTTTGTGTGATTATATTTTCTACATATTTTATGTGTTGCATTGATCCATAATATATAATTTTCTAGCATTATCCAACATCCGTTGAAGCATGGTTTTAAGAGTTTTATTGACCGCTTCAACTTGGCCATTACCTTGGGGGTAATAAAAGGAGGAATATTGGTGCTCAAATCCCAACAGTGAGGATAGCTCATGCCATATCTCATCTTCAAAATGCCAGCCATGGTTAGAGACCAATTGTTTCAGAACTCTGAATTGAGCAATCACATTGTTAAAGAAAAAGAGGGTTGTGGTAGCTTCCTTGTTGTTAAACGTTGGCATGGCTTCAGCTCATTCGGTGAAATAGTCAACTGCCATGATGATATATTTATGGTTACCAGCTGATGACGGTTGAAAATCCATAAATTTTATGGCCCACTTAGAAAATGGACAAGCTGAGATGACAGGATGGAGGGGAGCTGGAGGGGCTCGTGCCTTAGGGGAAAAATGTTGGCAATTGGAACATTGTTTGACTACCTCAATGCAATCACCAAAGAGAGAAGGCCAAAAGTACCCAGTGCACATGATTTTTTGGGTAGTGGCCAGACTGGAGAGGTGGCCACCACAAGCACCGCTATGATAGGCATTGAGGACTTGTTCTGCTTCAGTGTGTGTGAGACAACGATGAAGGACAAAATCTACACTGCGACGATAAAGTTTGTCACCGATAAGAAGGTAGTGGGGGGCCTGGTGTCATATATTTCATTGAGCATAATGGTGAAGATGGAGGGTGAAATTTCGAGTTCACCAATAAGTGAGGATGTCCCCATAACAAGGGTCATCAATGGTAATGGAAAATAAATGTTCATCGGGGAAATTATCATTAAATGGAGGATCATGCGTACCTGTAAGTAGTTAAAAAATGTGTTTAGCGAGGGCTAAACCTTTCTTACTTTTTGGTGTGAAAAATTCAAGATCGAATTTCTGGAGGATCACGATCCAATGGGAATAATTCCCATTGATGATTCGACGACTCAGTAAGAAGGCCATGGGTTTGGAATTAGTCACGACCTTGGTGGAATGCATGAGGATGTAATGATGAATTTTCTGGACCGAGAACACGATAGCAATGCTAATTTCTCTTCCTGTGAGTAGGATATAGGAGGTCCTACTTGGTTCTTACTGACATAATAGATAACATGCTCACTTTCATTGGTCATCTTCTTGAATAAGGACTCCAGCGACCGAGTAGGTGGAACCAAAGATATACAGGATGAAATCCCTATCAAAGTCAGGGGGACGAATCAAGGGAGAGGATGTGAGAGCATTCTTTAGGGCATCAAAAGAATTTTGAGCATAAGCATCCCATAGAAAAGGGATATTAGAGTGGAGGAGTCTAAGTAACCCATGCATGGTCATGGCATAATTAGGTATGAATCGGTAAAGGAAATTAGATTTTCCTTGGAGGCTTTATAACTAGCGTAAAGTACGAGAGATAGGAATTTCAAGGATGGCCTGAACTTTCAATGGGTCAAGCTTGATACCATATTTAGACACAATGAAGCCTATAGGATGGCTGACAAGTACACAAAAGACACACTTCAGTGGGTTGAGGCAGATACTATACTTGTGACATCAGAGAAAGACGATACGCAAATCATGGATGTGCCGCACCCGATGTTTAGAACGCGTAGTGAGGTCGTCTAAATAAGCAAGGATAATATGAGCTAGGTCATGGAAATAGTAAAAAATATCCCGCTAAAAAATGGCTCTTCCATTTTTAAGGCTGAATGGCATGAATCTATAGGAAAGGTTCCCCACGGACTAATGAATGTGGTTTCAAGTTGATTAGCACAAAGGATAACAATTTGGTTGTACCAGAGAAACCATCCACATTCATCAATGATTTGGTCATTGAATGGTGTGGGGAAGTTGTCTTTCAGACAAGCTCTGTTCAGATCGTGAAAGTCAGTGTAGACATGTAATGCTTCCAAAAAGGAGTGATAATATTCAAGGCATTGCTAGAGGTGAGTGTAATGGCCATGGAATTTTCACAAAGCACAGGGGTGCTCGGTGCGCAAAATTTTTAGTTTCGAGACTGAATTGGGTATAATGACATAAACCTCAGAGATATTAGACTCTTGAAATGTCTCATTGACCATGGAATTAAGGTGAGGCAACTCTGGACAAGTGTGGGTGGCGTGACCGACAACATCACACAAAGCACACTTGATAATGCATTTTGGCGGCCAAGGAGCAGCAAGATTTTTCAGAGTGGGATTTTCTTTGGTTGCCCCCATGTAAGATTTTCCCTTCTTACCCAAAGCAGGCACAACAAGAGGTGGCTCCTGTTGAGGTGGCAACGAGAGAAGTCATGGGGACCAATTGAACCAGGTTCAAAGCAAGATAAGGTTTGGGTTGACCAAGTGGGGTAGCAGCTGGAGGATCAAGGTACCAGATAGGAATCCCAAGGTTCAAGTTAGGAAGAGAGAGGGTGGCCATGACAGGTGCTGTATAAACTCCTGGTGGGGGAGCTAGGAATGGTATCTGACCGCAGGGGTAATGGCCAGGTAGGATGACTCCTAAATGGTTAAGGCCTGGAGGAACCATTCCAGGAGGGTAGAGAGGCTCATGGATACCAGTTGAAGGGACAGGAAGAGGAGGTCTAGAAGGCTGAATTGAAGGGCTAGGAGTAGGCTGTGTAGGGCGAGGAGGCTGCTGACTAGTCGAGGCAGGCTTCTTGAGAGTAGCCTGGGACGATTGCATCATGCAAAAATTTCATTATTTCAGATTGTAGCAAGTAATGAGGAATATTTGTAGACTCCAGGTGAGACACTGGTCAAAGGATTGACGGTTTGCTTACTGGCCACCAAAGAGATGGTGGACTCAGGGGATATGTGAGACTTCGGTTCGTAATATGTCAACAGGTCAATGGTGACTATATTTCCGTTATGAGGGAAGGACATCTTGTGGTGGATCATGAAAGGGACAACATACATCGCATAAGTGTAGATACAACCCAATAGAATGTTGTAATATAAGGGGGCATCTATGACTTCTACATCAACACAAATAGTCTTGCCTGCAAGAGTAATAGGAAATTTTCAGAATAAGCCAATGGGTTTAGAGGTGTGGCCATCCTGTGCTCAGAGGGTAATCATGGAAAGACCCAACTTAGGTGATCCGAGTTGCTTCCAAACCGAATCGGACATCATACAGGTGGATGCCCCCTCATCAAAATGAACCAGGAAATGTTGGCATTCTGAATCTTGACTAGGATTTGGAAGGCGATGGAAGCACGAAAAGGAGGATGTTTTGACCAGTCAACATCAAAAACAATAAATCGGTCATCAGAAGGATCTATAACACCCATGGAAGATAGTAGAGCTTTTCGTTGTGAAGGGCACAAATGGAGGAGTTCCAATGTTGAAATGGAAGCAGGATATTATGCCAAATCATCTACTATTCTATATAAATGGGTAACTTTGCCGGAAGCAACATTTTAGTGTAGTGGTCCCTTAGGGGTCTTGGTTTGAACCTCCACCTTAGGCTAAGGGATCTGCAACGGACCATTAGGTGTCAAAGGAGGCTCTGTAGAGACCGAAGGAGGCGGCTCGGGGACAGATGGGACCGAGTTTGAAGATTGATGTCTACGGTTAGAGGTTGATCATAGTTCATCATGATAATCTGGTAATCGGAGGTACCATATGGAAGAGGCTGAGTGGCCACCTGACCTTCAGGTGGTTGGGTAGCCACAAATCCTTGCTGAGGGAAAGGATCGGTAAGCACAACCAGTTGACTAGGTATAGCACTGGAAGGGATGGAAGGGGAGGCTTGCTTTCCTCGCAATGTTACTTGAGACTCCCACATCTGCCGCATCTATGTTAAAAGAGAAAAATCATGTGTGGAATGACCATAAACACCACAATAATAAGAAGGATTTTTCATGCAAACAAGTCTGTCCTGCTTGGGCTGGATGCCCTGTTGCTGGTTAGTAGTGTTATGAGAATTATTTTGAGGATTAGGTCCAGGATTACTAGGAGTCGACTGATTTTTAGTGCTTTTCCTCTTCTTTTTAGAGGGAGGAGGATTATTCACGCCCTGCTAGGCATAAACCTACCCTTGAGGGGGCGGTGGCTATTGTTGCAGGGGTTGAGAAAGCAAGAGAGGAGTTGGTGCTAATGCTGGAGGAGCTGGAGCACCAGGGTGTGGATGTAGATTATAAGGAGGTTGGGTAACAGTGTGGTAAACAAGAGGTTGGGAAAAAAGAGGTGGCATGCCATATCCTGGATATGTGCTACAAGGAGGGGGAAAAGTGCAAGAGCTGTTGGCCCCCATGAGGAAAGCCATAGCCCAAGGGAGGTTGAGCATATGGATTAGAGAGAGCTCCAACGATATCGTCAGCAGCGTGAGATGCCCTCGATGAGTTGGCACCACCGAATCTGGGAAGATTAGGTAAAACGTTATAAACATAACTTGATTGAGTGTAGATCGGGTCATATTTTAATGCAATTTGGAGAGTGATTTCTTTCGTTTGAGGAAAGTGCGATGTGACATCTTTCCTGATAGGTGGAAAAAGAGATCTAAGAAACTAGTCCATGTAGACACGGTCTTCGAAGGTAGGAGCTCTACATAGGATCTTTCTTCTCTGCCATTACTGGACATGGTCGAATAGGTGGGTCGCAAATGATTGACGGAAAGAAGTCAAGAGTTCGGTACCAGTATCATAACAAAGGTGAAGCTAGAAGTAAGATAGAAAAGCCCAAGCAATAGTTGCAAAGGTGGTATGAGAGGAGGGGGCCTGATCAACATACCACTTAGAAGCTTCACCTTTAAGCCTACATTGGAACAACTGAAGATGGATAGAGTCATTAGTAATGGTCTAGTTAGACAAACACCACATGTGGAAAGATTGAACATGATTTGTAGGATCTTCTCTAGCAAGGCCTTCAAACTTTGGGATGTCAGAAGGGATCTTCGTTAGCATAGCAGGCCAACTAGCATCATGGTGTATAGGGTCATTTATCAATTGGTCAAAATCGAGAAGGTTGAGGCCTGCAATGAAGGGGAGCTAGGGCACAGCGGGGGTAGTGTCTGTTGCAGTCCCATTAGTGGTATTCCCAGCATGAGGGTCGGGGTTACCACCAACATTAGGTCTTGCACCAGACATGGTGAAGGTGATAGGGGGAGAACTGAAGGTGGAATGAGAAGGAGAACCCAATGGACTAGAAGAAGAGTCGGAGTGTAGACTCAGTGGAGGACTAACTCGCATCCTATGCGGAGGAGTAAGTCTTCCTATCAGAAACTAAGGATGAAAGCCAAGAAGTCTCTGAGATAAATGCCTTGGTGGCGCAATGATGATGACAAAAACATGGCACAAAGGAAAAAGAGTTTGACAAGGGCAGGGAGGTGTAGGATCAACTGATTACAATGTCGAAACAAGGAAAGAGAGTTGCAGGATCAATTGATTTCAAATTTTTAGAGTCTTTTCCTGGTAGTGTTAACCAAGCCCTTTTTCACTTAGGGTTTGTGTGAAAAGTGTGTAAACTTTATTTTTTAAACCCAGGTGTTTGTAGAGAAAAATAAAAAGTGTGTTGTGTAATTGAAAATAAACCTACAGATAACAGTATACGAAACTGAAATAACAGTAAATAAACAACTAATAATGCAATAATCTAAACCCAAGGTGGTGGGCCTCTCAACAAGTAGTCCGTAGGTGGGTAAAAAAATAATCAAAACACACTAAAAAATCCAATACATCTAAGGTCAGGAGGGACATGGATCTAAAGGAAAAATCTGTTGGAAAGTGGTGCAGAAAACAACAACAAATCAGAGGAAAAATTGTTGTAAATGAGGTGGAAAAAGGCTATCTCCTAGAGGGAAATAGAGTAAACCCTAGAGGAAAAACCAAAAAAATATAAATGAGGTGATTTGGATGGATAACAAGCCGATATGAAGCAAATATGAAGGTGAGGTATCAGATCTAAAAAATGGATGAAGACTCTCAAATTTTAGACAACCTGCAACAGCAAAAACTCTTCCACAAGAGGTGGAGGGTACTGAAGCCCTAGGGGGCTAGGTTCCCACTTATTTGAGAAAAAAAAAATTACAGGTCGAAAATGGGTGGAGATAGGGGTCAGAAAACCTTGAACAAAGGCTTAGAAGAAACCCAAAAAAAATTCAGAAAAATTCCCGCAAAAAGTCCAGGTTGCAGCTTTTAACCTATTTTCAGTAGAGGTCGTAGTTTTTGGGCTGAAAGGTGTGTCCTAAGGGTCCAGGTCATAGTTTTTGGGCCGAAAAGTGCGACCTGCACTTCTGACACTCTCGGCGGTAGATTTCAGAAAGAAAAAGTGTCATCTCAGCTACAATTGATGTCTATCACTTACGTAATAGGTCTGAAAACAAAAGTAAGTTAGAATTTTTAATGTTTTAAGGTTTTATTGGTTAAAAGCAACATCAAGAAAAGAAAAAACAATAGGTTGAAGAGAAATCCTAGGGTTTTAAGCAACTAGATATGCAAGGATCAAAAAACGATAGAGCTCGTAATCGTAAACCCTTGTGAAGTCGCCAGTTGTTAGTATGAATCTTAATTCCAAGCGTACGAAAAAATACCACATTAGTTGTGCCTAGAAAATAGGCCTAACAACAAATATGGCTGCCAATATCCTTATATCTGTAGTTAGGTGATAAATATAAATGCTGCAAAAATCTATATCTATGCATTAGAAGACATTAAGCAGTAGAAAAAACAAGATTTACTCCATGCATCGAATAGACAAGACATAAATGTGTTGAATGAATTTTGTATTAATGGCACATAGGAGGAAAACACACAAGGGTGTTACCAAATCTCCTCAATGGGATGGGTTCTTGTAAGTCCTTAGCACTTCAGATCTAAAATTCCTCTCTCTTGATGGTGTAGAAAACCCAAACAAAAATGGTAGAAAAATATGACTATGATGGTGGATCAGAGTCAGACCAAGAGTATAGATCCAGAGTGATATTCAGGAAACAAAAGGTGGTAAATGAATGGGAAAACCCTTCTATTTATAACAAAATCTCGAGTTATTATAGATAGAGGTGCATCATTAAAATAATATTAACCAAATCAAGATCCAACCTTTATGGAATATTTTATTATATTTGTTGGAGGGAAAAGGAATTTGACTTGGGTCAAATCCATGTATTTGTAAATAATAAATAAGTAAATGATTTATTTATCATTTTAAGGATGTGGTTGAGTAATAATCAAATAAATAATGATTTATTTAATTATTTAAGGGTGATTTAGTCATATTTAACCAAGAATATTATTTAAATAAAGTTTGAATAGTTATTCTTAGAAAATAATAAGATAAATAATGATTTATCTAATTAATTTCCTTGTTTTGTGTTAAATATAACCAGGAATATTAATTAAAATATTGTTTAACTAATTATTCCTTAAGGAAAATCAAACAAATGTATATTTATTTAATATTTCCTCACGGGGTTTCTTTTTTAGACCATAGACAACTTAATAAAGGTGGTTTACTAAGTTATTTTCATAGTGAAAGCAATTTTACTTAGGGTAAAATTGGTCTTACATGGTGTCCTTGGGTTCATCTAGTGATAATAGGTTAGATGACCAAAAAATGGTGTAATAAATGGTTTTTCTAGATCCTTTCTGTCAAACCTCTCCACCAGTCTTCTAGTAAACTCAGAATAGGTAGTCATGTTGGCATGGTCCAATGTAGACAACCCATGGAACCACCAGTTGTGTGCTTCACCTTCAAAGTGCAGCGCTGCAATATTGATAGCTTCCATCTCGAGGAAACTGAAAGTTGATATCCATATTTTCTACCCATGCTTTGGCATAACTAGTGGATGACCCATCAAACTTGGGTAAAAAGAATCTGCCCATTGAGTGATGTCAATCATGATTCTGTGTGAATCCACCATCTCTATACTGATGCCTTGGTCTTCTTTTGTCCTTGAGGAGAAAAAACTCTTGAAAACTCAAGTGGTCCTTGAATCTCTGATTTTGGGACTCATAATCTTCAAATTAGTCTTCAAGGGATGCTTTCTCTTTAGGCCCTTCATTCTCCACAGCCAAGAAAGTAGGCATAGTAGAGCGTTGTGGAGCTTGTGGCTGGTTCACTGGTTGATCATTCCAGTGGTGATACATGCCAGATATTTCTCCAGGATGAAATCTCCTAGGATATTCCTTGGTCCTATCCAATCTCATCTCTTTTATCTCTCTATCAAGATCTTGCATGGCTTTTAGAAGGGTTTTTGAAAACTCCTTCCGATGTTCATCGCTTCCATATTCAAGGGCTTTTCCCTTTTCTTTATCATCATTGTTGTAATCAAACTTATTCTATCTTCTTCTAAGGTACCTATTATCTATATAAATGAGGTTCCCCTCTTCTTCTCAATACATCTTGGCTCTTCAAGAAAGCAACTCATTGGTTGTGCCAAGATGGTTGCTCTAATACCACTGTAATATCCCCAAATGGAAACACTCAACAATACCTGCTGGAATAACGCACTTTTCAGAAGTATGTGCACTAAAATGAGTTTGTAGCCCTTGGAACCCTTATATATGGAGATATAGCATCTAAATCCAAAAGGGGAGAAAAAACAAATCACACTATGTGAGGTAAACAGACCTCCGACACCTAGTATAGCTAAAAAACACCCAAGAATGGGGCTATTGCAATATGCAATAGTACTACACGAAAATAACACAGTTTTTTAGAGAATGAACAAGAGACCAATAAGAGGGATCAACTTTCATATATACAGAAATAGATCAGATCCATAATGAGGCCCTTACAGTATACAACAGAAAGTAGAAGACAAAAATAGAAGAAATTCCTCAAGGAAGAGGGATGCAACACATGTATTGACTGCAAAATAGCTTGACAACATTATTTATAAGAGCTACAGAAGTTGTATATTACACTACATATCTAGATCATATATTTGTACAAAGGTTATATATATTTCAAATCTGTACAATAGAAAGGATCCTTTACAATATCCCCTTGGGGTTTTTATCAAAACATGCAACACAGAGAGTAGATCTAAGATCTAAAGTAGCAGGTTTGCAGTCGTATTCAGAAATTTCTGAAGATGATTACAATAGAAGTAGATCATATCTGTACAGAACATGGATCAGAAATCTAATCCATGGATCACCATAGTGAAGGGCAAACCCCCAACACCAGAGATCTCTCCTCAAAAAGTGTGTCAAAACACCTTGTAACTTACTCCTTGCAAATAATGCAGTCCTGGAAGGAAAACTGCATTGTAGGTTGAAGCACTGGATTGGCCTGATGCCAAGATTTGAAATATCAGCTCCAAAGGTTCAGAACACTCTTTCCAATGGGATAGAAGACTTTTCCAGTGAAAAGAGGCCCTAGAATGGCCTAGATCTGAGTAGATATAGCCTCCACTTGCTGCATCTTACAAAGACAACCAAACCCTCAACAGGATCTGCGTTGTAGTTGAAAGGTGAGCTTGGGAAAATGCCTGATAGTGGATGAGATCAGCAAGACTCTTCCAAGAGCTCCTCAACAGAAGAGGTGGGATTCCCAAACAGGAATAACCTAGTGCTAAACAACACTATCCTTAGCTAAACAATAGAGAATGATAAATGTCTAAAAAAACAATATATTCAAAAATATACACAATCAACAACCTTCTTCTATTGTCCTCCTCTTCCTTTTATAGGATAAAAGTCTTGTCAAACCGTAAACCATCGCAATGATTTAGCTGCAATCACATGAGAAGCCTCCAACTGAAACTGCGTTGTGCCTCTAAGAGATTCACTGTATCTAAACAGTGTTATTGATTTGGGCCTGGTTGCCTTGGTCAATTGCTCTAGTCTCTTTCGCACCTAAGTGTGCTTATGTAAATAGCCCAGATTTGTCCATGTTCACATGGGGCATTGATTTATTTTAATGATTAGGAGTTTTATTGATTCTCCTTTACACTTTATTCATGAGAACATGAAATTGAAACAAAATTCTATATTCTCATTACCTTGGGATAATTGGGAATATTACAAAATATCAAATAATATTTGATGACATCATCAAATTTTAGAGGGAAAAAAGAAAAAACTACTTTTTCAACTCGTATTTTCGACTTATCTCCCAAAGGTTTTACTCAAATTTCGAGATGGAGTACTCGTTGGATGCAAAATTTAATTCCTCATCCAATGAGTACCTATGTTGCATACTTTAGATGGACTCTGCTACACAAAAAAATGAGAAATACATGAAAAATGTGATTGCAATCACGTTTTTTCA
Organism: Pinus albicaulis; assembly: GCA_034641835.2. Taxonomy (NCBI): domain Eukaryota; kingdom Viridiplantae; phylum Streptophyta; class Pinopsida; order Pinales; family Pinaceae; genus Pinus; species Pinus albicaulis. Next base: position 829,007,700 of record CM076580.1, read on the forward strand.
TATATTTCTCATTTTTCACGTAGTAGGGTCCATCGAAAGTAGGCAACATGGGTACTCCCTAGATGAGGAATTAAATTTTTCATCCAATGAGTACTCACACTCAAAATTTGAGTAGAAACTCTAGGAGATAAGTTGAAAATATGAGTTGAAAAAGTAGTTTTATTGTTTTATTATTTTTTAATGTTTTTACCCTTTTACTTAAAAAATGGTGAATCATCTCCCATGGTTGACATCATCATATTGAATCCTATTTGTTCTTATAAAGTTTATTTTGGCTATACATTTTTCTTAGGAGACCCATTTCAGACCTCAATATTCCCCTAATGCACCTCTAGCATCAAATTCCAAAAGTTTAAAGGATCAATGGGCCACACTTTCACGGTTTGTATTTGTACTGAAAAACAAAATCAAATGATCTTTTACCCTTTTGTTCCACACGATATTTTTTTTCTCATTGAGCTCAACTTAGGACACCTACGTTATATTTTAATAGATGTGTCACCCCACCCAAAATCCCCACCTAACAATGTCTTCCACCTGGATCGAACCGCCGAAATGTGCCTTAAGGCCAAAAATAGGAGTAATGCCCCATCTGCACCCCACTAAATAAGTAAAGTAATGTTAAAAGTAGTGGTATTTCTCTTGCGCTGAAAACACCTCCCACTTATTCTACACCTCTCAAGCCATTTCACAAAGTCGGACTAGAGTCAAGATCAACAGGGTCTTCTTTCCCTGTTGATTCTACCAAAACTCTTCCCTTGGTTGTGGTTTTTATAGATAGTAGATAGGGATAGTGGTAATCTCTTTAATCCATCCATGCGCGTCACGAATTAGATGACGATGAATTTGGATACCTTACAGGAGTCATAATTACTCCTTCCGTTTACTCGCGCTTTGTTGAATTTCTTCACTTCGACATTCAGAGCACTGGCAATAAATCACATTGCGTCAGCATTCGCAGGGACCATTGCAATGCTTTATTTTAATTAAAGAGTCATATTCCCCTTCTCCGTACCAGTTCTGAGCTGACTTTTCATTGCCTATAGAATAGCTGCCATGAGGAGGCATTCTACACTTGTAGCCCAATCAACATGTGACTGCCCACCCTCGCCGTGAGAGCATCTCAGACAGACTGGAGACACCCGATGAGTTGAGGGCAAAAAAACCTAGGCCTAGCCCTCAGAGCCAATCCTTTTCCCAAAGTTACAGATCTGTTTTTCCGACTTCCCTTAACTACATTGTTATATTGACTAGAGGTTGTTCACCTTGGAGAAATAATGCAATGATAAGTACGACCAGGCATGAATGGTACTCGGTCCTCTAGATTTTCCACTGTCGTCAAGGATACACTAGACACTGCAAGACGTATGGTGCTCTTCCAACTGTTGCACCCTATCTCCGTGTGAACCAATTCTAGGGTAGGCAAGATATTAAAAAGAAAAGATAACTCTTCCTGGGGCCCCTAATGACGTCTCTAGATTTCCTAACATTGCTACCTGCCGCCATGTCCCGGTTCAAGAATATTATCCGATTACCTTTAGATTCTCATGCAAAGTGCACCTTTGATACAAGGCTTCCCCATATCTTAGGATCGAAAAACCCATTTCCAAGTGTTGTTCACATGGAACCTTTCCCCACTTCAGTATTCAAAGTTCTCATTTGAATATTTTCTACTACCACTAAGATCTGCTCCGGGGGCTGATCCACTCAAGCTCATAGCAAAGGTTTCTCAACATCCCCCACGTCCTCCTACTTATCGAAGCCAGGAAATTTCTCCAACTATTGAGTATAGTTGCAGGCTTGAACGCCATCCATTTTCAGGCCTAGTTGATTCAGCAGGTGAGTTGTTACACACTCCTTAGTGGATTTCCACTTCCATGACCACCGTTCTACTGTCTTAATCAACCAACGCCCCTTATGGGATCTATGTTAGTGCACAATTCGACATTGTAAATCAAATTTCAGTTCATCCCACATCGCCAATTCTACTTACCAAAAATGGCCCACTTGGAGCTCAATGGAGCAGTCGCACCCTCGTACCCATTTAAAGTTTGAGAATAGGTAGAGGGTGTTACACCCCCGATTCCTCTAATCATTTTCGTTACCCGATAAAAATCATGCTTGAGCTCCAGATATCCTCAGGGAAATTTTGGAGGAAACCATATACTATATGGTTTTATTAGTATTTCACCCCTATAGCCAAGTTATACAAATGATTTGCACGTTAGTATCGCAACGAGCCTCCAACAGAGTTTCCTCTAGCTTTGCCCTTCTTAGGAATAGTTCACCATATTTTGGGTCCCAATAGCGGTGCTCACACTTGAACCCTTTTGATAAGCTCAAGGTAAGACGACGATGTAGCCCCCCTAGAGAGGGGATCTCACCCGTCATCTTTCTTGCACCTCACAGGTTTTCAAACTCGCTGACTCGCACACATGTTAGACTACTTGGTGCATGTCTCAAGATGGGTAGAATGGAAAGCCCACCAACCAACACCGTGAGCACGTAGGTGCACATAGCCCAACACAAGGCTGCATGCGTCATTCCTCGACATTTTCAAGGGAAAACCGACAGGCGGTACTCCACCCGTGCTTGTGATGATGCAACAGCCTGTGTTGGTTTGCACCTCAATTCGAGCGATGGACAAGCCTGAGCCATTCCACATCTAACCAAGATGCATCAACAACCTCCATCCGCATCCCTCCCAACAATTTTAAGCAATCTTTAACTCTCTTTTGAAATTCCTTTTCATATTTCCCTCGCGATAACTTTTCGCTATCAGTCTCTCGCCCGTATTTAGCCTTGGATGGATTTTACCACCCAATTAGGGTTACATTACCAAAACACCCAACTCGTTGAAAACGCCTCCTGATGTGGTAGGGTCCCGACTGGATGGGGATGTCACCCTCTTAGGTGCCCCCTTCCAAGGGACTTGGCCCATTTCTGTCGTTGAGGACACTTCTACAGACTACAATTCAGGTGATGCTGCCACCCGATTTTCATGTTGGGCTCTTCCCGGTTCACTCGCTGCTACTAGGGGAATCCTTGTAAGTTTATTTTCCTCAACCTAATTATATGCTTAAACTTAGCAGGTGTTCTCACCTGAGTTGAGGTCGCAATATGGATCTAATTCCGCCCTACCCAATGGGAGGACAAGAGAAAGCAAAGAAAGTTCTAGGGGCACCACACAAAGCCTACATCAGCTAACACCAACTGCCCAACAAGGGGGACAATATCACTTCTTGCCGACGCATGCCACAAAACATTTCCTGCCACATTTCAGCTAACCGCACCACATTGGGCATGGATGACCACCTCCACTTCTCCCTAACATATTGCAAGGAGCGCATTTTATTCGTATGCGATGCCCAAATAGACATGCCTTCAACCAAAGCCTTGGGTGAAAATTGGGTTAAAAAACTCGATGATTCACGGGATTCTGCAATTCACACTAAGTATCACATTTCACTACATTCTTGATTGTAACAAGATCTGAGATGTCTGTTTCCGAGAGTCGCTTCCATGTGTTACCTATAAATCGCACCCCCACGAGAAATGGCTAAAAGCCTACCCCACGTACAATGCATGGCAACAAGCAACAAGCCCCCTTCCTCCTAAAGGAAACTGCATCCATAACCCACTCACGAAAGGGAAGACTCAAAAAAGTTCCCGAGACCCCATGCCTTTGCAAAAAATGGGGAACTACAAGGAACAATGATCGAGAAAGACTAGAGTGGCCAATCCAAGAGCTCCCACTAATTTTCATCCTTCTTGAAGACCCAACCACAAGAGTTACCCCCTTTCTCCATAACACAGCACAAGGATGAAAAGAGGAAGGGAATGGGAAAAATAATATTTCATTTAATATAAAATAAAGAGAAGGTGGCTCCCACCCCCTCACAAGGGAAAGCTCAAGTAGAAAAATAGGAAGAGATTTCCAAACCTTTTGCCTTTCCAAAAAGGGAAGAATTGTAGAGAACGATGACCGAGAAGGAATAAGGTGGCCACCACAAAAATAACACTTCTTTATATCATTCATGAACATAAAACCACTACAACTCCCCATTTTTTCTTTGTAAATCTAGGAGCAAGAATGAGGAAAGTAATAAAAACACATGAAAGAGAGAGAAATAAAATTTTCCACCCGCTTAAAGGAGGAGCCTCAAACAGAGAACAAACTTCCTGAGCCTCGCGCCCTCACAAAAGAAGGGAGTCATAAGGAAATAATATTGGGAAGGACTAGGGTGGCCACCCCGGGAGCTCGAACTACCTTTCATGCTTCTTGAATGCCAATCCTCAATGATTCACCTTTTTCTCCATAAATCTAGCAGCTGTAAGGAGGAAGGGAAAAAAGAAAAGAAAAAAAAGAAAGGAAAAGAAAAAAAGAACCAAAACATGGCTGCCAGTAAAGAAGATGAGGCTCAAACACAAAATAGGATTTGAAGGCCTTGTACCCTCACAAAAAGGGTGGAAACTGCATAGATCGATGATTGAGAAGGACTAGGGTGGCCACCCCAAGAGGTCGCACTACATTTTTATTCTTCCAAAAATGCCAATCCGCAGCAATTCCCCCTTTTATCTATAAATATAGGGAAAAATATTACTCACAAGGGGATGCTAAAACACAATACAATATTTCCAAGCCCTGTACCTTAGCAAAAAGGGGGTAACTGCAAGGAACGATGACCGACAAGGACTAGGATGGCCAACCCATGAGTTCGCACTTCTTTTCATCCTTCTCAGACACTAACCCACAACAATTCTCACTTTTCTCCATAAATATAGGGAACTAAAGGGACGAAAATGACATGAAATAAAGATAAACCAAACATCACCCATATAACACTCGCGAAGAAAATCCAATTTGGTGGAAAGGGGGCCAAATTTGAAGCAACGCTAGAAAAATAGAAGGCCACCACCATGCGAGGAGATGTTGGCTTAAAAAAAAAAAAAGAAAACAAGGCACCCAATCAAAACCATCCCACCTTATCTCACCATTCCACATACATCATGGAAAAACATCATTTCTATCTACGCAACATAACAAGTGGCAATCAAAAAACCATGTAGAAAAGTCACAACCTAAACTTGACCACTAGAAAAGTCGAGGGCCATGATGAGACAAGTGTTTGGAGCATGGTACTATTGAAAGGTAAAAAAACCCCCAAACCACACAAGGCTTCAAACAACAAATGAACTAATAGAAAAACCACCTTGTTATTTCACCCCTCTATGTACAGGACATCCAATAACCTTTCTAGCCAAAAATTCAAGGGGGGCGAAACAACCGAACTCGAAAGAGGAGTTATCGGAAGCTTACAATAAATGGTGGATAAATCCAAGGGCCAAAAATACACCATTGGTGCAATGTCACACCCTAAAAAGAGTGAAGCCCCCAAAGCGCACACCAAAATGCTATTGCAACAATCGACACATCCAAGAAATGACCAAGTCACCCAAAAAACCCACAATTCAAATGGAGAAACAAGGACATAAACTTATCCTACTTTCCTCCGAAGGGGGAGTGGCTCAAGAAAGGATGAGGAATTCCCTCAACAATAAAGGCACAAGAAATGAATGTTACCTCATTCCCATTGACAAGGAAACTTGAAATTTTGATGGAGCCCGGCTCGAGGGAGCGATTTTTCATTAACTAGACCCAACCCTTCCACGAGGGCATATCAAGCAACAATCGAGAGGACTAGGGTGGCTAGCCCAATGGATTGCACCGCTCTTCATCCATCCCATATTGACCCCACCCCAACATTTTCGCTTCACAAAATGGTTGAGGTAGAAAGCGCATGTGCAACCACTAACTTGAACTAAACACCAACAACAAAAAGCTCCTCCAAGAAACACATAAACCACCACCACCACCTTCTGAAGAGAACCAACTATGGAGGCCCACATCTTCCAATGAGAAAAAGACTGAGCACCACCACTACAAACGAGTCTAAACTTTTCCATTTTATTTCCCAAGCACCTAGACTGTATCAACCATGCCCCGCCAAACATACCATTGGAGAGGGGACTCCTGAGAAATGAGCTTATGAACCCCATACAAGAATCACTTGCAAGTACAGGAAACAACAAGTGTGAACTCAATATAGGAAGCTAAAAATTTTGCAAGTATCTTTCGCAAGAGGCACCACCCCGACAAGCATAAAAAATTCTCTCCTATAAAAACCCCACACAGGCCTGGATTACAATCGAAACCCACACAAACAAAATGAAAAAACAAAAACCCACCTATCAATGATCCTACCATAGGTTCACCTACGCTAAATTTTTTACGACTTATCCTTCTTCTAAATGATAAGGTTCAATGAATTTCTCACGACGTCAACAACAGTGAACGATCATTGTCGACGCAATCCTAACACTTCACCAAATCATCCAATCGGTAGGAGTGACGGGCAGTGTGTACAAAGTCCAGGGGCGTAGTCAACATGAGTTGATGACACCCCCTTACTGGTAATTCCTCGTTGAAGATCAATAATTGCAATTTTCTATCCCCATCACGATGAAATTTGAGAATATTTCTTGATCCTCTCGAAATAGGAAGAAAAACTCATTAGATGCATCAGTGTAGCGCGTTTGTGGTCCATAACTTCTAAGGGCATCACATATATGTTAATGCCTCAAACTTCCATGGCTTAAATGGCCATAGTCCCTGTAAGAAGATGACCATGAAGGGGGGCCTCTACGTAGCTAGTTAGCAGTCTAAGCTCTTGGTCATTATTGGAATTAACCAGAAAAATCACTCCACCAACTAAGAATGACCATGCACCACTACCCATATAATCATGAAAGAGCTCTCAATCCATCAATACTTACTATGTCTGGACCTGGCAAGTTTCTCCGTGTTGAGTGAAATTAAGATGTAGCCTCAACTCCTTGTGGTTCCCTTCCATCAATTCTTTTAAGTTTTAGCCTTGTGACCATGCTCCCCTCGGAACCAAAACATTGTGATTTCTCAGAAGGTGCAGGCAATTTCCTTAGAGAAACATTTGCTGATCCCTGGTTGGCATAGTTTATGGTTGAGACTAGGACAATATATTTTCGTCTTTGAGCCCCCGAATTTTGTTCTTGATTAATTAAAACATCCTTTTCAAATGCTTTCATAGCGGTCTCTCTTTCATAAATCCAAGAATTCCACTTCTGACAATGAAATATGAATGCCTCGATAGTTCCTATTAATCATTACTCTGGTCCTGAAGGCTAGCATAATAGGACCAGACTCCTATCACATTATTCCATTCTAATCTATTAAGAGAATAAGCCTGTTTGAGCACTCTAATTTTTTCAATGTAACTACACTGGAGCCGCGACCCAGCTAGTTAAGGCCAGGAGCACGCTGCCGACAAAAGGGATAGAAGGGTAGGTGCACACCAAGTAGGCAGACCAAGCTTTACGACCCAAGATCCAACGATGATATTTTTAACTACAACAACTCAAATATATGCTATTGGAGTTGGAATTACCATGGTTGTTGGCACCATACTTTCCTTACAATGGATCCTTGTTAAGGTATTTCTATTGTCCTCATTCTAATTACCAGACTCAATGAACCCACTATTGTTATTTATTGTCACTAACTCCCCATGTTAGGATTGGGTAATTTGCGCTCTTGCTACCTTCCTTGCTTGTGATAGTCGTTTCTCAGGCTCCCTCTCCGGAATCAAACCCTAATTCTCTATCACCCGTCACCACCACGGTAAGCCTCTATCCTACTATCAAAATTTGATAGGGCAGGAATTTGAATGAAGCATCACCAACACAAGGGTTGTGCAATGCATCGAGTTATCATGATTCACTGGAAAAGCGGGCCAACCCGCATTGATATTTTGTCTAAAAAAATTCATCCCTTCCAAAGAGTTAGGACTTGGTTCATGTATTAGCTATATAATTACTACGGTTATTCAAGTAGTATGGTACCATAAAAAAAACTATAACTGATTTAATGAGTCATCCACAATTTCACAGTCTGAATTATTTCATACTTAAACATGCATGGCTTAATCTTTGAGACAAGCATATGACTACTAGCATGATCATCCATGTATCACCCTCCAACTTCAAAGGGAATTCAAAGCTCTCCATTACCAAGAGCCAGCCTGAACACTCATCAAGTAAAAGAGAGGTCAAAATATGATGTAAAGATTTTATACCTTGCACCTCTTGCATCACAAAGAAGGGACTAGAGCCCACACATACTACATGCCAATGACATGCAAAAGAAATACTGACATAAAACACGATGTATGATGGATGCAAGATCCACAAAGAAAAAAAATAGATCACCTCGACAAGTCACATTGCATCGAGACCGCCAAGGAGTTGGCAACCAGCAAGAATGGAAAAATCCTGATCACCCATGACAGCCATAATGAACAATCAAAGGGTAGAAAACAAAAACAAGAATCTCTAAGAAGTGCCCCCCAAACCCTCCCCTCCCTGCAATAATGCCACGTATAATTCCACCCACACAGTGGAAATGGTGGACCTCGAGCACCTACGGAAACCCCAGTGCAAAGGAAAACAAAGGAAACAAATTGAGAAAAACCAAACCCACAAACTCTCTCTCTAAAATTCCTCTCAACCATCCCCACCCCGCACCGAGGATACCTAGGAGTCCACTTGGACAACAACAGTGATGGACCTTGATCACTTGATCACCTGCAACGACCTCGATGAGAATGAAAAGTAAGGAAATAAAGGGAGAACAACCGACCCTACAACGTCTCTTAAAAATTCCCTTCAACCCTTCCCACCCAATAGTGAGGCCACCTACTGTCCACCTAGATAGCACCAATAATGGAACTTGATCAATTGATCACCTCAGCAAGTTAACTGCAAAGGAAAAATAAGGGATCAAAAGGAGAATGATGAATTCAACAACCTCTATTAGAAATTCCACCCCGACCCTCCCTGCCCCACACCAAGGCCACCTACGAGCCCACCCGGTCAACAAAAATAGTGGAACTCGATCGTTTGATCGCCTATGACACCCTTAATGAAAAATGAAATGGAAAGAAATAAAACAAGAATGACCGAGCCATCAACCTCTCTTAAATATTCCATGCCAACCCTCCCCACCTTGCACCGAGGCCACCTAGGAATCTACCCAGACAGTAGCAATGATGGACCCCAATTGCTTGATCACCTGCAGAAACCTCGATGCAAAGGAAAAGGAAGAAAATAAATGAAAATTAGGAGGCTTGCTACAAAAGGCATGAACGGATCCAAACAAGAGGATGGATTAGGAAACCCTGCACCCCACACACACTACGTACAAGCAACCTAGGAGATTTACTCACCGACTTACCAACTAGACAATGAATACTTTTCACCTGTAGCCACCTTGAAACATAGTACGTAGGTCAATGAATTCCACCTTGAATTCCTCCTTCCAGATATATCCCCCACCATCAACATAGCAAGCCTCCTCCCAATTGGACCAGAATCACACATGTGATCACAATAAGAAATACCCATCACCTTGTGTCTCAATATTCCAAACCACAAAATTATACTATGCACGCAAGATGCAAGGAAAAAGAAGACCACTCGATCAAATATATGGGCCACCACATCTATCAAAACCTCAAATCCAACGTAGGGATATATGTCGTGCACTTTGAAAGGAATTCCAAACCTTAATTTTATAACAAGGAGAACTACTCGTCACATCGTGCAATGGAAAAAGGAATCAAGAGGGGTGGCTGACAACCAAAACCCTTCCACATTCCTCTTAAATTTATGTATCTCAATCAAAAATGCTAAAATAGAAAGAGTAAAATCAAAATAAATTAGCACCATAAATAGCCAAACAATGAAGAGGACATCCATCTCAAGGAGCCACACACAACAACCCATCCAATTCCAAGAACAGGGAGAAAAAGGGGAATTGTTCACATATGCCTCCAAGGATGAGCATGGCCAACATTACTGCTCATGTGCTATCGAGTGGGGATGGAAAGAATATGAAATTCGACAACCCTATAAATGACCCAAGGCCATTATTTAGGCACACTTGAACAAGAAACTCAATTACCAAGACACCTTTCACATGAAAATCCAACCCCTCCCTCCACCAAAAGTGGAGGAGGTGAACAATATAGCGAAGAGAAGACTTCATGAAGCCAACGAAAGAAAATTCAACCTCTCCAATTCACAAAAAATGAAGGAGGTGAAAAATATAGAAAAGATAGAATTTCAACAGAGCCAACGAGTGACCAAAGGGCGTGAGAGTGACATAAACAGGCGCCAGTTGTTTGAAGGAGCCACACACAACAATCTCATCCAACTCTAAGAAAATAGAGCAAAAGGGTAACTCTGTTCACATATGTCACCCAGGAAAAACATTGCCAACATTACTGTTCATGTGCTACCGAGTGGGGATCGAGAGAATATTAGATTGGAAACCCTAAAAATGACCCAAGGACATTCTTTAGGCACACGCAAACAAACAACTCAATTACTGTAATATTCCAATTTTAGCACACAACTAAATGGAGTATTAAAGCTTTGTTTTTACCACCTAACAGCTAAATAAATGCCTAAGGAAGCCCATCCTTATTAAAAAATGAATAAAATCCCTCAAATTTCAAGATAGGATAGTCATAAGACCTGGATTTCACAACCCTATGTGTGAAAGGGGACATTTGCATGGAGACAAGGTCAAGTTTGACGAAGTCAACAACACTGGGAGAGGAGGAGAAGCACACTTTGATAAACAGTGTAGTGTGAATGGGAAGAGAGTTATTTGGTGGAGGAAACCCAAAGAGTGGGACCCATGGAGAGAGGGCTTTCACTTGTTTAAAAGGAGGGTAAGGCAGCCATTTTTTCTCATGTCATGTATTATTGATTTTATGGTGTATTCAGACTTTGTACAATATTTGGCTGTTTAGCTGAATTGCAGTGTGGCTTATCACAAGGATCTCCTGCTTAGGAATCATTCTCCTTCCAAGAAAGGCCTCTTTAAGGATCTTGTACTTGATTCTCCACATTCAGGCTCAAGTCCAAGAGACCTCCTCTAGCTATAGCATTATTTCTGCTTAAGTATAACGTTCTAATGTAGGGTGTTGCAGTGGAGGACATCAACACCATTTCCGAAGCTGATTTTCAGAGGAGGGACATTTCCATTCATTTTGGAAGCTAGTGAATAGGGTTTCAGAGCTTCTTATAGATCTTGGCATTGGGACAACTCATTCCCTTTCCCCTACAGTGAAGTTTTCTTCAGTGACTGCGTTATTCTTAGTGAGCATTTGTTGTGAGGCTTTGCAGATATCTTTGGAGGGTGAGATCTTTAGTGATAGGATCAAAATTTAACTTGGAGGATCCATTGCAGGAGGCATATTTAGCTGGGCATCATCTTCATCCATCTCCATCCAGTTCCATTTTCTAAGTTGCAGTTGCTACCTAGCAACTCTAGCATTTTGAAAATTTTGTATATTATAGCCAATCATTCTAGGATTGAGTTGAGGTAGCCTTTGGGAGATGAGACCTTCATTCCCAATGTTTTATGGGCCATATATTTTTATATCCATGTGTTTGACATATGTTAGCATGCAGTTTCTCTTATAAAACTACATAGACATAGCTTCGGCATACTTGTGTAGCAGTGTTTTGTCATTATTTATGTACCTGTATGTTGAGGTTGAGCATTGCCTATCTTGAGTAACATTTTCCTCAAGGTCTTGTATTATTTTGTTGCTGCTATAACTTAATAGAATGGATATGGATATTTCTCACATTTTTATGAGTTGATTTGTCACTAGTTCTCCAGTGTTGTGTTTGCATATTGCTGGGTCTCCAATTTTGGAATATCTTAAGATATTCCCATTGTTGTAGATTTTCTCGATTTTGGGATATTACAGTGGTATCAAAGAAACTTTCTTGGCTCAGTCTGTGAGTCTTAGCCAAAGAGATAAAAAGATTTAAGAGGATGGGTTTTATCTCATCATATTTCACATCCATGAAGAGCCTCCCCAAGGAGGATAAGCAATTAGAGGAGTAAGGCCCCTGCACTTCCTACTCTCAAAAAGGAGACAGAGATATAAGCAGGAAAAATACTCCATTTTTTGAAGGAGAAAACAGGGATCAGCTTACAAAGCTTCTTCCTAAATCTATATATAATAGTCATGAATACTTCATGAAGATAAGGAACGAGATGCATGGAGAAGCTTTGCAAGAGTTCGAATCTAAAGCAAACTCTAGTTTGTCATATGAGAAGTGTGAGAAAGCAGCCACACACTCTAACACACAGTGCAGTCACATGCCCAAGATTGCCAGAAGAGAGGTGGAATAAGGAGAAGAGGTTGCTATGAGGAAAAAACTTAGCCATTTCCTGAAAGAGTATGAGTCTTAAACTCAGAAATGCAGAGGACACCTCAATTTTTCAGAGTTTTGCAAGATCAAGGTGAAGGTAAGAGAGCAACTGGATAGATTTATTATATCTACCTTTGAAGGTTCACCTACATGTTTAGCCAAAGCTTGGGTGGAGGAGTTAGATACCTTCCTTGTTGGAAATGTTGTCATTGATGGAAAAAGTATTTGGCAAAGAAGGAGCATATGAAACAGTAACTAGGAACATAGAAAAGAAATGTAGCAGAGAACAAAGGTCAGTAAACAAGAACAGAGAAAGAGTGCATTTACACAGAGTAGTATCAGTCAAGGAGAAAATTGAATTCAGTAGGAAGGATATTTGAGTCCCTGTGGAATTAATTCATGTGTGAACATATGTATGCATCCTGATGGAGGATAATTGAAATCCATGATAAGTAAGAAACCCTATGAGGGGATTAATGGTGCTCTGTATGTATTTAGAGGAACCGATGCTAATACGGTCAACTGTGTATCCCAAACTGGTAGACAATGGAGTTATATATATTCGTTGAATATAAGACTGAAGGTAAATTGGGATCAATGTTGGGGATTGATCTCAATATTGTCTGTGCCTTTATTTAATTAAGCAAGTGTAATATACGAACGTGTTGTGAATCCTTGCAATCAACACGGAACTTGGTGACTAAATTATGTGAGTATAGGCCATCAAAATTTTGTTGGAACAACACTTCGGAATTACGAACAAAACCTGGAAGGGAAGTGGTGGATCTTAACAAAAGGAAGCATGATGGAACCTGAAGTAGAAGGGTGGAACCACGAAGGAGGAACAGTACAAGTGGTTTCTGGATTTCATCGCACCACTTTCGAATGGCAAGTGGTATTCAAGAGGTTGGGAGCGATTCCATAGAACTAGTGACACGCGTTCCTGAACGAATTTATAAAACCACCATCACTCGCGCATTAATGTACGACCAAGGAAGCCCCGCGATATTTTTGTGTGCCGTTGATTTGGAGGGGAGCCATTGGAGGGTGGATGTATGAGAAAGGTGCATGATGGATAACCATGGTACGATGCGAGTATGTGATTGGGTCATTTATTATACATGTGGGCCCGGTTCTAAATTATATTAATTGGGAAATTTTAAACTAAGGTTTGCGGGGTTAATAAACGATGTTGAATATGTGAAGTTGGCGAAATATGAAACATGTGATGTAATGAATGTGGATCTCATGAAAAAATAAACCTGGGGTCGATATACATATATATTCATTGAGGAGTTCATAACTAAAGGAGGAATTGGATTAATATCTCAATCTCAGATTGAGATATTAAAAATCCTTAGATTAATTATCTAATTCCCTAACAAAGAAAATAGAACAATAAGAAATTGTTTGTGGCTTGGGTAGACCCCGCTGGATTATCTAATTGATCCCATCCAGGAATACCATCAGTGGTTGGGTGGTTTTGACTCATGGTATTAACAAAGTCAAAAGCTATATAAGGAGAAGAGGATTATAGTTCAGGGTGTGCATGCGGAGGGATTGTAAATAAATAAATCTCTTTAAGAGATATCTGCATGATTGAACTCTGTTGTCTGATAAAGTTGAATCTATGATGCACCTATGGAGTTGATGAAGGTTCAAGACTTCTAGATCGATAAAATAATGAATCTCTAGGAAGATCTGCAAATAAATAATGAAGACCTGACGCAAGTATGATGAAGAAATTGATGAAATTTGGTGGATCTAAGGATTGAAGTCTCCAGCATGAAAGTGGAAGCTTTCTGCCAGTACAAGCTGGTGTTAAAATCAGGGGGTTGGATATCCCTTCCAATAGTGACTGGAGAATGAGAGAAGGTTGTAGCCCTCTGCAGGTAGGTGTCTGCGTGCTGGTATAAGTCTGTGCCAACACAATAATTGTAAGAAGTTTTCTTTATAATAAATATTGAAGACAGAGACGACAACAGCGGTGGTTTTCTCCCAAATTGGGTTTCCACCTTAAATACTGGTGTTCATGTGTGATGGCTAATTCTGTTATTACTGCACATTCTTACTACTTACTAATATTCTGATATCTAAGTAAAGAATTAAATAATAAGATCTATGATAAAAAGTTTTCAGTAAAATCTAAATACTGATTCACCCCCCCCCCCCCCTCTCAGTATTTTTCCTAACAATTTGTATCAGAGCAGGTCCTTCTGAAAATCTTAGCCACTATAAGGAAGATTAATCAATATGAGCAATCAAGATTGAATAACATCTATCAGGCCTCCACTCTTCAACAGAAACAATTTAATCTTCTAGAAAATAAGTATGAGATCCTATCTTCAGTCTCTGGGTGCAAATGTATGGGCTATTGTTGAAGAAGGATATCAATATCCAGTTGTAGTACCAGCAGACCCAATGGAAAGAAATAATTATGAAACAAATGCAAAGGTGGTTAATGCTCTATTGGGAAGTCTAACTGAATCAAAATTTGTCAAAGTCATGCAGTTGAATACAGCAAAGGCAATATGGGACAAAATCATTCTAAGTTATGAAGGTCATGCAAAGGTAAAAAGTGCTAAAATCCAAACTCATAGAATTCAATATGAGAACCTAAAAATGCATAATGAGGATAGCATTGCTAATTTATTTTTACGTCTTGATGATATTGTAAATCGTATGAGAAATCTGGGAGAAACAATAACCGAATCTACTTTGGTTGAGAGAGTTTTAAGATCATTAACGACAAAATTTGAGTCAAAAGTTTCTGCTCTTGAAGAAAAGAAAGATCTTCAAAATCTTACTGTGGTGCAACTTCATGGCATACTAACTGCATATGAAATGAGAAGAGGACCATTTGAAGTCAAAGAAACCCTATTTAGAGCTTCTACAAAAGGGAAATATATACAAGAGACAGAAGGATCAGGGTATATCTCAGAAGAAGATGAGGTAAATTTTGTAAAGAAACTCCAACTTGGTACAGGACGGTTCAGAGGTAAGCTTCATTTCAAATGCTTTGCTTGTGGAAGAGTTGCTCATTATGCTGCTAAGTGTCCTAAAAAAGAAACACATTAAAAAGGAAAGGAAGTAGCAAGAAGGAATAAGAATCGGTTTAGCACTAGAAAAAATTACTATACTCATGAAGACAGTGATGGGTTACTAGACAGTGAGGAAGAATGTGAACAAGATCTTAGACTTCTCATGGCATTTGAAAAATATTCTAGATAAGAAAAGGATACTTTTATGGATGCTTTAGAGGACAATTATTTTCTTGATGAAATCAATCAACTCAAAATATGCTTAGAAGAAAGTAAAATATCCATAGAAACTCTGAAGAACTAGCTTCAAGAAAAGGAGAAACATAATGAGAAATTAGAATGTGAAGTAGTAAGTCTAAGAAAATAAATTGAGAAAGTAAAGACTTTGAATCTTGGATTTGCTAAAGGATCTGAAACCTTGGATGATATTATCAAGGTACAAAGTTCTCCTCTTCTAAAGACAAGTGTTGGATATATCGGAGAATCTTCTCAGGCTTCAGCACCAAATTATCTAAAAGCAGCTACAACCAGTACACAAAATTTTTCCCCTCAGCAAGGGAATAGAGAATCCTTACAGATAAATCATGATCATCTCAATTCAAATAACACTAACAGGAGTACCTTTCAAAGAAACACCAATCAACAGGTAAACTCAAGTAGAAGATTTCATGATCGCAGAAATTTCTTCTTCAATGGACAATGTTTCTCATGTCACAACTTTGGTCATAAAGTTGTTCAATGTGTTGCATATAAAGCCATCATGACAAGAGAAGCAAGAAAGAAAAGGATTGATATTGGAACAAAGAAGAATACATATAACAAATTTTCTCCTCTTCAAAATGAAGTTGAATGTGCTTATTGCAATAAATTTGGCCATGAAGAATCTGAATGCAGGAGCAAAGTCCAACCAAAAGAGCATCTTCCTTCAAGCTTCAAAGTATGGAAAAATAAGAAATTATCAGTTTAAAATTTTGGCATAGCCTTCTTTTCATAAGGAGAAGAAAATCAACGGTACATTGATAGTGGATGCTCAAAACACATGATAGGTGACAAAAATAAACTTCTTGCATATAGTGCTCTAGAAAAAGAAAAGAATGTTACATTTGGAAATGAAACTCCTGCTGTCATTAAGGGAAAAGGATATGTATTTCTAAAAGAAAAGGTGAAAGCTAATAATGTCATGTATGTGGATGGATTAAAGCATAACCTGTTAAGTGTAAGTCAAATTTTTGATCAAGGAACTGAAGTTGTCTTTAGTTCAAAAAAATGTGAGGTACGTGATCTTGATACAGGTAAAACAATTATAAAAGGAAATAGAACTCCAAGAAACCTGTATTTATTAAAGAACTGCAAAGAACAATGTTACATGAGTAAATCTTCAGAAAACTGGCTATGGCATAGAAGTTTGGGGAATCTGAGCTTCTCTCAAATCAGCAAATCAAGCAGACTTAAATATGTTCATGATCTTCCCAATATTACACTACCTGAAAGTATCATATGCAAATCTTTCCAATTCGTTAAGCAAACTAGAGTGAAATTTAATGCCAAGGAAGGTTCATCAAGTAAGGCTCTTGAACTCATTCATACTGACATATGTGGACCTGTGAAGAAAAAGTCACCATGTGGTGAACAATACTATATCTTATTTATTGATGATTTCTCTAGAATGTGTTGGATTGGGTTGATTAAACACAAAGATGAAGCATTTGAGAAATTTCAGATCTTCAAAGCACTGGTTAAAAATGAATTAGATCTAAAAATCAAGTGTCTTAGATCTGATCGAGGAGGAGAATATACATCAGATGAATTCCTTGAATTTTGTGAACAACATGGCATAAAAAGACAATTTTATGTAGCTGGCACTCCACAACAAAATGGCGTAGCAGAAAGAATGAATAGAATAGTTCAACAAATGGCTAGAGCTATGTTTGATGATTCCAGAACACTTGACACATTTTGGGGAGAAGCAGCACATACAATGGTAAATATTCTTAACAAGGCACATGTTCGTGTAAATAGTGATAAAACTCCACATGAACTATGGTATGGTAATCCTCCCATTGTGAAGCACTTTAGAGTCTTTGGGAGCAAATGCTTTATAAAAAATAATGATGAAAAATTTGGCAAGTTTGAACCTAGAGCAGATGAAGGAATATTTCTTAGTTACTCCTCTAGGAGTAAGGCATATAGATGTTACAATAAAAGACTTTGGAAGATTGTTGAATATATTGATGTTATTATTGATGAGTCTCCTGCAGCTACAAAAGAAGAAGAAAAAACAACAGATGAAGACGATGATGACATATATCCTTCTACATCAAATGGGAATGATATAGACAGTGAACCCAATGAAGAACTCGAAGATGATTTATCTGAAAAAACTCCATCTAGATATGTTCAAAAGAATCATCCAGAATCTCAAATTTTGGGAGAAAAAGGATCAGGTGTACAAACAAGAATGACTCTTGTGGGATCTTATAGCCATATGGCATTTCTATCCATTATTGAACCTCAAAATGTCAATCAAGCTAGCAAAGATGAATGTTGGATTCAAGCAATGAATGAGGAGCTTGATCAAATTGAAAATAATCACACTTGGGAATTAGTACCGAGACCTTATGACAAAAATGTCATTGGAACTAAATGGATATTCAAAAATAAGTTAAATGAGAATGGGGATGTTATAAGAAATAAAGCTAGACTTGTTTTCAAGGGGTATGCTCAACAAGAAGGTATAGAATTTGAAGAAACTTTTGCCCCTATAGCTAGACTTGAAGCCATAAGAATGTTTCTTGCTTTTTCAAGCTTCCAAAAAATCAAATTTTATAAAATGGATGTTAAATCTGCTTTTCTCAATGGTGATCTAGAAGAAGAAGTTTATATAGAACAACCAGAATGATTCATTTTTGGAAGTGATGAAAAATTTTTTTGTAGACTTAAAAGGGCTCTATATGGTCTCAAACAACCTCCAAGGGCATGGTACTATTGTCTTTACAAATATCTTCATCAACAAGGTTTTTCAAAGGGGTCTGATGATAGCAACTTATACACAAAAACTGAAAATGATAAACTATTGATTGTGGTTGTATATGTTGATGATATCATTTTTGGAAGTAATTAAGAGTCTATGAGTCAGAAATTTGCTTTTGATATGCAGCAAGAATTTGAAATTTCTTTACTTGGGGAACTAACATTCTTTCTTGGCTTGCAAGTGCAACAAGCAACAGATGGTATATTCTTATCACAAGCAAAATATCTTAAGAAAATCTTGAAGAAATATGGCATGGAAGATTGCAAACCTGTAAGTACACCAATGATAACCGGATGTAATCTCAATTCTAATGATGATTCCCCCATGGTGAATCAACCAGAATATAGATCTATGATAGGAAGTCTACTCTATCTGACTGGGACAAGACCAAACATTATGCATGCAGTTGGTATTTTTAGACGATTCCAAGCTAATCCAAAAGAGTTTCACCTTCAGGCTGTGAAAAGAATATTCAAATATCTACAAGGAACTCAAGACTTTGGAATATGGTATCCAAAGAATGCTAATCTTACTCTTCATGCTTACACTGATGCAGATTGGGCTGGAAATGTTGATGATCGGAAAAGCACTAGTTGTGGTGCATTCTATATGGGGCCCCGGTTAGTATCTTGGTTAAGTAAGAAGCAAAGCTCTATTGCATTATCTACAACAGAAGCAGAATATGTGGCCGCCGCATCATGTTGCACTCGACTTCTTTGGATGATGCAGGCCTTACTAGACATTCAAATCAAATGTTCACCTCCTATCTCCATTATGTGTGATAATACAAGTGCCATCATTATTTCAAAGAATCCTGTTATGCATTCCAATACCAAGAACATTCCCATCAAGTATCATTTCTTACGTGAACAAGTGCTTGAAAAAAAGGTGAAATTGGAGTATGTTCCCTCCAAAGAACAAGTTGCTAATATATTTACCAAACCTTTACCCAGTGACGTGTTTGAATATCTCAGACAGAAGCTGGGAGTAGTCTCTTCCATGCAGAATATCAGATCTGCTTAAATTCAGAAGACTAAATCAGATATGCTCCTATTGAAAGTGTTCAGGATGCATAGGCTAAGGGAGAGCATTGGTCATGTGGCAAGGATGCATTGTTGGCATT
Source organism: Pinus albicaulis (assembly GCA_034641835.2). Lineage (NCBI taxonomy): Eukaryota > Viridiplantae > Streptophyta > Pinopsida > Pinales > Pinaceae > Pinus > Pinus albicaulis. Next base: position 829,027,228 of record CM076580.1, read on the forward strand.
CTAATTATTTATTGTAGTCTGATCTCATGCTTGAGAATCCTTGATCTTGATTGAATGAGTCATTCCTGTTATTTCATTGAATATTATGTTTGAATATGCAGCATAATCTCAGGGGGAGCAAGGTATTGTTGGTACAGAGGATCTTGATCAACCCTCTGCCATTGATGTCAAAGGGGGAGGAAAAGAAAAAAAAAAGGGGGCTTCTATAAGACAAATAGAGGAAGAGTATTTCCATCAATTCCAAAGAGGGAGATTTTTGGAAATGTTTTCATTGATGGCAAAAGGATTTGGCAAAGAAGGAGCATCTGAAACAGTAACTAGGAACAGAGAAAAGAAATGTAGCAGAGAACAAAGGTCAGTAGAGAAGAACAGAGAAAGAGTTCATTTACACATAGTAGTATCAGTCAAGGAGAAAATTGAATTCAGTAGGAAGGATATTTGAGTCCCTATGGAATTAATTCATGTGTGAACATATGTATGCATCCTGATGGAGGATAATTGAAATCTGTGATAAGTAAGAAACCCTATGAGGGGATTAATGGTGCTCTGTATGTAGTTAGAGGAACCGATGCTAATATGGTCGACTGTGTATCACAAACTGGTAGATAGTGGAGTTATATATATATTCGTTGAATATAAGACTGAAGGTAAATTGGGATAAATGTTGGGGATTGATCTTGGTATTGTCTGCACCTTTATTGAATTAAGAAAGTGTAATATATGAACGTGTTTTGAATCCCTACAACCAACACAGAACTCGGTGACTGAATTATGTGAGTATAGGCCGTCGAACTTTCGTTGGAACAACACTTCGGAATTACGAACGAAACCTGGAAGGGAAGTGGTGGATCTTAACAAAAGGAAGCGCGACGGAACCTGGAGTAGAAGGGCGGAACCATGAAGGAGGGGAGTTCATAACTAAAGGAGGAATTGGATTAATATCTCAATCTCAGATCGAGATATTAAAAAGCCTTAGATTAATTATCTAATTGCCTAAAAAAGAAAATAGAACAATAATAAATTGTTTGGGGCTTGGGTAGACTCCGCTGGATTATCCAATTGATCTCGTCTAGGAATACCATCAGTGTTTGGGTGGTTTTAAATCATGGTATTAACAAAGGCAAAAGCTATATAAGGAGAAGAGGATTATAGTTCAGGGTGTGTGTGCGGAGGGATTGTCAATAAATAAATCTCTTTAAGAGATATCTGCATGATTGAACTCTGTTGTCTGATAAAGCTGAATCTATGATGCACCTATGGAGTTGATGAAGGTTCAAGACTTCTAGATAGAGAAAATGATGAATCTCTAGGAAGATATACAAAGAAATAATGAAGACTTGATGCAAGTCTAATGAAGAAATTGAAGAAATTTGGTGGATCTAAGGATTGAAGTCTTCAGCATGAAACTGGAAGCCTTCTGCCGGTACAAGCTGGTGTAAAAATCAGCGGGTTGGAGCTCCCTTCCAGTAGTGGTTGGAGAATGAGAGAAGGTTGTAGCCCTCTGCAGGTAGGTGCCTACGTGCTGGTATAAGTCTGCGCCAGCACAAAAATTGTAAGAAGTTTTCTTTATAATAAATATTGAAGACAGAGACGACAACAGCGGTGGTTTTCTCCCAAATTGGGTTTCCACCTTAAATACTGGTGCTCATGTGTGTTGCTTATGTGTGATGGCTAATTCTGTTATTACTGCACATGCTTACTGCTTACTAAACTTCTGATATCTAAGTAAAGAATTAAATAATAAGATCTCTAATAAAAAGTTTTCAGTAAAATCTAAATACTGATTCACCCCCCCCCCTCTCAGTATTTTTCTTAACATTCCTGTTGCAGCACCAAATTCCAAAGGATGAAGCCATCAGAGTTGCATCGTTGCATTTGAGAGGTAAGTCCTATGCCTGGTGGACCTTTGAAAACTTTTATTTAAGAAATGTAAACATTAAATTTTATTCAAGTTTCACTAAGGACTTAGTAAAAATATTTGATGGAAGGATTCATGAGACACACATGGCGAATGAAAACAAGGACACTCAAATAAAATCCTTGCATGAAAACACAATTCCACTTCATAAAACCATGGAGGAGGCTGAAAACTTGCACCATACCTTTCCGGCAGAAAGGCTTTCATATTACACCTTTGAGAAGAGAAGCATGGAGGTCTCTTTTTCAAAGAGGGATCCAATCATTGGGAGGTTTCCAATTCATGTTACATATATTCAGGGCAACAACGCTGTCTCATCTAGAGATTATCTAGTGCCTCATCGAGAGGAAAAAAGGAGCTCTTGCTCCAAGTAGAGGGATTCTTGCATATTTGCAAGGAATTACCCATAATCTCATGAGTGGATATCAAGGCACAACTCATGTGCCATTGTTGAGGAGGTGTGTAATGTAATGTTCCCAATTTTAGCCTCAACGCTAAATGGAACAACATCGTTAGCAGCAGCTCTAACCAGTGAATAAATGGGTAGAAAAGCCAAAAAGTCTCCTAAGGAGGTATAAAAGCACTCCAAGTGTGAAAAGGGACACTTTTTATAGCTTAATAAGAAACCTCCATGTGTGAACAGGGATAATATCAAGTTGGTTCAGTCCACTTTGACTAAGTCAACAGCGCAGTTGTGGAGGAGGAGGAATCAAAGAAGGAATAACGCAGTTTTGGAGGCAGATGAATATTTGGATAGAGATGACCTAATTGAGTGGGGCCAAGGGAAATAAAACTCATAACTTATTTAAGGAAGAGTCTGGAAGCATTTTTATTCATGTTTTAGATTGTTATTTTGTCTACTAAGACATTTTTCTTCATTTGCTGCTTAGCAGGGTTGCAGTGCTATTTAGCACCGGGTGTTCTTGAGCGGGAATCCCACCTCCCTCATTGAGGAGCCTTATTGGGAGATTTTTCATTCATCATTCCACATCAAGTTTTCAGGCCAAGCTTCATCCTACTTCATCAGCGCAGTTTTTGTGGGAGATTGTGCAGCGTTGCTGGGTGCAGTAGTGGAAGGGATTGGAATCCCAGTTTTTGAGCTAGTTTCTCATTGGACAGAGGTTTCCTTCACTTTAGGGACATGTTTAGGGAGATCCAAAGCCTGTTTCAGATCTTTGGTATAAAACCACACATTCCCCTTACATTCCTAGCATTTTTCCAGCTAGGGAATGCGTTATTTTGGAAGTAGCATTCAACAGATGATCTAGTGGCTCCGTTGTAGTGTTTTCTTGTGATTGAAAGGTACAAAATTTCATGGGAGGAAGCCCTTGAGGGATATACATAAAATCAGACATATTTCAGCCTTCTACACTCTTATTCCTCAATATTGCAGTGATTATTTAGTGATTTTCTGAAAATAACATTTGTATGTAGAGTGATTGACAAGAAACCCTTGCCGGGTTCTCTTGTATTTTATATAAAGAGACTAGATCTCTGTTCTACAAAATTGTTAATACATATATGAATGGATCTAATTTTTCTCCTATTTTCTAAGTTAAAACCCTCTTTTATACTGCGCAGTCACTTTTATGCATAAATCCTTGTGTTGCAGTATTTGGGGTTTTTAGTCATTTTTAGCTACACTAGTGTGGGAGGTTTGTTTAACCCACCTAGTTTGATTTGTTTCAGATATATTCTTGGATTTATGTTTTATGCTGACTAATATATAGGATCCAATAGTAAATTTCATTATTTTATTTCATATGTTGTTGGGAATGTGTTTTTAGTGCATGCTTGCTGAGCTATTCCAATTTTGGAATATTACATGGAACCATGGAGAGACAAGGAGGAGGTAGGGAGAAGACCTAGCATCATGATATGAGGAGTACACATCCATATCCATTTCTAGATTTTTTTAAACCTAGGAGGGAGATTGGATTTCCCAGTGAGAGCATGGGTATATTTGTCCATTTATATATGTAGTCACCTTTTGATGATCATGTCTCATTGCATTGAGATATTTTTCCGAGGAGACCACTGTATCAGCAGAGGAGGATGGATGCCTCATATTTTGAAGCACCATTCATTGATTTTAGAGGATTTTATACCTTTGGAGGTCATTATATAGCTCTGAGAGTTTTGGGTAGGCTCAAGGAAGAGAGAGGTATTCTCTCAACATCATCTTTACCTCCTCTCAGTTCAGATTTTGTGTTGTGGAAAAAGCAGTAGGGGAAGGATAGAAACCTTCCATCTTGCATATTTGGCATGGAAGATGTAAAAAAATAGGATGACCATATGAAATATGTTCTTCAGGATAGTATCATAATCATTTTCACTATGGAGGGTAGATCCCTATCAGAACTCCCAGCTGTTAGTGGAGTATTCGAAGGATATTTTTACTTGCATGATATTGTATGAAAAGTTGCATGAGGGAGGATATTCAGTCAAAGGTGGACTCATCTACTATTATGGTAGGATCTTCTTATCTAGAGCTTCCAGTCTCAAGGAGAATTTTCTACAAGCAGCTTATGGGGATTTCCTTTTCAGCCGCACCTATTCTATGAGAGCATACCACACCATCATGGAGGGGTATTTTTGGAGGGGCTTTGAGGAGGAGATATATCAGCATATGAGGAGATGCATGGATCATGTGAAGATGGAGGAGATACATAATTGTTTAGGAGAGTTAGCACAACCACCTATTTCCTCCTTGAGGATGAGAGGAGACTCATCTATGAGCGACTCCATTTTCATAAGCAGGACATATGGTAAGGGTATTGTTTTCTTGCATAATGATTTGTATAATGCATATATGCATCCCTTAACCATACATGTGTAGGATGTTGCTCCAAGGAGGAGCATTCTTTGTTCTAGACTGCATGGTCTAGTTGAGGCCATGAGAAGTATTGGTGACCACTCCCTAGGAGGAATTGGGGAGGAGATGTGTCTTGGAGAACATGCCCACTTTGTACCATACATGATTCACTTTCTCCAAAAATATGAGGAGGATGGGATGGCAAGCAAATGGTTGAGAAACCACACCTTTTTTTCACGCTATTTTTAAGTTGAGGGTCAAACTACGTTGGTTACATTTGAGGGACCATTTTCCTTCTCCCATGCTACATATGTTAGCAAGTATAGTTCTCGTTATGGTTCCTTATGTTTCTATTGTTCTTGTTCTTATTGGAAGCATGATTGGGGGAAGGAGACATTGGTCAGATGTGTCCCTTGAGGGAGATATCTCCCACGTTTTTTGAATTGTGTGTTCTAATGGGAGCATGAGAGAGTATGTGGCCACTACAGCAAGACATTTGTTTCCATTTGAGGTGAGCCATATGATTGATTGGATGCCATATGATGGTGACTTACAACTCATCACATATCAGATGATTTGGGCCAACATGTTTCATAACGTTGGAAGAGAGATCCTTGAGGGTCAAATATTCATTTTTCCACTTGAGAGAAATATCATTGCAGCCCAATATCAGCATATACTCTACACTTATCCTAAGTGGAGAGGAAGACAACGTGGGGTAGGCCATTTTGTCTGCCGAGATCAGATTTTTAGGAGTTTCCATGTTGGGAGGTAACTCATTTTGTATGGTTGATTGCTCGGGGGATGGAGGAGATACATGAAGGAGATGTTCCTCAACACATTTTATAATCCATACCTTGGGAGGATACCTTCCAGTTCTATCCTTGCAGTTTCTTGGGGAAAAGCAACATTTGGGAGGGGAGGAGTGTAATATTCCCATTTTAGCACATAACTAAATGGAATATTAAAGTTTTGTTTTTACCACCTAGCAGCTAAATAAATGGGTAATAAATCCCATTATTATTAAAACATGAATAAAATCCCTCAAATGTGAAGAAAGGATAGTCATAAGAGCTATATTTCACACCCCTATGTGTGAAAGGGGACTTTTGCATGGAGACAAGGTCAAGTTTTACCAAGTCAACAATTCTAGGAAAGGAGGAGGAGCACACTTTGATAGAAAACACAGTGTGAATGGGAAGAGAGTTATTTGGTGGAGGAAACCCTAAATAGTGGGACCCATGGATAGAGGGCTTTCACTTGTTTAAAAGGAGGGCAAGGCTGCCATTGCTTCTCATGTCATGTATTATTGATTTTATGGTCTATTCAGACTTTGTACAATTTTCAGTTATTTAGCTGAATTGAAGTGCTGCTACTTAGCACAAGCATCTCCTACTTAGGAATCCTTCTCCTTCCAAGAGAGGCCTCTTGAAGGATCCTGTACTTCATTCTCCACATTTAGGCTCAAGGCCAAGCCACCTCCTCCAACTACAACATTATTTCTGCTCAAGTATAACGTTCTGTTGTAGGGTGTTACAGTGGAGGACCTCAAAACCATTTTCGGAGCTGATTTTCAGAGGAGGGATTTTCCATTCCTTTGGGAAGCTAGTGAGGAGGGTTTCAGAGCTTATTTTAGATCTTAGCATTGTGTCAACTCATTCCCTTGCCCCTATAGTGTATTTTTCTTCAGTGGATTCATTATTCCTAGTGAGAATTTGGTATGGGGCTTTGCAGATATGTTTAGAGGGTGAGATATTTAGTGATAGGAACATCCTTTAACTTGGAATATCCATAGGAGGAGGCATATTCAGTTGGGCATCATCTTCAGCCATCTCCATCCAGTTTCATTTTCTAAGTTGCAGCTGCTACCCAGCAACTCTGGCATTTTGCAGATTTTGTATATTATAGCCAATCCTTCCAAGATTGACTTGAGGGTAGCCTTTGAGAGCTGATATCTTCACTCCCAATGTTATACGGGCCATATATTTGTATATCCATGTGTTTGAAATATGTTAACATGAAGTTTCTCTTATAAAACTAAGCATTCATAGCTTGGTCATACTTTTGTAGTAGTGTCTTGTCATGATTTATGTACCTGTACCTTGAGGTTGAGCATTGCCTATCTTGAGTAACATTTTCCTCAAGGTCTTGTATTCTTTTTTTGATGTTATAACTTAATAGAATGGCTATGGACATTTCTCACATTTTTACGAGTTGAACTATCAGTGTTACTCTAGTGTTGTGTTTTCATATTGTTGGTTCTCCAATTTTGGAATATCTTAAGATATTCCCATTGTTGTAGATTTTCCCAATTTTTGGATATTACAATTACCAACCCACCTTTCGCATGAAAATTCGACCCCCTCCCCCCAACCAAAAAGGGAGGATGAAAATACTATAGCGAAGAGCTGATTTCAATGAAGCCAAGGAATGACCGAGGGGAACGAGAGTGACATCGACAGGTGGCCAATCGTCTGAAGGATCCACATAGAGAAAACCCATATAACTTTGAGAAGACAAAGTAGAAGGGGAAGTTTCTTCACATATGCCTCTTGAGGATGAGCATGGCCAAAATCACCGCTCATGTGCTACCAAGTGGGGATGGAAAGAAGATGAAAATTTGTGACCCTTAAAATGGCCCAAGGTCATTTTTTAGGTGCACCCAAACAAACAACTCAATTACCAACACACCTTTCCCTTGAAAATCCAAACCCTACCCCCCCACACAGAAAAAAGAGAGGAGGTGAACAATGTAGGAAAGAGCCAATTTCAATGGAACCAATGAGCGACCAAGCAGCAAAAAATGCCGACTTCAATGAAGCCAAAGAGTGACCAAGCGGAACGAGAGAGACATAGAGAAGAGTCAATTTCAATGGATAAAACGAGTGACCAAAGGCCACAAGAGGGAAATAGTGAAGATCCAATTACAATGTAGCAAACAAGTGACCGAGGGGCGCGGGAGAGACATAATCAGGCGGTGAATCATCTCAAGGAACCACACACAATAGCCCCATCCAACTCCAATAACACACCATGGAAGGGGATTTTTTTTTAGATATGCCTCCCAGGACGAGCATGGCCAAAACATTACTGCTCATATGCTACCGAGTGGGGATGGAGAGAAGAAAGTTGGCAACCCTACAAATGACCCAAGGCCATTCTTTAGGCACACCCGAAAAAAAAACTCAACTACCAACCCACCTTTCACATGAAAATCAAAACCCTACCCTCTACCAAAAAGGGGATAGATGAATGACTGAACGAAGGCACAAGAACGTGCACAAGGCACCCGAGCGTTCAAAACTTACCAAATTTGATACACCCACCCTCAAATGAAATGACCGAGCCCAAACGCATTTCTTCAAGTGTGTCAAACTAAATGACTCGACCCAAATGTTTTTCATGGGTGCCCTCACATGGTGCAACACGACGCGCCCGACCAAATGAAGGAAAAAGGGAGAAAAAAGAAAAGGGGCCGCACGAACATAGAGAAGGCACATGGGTGGTCACAACTTAACAAATTTGATACGACCATTCTAAAATAAAATAACCCAACCTAGAGGCATTTCATCAGGTGCCCTCACATGGCGCAATAAGGAGTGCCTAACCAAATGAAGGCACAAGGGAGAAAATGGCAAACGGGCCGCATGAATGTGCACAAGTTACCGAGGTAGTCACAAATTAGAAAATTTGATACAGTCATCCTCAAACGAAACGACCTGAATCGAACGCGCTTCATCAGGAACCCTCACATGATGCATCACTTTGCGCTCAACTGAACCAAGACGCAAGGGAGAAAATGGAAAACGAGCCACACGAATGTGCATAAGGAACCAAGGCGATCACAACTTAGCAAATTTGATACGGCCGCCATCAAATAAAATGACCTGACCTGAAGGCGTTTCATCGGGCGCCCTCTCATAGTACGACAGGACGCGCTCAACCAAATGAAGGCACAAGGGAGAAAATAGAAAATGCAGTGCAAAAACATGGACAAGGCACCCGGGAAGTCACAACTTAGAAAATTTGATATAGGCGCCCTCAAACAAAATGACCCGAATGTGTTTCATTGGGCGCCCTCCCACGACGCATCCAACCGAATGGAGGAATAAGGGAGGAAATGAAAAACAGGCCACATGAATGTGGACAAGGCACCTGGATAGTCATGAGTTATAAAATTTGATATGGCCACCCTAAAAAAAAATGACCCAACCTGAACGTGTTTCAACAGGCACCATCACACGATGCAACATGATGCACTCTACTGAACGGAGGCACAAGGGAGAAAATGGAAAATGGGCTGCACGAATGAGCACAAGGCACCTAGACAATCACAACTTAGAAAATTTGATATGAGCTCCCTGAAATGAAACAAATTGACCTGAACACATTTCATCGGACACCCTCACATGACACGACACGGCACACCAGACCGAACTAAGGCATAAGGGAGAAAATGGAAAACGGGCCGCAGGAACGTGCACAAGGCACCCGGGAGGTCACAACATAGAAAATTTGATATAGCCACCCTCAAACAAAAGGACCCGAACCGAATGTGTTTCATTTAGTGCCCTCAAACGAAATGACTCGAGTTGAACACATTTCATCGAGCACCCTCACACGACATGATACGACGCGCCCGACCGAATGAAGGCATAAGGGAGAAAATGGAAAATGGGCCACAAGAACGTGCATAAGGCACCCAGGTAGTCACAACTTGGAAAATTTGAGATGGTCACCCTAAAACAGAATGACCTGACCCAAACACGTTTCATCATGTGCCCTCACATGGTGTGACATGACATGTCTGACTGAATGAAGGCACAAGGAGAAAACGAAAAATATGCTGCATGAACGTATACAAGGCACTTGGTCGATCACAACTTAGAAAATTTGATACGGCCGAACTCAAACGAAATGACCTATCCCAAATGTGTTTCTTCAAGTACCCTCAAATGAAACAACCTGACTTGAATGTGTTTCATCGAGCACACTCACATGGTGCAAAATGACACGCCCCACTGAACGAAGGCATAAGGGAGAAAACAAAAAATGGGTCACACGAACATGAACGAGGTACCCGGCTAGTCACGACTTAGAAAATTTGATACGGTCACCCTCAAATGAAATGACCCGACCAAAATGTGTTTCATAGGGCGCCGTCACACAGAATGGCATGGCCTGCCTGTCTGAACGAAGACACAAGAGAGAAAATGGAAAACACGCTACGCGAATGAGCATAAGGAACTCAAATGATCCCAACTTAGAAAATTTGATACGACCACCCTGAAATCAAACAACCTGACCAGAACACTTTTCATTGGGCACCTTCACACGATGTGACACAACACACCCAACCAAACTAAGGCATAAGGGAGAAAATGGAAAACAGACCAGAGGAATGTGCACAAGGCACCCGGGAGGTCACAACATAGCAAATTTGATACATCCGCCCCAAAAAAAATGACCCGAAATTTATGTGTTTCATTGGGCACCCTCATACGAAATGACCCGATTTGAACGTGTTTCATCGAATACCCTCACACGACGCGACAGGGCGTGCCCAACTAAACAAAAGAATAAGGGAGAAAATGGAAAATGGGCCACACAAATGTGCATAAGGCACTCAGGCAATCACAACATGGAAAATTTGAGACGGTCGCCCTCAAACAAAATGACCTGACTCGAACGTGTTTCATTGGGTGCCCTCACACGGTGTGACATGACATGCCTAACCAAATGAAGGCACAAGGGAGAAAATGGAAAACAAGCTGCATGAATGTGCACAAGGCACTTGGAAGGTCACAACTTAGAAAATTTGATACAACCGACCTCAAACAAAATGACCTGTCCCAAACGTGTTTCTTCAGGCACCCTCAAACGAAACGACCCGACTCGAACGTGTTTCATCGAGCGCCCTCACATGGCATGAAATGATGCACCCCACTGAATGAAGGCAAAAGGGAGAAAATAAAAAATGGACCACACGAACGTGCACGAGGCACCCGGGCAGTCTTAACTTAGCAAATTTGATACGGCCACTCTCAAATGAAACGACCCTATCCAAATGCGTTTCATCAGGCACCCTCACACGGTGCAACACGACGCACTCGAATGAACAATGGCACAAGGGAGAAAATTAAAAATGGGCCAAGAGAACGTGCATAAGGCACCCAGGTAGTCAAAAATTAACAAATTTTATACGGCCACCATAAAAAAATTGACCCGACCCGAACGTGTTTCATTGGGCACCATCACACGGCATGACATGGCGCGCCTGACCGAATGAAGGCACAAGGGAGAAAATAGAAAATGGACTGCACAAACGTGATAAGGAACTCGAGCAGTCACAACTTAGAAGCTTTTTTAGGGATGCCCTTAAATGAAATGACCTAACCCGAACGTGTTTCATTGGGTGTTGTCAAACGAAACGACCCCACTTGAATGGGTTTCATCGGGTGCACTCACATGGTGTGACATGGCGCCCCTAACCATATGAAGGAACAAGGGATTAAATGACAAACAAGCCACATGAACATGCACAAGGGACCCTGGTTTTCACAACTTAAAAAGTTTGATACAGCCTCCCTCAAAATGAAACAAGCCAACCAAAACGCATTTCATTGGGCGCCCTCACATGACGCGACACAGCCCACCCGAACGAACGAAGGAACAACAGATAAAATGAAAAATGGGCCACAAAAATGAGCAATGATGGACCTCAATCACCTAATTTCCTATGATGATCTCCATGCGAAGGAAAAGTAAGGAGATAAAGGGAGAACAATCGACCCCACATCATCTGTTAAAAATTTCCTCCAACCCTTCCCACCCAGTAGTGAGGCCACCTAGGAGTCCACTCGGAAAGCAGCAACATTGGACCTTCATCACTTCATTTCCTGGGGGACCCTCACTACAAAGGAAAAATAAGGAAGTAAAATGAGAATGACCATGTCGAAAACCTCTATTAGAAATTCCACCCCGGCCATCCTTGCCCCGCACCGAGGCCACCTAGGAGCCCACCCGATTAGAAGAAAAAGTGGACCTCAATTTTTTGATCACCTATGGCACCATTAATGAAAAAGGAAAAGGAAAGAAATCAAATACGAATGACTGAGCCTGCAACCTCTCTTAAAAATTCCACACCAACCCTCCCCACCCCGCACTGAGGCCACTTAGGAGTCCACCCGAACAACAATAATAGTGGACCTTGATTGCTTGATCACCTACAACAACCTCGATGCGAAGGAAAAGGAAGAAAATAAATGAAAATTAGGAGGCTCACTACAAAAGTCATGAACATATCCAAACAGGAGCAGGGATCAGGCAGCGCCGTACCCCACACACACCCTATGTGAAAACAACCTAGGATATTTCCCCACTGACTAACTAGCTAGACAATGAATAATTTTAACCTGCAGCCACCTCCACACTGAGGAGGGGGGTCGAAGTGTTCCACCTTGAAGTCCTCCTTCTAGATATATCTCCCACCATCAATGTAGAAAGACTCCTCAAAATTGGACCATAATCACATACGCGATCCCAATAAGAAATACCCATCACCTTGTGTCTCAAAATTCTAAGCCGCAAAATTCTACTGTGCACGCAAGATGCAAGGAAAAATCTGACCACTCGATCAAACATATGGGCCACCACATTTATGAAAACCTCAAATTCAATGCAGGGACAAACAATGTGCACTCTGAAAGGAATTCCAAACCTCAATTTTAGAACAAGGAGAATTGCTCCTCACATCACCCAATGGAAAAAGAAAGCAAGAGGGGTGGCTTACAACGAACACCCTTCCACATTCTTCTTAAATCTATATATCTCAACCCATAATGCTGACATATAAATAGTACAAGAACAAAAAAATGACACCGTAAAGAGTGAAACGATGAAGAGGACAGTCATCTCAAGGAGCCACACACAACAACCCATCAAATTCCAAGAACACGGAGAGAAAGGGGAATTTTTCACATATGCCTCCAAGGATGAGCATGGCCAAAATTACCACTCATGTGCTACCGAGTGGGGATGGAGAGAAAATGAAAGTCAGTCACCCTAAAAATGATCGAAGGCCATTATTCAAGCACACTTGAACAAGCAACTCAATTACCAACTCACCTTTCACACGAAAATCCAACCCCTCCCCCCACCAAAAGGGGAGGAGGTGAACAATATAGCAAAGAGCCAACTTCAGAGAGCCAATTCTAGAAAATCCAACCTCTCCCACCCACCCAAAAGGGAAGAGGTGAATAATATAGCAAAGAGAAAATTTCAACTAAGCTAACAACCAACCAAGGGGTACAAGAGTGACATAGATGGCCGACTAGTCATCTCAAGGAGCCACACACATCAATCTCATCCAACTTTAAGAACACAGAGTGAAAAGGTAACTACATTCACATATGCCTCCTAGGAAAATAATGGCCAACATTACCGTTCATGTGCTACTTAGTAGGGATAGAGAGAATATTAGAGTTTATGACCCTAAAAATGACCCAAGGACTTTCTTGAGGCACACCCGAACAAAAAAATCAATTACCAACCCACCTTTCACACAAAAATCTAACCCCCTCCTCCCAACCAAAAAAGGAGGAGGCAAATACTATAGTGAGGAATCAATTTCCATGAAGAAAACTAGAGACCAAGGGGCATGAGAGAGACATAGGTAGGTGGCCAATCATCTCAAGGAGCCACATAGAGCAACTCCATCTGAATCCAAAAACACAGAGCGGAAGGGGAAGTTTCTTCACATATGCCTCCACAAGACGAGCATGGCCAAAATTACCACTCATGTGCTACCGAGTGGGGATGGAGAGAAGATGAAAATAGACGACCCTAAAAATGAACAAAGGCCATTCTTCAGGTGCACCTGAACAAGCAACTCAATTACCAACAAACCTTTCACACAAAAATCCAACTCCTACCCCCACACCAAAAAGGGAGGAGCTAAACAATATATCAAGAGCCAATTTCAATGGAGCCAACGAGTGACCAAGTAGCACAACGAGCCGATTTCAATGAAGACAAAGAGAAACCAAGATGAAAGAGAGTTACATAGTGAATATTTGATTTCAATATAGAAAATGAGTGACCAAAGGTGACGAGAGGGACATAGTGAAGAGCGGATTGGAATGGAGCAATCGAGTGACCGAGGGGCACGAGAGAGACATAGGCAGGTGGTGAGTGGTCTCTAGGAGTCACACACAACAACCCCATCAAACTCAAAGGAAAAACGGGTCTCACAAATGTGCACAATGCATAAGGGCGTTCACAACTTAGCAAATTTTATACGGCCGCCCTCAAATGAGACAACCATACAAGAAGGTGTTTCATTGAGTGCCCTCACATAGTGCGACAGGGCACGCCCAACTGAAGAAAGGCACAAGGGAGAAAATGAAAAATTGGCTGCACAAATGTGCACAAGGCACTCAGGTGGTCACAACTTATAAAATTTGATACAACTACCCTCAAATGAAATGATGCGACCTGAATGCATTTCAATGGGCGCCCTCTCACGGTGAGACATGCTGCGCCTGAGCGAATGAAGGAACAAGGGAGAAAATGGAAAACGGGTCACACGAATGTGCACAAGGCACCCAGATAGTCAAAACTTAGCAAATTTGATATGGCCACCCTTAAACCAAATGACCCAACCCAAACGCGTTTCATCGGGCACCCTCACACGGGATGAGAGGGCATGCACGACAGAACCAATGCACAAGGGAGAAAATGGAAAACGGGCCACACGAACGTGCACAAGGGACCCGGGTGGTCACAGCTTAGAAAATTTGATACGGCCACCCTCAAATCAAATGACCCGACCAAAACACATTTCATCGGGCACCCTCCTATGCCGCGCTCGAATGAACGAAGGCACAATGGAGGAAATGAGAAACGGGCCACACGAATATGCATAAGGCACTCGAGTGGTCACAAGTTAGCAAATTTGATATGGTGGACCTAAAATGAAATGACCCAACCCAAATGCATTTCATTGGGTGCCGTCACATGCCGTGACACGACACGCCTAACCGATCGAAGGCACAAGGGATTAAATGGAAAATGGGTTGCACGAATGTGCAAAAGGCACCAGGGTGGTGACAACATAGAAAATTTGATATGGCCTCTGCCAAACGAAATGACTTGACACGGACGTGTTTCATCAGGCACCCTCACACGGCGCGACACGATGTGCCCAAATGAACGAAGGCACAATGGAGAAAATGGCAAACAAGCCACATGAACTTGCTAAAGTCATCAGGGTAGTCAGAACTAAGCAAATTAGATGTGCTTGCCCTCAAATTAAATGACCTGACCTGAACGCATTTCATCAAACGCCCTTACATGGCGCAACGCGACTTGCCCGTTTGAATGAAGGCATAAGGGAGAAAATGAAAAACAGGCCACACGAAGGAGCATAAGGCACCGGGGCGGTTGAAACTTAATAAATTTGGTATGGCCGCCCTGAATCGAAACAACTCGACCTGAACGAATTTTCATCCGACATCTGCACATGGCACGACACGGTGCGCTTGACAGAGTGAAGGCATAAGGGAGAAAATAGAAAACGGGCTGCACGAATGTGCACAAGGCACCCAGGAGGTCACAACTTAGCAAATTTGATACATCTGCCCTAAAAAAAAATGACCCAACCCAAACATATTTCATCGAGTGCCCATAAATGACATGACCCAACCCGTACGCGTTTCATTGGGCGCCCTCACATGGCACGACATGGTGCACCTGACCAAATGAAGGAAAAAGGGGGAAAATGGGAAATGGGTGACATGAACGTGCATAAGGAAAATGAGTTGTCGCAGCTTAGCATTTTTTATAAAACTGCCCTCACATGACCCAGACTGACCCGAATCGAACGTGTTTCCTTGGTCGCCATCACACGACCTGCCAGAACACGTTTCCATGGCCAGCCTCACATGACAGAACCCAACCTCACCCGACCTACCCAAATGCATTTCCTTGGGCACCCTCACATGCCATGACATGAACCAACCCGCCAGAACACATTTCATTGGGTGCTCTCATAGGACACAACCCGACCCATCCTGACCTGCCTGAATGAAGGCACAATGGAGCAAACGTAAAACGGTTCACACGAACGTACACAAGGCACATGGGTAGTCACACCTCAACATTTTTGATACAACCTCCCTTTCATGCCTAACCCGACCATACGTAAATGTGTTTCCTTGGGTGCCCTCAAACGTCATGACCTCACCCTCCAGAATGAAGGCACAAGGGAGCAAATGGAAAATGGGTCACAAGATTGTAGACAAGGCACACGGGAAGTCACAACTTAGAATTTTTTTATACGGTTTCCCTCACATGACCAGACCTGAATCAACCTGACTAGAACGCATTTCCTTGGGTGGCCTCACATGACCTGATTCGACTGAACCCGACTCGGCTCTACCCAACCCACCTGAACGTATTTCCCTAGGCGCCCTCACATGACACAGCTTGACCCGACCCAACCCACCCGAACACATTTTCTTGGGTGCCCTCACATGAAATGACCTGACCCGCCTGAACGTGTTTCCTTGGGCACCCTAACAAGACACGACTTGACCTGACATGCCCAAATGTGTTTCCAATAACACCCTCACATGACCCAACCTAAATGCGTTTCCTTGTGCGCCCTCGCATGATACGACCCACCCGAACACGTTTCCTTGGGCACCCTCACACGACATGACCCAACCCGAATATGTTTCCTTGGGCACCCTCACACGACCCGACCTGACCTGCCCGAATGAAGGCATGAGAGAGAAAATGACATATGGTTCATACGAACATGCACAATGCATAGGGGAGGTCACAAATCAACATTTTTTATACGACCTCCCTCACACAACATGACCCGACCCGACCCAGATGCATTTTCTTGGGCACCCTCCCTTGGCACGACCCAACCCACCCGAAAGAAGGCACGAGGAATAAAATATAAAATGGGTCACATGAATGTGCACAAGGCACATGGACGGTCAAAACTTAGCCTTTTTAACACATCACCCTCACACAACCTGACTCAACCCGCTCTAATGCACAACCTGACCATCCCGCATGCATGACTCAACCTACCTGAATGAATGACGCGAACAACATGACCTGATCTGCCTGAACGCACAACCCAACCTACCCAAGTGCGTGACCCAAACAACACGACCTAACCCACCTGGATTCATGACTCAGGTGGCATGACCTGACCCACCCTAATGAGACTACCCAAACCCTATGACATGACCTGCCCGAATGTGCATAAGGCACACACAAGATCACCACCTAGAATTTTTTACGCAACCACCCTCACATGACGCGACCCAACCCGATCAACCTAAATGAGCTTCCTTGGGTGCCCTCACATGGTTGAAGAATTGGAACCACTACCACTTCGTGACTTATGGTATCAACGCTCGATTCAGGGTGAGTTGAGCTTTGTTGAAGATTGAATATTGAAGAAGGAATAAAAATATAGGGCTACAATTGGTATCCAAGCTTGAAAATTATATTTTTTGGTCTTAGTGAAACATTGGCAGGGGCAAGACATTGGTTCGGGTCGAAGTTGCATAACAAGACATGGCAAGTTGGCAAGAATGTCAAGGGATGATTTTTCAAACCTTCTACAGGTTGAGGTTTTCATCGCTTCATCAACCGTCGTTCATCACATATCCACTGAATGCTTCCAACAACCTCTATCATCATCCTTGACTCATGGGTCTTAGATACTCCCCCACATAAAATAATATTTTCATCCCCGATAGTGGTACCATCCTCATCGCATCATATCGTCATAATATATCGTCGCAAATTTTTTCACAATGTATCATCGCATACTATCATTGCATAAACAATCAAGTTCATTTCTAACATATCCAAGGGAAATATCTCCTCAATCCATGATCATCAACACATCTGTCAGTTTCACCACTTGCTATACCATTGTGGAAAGTCAATATCTCCATCATGGCCACATGATGCTACAACATATATCTACAAAACCATCATATATCGTCAATATCATGTGAATCTTTGCATCAAGTACTCCAACAAAATCAACATAGAAAAACATGCTATGTATCCAACATAAATTTGCACATTGCTATAGCCCTCATAAATCGAACTAGTCGGGTGATCAGTCCAACCATACGTTCTCATCTTGATAATGCACATCCTCATACCTTACGTTAGTTGTTTCTCTCACATCCTGTCACATCCATCAACTCAGTCAAGAATCCATCCCATATGAGTGTAAATTAAGCCATGTTTATGTCCATGAAACATTCTTCATCTCATATGAAACATGTTTTCGATCTAGCAAGCCATCTCTATCTAAAATGTGTTGCCCATGATGCCAATATCCATGTGATGTTAAAAATATATTCACAACTATAAATCATCATCTATATGTGAAAGGTCCTCCTCAAATCAATTGAATAAAATCCTCTCAACAATGTGCCACATTTAGATCCATGAAGCTATGTTCATCCCATCTGCAATCTATGTCCAACATGCATACCAAAGTTAAGTCCAGAAGGCTCAATCCATGGCTAAGTGTATACCACCAAGCCATCTCATCGCTGCATCTCCATCAAGCTCCATAGTGTCTCATTTATCATCTCCATCAAGTGACTCCTCACAAAAACACCCCATAAATGTGCTCAAAGGTATGCATCCCATAATTCACAAAAACTAAGACCAATATCAATCTCATCTCCTTAGTGAGCCAGATACTAGAAGACCATTGTAGTATGAAGCCTCCAATGAATGCAAGTCCATCATGAACTCCCATGCATCATCCTATCCAAATCATTGGCAAGCATACTTGTATTGGCCATGAGTTCCACCACAAGTTTTTCTCACCTTGCAAGTCATATGAATGTGCTCATAGGCTACTCATCGGTTGTTCATCCAACCAATGTCTTCTTGCTAAAATTGAACAACATCCATCAACCCATCCATAAAATATATCCATGTATCACCAACAATATATCCTACTCAACATCATGCTTGACACTCTTCCACGATGCTCATAAGTGGCACCTAGTAGGTTCACTTGCATAATGTCTCCACATAATGTCCTCCCATGCGCTGATGTCAATGTACATGGCATTGGCTTCCCATGTGTCCATCAAGAGTAGAATAATCTAAACTCAAGTCATCATCATGCATATAGTGTATGGATTAAGTGTTTTCGATCACTTATACCATCATAATCATGAGTACTTCCTTCAAGTATTCTCCCCAACTAAAGGTGCACCAAGAGGTCCTTCTTGGTTGTAAGCCATGAAGAAGTCTACCCAAAGAATGTGCCCTACCACCAGGGCAGTCCATGAGTCATGTTAGGCACCTAGCCAATTTCCAAGTGGCTAAGAATGACCCATATATCACAAATATCATCAAGTTCCACCCTTGTCATGGGCATTTGAACCTGCTAGAGTGAGGTCAAAAATTTCCCTATCAAGGTCTACAACAAGAAATGCTCCTTGATTCTCCAATGTAAAAGTTTCCATCATCATCATCCAAGGAAAGGTCCTCCCTAGTATTGGTGAAGAATTCATATTCTTACTCATCCCTACATACATTCCATCTCCCAAATGCTAAATTGAAACAAAAGTCATATCTTCATGAAGACTCTGTAAGTGAGTGTCCTCCATCCACATCAATGTCTGGAATGGTTATGATCCTGGTACCAGACTTCTCATCAAGTTCCTCCTTGATCATTGTCACTTCTGTAACATTTTCATGTTGTTCATCCACCACTGCCTGCAATGTTCTTGGTCCATGTTGAACTTGTTCCACAAGTTCTTCCTTGATCATATCCACATCCTCAAAATCCTCCCGAAAATTATCCATCACTGATTCTTGTAATGTGCTTGGCCATGGTCCAACCTATTCATTAAGCTCATCCTTGACTTCTACCACATTTGTAGCATCCTTGTGAGAATCATCCACCATCAATGCTTGTAATGTTCTTGGTCCTGGCCAAAATTTTTCATCAAGTTCTTTCTTGACTTCAATCACATCTACAACATCCTTTGGTTCGTCCATAGTGGGATTCATGCCGCCATGCTTCATCTTTCCAAAATCTCTAATTTTGAGAATCTTATCAAGTAAATTCCTTCGCTCTTCTTCCACCTTGTCCATTTATCCTTGAATAATTTTCACTTTCTTCATAAGTAGAAAGATTTCATCTTTGTTCATGTCATATGTCCTCCTCTTGTACAATGTATCAATGGTCTGACTCATCGAATCAAACTCTTTTTCCACTTACTTGGAATTATCTTTAATTTCCTTAAAGTTCATTTCCAATGAAACAAACTCATCCATCAAGATTCAATACCACCTGCAACACTGCAAATTTATCCCTTCTGAATAATAAAAAATCCCAAAAAAGGAAACTCTGATACCAAATTTCATGCCCCTATACATGTGGTAGTCTCCCAACCACTCTATAGACGAGTGTCGTACTACCTTATTTTTATGTTTTCAAATACTCAATAAATAGACTACACCTAACTCAACATTTTTTTAATTAATCTTCCAAAGTGTTCTTGTGCGGAAACAAAAAAACAATAAACAAGGATATCAAACCACATGAGTGCCCATATATTCAAGGGAGGGGCAAATACCATTAATAAGTCTGCCAGATATTATATTCAATAAATATGTACAATCTACAATAATTATACAACAAAGCTTGCATAAACCATTTATGATTCTTGCCAAATGTGCTTGTACCTTGGTCTAGCCTCAACAGCTTCCCAACAATGAAAACAATCCAAAGGAACCCAAAAATTCCCTTTTAGAACATATTTTTGGAGTTTGCACGAATGTTGATTCAAGTGGGTCACTCGGGTCATAGACACCCTTGGCACCTTGAACGTGTTTCTGCATGAGAGTCACCTAGGTCACGGTCTACACACGTTTCCTGAATGCATTCAGTTTTTGTTCGACCTGACCTGACCCTAATGAATGAACTTTTCACCTTTAAACACTATTCTATGTGTCCTTAACACAGACGCACTGGACAAACCTAATTCAACCTGAACGCACCCACCCTGAACACTATTCTCCACGTGTCCTGTAGAAATAACCTGACTTGACCCTGCCCTGAACACTATTCTTCATGCACCCTACAAAAGGAATCCAACTCCACCTACCAATGAATTTTGAATGTGTTTTTACCTGACTCGACCCAAACGCCGTTTCCTTTCTGTGACTTTGCCCTCAACCCTTGACCTTCGCTCTAGCACACACCTTCGCTTGCCAATGGTGGAATCAACAAGATGTTGATGAACTTCTTTCTTTCCTTTATCATCCATGTACATCCTCATTTTATATGTGCATTTTCCCACACATTACTTCCATGGGTGGGGCTTGACCCATGTAAGGCTGACCCACTAAATGCCCATAAAGCCTTGGTTACGATGTGACGTTTCCTGGTTAATGTTATCTTGCCAACATGCCTAACCTATAAACCTCCAAGCCAACACTTAGCCATTTTTGGACACATTTATGCATGTCTCTCCTAAATGTCACACGGTCACCATGATAATGTTGCATAATAACTGAATGTTGTTTTTGTCCATTGGTGCAGCCACCTAACCTTTTGTCACAGTTTTCGTCACTTCATAGAAAATCATTCGTTGCATTTCCAATCAATTCTTCCAACACCCTCAGTCATCATCCTTGACTCCTAGGTCTTATAGGGTTGGTTTCCATCGCGACGAAGGAATACTTGTGCGTTTTCCATTCAGCAGGGACATGGAAACCATAGATATCACATAGTTAGGCATCTGTCGTCATGGAAAGGCGAGGAAAACCAACCTTCTTCGTAGTTGGATGAATTTCGTCATGACAAGGCATGAGAAACCCCAAGTTATGGAGCCATACCAGGGAAGAAATTTCCATTACACTGCAAAATATAAGCCCCAATTTTGCGAGACTTGCGTGGTTCATTGTTGTGCCGTGTAATGGAAACCATGAGTTCCATAAAATTGGGAGATTTCGGTCGTGTCGTGACATGGAAACCCAAGTTCCCTACCCCGGGGTTGCGGTTCTTATTAGGGCAGGAGTGGGAAACCATACATTCCCAGAATTAGGCAGTTTCCCTCATGCCATGAAATAGAAGCCCCAAACTTCCGCAGACTTGGCCAGTTCTCTGTTGTGCCACGACATGGAAACCTGAGTTCCCCACACCGAGGCCATAGTTTCTATCGTGGCGGGACATCAAAATCCTCGATTTTCCTAGAATTGGGTGGTTTCCATTGTGCCACAAAAAATGGTAACACTCGAGCTCCATAGACTCAGGCGGTTGTTTTTGTTGTGCCATGACATGGAAACTCAAAGTTCCCTGTACTTGTGCGGACATTTTAGCTATGGAATGGCATGGAAACCCCAAGTTCTGCATACTTGGGCAATAGTTTCCTTCACACTATGGCTTGGAACCCCTAAGTTCCCTGTGTTTGGGTTGTGGTTTCAATCACTATGGAACACGCGAACTCTAAGTTTTCCAGACTTGGACAGAGGGAAAAAGGTGAAACGATGATAATTGTCAAAATTTTGAATAAAGTGAAAAGAGTGAAGCTCTAAATTGAGGCAACCAAGGGCTATATATCATTGGATTGTGGCAGCAAGGCCACTCTCCCACTTACAATACCCCATTTCATATTTAAGTCATCTGCAAAGGGTTCTTCTGAACAACCATTAGAAATTGAACTTCAAAGCTACCCCAATTGAGATGCTTCATGATCACGGTTTTAAAATGATACAGGCCCCTGGGGTTAACAAAGAGATGCCCCTAATGTAGGTCAAGATATAGTTGAAGAGTGACATGCACTACCTCTAGCGTGGATTCTGACTTATAGGCATTCAATCATAATCCGACACACAGTAGCTTTGCGCCACTAGATTTTCAACCAAGAACGATGACCAATTTTGTAAATTAATGGTTCCTCTCATACTAAGTTGAATTTCTATTGTGATGAGGTTCATCAGTAGCGTAAAAATAACCTGTCTCACGACAGTCAAAACTAAACTCATGTTCCCTATTGGCATGGAAAATTTTAGGGGCTAATATTCGCAAGTGGGCTATTTTTCCACGGTTTTTCCAAAAAAAGGATTCACCAATTTCCATTTTTTTATAAAAATGATTCGCCCAAATTTTAGAAAATAAAATTATTTTACCTTAGAAATCACCAAAATTATATAGAAAATATATATAATAGTGTTATAAATTTGAATAGTTTTACAAACACATAAATAAACATTTTATAGTTTGCATATTAGGGACTAGTGAGATTCGCCAATTTTTTAAACTTCAAAATAATTTTCTATCCTTAAAATTTTCCCTGCCTATTGGTGGGTGAAAAATCCATCACTTGGTGAATTTTTCTTCACAATGATAGGAAGAGCTGACATCAAATGATAAAAAAGCAACGTTTCTATGAACAATTGGTTGCCACAAGCCAGTTATCCCCGTGGTAGCTTTTCTTACACCTCTAGCTTCAAATTTTGAAAGTCTAAAGGATCGATAGGCCAAACTCTCATGGTTTGTATTTTTACTGAAAATCAAAATCAAATGAGCTTTTACCCTTTTGTTCCACACAATATTTATGTTCTCATTGAGCTTATCTTAGGAAACCTACGTTATTTCTTAACAGATGTACCGCCCCAGCCAAGCTCCTCTCCTGACAATGTCTTCCACCTGAATTGAACCACTGAAATGTGCCTTAAGGCCAAAAAGAAGGGCAGTGCCCTATCTTCGCCCCATAGAATAAGTAAAATAACATTAAAAGTAGTGGTATTTCACTTGTGTTGAAAATTTCTCCCACTTATTCTACACCTATGAAGACATTTCACAAAGTCGGACTAGAGTTAAGCTCAATATGGTCTTCTTTCCCCACTGATTCTACCAAGACCGTTTCCTTGATCATGGTTTCTCTAGATAGTAGGTAGGGACAGTGGGAATCTCGTTAATCCATTCATGCATGTCACTAATTATATGATGAAGCAATTGGCTACCTTAAGATAGTCATAGTTACTCCCGTTGTTTACCCGTGCTTGGTTGAATTTCTTCATTTTGAAATTCAAAGCACTGGGTAGAAATCACATTGCGTTAGAATATGCAGGGACCATTGTAATTATTTGTTTTAATTAAACAGTTAGATTCCCCTTGTTCATACAAGTTCTGAGTTGATTTTTCATCACATAGGGAAAATCCCCTATGAGGGAGGATTCTACGCACATATCCTAATCGGGAAGCAATTTCCCACCCTCGTCGCGAAAGCAACTCGAGTAGACTGTCGATAAACCACCAATTAAGGGAGCATACCCCTAGGCCTAGCCCTTAGAGCTAGTCCTTTTCCAAAATTTATGGATCAGTTTTGCTGACTTCCCTTACCTACATTGTTCTATTGACCAGAGACTGTTCACCTTGGAGACCTGATGTGATTACAAATACGACTGGGAATGAATAGTACTCGATCCTCCAAAGTTTCAAGGAAATTCTATTCTAGTTGCTCGACCCTATCTCCAAGTGAACCATGTAATATTCCCAATTAGCCATGAGCTAGTTGGAATATTCAATTTTGTGTTGCTTCTTTGTTTAATGAACAAGAGGACAATGGAGGTCCATAATTTTCCTTAATAATTAATAAATCAATGCCAAATGTGAAAGAGATAAATATTTTTAGATTAATTAACAAACCTTTTGTGTGAAAAGGGGTTGGATCACCTTGACTGGGTCAACCTTGACCAAATCAACAATGTTGTCATCGAGAAGTGGTCATCAATGAGGGACAACGTAGTTTTTGACTGAGATTCTTTGTGTGGAAGTCGTGCTATTATTGGATGGGGCTTAGGGTTTGCAAGCTCATATATTATTTAAGAAAGAGGATGGAATCCATTGTTTATTATGTTATGTATTTGATATTTCTGAATATATGGTTTGTTTAGACATATGTGTTTCTCTTGCTGTTTAGCTGAGATTGAGTGGTTTTTAGCACTGGTTGTTCCTGATCGGGAATCCCACCTCTTCCATTGAGAAGCTCTTGGATGAATCTTGTACTACATTTTCCACTATCAGGCTTAATGCCAAGCTTCTTCTTTCATATACAACACAGATCTTGTTGAGGGTTTGGTTGTTTTGCAGGTTGCAGCAAGTGGTATCTAGATCTAGGCCATTTCATTTCCCATTTTTAGTGGAAGAGGCTTCCTTTCCATTGGGAGGATAGTATTGAAGGCCTTTGTGCATATTTTCAGATCTTGGCATTAGGTAGACTAGTTATTTATCCCTAGAGTGTAGTTTCCTTCCAGATCTACATTATCTAAGTAGTAGGAGTAGCAGGGCGGTTTGGCACACCATTTGAAGAGTTGATTTTCTAGTGAAGCTGATACAAATTTCAATTAGAGGATATATTAGAGGAGGCTATCATATCGATCATATCATATTGGCCACACTTTCCAGATCTGTATTTTGTAGTAGATCTGTAGCCTTAGGACCTAGATCTACATCTTGTACATGGTGTTTTGCTGAAAACCCTTAAGTGTTTCTTCGAAGGAGGTTGTATAGTGCACAAATCTTCAATGGATCTAACTTTTGAGGGACATATGAACCCTAGATCTGATGTATAATCATTTTTTGTAGAAAATATAATAAAACAACGCTATAAGGGTCTTCATGCTTTTATATATAGTTGCAGCACCTCATTTTGAGGGATTTTTTTCCATTGGAGGCTTATAATTTCTTATTGTGTATCTTCTGGCCCATTTCTTAAGCATATTTTTTTGTTTTTATAATATACGAAAGGTCTCCATATTGGCCTCTTGCTTTTAAATGATGATTTACACTATTGTTCTAGCATTTTTCACTATATTCTTTCTTTTCCCATTTGGGAATATTACAGTGGTATCAGAGCATAATCTTGGCACAACCTGTGCATCTTGAAAATCCAATATGCCATCTAAAGAAGGAGAGTCTCTTATTGATAGAGATAAGAGGTATCAAAGAAGAGTACATTGGAAGTTTGATTATACAAATGACAAAGAACACATGGGTAAAACCCTTATTTTGGAGGAGAAGATGAATAGGAGTTGACTAAGATCATTCTTAGATCCATGAAGACATTGTTAGAGAGATCAAGGAGATTATAATGGATATATTAAAGGAATCCCCTAAAGGACTTCATCATAGTGAAGGCTTTGGCATGTCTCATCACTGGACTGATCAACCAGTGTAGCAACCACAAGTTTCCCAACGCTCTACAATGCCTACACTCTTGGCCATGGGAAATGAAGGGTTTCAAGAGCAAGAATCCCTTGAATACTATTTTATGGATTATAAGTCTCAAAATCATAGATTCAAGGACCACTTGTGTTTTCAAGAGTTTTTTCAAATCAAGGACAATAGAAGACCAAGGCATCACAATAGAAGTGGTGGCTTCATTCCGAATCATGATCGACACCACACTATGGGGAGATTTTTCTTACCCAAAATTGATGGGTCATCCAAATGCATTACCAAATCATGGGTAGAGAAACTTGACATCTACTTCCAATTGAACAAATTTCCAGAAATGAAAGCCATTAAGATTGCAATGCTGCACCTTGAGGGTGAAACACATGACTGGTGGTTCCATGGCCTGTCTACATTGGGTCATGCTAATGTAACTACATATTTAGAGTTCACTAGGAGGCTGGTGGAAATGTTTGATAGAAGAGATCCTGAAGCACCATTCATGGGGTGTGAAAAGAAAAAACAATCAGGGAATCCAGAAACTTACGTTTCTGATTTTTTAATACTTTCTATTATGGTTCTTGATTTAGCTACAGCAAGAAGGGTGTATATGTTGATTGATGGGTTATATGAAACTCTTCATGGGTTGGTTAATGCTGGAAATACTGAGAGGGGGTTGAATCAGTATTTATTTCAATTATAGCATTATTTATTCTTCAATTATTATCAGTGTTTGTACAATGATAGCAGCAAACAAGAGGAACAAAAGTTCACACAGTTTTTAAGGTGGAAACCCACTCCGGGACAAAAACCAGCTAATGGTTTTCTAATAATTCTTTTCAACTCCAATTGAAAATAAAGCTCCAACTTCCTAGAATCTAGAAAATCATTCTTCTCCAGCTCCCACTAGATGGATGCTCCCATGCCCGAGATTCTTCAGTAGTCACTGAACGGATGCCCCAACACCAAAAGATCTACAACTCACCCTAGCACCACCCTACCACCCTATAGAAGAATAAAAGAAGAATGGACTCCCGTACCAGGGAAAATGGTCCACTTTACAATGATATAGAATGATGTAGAATAAGAAGATATACTAGACCATAGCCCCAACTTTGACACAACCACCTAATGATGATCCTAGCCCTCTCAACACTGCCTCTTCAACCCTTGACAGATAGACACTAGTACAATTTGTACAATAATGTATTTACAATGACTAAGTACAATGATACCTTTACAATGATTGTATGCAATGCTGCCCACTTGAAGACTTCATATGATGAACTTCTTGCTACTGTTATGCACCTTGGTTGCTCCTCTTGTCATGCTACCCTCTGCTGCACCTTCTTTTGCTTTTCTATCGTAGAAATTCTGGTCCTTTGCAATCCTTGACAACACATGATCTAGCTTTTTCTTGCCTTATATGAGCTTGATATTGAATCTAGAGCTTTTTCTTGCCTTCTAGGAGCTTTTTCTTACCTTATAAGTCTTATTTCCAATGCCATAGATCTTACCCAATTTGGATTCTTCAAGAGAGAGTTATACCCAATTTCTCACACTTCCCTAATTATGGACTGTTTCAGAAGAGCACACTTGTATGGCGTGCCATGTGTCACAGTTTTTTCATTTTCCTCTAAAATGATAGAGAAAAACCTATATACTATGCAATATCTGCCACTTTTTATGTAATTCCAATCTGATACTTAGAGGGAGAGTTATGACGATTTTACCAAGGTCACTTCTTTGAGATGAATTTCAGGAGCCTTCCAAAACCCTTACTTCCATAGATCATATCTCCAAAAATATTGCACAAATTTATCTAACATTTTTACTACAGCTTCCTCAGGATTTCAGCTTCGCCTCATAAAAATTTCAGCTTCTGAGCATTCGTAGAAAAAACATTAGAGAAAAAATTCCACAATGACCTGTTTCAGATGGCCAAATCCCTTGCCTAAGGAGGAAATGAAGATCACAATATATATGAATGCTTAAGTTGAGAGGGGCTTCAACAAGTGAACGTGGGAGGGATTTTAGGAGCTTAAAAAATATTAATTATGACTTTTCAATGACCCATGCCCCAACCCCATGGGTTTTTAGCCCACTAACTGGGGGTACAAACTTCAAACATGAATATCTCTCAAACCGTGAAGAATTACATGGCGTGCCATATATCAACGGAAACATCTCGACAAGTAGAAACCATAAAAATAATTATTGACCTAGAATATATTAATTTGGTAGGTCAAAATTCCCATGCAATATTGGGTTAGCCCCTGGTGCTGCTTGGGTTGACATCAATGACAACCGCTGATCAAAAATATCCCCCTTTGGCATTGATGGCAACACAAGTACTCCCCCTGCGATCATGACACCTCTTTATACAACATTCTCTCCCCCTTTGACATCAATGGCAAAGGGTAACTCCCCCTGAAACACAACCATCCTGCAGACCTATACACACTTCCACTCACGCTGACACACAACCGTCCTGCAGACCTGTACACACTTCCACTCCCCCTTTATATTCTTGAAAAAGTAAAATATAATGAGAACTTGGGAGAATCCCAAGCTTCTAGCAAAGATATTCCAATGCTGGTGAATATTTAATATGTGATTATTTTGGTGCTGCTTGGAATCTTGCTACTTGTCCAATTGCCTGCATAACATTTGGTTGAGAGGCTGTTACATATAGAAGACTACTAATCATAGATCTGTACAAATTTTGATCCACATCCTTAGATGAGTCGTCAATGCTCAATTTTCAACCAAGTAAAGACATCTCTAAATCACTTTACACCTTCGTAGAAAAATTCTTACTTAGTCAATCATCATTGCTACCAATTATTGTATCATCCTCTTTAGTTATTAGACATGCTTTAGTTGATTCATCCAGAACATATATGTTGTTTGGAGCTCGACTTGCTGTAGCCACAATTTCACCATACACGCCTTTCCTGATTTCACATTTCGTGGAGTTGAATAGTATTGTGTGTCCTTGATCACACATTTGTCCAACACTGAGCAGATTGTGATTCATGTTTTCAACTAATAGAACATTCTTGGCTAGAGCATCTTTGCTTCCGAGAGTGACAGTACCTGATCCTATAACATTTGAAGATCCATCATTTCCAAAGGACATGGTTCCATCCTTCTTCTCTTTCAGAGATACAAATTTATTTCTATCTCTAGTCATATGCGTTGAGCAACCGCTATCAACATACCACACATCTTTGTTCTTTTGAGCCTTGAGAGCGAGAGCACAATTATCATTCTTCTTCTTCTTCCATTTTCGTTCATTCTGTGGCTTCGAAGATTCTTCTGGAGGATTTTCAAGTCTGCAGTCTTTGGCTATGTGTCCAAAGTTTCGACATTTGTAACATTCAATATTATTTCTTAAATGTTCAAATCTATTAATATTTCGCTGAGCCCTGGGAGGTTCATATTTGACAGATCTCCTGGAATTGTATTCGTTCCTAGGGTACGTGCGACATTCTACAGCTTTATGACCAAATTTTCCACATGAATAATAGTAGCCATAAAAAATATGTTGGTACTTGGATGGAAATTTTCGTCGAGGAATTGTCTTCCAAGGTTGTTCTTGCGAATCTTGTCCAATGAAGTCTACATGCATGTCAGATCTCATAGGTTCATTTTATTTTGTTGTAGAAGGTCCTGCTTCTTCTTCTTTGTAACCGATGCCAGTTTTGTCATTGTAAGATCGTTGATTGTTGATGAGTTCTTCCAATGCCCTTGAGCTGTTGGCATAGTTTTGGATAGTTTTTCCTTTCTTCACTTCCTCACGCAGTGAGACTACTTGGGATTCTAATTCTTCCCTTTCTTGGTTGCTTTCTTCCAACTTCTTTTGAAGTGACTCTTTAATGCATTTGTGTTCTTCAACTTCAATTTTGAGACCTTGAACTTGTTATTCAAGAGTTTTGGAACGGATATTCTCCGCCTTGAGATCTTTTATAAGCTTGATTGCTTCCTCATAAAATTCATCTATGGTCCATCCTTCTTCTTCGTTGTTTGATACCTCTTGCTTATTGTGCTTGGGTTTATTGTGTTTGGCCATAAACAATACTCTCTCATTGGCTTCTTCTTCACTATCATTGTCTTCATCGGATGATGAGCTATCTTCTTTAGAGAGAAAGTTCCTTTTGGATCATTGCTTGTTGAATTTATTGAAGCCTTTCTTTCTTTTTGAGTTGCCATTACTTTTGTTTGGACATTTTGCTGCAAAATTCCCAACCTCATTACAGCTGAAACATATCAATGGAAGTTTACCTTTGAATTTTCCCTTACCAATTTGTAGTTTTCTCGTGAAGTAAGCATATTCTTCATCTAAAATACCTTCTTCATCATCTCCATTTTCTTCACACTTGCAGGTGCATGTCTTTTCAATTGAAGGTTGTTTATCCTTATTGGTTTTCTTAGACGCAACGAACACAGTTTCTAGATGCGAAGTACCCTCTTCTTCATCAAGTCTCATTTCATATGCTATGAGAACTCCATGTAATTGCTCTTTGCTAAGTTTGTCCAGATTTGCACTGTATTCTAAGACCGATACCTTTGGGTTGAATCTCCCTGGTAACGTTCTAAGAATATTCCATATAATAGTCTTCTCGTCAACTGGCTCTCCCAATCCTTCCAAAGTATTGGTTATTTCATCAACGTATTGAAAGTATGCAGCAATTTTGCAATATTCTTTAATTCTGAGTTGCTCAAATTTTTCTCTATAGATTTGAAGCTTTGCTTCTTTGACATTTAAGTCACCTGCATATATATTCTAAATCTTGTCCCATACATTTTTGGCAGTTTTACAACCTAACACCTTATGATAAGTAGATTCAATAAGTCCACTGATAATAATATTCTTTGCTTTTGCAACATTTACCAAATTCTTCTTACCTTGTTCATCCGCAGTTGATGTAAATCCATTTTGAACAGTGTCCCATACTTCGTAACCTTGCACCAAGAGATAGACCTCCATTCTTCCTTTCCAAAGTGCATAATTATTTTCATTGAATAGAAGTACACCATTCTTGGTATACTCCATGACCTCCTTCCAGCTGTTAAACTGCTATTGAAGGAACCAAGCTTTGAAACCAACTTCCTAGAATCTAGAAAAGCATTCTTCTCCAGCTCCCATTGGATGGATGCTCCAACGCCCGAGATTCTTCAGTATTCACTGAACGGATGCCCCAACACCCAATGAGATACAACTCACCCTAGCACCACCCTACCACCCTATAGAAGTATAAAAGAAGAATGGACTCCCGTACCAGGGAAAATGGTCCACTTTACAATGATATAGAATGATGTAGAAGAAGAAGATATACTAGACCATAACACCAAATTTGACACAACCACCTAATGATGATCCTAGACCTCCCAACACTACCTCTTAAACCCTTGGCAGATAGACACTAGTACAATTTGTACAATAATGTATTTACAATGACTAAGTACAATGATACCTTTACAATGATTGTATGCAGTGCTTCCCACTTGAAGACTTCATATGATGAACTTCTTGCTGCTCTTATGCACCTTGGTTGCTGCTCTTGTCATGCTACCCTCTACTACACCTTGTTTTGCTTTTCTGCCGTAGAAAGTCTGGTCCTCTGCAATCCTTGACAACACATGATCTAGTTTTTTCTTGCCTTCTAGGAGCTCGATATTGAATCTAGTGTATCTCTGTTATTTCAAATCCTCAATATCTGATTTTTGGTCCTATACTAGTCCTCTAAGTCTTCTCTCCAATGCCATAGATCTAACCCAATTTGGATTCTTCAAGAGAGATTTATACCCAATTTATTACACTGACCTAATTATGGACTATTTCAGAAAAGTGCACTTGTACCGCATGCCATGTGTCACTGTTGCTTCATTCGCCTCTGAAATTGATAGAGACAAAACTATATATTGTGCACTATCTGCCACTTTTTTTGTAATTCCAATCTGATACTCAGAGAGAGAGTTATGACAATTTTACCAAGGTCACTTCTTTGAGATGAATTTCAGGAGCCTACGAAAACCCTTACTTCCACAGATCATATCTCCAAAAAAATTGCGCAACTTGATTTGAAATTTTTACTGAAGCTGCCTCAAGATTTTGGCTTCGCCTCATAAAAATTTCAGCTTTTGAGAATTTGTAGTAGAAAAAAATTTAGAGCAAAAATTCCATGATGACCTGTTTCAGATGGCCAAATCCCTTGCCTAAGGAGGAAATGGAGATCACAATATATATGAATTATTAAGTTGAGAGGGGTTTCAACAAGTGAACGTGGGAGGGATTTTAGGAGCTTAAAAAATATTAATTATGAATTTTCAATGACCCATGCCCCAACCCCATGGGGTTTTAGCCCACTAACTGGGGTACAAACTTTAAACATGAATATCTTTGAAAATGTGAAGAATTACATGGCGTGCCATATATCAACGGAAACATCTTGACAAGTAGAAACCATAAAAATCATTATTGACCTAGAATATATTAATTTGGTAGGTCAAACTTCCCATTCAATATTGGGTTAGCCCCTGGTGCTGCTTGGGTTGACATCAATGACAACCGTTGATCAATAGTTAAGTCTACCAAACCCACTACCCTAAAAGATGACATTAAAAGTGCTAGAGACCTTCAAGATGCCTTGCCAAAATGAAAGGGAACTTTTCAGAACAAGCCCTCTTTTCCATCAAATGGAAAAGAAGAGAAGGCTCCTCCTTCAAAGAAGAGACAATTAAAAAAGACCTCTTCGCGATGATTTCCGGAAATATTTGAGGAGGAGGAAACTTTGCTTCACATGCCAAGAAGCCTGAGCACCCAGAAATAGATGTGTAGTAGGAAATGAACACTACATAGAGGTGTTCTTAGATGACAAGGAGGAAGAAGAATAAGAACAAGAAAGGGGTCACAATGCTGGAATAGCATGAGATGGTCCACTACCACCAGGGGGTGAGGATGGAGCAATTTCTCCAACTAGAGGAACTCTTACATCATTAACAATCATACCCAACTTTCATAAAACTTCCACACATGAAACATAGTTGAATTTTCATAGTAGAAGTGGGGACATGATGATCCCATCTATTATGTAGATGAGGATGGTGCATGAGACATAACTATCTTGTGGCAAACCACCTGGGAGGCCACCTGATTCAAATTTGGTGAGAGATATATCACAACATGATGCTCCAAGCATAGATCCAGGAGGGATGGTAGCATTAGAAGTCCATGATATAGTGTTGAGAGTCTTGGGTAGGTTCAAGAAGGAGGGAGACATCCTCCCATTATCATCATTACCCACTCTCACATCTCATACTACACTTAGAGGAGATTCTGCAGGATTGGATGATGACATCATCAAGGTGCAAGGGGGCCATTCCTTGGATATGGAGAATCAAAAGATGTTGTCATTTGAGAAGAAATCTTCCACACATGATAGAGGATGGTGGCCATACATGAATGCTTTGGCTAAACCCAAGAAGTATTGGATGGATGTTAGTTTTCCATGGGAAATTAACTTCCAAAAGCTTCAATCTTCACTTGAGCATGTGCATATGCAAGGAGAGCATCAAGGAGGGAATAAAAGCCTTCCAACATATAAATTTTGCATGGGATATGTAAATGAGAATAACAATGATATGATAGACATTCTTTGTAATATATCATCAATGTTGTCACTATGGAAGATTGATCCATACTGGAAATCCCAACTGTTGGTGGGTTATTCCAAGGACCTTTTCACATGCACGATACTTGATGACCACCTACATGAAGAGGGATATTCAGTCCAATAATGATTCATATATTATCATGGTAGTACCTCCTTATCCATAGCCTCTAACTTCAAGGAGAAGTTCCTATAAATATCTTATGAAGAGTTCTTTTTCAGCCATACTTATTCCATGAAGGCCTACAAAACTATCATGGAAAGCTACACTTGGGAAGGCTTTGAAGAAGAACTATATCAAAATTTTCAAAGATGCATGAACCATGTGTAGTTGGAAGAGAAACATGAATCTATGAAGGAGTTATTTCAGCCATCTCCTTCCTCTTTTGGAATGAGAAGAGATGTATCTATGCACCACTCCATTTGTATGAGAAGAATGTTTGGTAGAGAATATGCTTATGTACCTAATGTTTCATTTGATGATCATTTGCATTATTTTACCATGTATATGGAGGCCATAGCTCCAATAAGGAGCATCATTCCATATAAAATTCATGGCCAGTTCTGGGCCACAAAAAGTTCTGAACATGGTCGCTCCCTTGGAGGAAAAAGGGAGATTTTGTATCATTATGGGTGCATTACAAAGGCACCAAATATATCTCACACTTTCAACCATAGTGAGATGACTTGGGTAGAGCATCATTCCATATAAAATTCATGGCTAGTTTTGGGCCACAAAAAGTTCTGAACATGGCCACTCCCTTGGAGGAAAAAGGGAGATTTTGTATCATTGTGGGTGCATTGCAAAGGCACCAAATATATCTCACACTTTCGACCATAGTGAGATGACTTGGGAAAAAATTAAGTGGTGGGGAGACCACTTGCCACATAATTATCTAAGGAAGTCAGGGTTTTTACTGCACTGGTTGTAGGTTTTAACCCTGAACATAAATGATCTACTCACGAATCTTATAACAAAAAATAAAAAATTGTGAGCATAAAACATAAAATAGATAAACAAAGAGATTTTCCCCTGGATCCCAAATCAGGACGACCAGCTTGATCTTTCATTATATTCATTTTAGTGTTACAACACATATATATACATGCCGAAGCATGCGTAAACCCCAATCCATTAACTCTAGATTAGAACATAACCATAGTTCCCTTGACTGGATCTACAAAATACCAGGGGACAAAAACCATTGTACCCCAAAACCATGTGCAAACTCATGCACAAAACATGGGTGGGTCCGCCTATGAGTGGGTTCGCACACCAAAACAAATTTCTCCGGGGCGCTACCCCGGACCCCAACAGTGGGGGCTGCCTCCCCCCTTGTGACCCCCCTGTTGCGCCTGGTGCAACGTACAACACATGGGGCTAGTCGTGGAATGAATATAACACATACCCAACATTCTCCCACTTGTTGTTTTCTTTCCACAGGGGGCCATAGGAGAGCTTAGTCATTGGGCCAATTCTTCAACACCCATTGTTTCTCTACACTAGGAGAACTTCTGAGTGCTCACAGACTTCGTCAATGCATCTGCAACATTCTTCAAAGTGTCCACCTTTACCAGAAACACCCTTTTAGCCTCAACCATATCTCTAATGAAGTGATATTTAACATCAATGTGTTTTTTATTTGAATGGTAAGCAGGGTTCTTAGCCAAGAAAATTGCACTTTGGCTATCACAGTCTATCCTTATAGCTTGTTGTACCAACCCCATACTTGAACACAATCTCTGCAACCAAACTGCTTCCCTGCTTGCATGAGTGGTTGCTATGTATTCTTCCTCTGTAGTTGAAAGAGCCACTACAGATTGTCTTTTACTCATCCAATTGACTGTGCCTCCAAATAGGTTAAACACATACCCACTTGTAGATCTTCTTTAGTCCATATCTGCAGCCCAGTCTACATCAACAAAACCACGAATGTCCAACACTGTTTCCAATCCTGGTCTTCCCTCATAGCACAAGCCATAATCACTAGTGCCACATAAATATCTGAAAACCCGCTTCACTGTTGTCCAATGCTCCTTCCCTAGGTTTGACATAAACCTGCTCAATACTCCCACTGCATGTGCAATGTCTGGTCTAGTACAGACCATTTCATACATTAGACTACCCACTACACTTGCATATGGAACACGGGACATATCCTCCTCTTCTTCTTGTGTCTTGGGACACTGTTCAGCAAACAACTTTACACCTACAGGAATAGGAACATCCACTGGTTTACTATCCTGCATATTGAACCTCTGCAATATAGTCTCGACATACTTCCTCTGGTTTAACTAGAGCTTCATCTTTGCCCGATCTCCCTTAATTTCCATGCCCAAAATATAGTTTACAACACCAAGACCCTTCATGTCGAATTTGGAGAACAATTGGGTCTTCAAATCTTGGATAATTTCTTTGTCATCTCCAATCAACAACATATCATCCACATACAAGACCAAATAAATAACACAGTCACCAATTAATTTAAAATAAACATAGTGATCCTCCTTGCTTCTGGTGAAGCCAAGTCCCCATATATAGGTATCAAATTTCTGATACCACATCCTTGGTGACTGTTTTAACCCATACAGAGACTTCTTCAACCTGCATACTAGTTCTTTCTTACCCTTCACCATAAATCCTTTAGGTTGCTTCATGTAGATCTCCTCTTCTAGATCCCCGTGAAGAAATGTTGTCTTCACATCCATCTGTTCTATCTCAAAATCAAATGCAGCAGCAACATATAAAAGTAATCTAATAGAAGTAACTTTGGCAACAGGAGAAAAAATATCACCAAAATCAATTCCCGGCACCTGGGAATAACCTTTCGCTACCAACCGAGCTTTGTATTTCTCCACATTGCCTTCTACATTCATCTTCTTCTTAAACACCCATTTTCTCCCAATGGGCTTCCTTCCAGCCGACAACTCCACCAGATCCCATGCATCGTTTTTGTGCAAGGATGCCATTTCATCAACCATGGCCTCCTTCCAGAGTTTTCCATCCTCTGAATCTACTGCCTCCCTGACAGTTCTGGGTTCATCATCAGTTATAGTTAAGGCAAAAACTGAACAGAAAGCAGATGGACTATACCTTTCTGGTTGCCTTCTTTCCCGAACTGATCTTCTCAAAGCTGGAGTTTGTGGCTCTTCATCTTCTGAGTCTTCTTCTGTTGTAGAGTCTGATTCATCCTCCTTTAGCTCAAACTCTATCTTCTCAGGTTCATTTGGTATGATTTCATGTTTAACAACATCTTTCACCTCTCTAAACACCACATCTCGGCTGTACACAACCTTCCTTGTTTCTGGGTTCCAAAGCTTGTAACCCTTTAAACCATCCTTATACCCAATAAAGATGCACCTTTCAGATTTATTATCCAACTTGGTCCCTTTCTCCTTTGGAACATGTACATATGCATCACATCCAAATACCCTTAGATGTGAAAGAGAGGGTTTCTTACCAGTCCATACCTCATGTGGAGTCTTATCCTCCAACGTTGATGAAGGTGATCTATTAACTAAGTAACATGCAGTCTCCACTGCCTCTGCCCAGAATTCTTGTCCTAACCCGGTACCATTGAGCATGCTTATTGTCTTTTCCATCATCGTTCTGTTCATTCTTTCTGCAAATCCGTTTTTCTGAGTTGTGTATGGAGTAGTCTTCTATCTTGCTATACCACACTTCTTACAGAACTCTTCAAATTCATTCTTGCAAAACTCCCCACCATTATCTGTCCTTAGCGCCTTTATCTTCTTCTCTATTTGGTTTTCCACCAGAGCCTTAAATTCTTTAAATTTGTCAAAGAATTCAGATTTCTTCCTCAAGAAATATATCCATGTATTCCTTGAGAAGTCATATACGAATGAAACATAGTACACAGACTTTTGCAGTGATGGAACTGACATAGGTCCAAACACATCACTGTGCACAAGTTCTAATATCTTGTTCGCCCTCTTAGCACCAAAAGGAAAACTCACCTGATTCTGCTTCCGATATATACAATTTTCACATAAATAAAAATCCAGACAGAAATTAGACATACCTTCTACCATACCATTTCTTTGTAGTATCCAAAGTCCCTTCTCTCCAATATGTCCAAGCCTTTGATGCCATAGCATGGTCTTTCCTCTAGAGACAGCTAGGCTTTCCACTCCACTTTCAGGAACCACATAACTGTTACACCCATAAATAATAGTGCTACCTTGTAGCTTGTACATAGTTCCAGTCTGAACTCCCCGCATTAATACCAGTGCTCCGCGAACCATCTTCCAGGCATCTTTCTCAAACACTGTTTTTACACCTGCATCATCCATATTGCTTACAGAAATCAGATTTTTGGCCAATGCAGGAATATGTAGAACACCAAGAAGTGTTCTAATCCTTCCACCTTGCAGCTTTAGCTTGACCTTTCCATGTTCGATGATTTTTTTCTTCCTATCATCCCCTAGGAATACATCACCATCATATTTCTCATACTCACAGAACCACTCCCTATGGGGAGTGAAGTGAAAGGATGCACCTGATTCAATCAACCATGACTCTTGATCTACATGTGTATTTGAAGAAGAAGCCAAATACACATCCCCACCTTCATCCAAGGTGGTTTTTACCTCTGCAGAAGGAGCATCATCAGATCCCTTTCCTTTCTCATGAGCTTTAGATCTGCACTCGTTTTTGTAGTGCCCTTCCTTTCCACATTTCTAGAATACCTTTACAAACTTTCCAGGAGATTTAGATCTCCCTCTAGATTTGGATCTCCCACTCGAAATATTATTCTTGTTTATGTTTTGGGACCTTCCTCGTACAAATAAGGCATCTCCATTCTGGCCCTACATATTTCTCCGTCTCATTTCCTCCGATAGCAAGGCTGAGACAATGTCATGAAAATTCAAGGTAGTTGTATTGCTACCTATTGCAATAACCAGACTATCCCACGAGTCTGGTAGAGAACACAACAAACTGACGCACTTATCTTCATCTGAGCTTTTAATATCAACAGATGACAACTGAATTACCACAATATTAAAGGCGTTCAGATGCTCTGTCACCAAGTCTCCATCCTTCATCCTCAGGTTATATAGATTTTTCCGCAAGAAAAACTTATTCACCGGAGACTTAGATTGGTACAATGTCCCAAGTTTTTCCCACAAATTCTTCATCGTAGCTTCCCCAGATACATTAAAAAATAATAAATATGAGACACAAAATCGTATTGTGCTCTTAGCCTTCCGATCCAGTTTCTTCCAGTCTTCATCTGACATTTTCGTTGGTTTAGTACCTAGATCTACCGCGATCCACTGATCTTTATCCACTAGCAGATCCTCCATATTGAGCTTCCACAACTCAAAACTTTGACCATTAAATTTCCCGATCTCTATATTTCTGCAGATCGCCATCTTCTTTAACCACAAGAATTGATCCCGTAGATCTCCCACTGAACAGGGTCTACCTTAGGCCCGAGAAAAAAACCCTCAGCAGCTAAGGCGTCCCCTTAAAGCCAAAACAGCTCTGATACCAAATGTAGGTTTTAACCCTGAACAGAAATTATCTACTGACGAATATTATAACAAAAAATAAACAATAGTGAGAGAATAAAACATAAATCAGATAAACACAGAGATTTTCCCTTAGATCCCAAATCAGGACGACCAGCTTGATTTTTCATTATGTTCCTTTTAGTGTTACAACACATATATATACATGTTGAAGCATACATAAACCCCAATCCATTAACCTTGGATTAGAACATAACCTTAGTTCCCTTGACCGGATCTACAAAATACTAGGGGCCAAAAACTATTGTACCCCAAAACCATGTGCAAAATTATGTACAAAACATGGGTGGGTCTGCCTATGAGTGGGTCCGCACACCAAAACAATTTTCATCGGGGCGCTACCCCGGACCCCAACAGTGGGGGCTGCCTCCCCCATTGTGACCCCCTTGCTGCGCCCGGCACAACGTACAACACATGGGGCTAGTCATGGAAAGAATATAACACATACCCAACACTGGTTCCACATATGGTACTATGACCCACTTCCATTTCTGCAAATTTCTATTTGTGTGTACTTATTTTTGATCCCATACATTGATGATGTACTTATAATTTTTATGGGAATGTTTAGAGGGAGGATGGGAGGAATGTATGTACCCTATGGGAGAGAGATTATTCATGTTCATTATGCTACATGTTTTAGGGAGAACATTGGGCAAACCATGTTTGTTTCATTTGAACTATTGTCTCCTTATGGGATGAATTATTTGCATCTCATGAGAACTTTGGAGGAGAAATTCATGGAGGGATGGATTGGTAGACACTTAGCTTATGAGGGAAGCTTATCACATGTTGGTGTCACCAATGATGGAGAGTTGTAGCACTCACCTTGTCAATTCCTTAAGGGAAAGCAACATTTTTGAAGGAAGGATTGTAATATTTCCAAGTAGCCATGAGCTAGTTGGAATATTCAATTTTGTTTTGATGCTTTGTTTAATGAATACGAGGACAATGGAGGTCCATAATTCTTCTTAATAATGAATAAATCAATGTGAAATGTGAAAGAGATAAATCTTGGTAGCTTAATTAAGCACCCTTTGGTGTGAAAAGGGGTTGGATCACCTTGACTAGGTCAACCTTAACCAAATCAATAACGTTGTCATGGAGGAGTGGTCATAAATGAGGGACAACATAGTTTTAGATGGAGATGCTTTTTGTGGAAGTAGTGCTATTATTGGATGGGGCTTAGGGTTTGAAAGCTCATATCTTATTTAAGGAAGAGGATGATAGCCATTCTTCATTATGTTATGTATTTGATATTTTTGAATATATGGTCTGTTTGGACATGTGTCTTTCTCTTGTTGATTAGCTGAGATTGAGTGTTGTTTAGCACTGGGTGTTCCTGATCAGGAATCAAATCTCTTCCATTGAGAAGATCTTGGAGGAGTCTTGTACTACATTTTCCACTATCATGCTTAAGGCCAACCTTCTTCTTTCATCTACACCACAAATCCTATTGAGGGTTTGGTTTTTTTGCAGGTTGTAGCAAGTGAAGTCTACATCTAGGCCATCTCATTGCTCATTTTCAGTGGAGGAGGCTTAATTTCCATTGGGAGGACAATACTAAAGGTCTTTGTGCATATTTTCAGATCTTGGCATCAGGATAACTGGTTATTTGTCCCTACAATGTAGTTTCCTTCTAGATTTGCGTTATTTCTGTAGGATGAGTTGCAAGGCGGTTTGGCACACCATTTGGAGAGCTGATTTTCTAGTGAAGTTGATACACCTTTCACTTAGAGAATCTACTGGAGGAGGCTATTGCATTGATCATATCAAATCAATCACACTTTTCTAATCTATATTTTGTAGTATATCTGTACCCTTAGGGCCTAGATCTACATCTTGTACATGGTGTTTTGATGAAAACCCTTAAGGGTTTCTTCAAAAGAGGTTGTATATTGCTCATATCTGCAATAGATCTATCTTTTGAGGCAAATATCAGCCCTAGATCTGATGTATAATCATTTTCTATATAAAATCTAATAAAACAACACTGTAAAGGTCTTCCCGATTTTATATATAGTTGCAGCACCTCATTTTGAGGGATTTTTTTCATTGGAGGCTTGTACTTTCTTATTGTGTATCTTATGGCCCATTTCTTATGCATATTTTGTTGTTGTTATAATATATGAAATATATCCATATTGGCCTCTTTCTTTTAAATGATGATTCACACTATTTTTCCAACAGTTTGCACTATATTCCTACCTTTCCCATTTCAGAATATTACAAACCGATTCTAAGGTGGGAAAGTTGTTAAAAATAAAAGATAACTCTTCATGGGGCCCTCGACGACGTCTCTAGAATTCCTAACATTGTTGCCAAGTGCAATGTCCCGATTCGAAAATATTAACCCAGTTCTCTTTTGATTCTCATGCAGAGTGCACCCTTGATACAAGGCTTCCCCATCTCTTAGGATCGACTAACCCATGTCCAAGTGTTTTTCACGTGGAACCTTTCCCCACTTCAGTCTTCAAAGTTGTCATTTGAATATTTACTACCACCACCAAGATCTGCACTAGGGGCCAATCCATCGAAGCTCACACCCGAGGTTTCTCAACGACCCCCACATCCTACTTATAGAAGCCAGCTAATTTCTCTGATGGTCAAGTATAGGTTGTGTTTTTCAATGCCATCCATTTTCTGGGCTAGTTGATTCTGAGGTGAGTTGTTACACACTCCTTAGAGGATTTCGACTTCCATGACCATCGTTGTTGTCTTAATCAACCAACACCCTTTGTGGGATGTAGGTTAGTGCAAAATTCAGCACCGTAACTGAACTTTCAATTCATCCTGCATCGCCAGTTATGTTTACCAAAAATGGCCCACTTGGAGCTCTTAATATCATGCCATGGCTCAATGGAGCATCCACACCCTCTTACCTATTTAAATTTTGAGAATAGGCCAAGGGCATTATTCCCTTGATGCCTCTAATAATTTTATTTACCTGATAAAACTCACATGTGAGCTCCAGCTATCCTGAGGGAAGCTTCGGAGGAAACCAGATACTACATGGTTCGATTAGTCTTTCACCCTTATACCAATGCTAGATGAACAATATGCATGTCAGCATTGCTACAAGCCTCCACCAGATTTTCCTCTGGATTTTCCCTACTCAAGCATAGTTCACCATATTTTGAGTCCCAATAGGTGTTCTCGCACTCGAACCCTTCGCATAAGCTCAAGGTCAGTCAATGATGCACCCCCTATAGAGAGCGGATCTCACCCGTCAACTTCCTTATGCCTCGTAGCTTTTCAAGACTCCATGTTCCGTGTTTCAAGGTGGGTTGAATGAAATGACCACCAACCAACGCCACGAGTGTGCAGGTGCCCACGACCCACAACAAAGGTGTGTGCTTCATTCCTGGGCTGCCACAATGGAAAACTAACATGTGGTACTCCACCCACGTTTGTGATGATGTAGCTGCCCCTGTTGTTTCTCACCTCAAGTCAAGCGACAGACCAGGCTAAGTCATTCCACATGCAACCGAGATGTATCAACAACCTCCATCCACTTCCCTCAGGGTAATTTCAAGCATTATTTAACTCTCTTTTCAAAGTGCTTTTCATATTTCCATCGTGGTACATGTTCAATATCCATCTCTCGCCCGTATGTAGCCTTGGATGGAATTTACCATCCAATTAGGGTTGCATAACCAAACAACCTGACTCATTGACAATGTCTCATGATGTGGCACGGTCTCGGCCCGATGGGGCTATCAAAATCTCAGGCACCCCATTCTAATGGAATTGGCCTACGTTTGCTACTAATGTCGCTTCTACAAACTAAAATCCAGGCGACGCTACCACCTGATTTTCAGGCTGGGCTCTTCCCAGTTCGCTCACCACTACTAGGTGAATCCTTGTAAGTTTCTTTTCCTTTGCTTAATTATATGCTTAAACTCAGTGGGTGTTCTCACTTGAGCTAAGGTTGCAAGTTGGAGCTAAATCCCCCTACCCAATGGGAGGATAAGAGAGAGAAAATAAAGTTCCAGGGATGCCATACAAAGCCCACATCAACTAATGTCAACTGCCCAAACAAGGGGATAAGATAACCACTTTCCAATGCACACTAGGAAACATCTTCTACCATATTTCAACCAACTGCATGAATTGGACACGGATGACCACCTCCGCTACTCCCTAGCATATTCCAAGGAGTGTGTTTGATTGGTATGCGACACCAAGATAGACATGCCCTTGACTGAAGCCTCGAGTACAAAATATGTTCAAAATATTGATGATTCACAAGATTTTTCAATTCACACTAAGCTTCACATTCCACTACATTATTCATCATAAAAAGATCTGAGATATCTATTTCCAAGAGTTGCTTCCATGTGTTACCAAAAAATTTCACCCCCACTAGAAATGGCTAAAAGACAACCAAATGTATAATACATCGCAATAGGCAACAAGCCCCCTTCCCTCTCAAGAAAAATGCACTCCATAAGCCACTCACGAAAGGGAAGGCTCAAATAATCTGCCCAAACCCCATGCCTTTGTAAAAATGGGGGAAATTCATGGAGCGATGATTGAGAAGGACTAGGGTGGCCAACCTAGGAGCTCCTGCTGCTTTTCATCCTTCTCGAAGAGCTAACTGCAACAGTTCCCCCTTTCTCCATAATGCTGTTGGGGGGTGACAAGAGCAAGGGAAGGGGAAAAGAACATATATACATATAAAATAAAAGAAAGAGAAGGTGGCTCCCACCCCCTCACAAGGGAAAGTTGAAGCAGAAAAACAAGAAGAGCTTTCGAAACCTCGTGCCTTTTCAAAAAGTGTAGAATTGTAAATAATGATGACCAAGAAGGACTAGGATGGCCACCCCGAAACTATCACTTCTTCTCGTCCTTCATGAACATAAAACCACTACAACTCCCCCTTTTTTCTCCATAAACCTAGGGGCCGGAAGGAGGAAAGTAAGAAAACACATGAAAGAAAGAGAAACAAAATTGTCCACGTGCTC
This sequence comes from Pinus albicaulis, assembly GCA_034641835.2. Lineage (NCBI taxonomy): Eukaryota > Viridiplantae > Streptophyta > Pinopsida > Pinales > Pinaceae > Pinus > Pinus albicaulis. The sequence continues at coordinate 829,071,422 of CM076580.1, forward strand.
AAAGGAGGAGGCTCAAATAGAGAAAAAACTTCCTAAGACTTTCTCCCTCGCAAAAGGGGGGGAATTGCAAGGAATGAATATCGAGAAGGGATAGGGTGGAAAACTTGGGAGCTTGCACAACCTTTCATCCTTCATGAATGCCAATCCTCAACGATTCACCCTTTTATCCATAAAGCTAGGGGCCAGAAGGAGTAAGGGAAAAGAGCAACGTTAAAAAGAAGAAAAGAAAAAGAGAACCAAAAAATGGTTGCCAGTAGATAAGATTAGGCTCAAACACAAAATAGGATTTCAAGGCCCTGTGCCCTCAAAAAAAGTGTGGAAACTGCACATATTGGCGTTCGAGAATGACTAGGGTGGCCACCCCAGGAACTTGCACTTCTTTTTCATCCTTCAAAAAATGCTAATCCACAGAAACGCCCCCTTTTCTGTGTAAAGATAGGGACCAAAACAACTCTAAAGGGGAGGCTCAAATACAGTACAATATTTCCCAGCCCTGTGCCTTAGCAAAAAGGTGGGAGTTGCAAGGAACAATGACTGACAAGGACTGGTTTGCCAACCCATGAGTTCACACTGCTTTTCATCCTTCTTTGACACTGACCCACAACAATTCCTAATTTTATCGATAAATATAGGGACTGAAAGGGAAGAAAAAGACATGAAATATAGAGAAACCAAACATCACCCACATAACAGTCGCGAAAAAAATCCAATTTGGGATAAAGGGGGCCAAAGTTCAAGCAAATATAGCAAAACAGAGGACCACCACCACACCAGGATATGTTCACTTAACCAAAAAGAAAGTAAAAAAGGCACCCAATCAAAACCATCCCACCTTTTCGCACCCTTCCACATGCATCATAGCACAACATCCTTTCTAACTACACAGCATAACAAGCAACAATCAAATGATGCAGGATTACCCTGCAAAATGCACATTCTTACCACTCTCATGCATATAAAATGCATCTTCATATTTATACCCAACTAAACTTTAAGTCTGGGCACTTTCAACTTTTTTCTACATGAAAAAGCTTCTTTTTAAATCCCTCATTATGGTTATAAAACCATTGCATAACAAAATCATTTTACTATGATTAATAAGCCATTTCATAAGTGGAATATTTCTCCTTCAATTATCACTTTATGGTTATGAAACCAATAATAATCGAACACTGTATATGGGAGTTTTCATTTTCTTCATTTATGGCAAACTCATATATTAAAACTCATTTCCAATCAAATCAACATTCGAATGCTCCAATAAACCAAGGACTTGGACTTCGTCCTCACCTCAATGTGCTCAATCCAACATTTGGAGATTATAAAACCTCAAATTTGATGTGCCACGGCTTCCTCACATCGACCATAATATTTAATATATATTATTTCTACAAACCAATGTTAGGAAACATTACCATAGGTTTTAGCCAATGCATCAAGCTTACCATTATTGACTTATTGCCCACACATCCACGATATCGAATAGATATTCAATGTATAATTGACTCCAAAAGTCTTCGGACTTTTGAAAAATTTGAATACACAACTTATATCTTTGTTCAAAACTGTTTCAAGACTCAACTATAGCGCTACGACTATTCAACGCATCTTATGTCATTGCTTCTTCCATCAGTCTAAGTATTCAACCAGATTCAATTCACTTAGTGCGCAATCAAAATGCAATATGATTTCCTTTAAACACATGAACAGGTTTAGTAAAAACTAAATCAAATAACCCACGCATCTTCTACTCACCATTCGATCACCTGCAATGTGATTCGACCAGGCTATGTCTACACTTCTGCAATTCATACAGATGAGAATTCTTTAATATAATTGTCTCTGTGTCAATGGTGTGATTTATCTCACTTGGTACCGATTCAAATCAACAACATTCAATTAAAGTCCAGCTTCCATCCAACGATGTACATTCTTTTTCCATCAAACTGATTAAACTCTCACCATTCGTGCATCGGTTTCCAACACTACCATTGAACACATTCGATTACAATTAATTTCAGATTCGCTCCATTCTCCATGCGCTTTTGCACACGTTCATGGTTACGATCTTTTGGATCGATCTTCCATAACATGCTGGGTCTCTAACTTCTCGCATTAATTCTGTGGTTGCATTCAATTCATGTCAAACAGTGTTCAATAACATATATATTAACATGATGTAAACAAACATATGTTTGTATATCCATTTGAAATTAATCCTCAATCCAACAATGCTCCACTCCTTTGACTCAAACCTTCACCGGCCATGCTTTAATCTTGTGAATTCATTCATGGGTTGAGAAACCCGTCTTTCTCCATTCTTGGCTTTACATAAAACTCAATGACTCTTTGTATTAAGGTCTTAACACAAAATCAATATCACTTTACTGCAATTTCAACCCAATTTTAATTTTCATGTTCTCATATCTGCTAAAAAATAACACTACGCGACTTCCATGTAATTTGCAATGCAATCACTAACTTGGTTACTGGTTTATGGCCACAACTCATACCTTAACAACAGATTTCAAACTTTAACTCTACACTCTTACACAACAGTTCTTTCAGATTCTGATTAGAGCGATTGCGCCATCCATGAAATCGACTTTCCAAAGCCGATATGCCAATACCAACTTAATTGATATTTGATCCAATCCTCCTCTAGGATGATCGATCCATTTTCTTGCGTCTTCTTCAACAAATGTAGATTCAATTCACTTCAAAGCATAAATCGATGTTAATTAAAAATCGACTCTCTTCTCATATGCTTATTTCAAAGAAATTCAAACATTCTTTAAACAGAATTTAACCAAGAACATATATAATTCACACAAAATTCCAAAACAAATTCCTCATCGATATAACCAAATATAATCAATTACAAAAATCCTCTGCGTGTCCAGATTTTCAAATCAATGGCCCTTTTACAAAAGCTCGTAGGCTTGCAAAATTTTATGTCCAAACCTCACCTCTAATCACTCTATTTTTCCTAATCTATTTGGCCTTTGAGGCTCATTAATTTATACAAATTGAATTGAACCAATTTAGGTTCAAATCCCTTTAATCACTAAGCAAAGTCCCCAAATATCTCAACACCCCTACAATCTAGATTTTATCCCGAAAATCTTGAAACTAAATCTAACTTAGGTTCATAATTAATTCTTAAATATCTAAAATCTAATTCCTCTCATGTTCTCCAAATAATTTGGGAACATTTACAAATCCTCACAATAATTAAGTAAAAATATAATTTAATCACTCAAAATCTCATTAATATTTACATAAAATTAATATTTTCTCAAAAACATGAGACCCCTAGGTTTAATAAAAATACAAAGTATTTTTCGAATCTAATTCTCCCACATCATCAAACAACCAAGCAGACAAGTCACAACCTAAACTTGACCACTAGGAAAGTTGAGGGCCACAATGAGAGGAGTGTCTAGAGAATGGTACTACTGAAAGGGAAATGAACCCCCAAACCAAACAAGGCTTTAAACAACAAATTCACTAATAGAAAACCCACCCCACTATTTCACCCCTCCATGTATAGGACACCCAATAACCTTTCCAGCCAAAAATTCAAGGGGGGCCAAACAACCGAACTCCAAAGAGGAGTTATCGCAGGGTGACACTCAATGATGGATAAGGCTAAGGGAAACAAATACACCATTGGTGCAATGTGACACCCTATAAAGAGGGAAGCCCCTAAAGCACACACAACAACACTATTAAACCAATCAACACATCCAAGAAATGACCAAGTCATGCAAAAAACCCATAATCCAAATGAAGAAACAAGGACATAAATTTCTCCTACTTTCCGTGGAAGGGGGAGTCGGTCAAGAAAGGATGGGGAATTCCTTCAACACCAAAGGCATGAGAAACAAATGCTACCTCATGCCCATTGACAAGGAAACTTGAAATTTTGATGGAACTCAGCCTGAAGGAGGGCTTTTCCATTAACTATATCCTACCCTTCTGTGAGGGCATATCAAGGAACAGTCGAGAGGACTAGGTTGGTCAGCCGAATGGATTGGACCACTCTTCATCCATCCCATATTGAACCCATCATGATATTTTCCCCTCACGGAAGGGTTGAGTTAGTGAGCACATGCGCAACCACTCCCTTGAACAAACCACCAACAAAAAAGCTCGCCCAAGAAACACATAAACCATCGTCGTCACCTTTTCAAGAGAACTAACTATGGAGGCCCACATCTTCCAATGAACAAAATACTGAGCACCACTGCTACGAATGAGTCTGAATTTTTCCATCGTATTTCCCAAGCACCTCGATTGTAGCAACCATGCCCCGTCGAACATATCTTTGTAGAGAGGGCTCCCGAGAAATAAGATTCCAAACCCCATAAATAAAACACCTTAGGGAAAATAATAACAAAGGATGGGAGAAGCACAAGCATCTCTTGCAAGTACAAGAAACAACAAGCATGACCGTAAGATATGAAACTAAAAATGTTTCAAGTATCTTTCGCAAGAGGCACCACCCCGACAAGCATCAAACCCGCTCCCTTATAGACACACTGTTAGGGTCCCATGTTTTGGCTGACTGGCAAGCCAAATGACAGTGTAACATCAAACCAATCTTTGGAGCCCAAGGAGCTAGCGTTCCTGGACTCCGAGAGGGCTCTCTCTATTTGTGTAAGGGATATCTGTTTGTTTGCTTATTGTGTTCTGATTTCGGCTAGTTATGAAGTAGGTTTTTTGGTTTTGGTTTTTTGGTTGTGAGGGATGAAATTGATCAAAGATATAAGATAGGTAAAAATATGTCAGATCAACTGGGCTATGGGGTTGAAGAAGTCAAGAAAGCTATCAGATGGTGATACAAGGTTGTTGAAGGGCCGATTTGATTTGAGATAAAATGGATCTTTGGGAAAAATGGAGTAAGATGGACATCAAGTTTGTGAATAACAAAGGATTCCAAGAATAACTAGTTAATAGTTGACATAAACATGGTAGGGCAAACCATTAATCATGAGAAATGTAACTATAAGCTAATCAATACATAGAAATAAACATTCAAGCCATCCATAGAGATATATAACTCTCTAACTTTGGGAAATGGCTATCAGACTTTGGGAAATACAATTAAGACAAACAAACAACTCAAATCACTATGCTGAAATGCCTAAACATAGTACTTCAAGTTATTGGGCACTTTGAAAACAAGATTGCATAGTCTTAGGCAAAGGGCAAGATCAAAACAAGACCTCCTTCGTTCAAAAAATGACAATGTAATCAGTCAAAGAGAAATTTCATGGATGGAGCGATGGCTAGCCATAAGCAAGCAGGGCATACCGTAAATCATACTTAGCATGCATAAAACCATGAATGAAACAAGAAACAATATCCTTAAGTTATTAAAGAGCAATCAAGAATTCTTTAATGTGACTAAGAATGAACAAAACATGGAAGCTATGAAGAAACAGGAAATTTGAGGTGCCTCCAAGGGCATGTCTCAAATGTTTTCTCTACTATCCTATAGCAAGCAAGAACATGGATTTATGAATGAAAATTAGAAAACAAAACAAAGAGAGAGACACTATACCATTCTACTAAGTCATGGAATCCAACAACAATCCTCTTTCATCATCCAAGAACATCCAAGAGACTATCCAAAAGCATAAGACAAGTATTTATTCCAAAGCATATATGACCATATGTTGCTTCTATTCATCAAGTTCAGCCTTGTTTACAATGAAAGCCTTTGGAATATATAAGCCCAAGTGAGGAAAACCTCTTAGTTCAACTTGTGATCTCATTGGCCTATCCAAGATATCTTATTTTGTCCTTGAGGCTTTGCAAAGCCCAAGGCACAAAATATCTCATAAAATATCTAAAAAATGCTAAAAGAGGGAAATAAAATGACTTTTCATAACTTCTCATGTGTAAAAATAGCTAAACGCACATGAGGAAAAAGCAGTTTTGAAAGGTTCAATTTTTACAAAAATACTCAAAAAATACATCAGCAAAAGGTCCCTTGACTTGCCGGCAACGTTTGGAAGCCTTCCCGATGTCGAAATGAGGCTCATGATAGCTCGCTGGAAATATATGAGTGTCTAATTTCTAAAAATGTTTAGTTTTCTCCCAACTGACCACTTGAAGTCCTCCAAAAATAGGCCTATGTGTGAAAACCCAAAAAATAGGCCATGCTGATAAACCGGGCAGAGTGTAGAAAAAGCGAGCATTTTTCGCCATTTTGGGGAAGCAAAAGATCTTCAAATTTCCTGAAAATTGCTGAGTATGTGCTCCTGAAATTATGGCATCCAATGATACCATTATCATCCTTTGATGATTCCCCAAACTAAAATGGCGATGCCCATGCGTTTTGGCCAAAAACCCAAAAATGACAAAAAACCAAAATATGTCGAAATTTGCCCAAACTTGGCGAGAATGACCCTCAATGGTTTTCAACAACATTTTGTGAAGCAAAGGCCAAGATTTGGAGTCTTGAGGTGTCTTTCCTTAATTTTTGTGCCGGGCGCTTCCCTTTGGCCTCCTTGAGTTTTTCTTGAGCAGCCTTCAACTTCCACCGGGCAAACTGATTTAGCTTTTTATAATGCCCTGTCATCCTCCGTTGAAGGTCCAAGTCCCTGTTTGACTTCTCCAATTTCCTCTCCAAGTGATCATTAACTCTCTCAAGCCATGCCTCCCGATTTTTCTCTATCTCTTGTTCGAATAATGCAGTGAGAGGGGTAGATTGGAGAAGGGAATTTTCTTCTTCTTTTTTCTTCTCAAGGGCCTTTTTTAGCCCCATGGTTCTTGGCCTCTTTCACCTAGGCTGATCTTCGCCTTCACTTTCATCGAACTCACCCATGATTTTTTCCAACCTCACTTGTGCTTTGGAGGCCTCCTTCTTATATTTGATTGCCCGTGTCTCATAAACAACCATATGGACACTCATTTTCTTGTTTTGAACTTGCAAAAATTGATTGAAGTTCCTAACTCTATGAAGATCAGCCTTCAAGGCGTCAATTTGGCTTTCTCTATGGATCAAGATATTTTCTAGGATCTAGGATTCATTATCACTATCATCATTTTGGATTTGGATGATGTCAAATTCCATTTCCTGTTCATGACTGCTTTCTTCCTTTCCCTTCCCTTTGCTTTGGTAGGCTCTTCTGGTACTCTTCCTCTTAGGCAATTCGACCATGGGCTTCTTTGGCAATTTTCCCTTTCTTCACAGGGCCCTAGTAAAATTTGGAGTTATGACTCTAGGCACCCTTTTCTTTGTTTTCCAGGGCTTGGCCACTTTCGAAGAATAGAGCATGGCCCCTTGCCTAGGAGAGCAGCTAGCACATGCTCCATGGGCCCTTTACCCTTGTCACTTTGCCCCTCATCTTTGCCAATGTCTTGGATCTCTTCATGGATGCCTAGGCTGTCTTTTTGCATCTCCCTTTGAGGGCTATCCTCCTCAATGTTTTGCATATGTTTATCATGCTTCCCCTTTTCTTCTTTAGGTTGTTGTCCCTCATGCTTTGGCTACTGTGTAACATGCTATGGCTACTGTTTATATAGCTATGGCTGCCCTTGTCCAACACTTTCATGCTATTGTGTATCATCTTTTGGATGCCCCTGTTCATCACTTTCATGCCCTTTTTCATCATCTTCATGCTGCTCCTGTTCAGCACTTTCATGCTACTCATGTTCAGTCTCTTTTGGCTGTTGCGTATCATCATAAGTCTGCTCACCCTCATCATAAGTTTGTTGTGTATCATCAAAAGTCTGCTCACCCTCATTGTGTTTCTTTTCTTCATGTTGCTGTCCTTCATCACCTTCCTCATCATCATGATCATGCTCTTCTCCCTTTTCAGGCTCTTTTGCTTACTCTGTGGTAAACTTGAGCTTCTTGGGAATAAGTCTGCTACAAGAAGGTGATGGATGGTGAGTAGGAGGTGTAGAGGATGTATGAACTGGAGGGACAGTGGAGAAATCTAGATGGGTGATGAAAGTATCCCAAGACACCTCCCTATTTTCAAGCTAATGAAGAATGATAATTTTGATGAGAGAGTGATGGAAGAGGTAGGTTGTTTGTTGTGAAGGAGGCTTCTTCTGAATAGTGCAGGCCATTTTCTCAATACTCTTGTGTAAGAAGAAAGGAAGATTTAGAAATTTGGCCCTAATGAAATGCATGAGCAGTCGAATGTGATTTTCATAAACTCGGGAGAATCTTCCCTCACAAGTGAAGTATTTCATGATGATCTTCATGAGGGGGGCGTAGCTAGCCAAAAGATATGAAAAAGGGAAAATAGAAGGACATGAATCTCTGTGCTTAGGCTTTAAAAAGGGTTTGTATTCATCTAAGTGTAGGTGGCTTTGTTTAAACCACTTCTCCCCGACATAAGGGATTTTAGTGGCCTTGGAGATGGACCTTGGAGAGAATTTGAAATCAAGGCCTGCCAGCTAGAAATTCTTGTCTTGAAACCTCAAAGTGAAAAGGTGTGTCAAAGGAGAAAATCTCTTCACCTCTTGCACTCTTTGACAAAAATCTAAACACCCAACCTCATGGAAATTGAACAAGACTAATGGGTGGGCATTCACTTCTTCAGTGGAAGTAGGCTTAAATATCTTACGCAAACCACTCCTACTGTCCTGCCTGGGGGGAATCTTGTTTTGAATGCTCTCTGCAACACCAAGCTGCCTCAAAATGGTTTTCAAAATGTTTTCTCAAACAAAACTATGTCTTCTTTGTTAGTCACTGTTTGACCAAGGCAGACCTCTTCAAATGCTATGTGAAATGATTCTTTAACAAAAAACTCACTGCTCTTTCCAAAACACTGTCTGTCTCCCTTTGTATGCCAATCAACCAAAGTTATCAAAATAACAGGCACATAGTGAAAATGTTATTGTGGCTGGGTATGTTTACAAAGATCCTTTATGTTTTGATAAAAACAAGACGACCTTGTATTTAGACATAGGCAAAATACTCCTTCCAATAAAAAACACCCTCCTTTTACTTCACTATTTCTCACACACAGTTAGAAAAAACACCTTCAAATTGCAATAACATCTTTACTCACTATAGTCTGTTTCATGGATAAAGAGGTAGCATTGATTTTTCCTTTCAACACATAAAGAGGACTTTGGAAAGTGACAAATTCATTTATGTATGATCACTATTGTTACTCAGAACTTTAAACAAAATTTCAAACCTTCTTACCACTGCTTTCACCACTACAACATAGCTGACAGAGTTTATGGTTTTTCCCTATTATAGTTAAGGCACCTCCAACAATTTTACAAACCTTCTACGACTGTGTATATTTTGACTTGCAAGTTTATGCTTTTAGCACTATATTGAGGGAAGTTTTTAGGCCTTTTGAAATCATCATAAACACACCATTATCACTATGTCAACCTTGGGCAATCATAGCCACAACAGTCTTCAGATTTTCAACAAAAATTCAACCCTCCTTACCACTGTTTTCACCAATACGTATAGCTGACAGAGTTTATGGTTTTTTTTCTAAAACAATTAGGATACCTTTAATACTTGAAAAAAACAATAAAATGGTGTTTATTGTGTCTTGAAAGGAGTGTGAGGTTTTAGCACTGTTTTTAGGGCAATTTAGGCTCTTTGAATCTAAAAGGAACCCTCCACCAGTGTCCCACTGTAATAACTTTCTTCAAACTATTCACTCAAATCACTTTGATTTACACCATGAGTTTCATTTTTTCACCACCACTTAATAGTTTGAATTTATCAAGGAGGCAAACAAAATACCTTGAAGATCGATGGCAGGCTTTTCTTGAAGATTTGAGAAGCTTCAAGATTTGTTTGGAGGCACTTTGACCGTTTAAAACATGCGCGACATGCTCAATAGGGAAGGCACCACACAATAGAAAGGTGTCGGGTCGATGATGGGCAGTCGTGACTGGTGCCTGTAGGCGCGCCGCATGCTGCTATAGGCGCACCATGAAATACTGTAACCTATTCGTAAAATCGCTCTTGAACGCACTGTGCACTTTTCCAGGCGTGACGCGTGGTCTCCAAGCTTCAAAATTCTACAAATTTGCTCGAAAACTCCTTCTTCGGTCTAGTGAACAGAAAAGGTAAGTGTTGCTTATGTTTTGAGAATGTCAAATGGGCTTGCAACGGTCTCCTTATTCTCTTTTGAACACAAAAGAAAACTACCCTTGAATTTGATTTCTGAAGGTTTTGAAAACTTCTTTCTTTAAAACCACTGCCTTTGTTTATTTGAAAATAAACCAAAATGAATTTGAACGTGCTATAAGGGGCCCACATTTTAAATAATGTTGGTATAAAGGCTATGCATACTATTTGGCTAGTTTTGGTAGATATGACTCTTTCATCTTATAAGAAAATCATTTAAGGGCCAAACTCTTTTCACTGTTTGTTTATTAAAGGGAAAAATGTCTTTCCTCTGCTTACATCTGCTGGTTAGAGGGAAAACTGGCTCAAAGCCATATAGTGACTGTAGATTCGTTTTCCAAATGATGCTTCTCTTTGACTGTGGGTGAGGCCTAGCTGTATTTAACTAGGCTTTATCATCATCTATCCATCAAAAGGGAACTTCTTTCAAAAATCTTTCCTTTACTCAAAATGCAACAGCCAGGTATCTTTGACCTCTTTTTATAAGGAGCAGGCCTTCATTTTTAGCAGTGGCATGCTTTAATGGTTTTGAATGTTGTTCCAGAACTTGAAACACATGCCATAATCCTTCTTGCATATTTATGAACATATGTGCTTAGTTGTAATTCCTTTTTGGGAAAACTAAACTCAAATTGCCTTATGTCCACTATGATGAGTAATTTCAAAGAAAATTCTTCATGAACAGGAAGAACAGTACCTTTTGAAAATCAATCACCACTCTTTGGCCTGTGTCTAACCCAACTTATTTCAAATACTTTTCAACTCTATTTTGTTTAAATGAAAAGAGACTAAATGTCAAGCTTGTTTATCAAGGAGATGGGTCTTTGTAACTTTTTAAGGAAATTACACCCCTCAGCAAGGTTTGTACATTTTTTGGCTCCAGACTATCTTTGAAAGAAATATATGATAGGAGATAAGTCAGCTTCTTTGATAGTTATAATACTCATGCTTTCCCTTTGTTTTTTACATCATTTCTCTGTTCATAAGCCTTCAACTGTCTCCTACTTTTCTTACAATTTGTCTCTTAGTCAGTGAAAATCCTAAAATAAATCACTACTCTGGCCCTCTGCTTATAGATGAAGGAGGCCTACTTTGACAAATGTTTGGTTTCCTTTCAACCTCTATCTCATCCAAATGACAGAAACCCTTAGTTGTTGTCTCTTCGTACCCAATTTTTTTTCCTTACAATCATTGTAATTCTAAAAATCCAACTTTATCCTTGGCCCTATGCTTATAGATGAAGGAGGCGCTATCAGTCTCAACCCTGTACTTATAAAATGAAGGAGGTTCTCTCAGTCCTCAAAAACCCTCTGCTTGTAGATGAATGAGGTTTTTTAGTCTTCAATCCCTCTGCTTATAGATGAAGGAGGTTTTTCAGTCATGCCATTTCATCAACTTTCAATAGTGTTATTTTTCCTTTCACTGTCTTTTCATGCTTTGACTGTGATCGCAGGAGCTTAATGAAACAACTCTCTGCCCTGTAGCTGCATTTTAGGCTCAAAATCACATGAGAAGCAGCTGTCTTCTCATGTGGATCCAAATACTGTCTTCTGGGATGCTGGTACACTTCTAGTCTTTGAAAGATCCATTGAAAAACTATAAAACCACCTAATATCAGTTTTGACCTAGGGCATGTGCATTGCTGATACTTCAGGGTTTGTTAGTGGCGTGACTTAAGGGTGTAACCAAATTTATTTTCAAAATGGGAAGGTCTATTATGATTGGGCTGTAGGAGTTATATGTTCTTTGGCTTTAGGGTAATTTGCCAAGGGAGAAATTCCTAAAGCGACACTACCTAACTTAGGGGAAACTTCTTTGGACAGATTTGGATTGTTTCTTTGGAGCTGATGGGCAAGCTAGTATGGATGAGGCTAGATAGGGCTTGATAATGAGGTTTCATCTCGTCATGGTCATATTTAAAAGGTAAGAGGAAAAAAAATTTTATGGGTGTTTTCTAGCTGCAAAATTTGACAAATTTTTAGATCAGCAGCTAGAAAACTTGGTTGTTATAACTAGTCATCACCAACAAGTGAAAAATACTGATGAGTAATAGTGGCTCCATTTGGGGAGGGCATCTCCTTTTCAGGAGGTGTCCAGAATTTCAGATCTTTGGCTTATGAAGACCAGTTCCTTATCCATTGGTGCAAAATTTCATTCTTCCTTGATGCTAGTTCTGAAAAATGACAGCATGATTAGCATCAATGATATTTCTACATACCCCGCTATCTTTTCTAACATTTTTTTCTTCCTTTGGGTGCAATTGGACTAGCAACCCTTTTGACAGTATTTTTTTTTTTTGAAAAATTAACATATCTAGTTCTACACTTATATCTGCTGGGAGTTTAGATTAAGCTGATGAACTCCTTCATTACTCTACCTATGCTAGATCAACTCTCAAGGTTAAACTGTTTGACAAGATTTTGTTCTCTAATCTAAAACATGAAATTTAAAATGATCAAATCAGGGTTAGATAGTCTGATTTGTCATGTACTTGCAGCATGAAGGACAAGTTGCACATAGATATTATTTTGCATAAAATGGAAACTAGGAAAAACGAGGCTAGGATGCACAATTTTTTTTTCATCCCCGCTTCCCTCTTTGGTTCTGTTTTGAGCATGTGGAACCAGTGTATTTCCCTAATCTACTTTCTTTGATAAGTCAAGCTTACACAAATTTTCCATCTTTTCCACTCACTGACTTATCAATAAATAAAATTAACACATGTTCAACTATGATTAGGCTAGATAACTGAACAAGGCATTTGAGCACTAGTAGCAACATTTAGACTTGCGCACTTTCTGAATGACTATTTTTTTGAACATGGGGCCTTATTTCTATTTTTCAAACCGCCCTCTTTTCTATTTTTCTATTTTTTTTTACTTTTTTGCTTTTTATCTATTTTTCAAAAAATGGTATATACAATGATTGAAAATGTTTTAAACTCAGAAATATTGGAAATGGCGAAATGTAAGCATCTTATCCTCATAAGGATCTCCTACCATTCTTGGTCCACTCAGCTCTTGAAAAGAGAAATTTGGAAAATTTTCTCTTTCAAGCATGACATAAGGATTCATGCAAGAATCTCTGAACAAACCCGTATCCTCCCGTTATACCTCTTGATATCTTTGATTTCCACTCCTTCCTTTACTGTACATCTTTTTCAAGTAATGCATATATTCTTTGTCATTCTTGAAATATATAATGACATCATCAAGGTATGTCAACATGTAGAAAGTTAGTATTGGAAACATGGCTTTTAGGAGCATATTTTTTGTATCTGATGGTTTTTCAATTATGAGTCTGAAACTGGAACTACTTCCAGCATACTGGAAAACATATTTGAGTTGTCTACTTTGCAAGGGAATCATTTGGCTATAACCTGAAACATCATCTTGCAAAGACATATGATTAAAAGCACTTATCATCGGTATATCATGGTCTTGGGAAGGAAAGATAAAATTTATGTTACAAGGATGTGTATTAGTGTTTCTAAAATCAAAACAGATCCTATGACCAGCTATTTTATCTTTGATTATTACTGATTGGTTCATATTTTTGTATTTCATTTTGTCGAAGTTGTTTCTTGGAGTGATGGAAGTGGCATAGTGTTTCTCACTTTTTTCTCTGTATTAAGTAGTATTTTGAATGGGATTTCCAATTCTAGTATTTCTCACTATTTTCTCTGTATGAAGTAGTATTTTGAATGAGATTTCCAATTCTAGCAGTTCTAAGTCTTTGGTGGAGTGACAGGATGTTAGCTAGTTCAAGTAACTCAGGTGTACTTGGACTACAGTTATCATCTTTGCTCATAAGAAGTTTATCAGGATTTTTTTCTAGATTTTGAGCTGTTATGGCTACAATGAAGGTTTCATTTGCAGTGGAAGAGTTATGTGATTGTAAATCCTTGAGGTTTGGTAAAAACATTAAGCTTCCCTACTCCTAAGTTCCAAAGAGTTTTGTGATATGTAAGTCTTCTAATGCCTCTATTCTGAAAAAGTTTCCTGATGTTACTGCTGATGTTTGCCTAAGGTTTGAGTGATTTGCTTGATAGTACATAATGGTTTGTTCTTCTTTCTCTATCTCTATTTCGAAAGGAACACACTTACTTTCCTCAAGACATAGCTGTTCATGATCATGGTAGTTTTGAGTGTCTAATTCATCATAGAGAACTAGGGGCAGCTGATGTGGTGGGTCTAAGTTTGTTTCAAATTCTTCTGATGGTTCTTCAATGTCCTCATCAGTGTGTAGAATAAAAGAGTTCAGGTTGGAATGCGAGGAATACATTGGGGTGTTATCTGAACTCTCTTGGCTACTGATCATGTATTTCATGTGTGACTCTCGATAGAGTATTCTTGTTTGGTCAAACAGAGGAATAGTGGCATAGGACATATCAAGTTGAATATTTCCTTGGAGCTTGGCCTCCCAAGATCTAGATAGAAGCATTCCGTAATTGGGAGGGATGTCTGCTACCACTATGTCCATAATCATATGTTTTGCAAGTACCTCGGCCAAACTGAAACATAGATCTGTTATCAAACCTAGACATTTGACACTACTTGAATCAAATGAATATAAGTCTTTGTATGGTTTTGTGATTTCTAGGCCTAATATTTCCATTACAACCTTTGGCATGAGATTATGCAAGGCTCCAGGGTCTAGCATGGCATTGTGAAGGATTTGGTCATGGATATTCAGACTGATGTAAAAGGGAAGAGTGGTTCCTTCTTGGAATTTTCCTTCTATTTTCGGACCAAACAACACTTCATGAGTTTCATCAGCTAGATTAAGGGTGTTCGCATCATTTCCTATATTAAGTACTTTTAACACTTGGGATTTATAAGAGCCTTGGGCGATAAGTTCAGTGAGAGGCATGGTAATATTTATTTTGGTGATTTCTCCCTCAAAACTGAAAGGTACTTGTAGTTTAGATAGGTTCGCTTCAGCTTTTTCAGCCATGACTTTCTCTATGTTCTGAGTTTGTTGGCTTTGTTTTGGGATTTTGTGTCACAGTGACCTCGGGAATATTTGTGGAAGTACTAGGAGCATCTGATTCAAGACTAGTTTGGGTAACTCTATATTTATTTTGGTCATTTTTCCCGACCATGATTTTGTTGCTATCCACTGCTTTCTTAAGGATGGTATCAAGGGTTTTAGCAGTGTATGAGTTGTCTTTCTTGGAGTTGTCTTGTTTTTTTCTTCTTCTAAGGTCATATTTCCTATCAGCTTCTACTATGGCATTTTGAAAATCTATTGCAGGATCCTCGAGATCTTCATAGTTGATTTCATCCTGATTCGGAGAGAAGAATGTTTGTTCTTCTTCTGTGAGGTACACCTCACTCTCATTATCAGACCCTATGAGGTTCAAATGATTTTCATCAATGGGTTTTGTATCCCTATCATCTTCTTCCACATAATTTTCATTAAATGGTGGCCTAATTTGTTGGTCATCTTCCATTGGTTTATTTTGAGGTTGTTCCCTCCTAAAATTTTGGTTCTGATTTCTGTTTGGAGGGTTTGGCTAGTTGTCCCTAAGAGGGGTCTTTTCACTTATCGTTTCCCACATTTTGGCCATGGACCTAACTAATTCATCTATTCTAGGATCTAAGGAAGGGGTTGAAGTGGAGACCTCATCCCAGTAGGTGACATTCCTTTCTGATCTAGTCCTAGCTCTTTTTTTTTGCTATGTTGGCTTCTGCCCTTATGGCTACTTTTTGCATTTCCTCTAAGGTAAGGGGGTCCTTGTCTCTTAGCTGATAAGTCATGATTGGGTCAAAATCCTCAGGGAACTTTACCAAGGCTGAACCAAGTGGGGGTTTGAAGTGAGGTGGGAGGTCGTTATACACACTGTTGAACCTAGTGTAGTATCTTTGAACTCTTTCCCCATTTTCCTGTTTTATATTGTTATAGTCTGACAGGATTTGAATGGGGTTCTTTCGGATTTCCCACTTGTTTATGAAGATTTGGTAGAGTTCTGGGAGATTGTGGATGCTTTTTGGATTTAAGCTCTTAAACCATTTTTTGGATTCTCTACCCAGGCTTTGCACGAACATCCTCATTTTGATGGTCTCATCTTCTATTTCCTTGTATTCAAAGGCATCACTAATCCCATCTACATGTTGTTGAGCTGTGCTAGTCTCAACTTCAGTAATGTGTGGGATTTTGGCTTGATAGTCATTTTCTAAGGGAGCCAAAGGTTGTGGCAACACCAACGGTGCATACCAAGCTACCATGACAGGAGCTAATTGATGATGTAAAAAATGAGGGCTTGCGGGATGAGCTGAGGTGGTTTGAACAATAGTGGTTTGGATGGGGGTGGCAGATGTACTTGGACTACTAATCTTATGTTGAGAAGATCTGGGATGGTAGGAGCCAAAGTGATGGAGAATCTGAAAGTCGAGAGGTGTGGTAGGTGAGACTTCTCTACTAGGACTCTGTGGCATATCTAGTGGCTCAAGATCGTCAAAGTCTATCTTACTTTGTGACTTTCTTCTAAAAAGGGTTTTTGCTGATTTTAAGTCAAAGGGGGAATCTTGCAAGGCAGTGAGATGTTCAGGTACTGATATTACTTACAGATGGACTTATTTGTAGCTAAATCGCTAGTTTCAAAAGCTTGCCACAAAATCTTCTCTGGGTCATCTACTATGATAGGGGGATTTGGGTCTGGATGAGATCTGGTGTTGATTCTTCGTGAAGCCAGATTTCGGGTCTAGAGTTTAGAGAGGATGGTATTTGTGATTGTTTTGAATGGATGACCTCTCTAGGGTTCTAATAATGTGAAGGATTATCGAAACAAAAGATGGAATAGTGGAGTCGCCAGGTGGATTTCTATGGGAACTATGGTCCACCACCAATGCTATCAAAGATGCTTTGGGAAAAAGTTTTATAGCAAACTTTGAGATGGAAAATTTCAAAGAAGAGTGATTCAGTTGGTTTCAACAGTTTGCTAGGCTATATGGACAAGCTAATGGTTCTCTTGGCAAGAAGGCTTCTTCTTATATCCTATGTTTAGGTGAGGTTTTCTTAATCGCTAAGTTATACTTAGTTTGTCACTAATTACAGAGTTTCCACCCTAAGTTTAAGTTTTTGGAAGGATGAGTTAGCAGAAAGGTATGGTTTATGAATTTTTTGATATTTTATAGATTTTTTAGGCCTACTGGAGGCTATTGGAGTCGCCAAGTGGAACTTGGTTGTTTTTGTAAAGGCGTAGCTATGGTCCACCACCAGTAACTAGGAGAAAAACTAATATAAGGGAGTTTTGGGGGTTTTCCTGAGTTTTTTATGTAGTCCTAAGGTTTGTAAGAGTGTCCTATAGCTGAGTGATAATTTTTCTAAGATGGTGAGACCACCAGATTCTACTCTTCTAAGTTTGACTAATATTTTGAGAGTTCCTAAAGGATACCTAGGATGTTTTGACTCAACGTCCCACCGTGATCACCATTATGTTAGGGTCCCATGATTTGGCTGATTGGCAAGCCAAATGACAATGTAACATCAAACCGATCTTTGGAGCCCAAGGACCTAGCCTTCCTTGACTCAGAGTGGGCTCTCTCTATTTGTGTAAGGGATATCTGTGTGTTTGCTTATTGTGTTCTGATTTTAGGCTAGTTATGAAGTTGGTTTTTTGGTTTTGGTTTTTTGGTTGTGAGGGATGAAACTAATAAAAGATATAAGATAGGTAAAAAGATGTCAGATCAACTGGGCTATGGGGTCGAAGAGGTCAAGAAATCTATCAGATGGTGATACAAGGTTGTTGAAGGGTCGATTTGATTCGAGATAAAATGTATCTTTTGGAAAAATGGAGTAATATGGACATCAATTTTGTGAATAACAAAGGATTCCAAGCATAACTAGTTAATAGCTGACATAAACATGGTAGGGAAAACCATTAATCATGAGAAATGTAACTATAAGCTAATTAATACATAGAAATAAACATTCAAGCCATGCATAGAGATATATAACTCTCTAAATTTGGGAAATGGCTATCAGACTTTGGGAAATACACTTAAGACAGAAAAAAAACTCAAATCACTATGTCAGAACGCCTAAACACAGTACTTCAAGTTATTGGGAACTTTGAAAACAATATTGCATAGTCTTAGGCAAAGGGCAAGATCAGAACAAGACCTCCTTGGTTCAACAAATGACAATCTAATCAGTCAAAGATAAATTTCATGGATGGAGCTATGGATAGCCATGAGTAAGTGGGGCATACCATAAATCATACTTAGCATGCATAAAACCATCAATGAAACAAGCAAAAATATCCTTAAGTTATTAAAGAGTAATCAAGAATTCTTTAATGTGACTAAGAATGAAGAAAACATGGAAGCTATGAGGAAACATGAAATTTGAGGTGCCTCCAAGGGCATGTCTCAAATTTTTTCTCTACTGGCCTATATCAAGCAAGAGAATGGATTTATGAATGAAAATTAGAAAACAAAACAAAGAGAGAGACACTATACCATTCTACCAAGTCATGGAATCCAACAACAATCCTCTTTCATCATTCAAGAACATCCAAGAGACTGTCCAAAAGCATAAGACAAGCATTTCTTCCAAAGATTATGTGACCATATGTTGCTTCTATTCATCAATTTTAGCCTTGTTTACAATGAAAGCCTTTGGAATATATAGGCCCAAGTGAGGAAAACCTCTTAGTTCAACTTGCAATCTCATTGGCCTATCCAAAATATCTTATTTTTTCCTTGAGGCTTTGCAAAGCCCGAGGCACAAAATATCTCATAACATATCTAAAAAATGCTAAAAGAGGGAAATAAATTGAATTTTCATAACTTCTCATGTGCAAAAATAGCTAAATGCACACCACAAGTGAAAAATATTGATGACTAACACACACCACAATGACCTAAATTAAAATCAAAACCCACACAACCCAAATGAAAAAACAAAAACCCTATTATTAATGATCCTACCGTAAGTTCACCTACGGTAACCTTTTTATGACTTCTCTTTCCTCTAAATGATAATTTTCAATGAGCATCTCACGAATTCGATAGCATCAAACCACCGTTGTCGACGGAATCCGAGCACTTCACTAGATCATTCAATCAGTAGGAGTGACGAGCCGTGTGTACAAAGGGTAGGGATGTAGTCAAAATGAGTTGATCACACGTGCTTACTAGTAATTCCCCATTGAAGACCAATAGTTGCAATGGTCTATCCCCATCACGATGCAATTTAATAATATTTTCTGATCCTCTTGAACCAGGAAGAAAAACTCATTGACTGCATCAATGTAGCGTGTGTGCAACCCAAAACATCTAAGGGCATCAGAGACGTATTATTGCCTCAGAATTCCATGGCATAAATGGCCATAGTCCCTCTAAGAAGTTTTCCACAAAGGGGAAACTCCACGTATCTAGTTAGTAGGCTGAGGCCTCATTTGTTATCAGAATTAACTAGCCAAATCACTCCACCAACTAAGAACGAACATGCACCACCACCCATAGAAACAACAAAGAGCTCTCAATCAGTCAATCCTTTCTAGACATGGTAAGTTTCCCTATGTTGAGTCAAATTAAGTCACAGGATCCACTCTTGGTGGTGCCCTTCTGTAAATTCCTTTAAGTTTCATCCTTGCGAACATACTGGCGGAGTCCTTAGAGAAACATCCGCTGATCCCTGGTCGGCATCATTTATGGTTGAGACTAGGAAGGTATCTAATTGTCTTCGATCCCCTAATTCTTTTCTTTATTAATGAAAAAATCCTTGGAAAATTCTTTCATAGTGGTCCTTCTTTAATAAATCTAAGAATTTCACCTCTGACAATGAAATAGGAATGCCCCCAATAGTCCCTATTAATCATTACTTTAGTCTTGAATGCCAACACAATAGGACCAGAATTGTATCATGTCATTCCATCCTAATATATTCAGAGCATAAGCTTCCTTTGATCACTCTAATTTTTTCAAAGTAATAATGTTTGAGCTGTGACCTAGCTAGTTAAGGCCAGGAGCACACCACCGACAAAAGGGACGGAAGGGCAGGTGTACACTAAGTAGGAAGACTAACCTTTATGACCCAATATCAAACTATGAGTTTTTTAACTACAACAAGTTAAATATATGCTATGGAGCTGGAATTACCATGGTTGTTGGCACCAAAATTTCCCTTCAATGGATCCTCATTAAAGGATTTATATTGTACTCATTTCAATTACCAGACTCAGTGAGGCCAATATTTTTATTTATTATAACTACCTCCCCATGTCAATATTGGGTAATTTGTGCGCCTTCTACCTTCCTTGGATGTGGTAGTTTTTTCTCAGGCTCTCTCTCCAGAATCAAACCCTAATTCTCCATCACCCATCACCACCATGGTAGGCCTCTATCCTACCATCAAAAGATGATAGGGCATAAATTTGAATGAAGCATTGCCAACACAACGGTTGTGTGATCTGTTGAGTTACCATGATTCACCGGAGAAGTGGGAAAGCCCGCATTGGCCTTTTATCTAAAATGTGCATCCCTTCCAAATATTTGGGACTTGGTGAACATATTATCTATAGAATTACTATGGTTATTTGAGTAGTATGGTACCATAAAAAAAACTATAACTGATTTAATGAGCCATCTGCAGTTTCATAGTATGAATTAGTTCATACTTAGACATTCATGGCTTAATATTTGATACAAGAATATTACTACTAGCAGGATCAACTAGGTAGCACCCTCACACCTCAAAGGGAATTCAAGGCTCTCTCTTACCAAGAGCTAGCCTGAACACCCATCAAGTCAAAGAGAGGTAAAAATATCGTGTAAATATTTTATTACTTGCACCCCTTGCATCCCCAAGAAGGGATTAGTGCCCAAACACACTACATGCCAAGGACATGCAAAAGAAATTCCGCCATAAAACTCGATGGACGATGGATTCAAGATCCACAAAGCAAAAAAAATGGGTGAACCCGGTGAGTCACATTGTACTGAGGCAGCCTACGAGTTGGAAACCACCCCCCAACCAGCAAGAATGTCAAAATACTTGTCACCCATGGAAACCATAATGAATATACAAAGGAGAGAAAAAAAAAACAATACTCCCTTAGAAGTTCCCCAGAAACCCTCCCTGCCCCACACTAAGACCACCTAGGAGTCCACCGACACAGTGGAAATAGTGGAACTCGAGCGCCTGCGATGACCTCCATGCAAAAACAAGCAGAGGAAACAAATGGAGAACAAAAAACCCCACAAAATCCCTCTCCAAAATGCATCCCAACCATCCCCGCCCCACAATGAGGTCACCTAAGAGCCCATCCGATCAGAAGCAACAGTGGACCTTGATCATTTGATTGACTGTGGATACCCCAATGCAAAAGGAAAAGGAAGGAAATAAAAAATAACGAGCAAGCCTGCAACCCCTCTTAAAAATTCCCCCCCAACCCTCACCAACCCACACAGAGGCCACCTAGGAGTCCACTCAGACAGCAGCAATGGTGGACCTCGATCGCTTGATCAGCTACAGTAACCTTTATGCAAAGGAAAAGGAAGAAATAAATGCAAATAAAGAGGCTCGCTACAAAAGGCATGAACATATCCGAATAGGACAAGGGATCAAGTAGCCTTGCACCCCAGACACCCTATGTGCAAGCTACCTAGGAGATTGCCCCACCAACTTACCAACTAGAGAATGAATACATTTCACCTACAACCACCTCCACACAGAGGAGGGAGGTCGAAGCGTTCCACCTTGAAGTCCTCCTTTCAGACATTTCCCCCACCAAAAACATAGCAAGCCTCCTCCCAATTGGACCACAATCACATACGCGATCAAAACAAGAGATACCCATCACCTTGTGTCTCAACATTACAAACCTCAAAATTCTATTTTACATGCAAGATGCAAGGAAAAATCAAATCATTAGATCAAACATATGGGCCATCACATCTATCAAAACCTCAAATCTAATGTAGGGATAGATGACGTGCACTTTGGAACGAATTCCAAACCTTAATATTACAACAAGGAGAACTTCTCCTCACATCAGCAAATAGAAAAATCAAGCAACAAGGGTGGCTTACAACCAAAACCCTTCCACATTCTGCTTAAATGTATGTATCTCAACCCACAATGCTGACATAGAAAGAGTACAAGCACAAGAAATTGGCACCATAAAGAACCAAACAATGAAGATGACGGTCATCTCAAGGAGCCACACACAACAACCCATCCATTTCCTAGAACATGGAGTGAAAGGGGAATTTTTCACATATGCCTCCAAGGAAGAGCATGGCCAACATTGACACTCATGTGCGACTAAGAGGGGATGGAGAGAATATGAAAGTCGGCCACCCTAAAAATTACCCAAGGCCATTCTTCAGGCACACTCAAATAAGAAACTCAATTACCAACCCACCTTTCACACGAAAATCCAACCGTTCCCCCCACCAAAAGGGGAGGAGGTGAAAAATATAGCAAAGAGTCGACTTCACGGAGCTAAGGAGAGAAAATACAACCTCCCCCACCCACCAAAAAGGGAGGAAGTTAGCAATATATCAAAGGGAAAATTTCAATGTAGACAGCGAGGGAGTAAGGGCACAAGAGTAACATCGATGGGTGGCCAGTCATCCAAAGGAGCCACACACAACAACGTCATCCCAATCTAAGAAAAGAGAGCGAAATGGTAACTCTTTTCACATATGCCTACTAGGACAAGCATGGCCAACATTACCATGCATGTGCTACCTAGTGGGGATGGAGAGAAGACTAGAGTCAATGACCCTACAAATGGCCCAAGGACATTCTTTAAGCACACCCAAAAAAAAAACTCAATTACCAACCCACCTTTCGCATGAAAATTGAACCCCTTCCCCCCAACATAAAAGGGAGGAGTCAAAGACTATAGCAAAAATCCCATTTCAACAAAGTGAATGAGTGGCGAAGGGGCATGAGAGTGACATAGGCAGGTGGCCAATCATCTCAAGGAGTCACACAAAGCAACCCCATATGACTCTGAGAACACAGAGAGGAAGGTGAAGTTTCTTCAGAAATGCCTCCTAGGATGAGCATGGTCATAATTACTGCTCATGTGATACCGATTGGGGATGGAGAGAAGATAAAAATCAATGATGTTACAAATGACCCAAGGCCATTCTTCAGGAACACCCAAACAAACAACTCAATTACCAACCCACATTTCACACGAAAATCCAACCCCAACCCCCACACCAAAAAGGGAGGAGGAGAACAATATAGCAAAGAGCCAATTTCAACAGAGCCAACAAGAAATCAAGCAGCACAAAGAGCTAATTTAAACGAAGTGAAAGAGTGACCAAGCAGCATGAGAGAAACATAGCGAAGAGTCGATTACAAACAGAGCAAACGAGAGACCAAAGGCCATGAGAATGACATAGCGAAGATCTGATTGCAATGGAGAAAAAAATTGACCAAGGGGCACAAGAGAGACATAGGCATGTAGCCAGTCATCTCAAGGATCCACACACAACAACCCCATCCAACTTTGAGAGCACAAAGAGGAAGGGGAAGTTTTTTCACATATGCCTCCCAGGACAATCACGGCCAAAACATTACGGCTCATATGATATGAAGTGGGGACATAGAGAATAAATTCATTGACCCTAAAAATGACCCAAGGTTATTCTTTAGGTACACCTAAACAAAACAACTCAATTACCAACCCATCTTTCACACAAAAATCTAACCCCTGCTAGTGACCAGAAAGTGGATAGATGAATGACCAAATGAAGGAACAAAAACGTGCATAAGGCACCCACACATTCACAACTTAGAAAATTTGATATGGCCGCACTTAAATGAAATGACCCAAACCAAACGCATTTCATCGGGCTCCTAAAATGAAACAACTAGACTTGAAATTCTTTCATTGGGTGCCCTCACACGGCACAACATGGCACACCCAACCGAACGAAGGCACAAGAACATGCAGAAGGCATCGGGGCGGTCACAATTTAGCAAATTTAATATGGTGGCCCTTAATCAAAATGACCTGACCTGAAGGAGTTTCGTTGGGTGCCCTCACACAGTGCGACAGGATATGCCTGACCGAATGAAGGCTCGAGGGACAAAATGGAAAACGGGCTGCACGAATGTGCACAAGGCACCATGGAGGTCACAACTTAGCAAATTTGATACACCCACCCTAAAACGAAACAACCCAACTTGAATGCACTTCATCATGCACCCTCAAATGACACAATACAGTGCACCTGACCAAATGAAGGCACAAGGGAGCAAACGACAAATGGGTCTCACGAATGTATACAAGGCACCCTGACAATCACAACTTAGAAAATTTTATATGACCACCCTCAAAAAAAATGAACTAACCCGAACGTGTTTTATTGGGTACCCTCAGACGGTGTGACAGGGTGTGCCCGACTGAATGAAGGCACAAGGGAGAAAATGGAAAACAGGCGACACAAACATACAAAAGGCACCGAGGCGGTCACAACTTAGAAAATTTGATACGCTCGCCCTAAAACAAAATGACCCAACTCAAACGTGTTTCATCGGGTGCCCTCCCATAGCGTGACACAGTGCACCCTACCGAATGAATGTATAATGAAGCAAATGAAAATCGGGCCGCACGAACATGCACAAGCCACCCAAGTGGTCACAAGTTATAAAATTTGATACGGCTACCCTCAAACAAAATGACCCGAACCGAATGTGTTTCATCATGCACCCTCACAAGGCGTGACATGGCGTGCCCAATTGAACAAAGGCACAAGGAAGAAAATGGAAAATGGTCCGCACGAACGTGTACAAGGCACTTAGGTGGTCAAAACTGAGAAAATTTGATACGACCTCCCTCCAACGACATGACCTGATCCAAATGCGTTTCATTGGGTGCCCTCACATGGCACGACATGATGCGCCTGACTGAACGAAGGCACATGGAAGAAAACAACAAGAGGGTCGCATGAATGTGCACAAGGCACCTGGGTGGTCAAAACATAGAAAATTTGATATGGCCACATGCATGAAATGAACTGACCTGAATGTATTTCAATGGGCACCCTCACAAGGCATGACATAGCCTGGCCAAATGAATGAGCGAAAGCGACCTAGGAGGTCACAACTTAGCCAATTTCATACGACCACCCTCAAAATAAATGATCTGAGTTGAATGCATTTCATCGGGCATCCTCACACTAAGAGACACGGCATGCCAAACCAAACAAAGGCACAAGGGAGAAAATGACAAACAGGTCACGTGAACGTGCACAAGGGACCCGATCTGTCACAGCTTAGCAAATTTGAGACGGTCACCATAAAAAAAAAATGACCTGACCCGAATGCATTTCATCAGGCGCCCTCGAATGGAACGACCTGACTTGAACACATTTCATCAAGCACCCTCAGACAAAACAACATGGCGCACCCGACTGAATGAAGGTACAAGGGAGAAAAAGGAAAATGGGACACACATTTGTGATCAAGGCACCCACGCTATCACAACTTATTAAATTTGATACAATTGCCGTCCAATGAAACTACCTGACCTGACCACGTTTCATTGGGCATCCTCACACAGTGCGACACGGCGTGCCCAAGCGAACGAAGGCACAAGGGAGAAAATGAAAAATGGGCCTCACGAACGTGTGCAAGGCACCCAAGTAGTCACAACTTAACAAATTTGATATGGCTGCCATAAAATGAAATGAATAAACCCAAACATGTTTCATTGGGTGCCCTCACATAGAACGACATGGGTCACCTAACCGTATAAAAGGATAAAAGGACAAACGGGCTAAATGAATGAGCATAAGGCACCTGGGTAGTCACAACTTAGTAAATTTGATATGGCCACCATCAAACTAAATGACTCGACCCGAATGCATTTCATCAGGCATCCTCACACATTGCGATAGGGTGCGCCCGACTGAATGAAGGCACAATTGAGCAAACGACAAATGAGCTGCAAGAATGTATATAAGGCACCTAGGTGGTCACAAATTAACCAATTTGATATGGACACCCTCAAACAAAATGGCCTGACCCAAACACGTATCATCGGACATGCTCAAACAAAACGACCTGACCCAAACGTGTTTCATTGTGCACCCTCACACAGAGTGACACAACGCGCCCGACCGAACAAAGGCACCAGGGAGAAAATGGAAAATGAGTCATAAGAACATGCACAAGGAACCTCGATGGTCACAACTTAGCAAATTTGATACGGCCGCGACCAATCTTCTCAAGGAGCCACACATAGTAACCCCATCTGACTCAGAGAATAAAGAGTGGAAGGGGAATTTTCTTCACATATACCTCCCAAGACAAGCATGGAAAAAAATTCCACTCATGTGCTACCAAGTGGGGATGGAGAGAAGATGAAAATTGACAACCCTACAAAAGACCCAAGGCCATTCTTCAGGCACACCTGAAAAAACTACTCAATTACCAACCCAAATTTCACACGAAAATCCAACCCCTTCCCCCACACAAAAAAAGGATGATCCAAGTAACATAACCATATTTGCGGGCCCAAAACCTATCCTACCTATTACCCACCTTATTACTTAAAACTTGACTTATTCACCCCACTAAATGACTTATAACTTAGATCAAGCAACACAAAGAGTCAATTTCAATGAGTAAAAAGTACAACTAAGTGGCATGAGAGTGACATAGCGAAGAGTCAATTTCAATGGAGAAAACAAGGGACCAAAGGCCACAATAGGGAAATAACGAAGATCCAATTTAAATGGAGCAAACAAGTGACCAAGGGGCATGAGAGAGACATATACAGGTGACCAGTTGTCTCAAGGTGCCACATACAACAACCCCATCCAACTTCGAGAACGCAGAGAGGAAGGGGAATATTGTTCACATATGCCTCCTAAGAGAATCATGGCCAAACAATTATAGCTCATATGCTACCAAGTGGGGATGGAGAGAAGAAATTTTGGTGACCCTAAAAATGACAGAAGGCCATTATTCAGGCACACCTGAACAAAAAAACTAAATAACCAACCCCCCTTTCACATGAAAAGCCAACCCCTACCCCCAACCATAAAGGGGATAGCTAAACAACTAAACGAAGGAACAAGAACGTGCATAAGGCACACGAGCGATCACAACTTAGAAAATTTGATACAGCCACCCTCAAACGTAAAGACCCATCCTAAATGCATTCCATCGGGTGCCTCAAATGAAATTACATGATCCAAATGCATTTCATCGGGCACCCTCACATGACTCAAAACGACATGCCCAAATGAACGAAGGTAGAAGGGAGAATATAGAAAATAGGCCACATGAACATGCACAAGGCACCTTGATGGTAAAAACATAGAAAATTTGATATGGATGCCCTCAAACAAAATGACTAGAACTAAAGGAATTTCATTTGGCACCCTCACATGGCACGATAGGGCATGCTCGACCGAAAGACGTCGTAAGGGAGAAAATGGAAAACGGGCCACACGAAAGTGCTCAAGGCACCCGGGTGGTCACAACTTAGCAAATTTGATATGACCACCCTCAAATTAAATGACCCGATCGAGATGAATTTCAATGGCTGCCCTCACGCGGTGTAACATGGCGCGCCTGACTGAACAAAGGCACAAGGGAGAAAAAAGAAAAAGGGTTGCACGAACCTGCATAAGGCACCCGGGCGGTCACAAATTAGCAAATTTTATACGAACGCCCTCAAATAAAAAGACCTGACCCAAAATATTCTCATTGGGTGCCCTAACATAACACGACAGGCCTTGTCCGACCAAACAAAGGCACAAGGGAGAAAATGGCAAATGGGCTACACAAACATCCTCAAGACACCCGAGCGGTCACAACTTAGAAAATTTGATATGACTACCCTTAAACGAAATGAGCTGACTTGAACGCATTTCATCGAGCACCCTCCCCGGTGCACTCGAATGAACAAAGGCATAAGAGAGAAAATTTAAAATGGGCCACACAAATGTGCACAAGGCAACCAGACGGTCACAAGTTAGAAAATTTGATACAACCGCTCTCAAAAGAAACAAACCAAACCGAATGCATTTCATCAGGTGCCCTCATACTTTGTGCCTGACCGAACGAAGGTACAGGGGAGCAAACAAAAAATGGGCTACACTAACGTCCATAAGGCACTCGGATGGTCACAACTTATCAAATTTGATATGGCTGCCCTCAAATGAAATGATCCAACCCAAACATGTTTCATTAGGTGCGCTCACATGGCGCGA
Source organism: Pinus albicaulis (assembly GCA_034641835.2). Taxonomy (NCBI): domain Eukaryota; kingdom Viridiplantae; phylum Streptophyta; class Pinopsida; order Pinales; family Pinaceae; genus Pinus; species Pinus albicaulis. The sequence goes on from CM076580.1 coordinate 829,099,757, forward strand.
CACAGCACGCCTGACCAAACGAAGGCACAATGGATAAAATGACAAATGGGTTGCACGAACTTGCACAATGCACTCAGGTAGTAACAACTTAGCACATTTGATACAACTTCCCTCAAATGAAATGACCAGACCTAAATATGTTTCATCGGGCACCCTCACATGGTGTGACACGGCCCACCCGAACAAAAGAGGGCACAAGGGAGAAAATTGAAAATGAGCTACACGAACGAGCACAAGGCACCTGGGCAGTCACAAGTTATAAAATTTGATACGGCTGCCCTAAAACAAAATTACCTGACGTGACATCCTCACACGGCGCGACATGACCTGACGCAACATGACCTAACACGACATGACCCGACGCGACATGACCCAACGCAACATGATGTGCCTGACTGAATGAACGCACAAGGGAGAAAATGACAAATGGACCACACGAACGTGCACAAGGCACCTGGGTGATCATAACTTAGAAAATTTGATACGATGATCCTCAAACAAAACAAATTTACCCAAACGTGTTTCATAGGGTGCCCTAAAATGAAATGACCTAACCCGAACGCGTTTCACTGGGAGCCCTCGCACAATGCGACACTGCGCGCCCAACTGAACGAAGGCACAAGGGATAAAATGAAAAATAGGGCACACGAATGTGCACAAGGCACTCGGGTCGTTACAACGTAGCAAATTTGATACGCCTGCCCTTAAATGAAATGGCCCGAGCCGAACGTGTTTCATCAGGTGCCCTCATATAGAGCGACATGGACCACCTGACCGAATGAAGGAAAAAGGGAGAAAATGGAAAATGGGCCACACGAAAGTGCACAAGGCACCTGGCCGATCACAAATTAGAAAATTTGATACAACCTCCCTCAAATGAAATGACTCAACCTGAACACATTTCATCGGGTGCCCTCACATCGCCAAAACATTACCGCTCATATGCTATCGAGTGGGGATGGAGAGAAGAAACTTGGTGACCCTTCAAATGACCCAAGGTTATTCTCTAGGAACACCCAAACAAAACAACTCAATTACAAACCCACCCTTCACATCAAAAGCCAACCACTACCCCTAAAGAGAAAGGGGATAGTTAAACATCCGAACGAAGGCACAAGAATGTGCACAAGGCACCAGGGAGGTCACAAATTAGAAAATTTGATACAACTACCCTAAAAAAAACACCCCAATCAAATGCCTTTCATTGGGCACCTCAAAAGAAACAACCTGACCTGAATGCGTTTCATTGGGCACCCTTACATGGCGTGACATGGTGCAGCTAACCAAACAAATGCCCAAGGGAGATAATCATAACTAGGCTACACGAATGTGCACAAGGCACTGGCAGACACAAATTAGCAAATTTGATATGGCCACATTCAAACAAAATGACCCTACCCGAAAGCGTTTCATTGGGTGCCCTCCCACCACATGACACGGCGCGCCTGACCAAACAAAGGCACAAGGCAGAAAATAGAAAACGAGACTCACAAAAGTGTACAAGGAACCTAGGAGGTCAAAATTTATCAAATTTGATACATCCACCCTCAAATGAAATGACCCGACCCGAACGTGTTTCATCGGGCACCCTCACTTGGTGTGACACAACACACTCGACCGACTGAAGTTACATGGGAGAAAACTGCAAAAATGTTGCATGAACATGCACAAGGCACCCAAGCGGTCACAACTTAGAAAATTTGATATGGTCGCCCTCATAGGAAACGACCCGACCTGAACGCGTCCTATCGGGCGCCCTCACACAGCATGACATGGACCGCCCAACTTAATGAAGGCACAAGGGAGAAAAAGGAAAACAGACCACACGAATAAGAGCAAGGGACCTAGGAATTCACAACTTAGAAAATTTTATACGGCCACCCTCAAAAGAAATGACCCAACCTGAACGCATTTCATCGGGTGTCCTCACGTGGCGTGACACAATGCGCCCAACCAAAGAAAAGCACGAGGGAGAAAATTTAAAACGAGCTACACAAACAGACACAAGGCACCTGGGCGATCACAACTTAGAAAATTTGATATGGTTTCCATTAAAGAAAACAAACTTACTTGAATGCGTTTCATCAGGTGCCCACAAACAAAATGACCTGACCTGAACGCGTTTCATCGGGCGCCCTCACACAGCGCAACATAGTGTGCCTGACCGGATGAAGGCACAAGGGAGAAAAATGCAAACGGGTTGCACGAATGTGCAGAAGGCACTCAGGTGGCCACAACTTAGAGAAAATTTGATATGACCACCCTCAAATGAGATGACCCGACCTGAACTTGTTTCATCGGGTGCCCTCACATGTCAGGACACAACATGCCCGACCGAACAAAGGTGCAAGGGAGAAAATGCAAAAAAAGTCACATGAACATGCACAAAGCACCTGGGAAGTCACAACTTAGAAAATTTGATACGGTCGTGCTCAAATGAATCGATCCGACCTAAACGCATTTCATTAGGCACCCTCACACAGTGCAACATAACGTGCCTGACTAAATGAAGGCACAAGGGAGAAAACGACAAACAGGTTGCACAAATGGGCCACACGAAAGTGCACAAGGTAACCGGGTGATCAGAACATAGCAAATTTGATATGACCGCCCTCAAATGAAACAACCTGACCTGAATGTGTTTAATTGGGTACCCTCGAACAAAATGACCTGACCCGAATGTGCTTCATCGAGCGCCCTCACACGACACGACATAGTGCACCCGACCGAATGAAGCCACAAGGGAGAAAATAACAAACGGATCGCACAAACATGCACAAGGAACCCGGGCGATCTCAAGCTAGCAATTTTTATACGGCTACACAAGGAATCCCTTGAAGACTATTTTATGGAGTATAAGTCTCAAACTCAGAGATTCAAGGACCACTTGTGTTTTCAAGAGTTTTTTCAAATCAAGGAGAATAGAATACCAAGGCATCACAATAGAAGTGGTGGATTCATTTTGAATCATGATCGACACCACACTATGGGGAGATTTTTCTTACCCAGCATTGATGGGTCATCCAAATGCACTACCAAATCATGGGCAGAGAAACTTGACATCTACTTCCAGTTGAACAAAGTTCCAGAAATGAAAGGCATTAAGATTGCAATGCTGCACCTTGAGGGTTAAGCACATGACTGGTGGTTCCATGGCTTGTCTACATTGGGTCATGTTAATGTAACTACATATTTAGAGTTCACTAGGGGGCTGGTGGAAAGGTTTGATAGAAGAGATCCTGAAGCACCATTCAAGGGGTGTGAAAAGCTAAAACAATCATGTAATCCAGAAACTTAAATTTGTGATTTTTTAAGACTTTCTGTTATGGTTCCTGATTTATTCGCAGCAAGAAGGGTGTATATGTTGTTTTAAGGGTTATATGAACCTCTTCATGGGTTGGTTAAGTCTACCAAACCCACTACCCTACAAGATGAAATTAAGAGTGCTAGAGACCTTCAAGATGCCTTGCCAAAATGAAAGGGAACTTTTTAGAACAAGCCCTCTTTTCCATCAAAGGGAAAAGAAAAGAAGGCTCCTCCTTCAAAGAAGAGACAATAAAAAATACCTCTTGGTGATGATTTCCGGAAATATTTGAGGAGGAGGAAGATTTTCTTCACATGCCAAGAAGCCTAGGCACCCGGACATAGATGTGTAGCAAGAAAGGAACACTACAGAGAGGTCTTCTCAGATGACGAGGAGGAAGAAGAATAAGAACAAGGAAGGGTGTTTGGGCTCAACCTAGTCTCCTAAATTGAGTTCATTTAATTGTCAACCAGGGTTGGTAAACTGTTGAAGTGAAGTGCACTGTATGTGCCTAGGTGTTTGTTTCTTACTGTGCTATGTTTAGTGTTTTATGATGTTTTTGGTATTTTGATGGTTTTATGTTCACAAGGAAAAGAACTAAATGCTGGTGGAAAGAAGTTACTGGCTAAAAACAAAGCAAAGCCTAAGTTATGAATGATAAATGACAAATGCAAAGACTGAAACAGAACCAAACCTAAACTATGACTTAAGCAGAATACAAAGCTTGATAATGACTTCAAGAAAATGAATCCCAACACAAACTTAACTTGTCCAATCCATTTATTAAGGATATTTTGGAAGAGCTTGAGGAATGGGCAGCTAAGTGTAAAAATTCTCCTAACTAAACAGTTAAACAATCAGCTTATAATGATACAACATCTTATCCACGATTAGAGATTTTTTGAAACATATTTTGAGAAGAACATTGGTAACATCATAAGATCTCTACTCTAAAACTAGCTCCTAATTCTATTCTGCAACTTAGTTTAACATCACTAAACCTTACTCAAAAGTTATAGATTTCTTTTTAGAGTAGTCTTTTGAGGAAAGGCTTTGTTTATGAAATGGTAAAAATGTTGCAAAAGTACTCCAGGCCTTGGATTGATATTATCTTATGTTCAGATGATTATGAGTCAATATATGTTTGGAACAAAAGAAGTTTTGTAAATAATGAAGGCCGTGGTATTTAAGTTTAACAACTAATGTAATTTAATATGCAATGGATGACAACTAAATGTGGAATGTAAATACAAAGGGCTAAGCTAGAATTGAACTAGAGTGCTACCAGTCTACAATAAACAGTGCTAAACTAACAAGTCATTATCAAACTTAAAACGAAATAACAGAGCATGAAGTGAATCCAATTTGACTCTGGAGTGCCCTAACTAAGTTATCATGCAATTAATCTATGGAATTCTACAGCCTATTTTGTCCATCATGAATGGTATTTTGGAAGAGCTTGTTAGAACAATCCTGGCTGTACAATTCAATGCAAATGCAAACATAAAGACTGAAAGCAATTACAATTAAAAACTAAGACATCACAACTATTTCCTACCCATTGTTATGATATTTTGGAAGAGCGGTTTAAGAGTAAGATCAGCTATGCTACTTAGTGTAAACAAGCAACTGAAACCTTCAGTATCACAGTCATGCCTTAGTCATCATAATGATTTTTTGGAAGAGTTTACCAAAATAAGTTCAATTGTGATAATGAACAAAATAAATTGCAATTAAAATCTATAACACTAAAGCCATTTCTCATTCATTATAATGATCTTTTGGAAGATTTTCTTAGAATAAGTATAGCTATAGTGACTAATGAAATTAACTATGAACTCAAACTTCAAAAACATGAAAAAAAACTAAGATACTTATCTAAGTTACGAAAGTAAAGTCATTCAGGAGGCAGGGGCCCTCTACCACCAGACGGAATCTAACTCAAAATCAACTCAACGCGTTCAAAGAAATGATGTCTTCTTCATTAAAGGAAAATAACTTAAAACAGAGTATTCTTGGTCTTCAGAAAAATAGCAGTCAATCCATGAAATATAATCAAAATCTAGAGCTTGTCTCTCGGTTTCCCGAGTGCATTTATAACAAATATTTATAACAGAACTTGCAACAATACGGGGATCATTGTATTTTCATATCAAAATCGTACTAGGACTCTAAAGATGGCAGTGTAAAGGGACAAAAGACATCTAGATTGTCCTTGTCCTATTAGAAGTCTGCTGCCTTGAATGAGTTCCCACGTACAAAACCACGTCCAGAATTCGGTTCATTCTTCATGGTGAGCAACAAACATTGAGGACATGATGTGGAATATACCCATGTGTGGCTTTTTCTGAGATGACACCTGGAACATGCTTGAACGTGAAGACATATGCAAAATTGGTGGTTAGCTACGGAATGTCTGCATTCTGTAGCTAATTTCAGTTCAAAATGCATTACAATGACAAAATCACAAAACTTAGCAAGTTAGCCATGTTATTCATTCTAAAAGTAATTTTAACTAATTTCATTGATCATTTGGGCTTGGGATAACAATGGAAAAAGGAAAATGGAGTGAATTAAGATAAAAGAAAGAACAATCTTGGGGCTCAACATACCCCCACTGCTGACTTCTTGCATGTACTCATGCAACTTATTCCATAAACTCAGAGACTTCTGCAAGAACATCCAACCCTCTTCTTCTTCTTTTCCTGGAAGTTAAAGGTCTTCTGGGTTTCCTGATGACTAACTTGAACCTTAAATTGGTAAGTGCCCTGATTAGCTTCTTGTTCCTCTTATTCAACTTTTCATTAGCCTTTTCAACTTTTTCCATTTGTAGAGACGGGGTTGAGTTCATACTGGTTTTGAGTTTGACTTGTTCCTTCAGAATATCATTCTCAGTTTTGATATGTCTATTAAGTACTTCCAGCTCATACCTATCTCTTCTTAACACATCTATTTCGGACAGTGGAGGACTAGGGGTTCTATCTCTACTCTCTGAAGCTTTCCTTTCCAATGTTTCAACATAGTCATAAACTTCTTGTTGTGCAGGGTCAATTTCAGGGATTTCTTCATCAAAATCTTCTTCAACATCTTCTTCAATAGAGGTTTCCTCATCTTCTATGTTTATCACCCTGATTTGTTTGATCTGTGTTTTCCTTAGTTTCCCCCTGATTCTATGCCTTCTTCTTGCCTGGGATGATCCCTCTCCTTTTTCTGTGGCAAATTTTCTGATTACCCTCTCTTCCTTAAGTTGTCTCTTAATCTGAGTCAACTTCTCAGAGATTATTTCTTCACTACTTTCCTGTACTGCTTTGTCAATTTCAATTTTAGAAGCTCTCCATTTTCTGCTTCTCTTTGTAGGCTGATGTTCAGGTGAAGGCTCTTTTGGTTCCTCAAAGTGATTTCTTACCAAGAAATTATCCCAAGTATCTTTTGTTTTGGCTAAATGGTGTTCAATTAAAATCTTAACCAAGCCATGATGGTATAGAGCTGTCTCTAGGAATTGGACTCTCCTTTGAACACTTGAAGCCATCTTTTTTAAAATTTGAAGCAAGAAATAGGGCAAATTTATCTCTTCCTCTAAGAAATGCATTATCAACCTAATATGGTAAACATAGAAAGTACCATATCTACCTTCACAAGTGATAAATTTTTGTAAGATAAGCAATATGTTTCTCCATTTATTCTTTAATGCACATCTTGGAATTCCCTTTTTAAACACAGTGACATCCATACCTGGTGATTTGAGGATCTGCTTACATGATTCATTATGAAATTCTCTATTTTTAAACCATATTTCTCCATGTCTAAGCAATCTTGTTGCTTCTGCAATAAAAACCTCTGTGACAGTGAATTTAACATCTCCAACTTCAACCTCGGCTCCTTTGAATGTCCTTGCAAATGTTTTAGTAACTTCTTTATGGAAGCCATTAAATTTCTCGAGGAATTGTAGCCATCCTGCTTGTTGCAACATTTCTTTGCCTTGAGGGTATCCTTCCAGGTATTTTGTGCCCACTGGTTCAGTTCTCACGATGAGGCCCATAATTTCTTCTTCAATCTTCGGATTAGTACTCTTTCTGCTCACGGAGATAATGACTTCAACCTTCAAACTGATATTCCTCTTCTTCACGGTGATAGTGCTTCAATCTTCAAACTGATATATCTCTACTTCACGGTGATAGTGGCTTCAAATTTCAAACTGATATACCTCTGCTTCACAGTGACAATGGCTTCAACTTTCAAACTGATATACCTCTGCTTCACGGTGACAGTGGCTTCAACTTTCAAGCTAATATACCTCTACTCACGGTGATAGAGATACCTTTGTTTTACAGAATGAAATGATGAAGGGTTGGCTACGGGATGGAGTAATAGGGAGTGGTTATGAAACGAGTTAATGAAGTGAGGTGAAAACAAATCAATGAGTGAAAATACTGCGGAGATTTTTTTACAACGGATCCAAAAATCATCATTAAATGATTTGGCTGGGTGACGTAAGAAAATCAAACACTTCAGCCTTTTAACCACTTAAATGATGATCGGGTATAGAATTTGAAATGAAGGATTTTTATCCAAAGTTTTGCGGAGGGTATATTTGGCATGATCAATAAAAATAATTAAAACAACTTTTCGAATGATTCATAACTAAAACTATACTAAAGTTTATGATATGCCATTATAATCAAAACTTGTTACCTTTGCTTTTCATCTCCTTTTTGTGGTCTTCATATACTTTTTTCTCCTCTGGAAACCATTACTTTGTGAGTCGTCATAATCCTTCTTGATTTTTCTTGTTCATGGATATACTGGATCATCTTGTTGCAATTCAAATGTTTGTTGATCAGTGCCTTCAGGATCTATAGCTGCGGAATGACTGTCTGGCTGCGGAAAGTCTGATTAGCTGCAAAATGTTTGTTTAGTTGTAGAATGTACCTATAGAGAATTTTAATCATGGAATGGAGTGGTTTGGAATTAACATGGAATATTTTATGGAATGGGTGAATATAGATGATGAAACATGGTATAATGGAATATGTATGAAGTGAATGATGGAATGGGATGGATTAAAATTTATGAAATGGAGTGGAAGAATATAAGAAATGGCCTGCAATCCATGACATGTGTTATTCATTTGCAGAAAAACATCAAACTTTAAATTTTGATATGGAAATGAGGTGGATGAAGTATGGAATGAGATGAATGAAATATGGAATGAGATGAATGAAATATGGAATGAAGTGAAGTATGAATGAATGAATGAAATGGAGTATGGATGGATAAGTAAATGGAATGAAATGGATGGATCATAAGTGCAATGTATCTGAACTTATGATTTTGTAACAGCTACTTCCAGAAACAAAATGGAAAAGTTAGAGTGTCACAAAGACTCTGATTTTCACCCTATCTTTTCTGTATAAACATGCCAATCAGTGATTGGTTTTCATGTTTATACTTTATTTATTTATTTATTATTATTATTATTATTATTTCAAAGAAATGCTTCAGAAAATTCAATCAAGTTGATGAAGAAGAAAGATTCTTCTTCATTAACTTCACATCACTGTTTTCCTGGAACTTCTTGACAAATTCTTCTCTTGAGAGTGGTTTGTGATACAGCTTCAATCTATGACCATTCACAAGAAAATTGACCTCTTCTTCATCTATTGTCCTGATTTTTACTGCTCCATTGTCAAAAATTTCAACAATTTCATATGGCCCAAGCCAATGTGTTTGAAATTTACCTTGAAAATCCTTGAATTTTGAATCAAACAAGAGAGCCCAGTCACTTTCTTTGAACTTCTTCTCTTTGATGTACTTGTCATGCCATCTAGTCCTTTGTTGTTGGACTAGACTTGTTTTCTGAACTGCATCTTGTCTGATCTCATCCAATTCATTAATTTTCTCCAATCTATGCTTTTGTGCCTCCGTTAAATCAAGTCCTAGCTGAACTGCCATTTTGAAAGTTTGAATCTGGAACTCTATGGGAAACAAAACTTGCTTTCCATAAACAAGTTCATAAGGAGTATGACCTGTTGTGTTTCTCCATGTAGTTCTGTAGGCCCACAAGGCTTCATGAAGCATATCTACCCAATCTCTTCTATGTAAATGAACAATCTTTGTTAGGATTCCTTCAATGAACTTATTATTAGATTCCACTTGACCATTTTCTTGTGGATGATAAGGAGTAGATTTTCTATGCCTGATTTTGTACCTCCCCATCATTTGTTCCACTAGTCTTGATGTAAATTGAGCTCCTTGATCTGTAACAATTTCCCTTGGGACACCAAAACGAGTAAAAATATCCTCAAAAATAAAAGTAACTACAAATGCTTCATTAGCAAAAAGTAATGGCTTGGCCTATACCCATTTGGTAACATAATCAGTGCAAACTAATATATATCTCTTTTGTCTTGATGGAGGACTAATAGGTCCTACAAAATCCAAAGCTCATTTTTCAAAAGGTTCAATATGTACCTGAGGTTGTAATGGCATCTCACCTGAAAGAGAAGGTTTCCCTACCCTTTGGAAACTGTCACACCTTTTGACATACTCTTTAGCATATTTAAACAAGGATGGCCAATAATATCCTAAATGAAGGATATTATAAGCTGTCCTTTTATCAGCAAAGTGTCCGCCACAAGGTTCATCATGACATGCTTTGAAAATCTCAGGCATCTCATCTTCCCGAACACATCTTCTAATGATAAAATCTGGACCTGTCTTATACAACTCATTAGCAACCCATGAATATTTTTCACTGTCAAAAATGATTTTTCTTTTATCTCTTGCATTCATTATTGAAGGAAATTTTCCTGAGACTAAATAATTAGCAATGTGAGCAAACCAAGGAGTTTGAGTAGAAATTGCAAAAAGATATTCATCAGGAAATTGATCTTCAACTGGAGTGTCATCTTTAATGTTTTGGAGTCTAGATAGGAAATCAACGACTGTGTTTTGTTTTCCAGGCCTATCTAGAATGGTAATGTTGAATTATTGTAAGAGCAATAACCATCTTATGATTCTACCATTAGTAATTGATTTGTTCATTAAGTATCTAATTGCAGAATGATCATTGTGAACAAAAGTTTCATAGCCTGTTATATAGTGTCTGAATTTGTTTATGGCATGAACATCAGCTAAAAACTCTTTTTCAGTTATAGTATAGTTTAACTCTGCAGGAGTCAAATTTTTACTGGTATAGTAGATGGCATAAGGAATCAGGTCTTTTTGTCCCAATACTACTCCTAGAGTTGTATCAGAGGCATCTGTTGAGATATGAAAAGGTAACTTCCAGTTAGGTCCCCTTAAAATAGGTGCTTTAGAAATTTTTGTTTTCAGGGTTTCAAAGGCTAACTGGCAATCAAAATTCCATTTGAATTCACAATCTTTGGTAAGTAATTTGAAGAGTGGAGATGCTATGTTGGTGAAGTTTTCTATAAACCTTCGATAATATCCTGTAAATCCTAGAAAACTCCTAACATCTTTTTGACAACTTGGAATAGATAAGTTAGAGATGACTTCAACTTTTGACTCATCAACTCTAATCCTATCCCCTGAAATGTGATGCCACAAAACAATACCTTTAGTAAAAATCATGAAACATTTCTCATGACTAAGTGAAAGATTTGCTTCCTGACATCTCTTTAAAACATTTTCCAAGTTTTCTAAGGCTTCTTCAAATGTGTTTCCATAAACTGTGAAATCATCCATGTATACCTCTACACAATCATGTATTAGATCTGAAAAAATTCCTAATACTTCCCTTTGGAATGTTGCATGTGCATTGCATAATCCAAATGTCAATACTCGGTAAGCATAGGTACCCCAAGGACAGGTAAATGTGGTTTTGTCTTGATCTTCAAGTGCTACTTGGATTTGGTTGTAACCACTAAACCCTTGTAGGAATGAAAAGTACCTTTTGCCAGCTAATGTATCTAACACTTAATCTATGAAAGGTAAGGGAAAATGGTCTTTAAGAGTAGCTTTGTTTAATTCCTGGTAGTCAACACATACCCTCCATTTACCATTTTTCTTTGGCACAATTAACAAAGGAGAAACCCACTAACTATCTGAAATAGGATAGATGAAGTTAACATTTAACAATTTTTGCAATTCTTCTTTAACAATCTCCCTAAGATTTGGATTCATCCGTCTTTGAGGTTGTCTGATTGGTTTACAATTTTTCTCTATATAGATGTGATGAGTGCAAGTCTTGGGGCTTATCCCTTTCATGTCAGTGTACTCCCATGCATATGCAGAAGAATGTCTCTGTAATATCTTGACTAACTCTTCTTGTTGAGATTTTTCTAGGTTCTTGTTTATGTTCAAAGTTTTGCCTGCAAATATCTCACTTGTAGAGCTACCAAATTTATCCATAGAATGAAGAGACATCTGCCTTGATGACAAAAACTCAATGTTGGATCCCTCTTGAAATGGTTCATGTTTGTATTATGAAGAGGATTCAAAGTTTTCTAGAGTATTCAGAATTTGATTATCTTCACTAATTTTTGAAATTGTGAAGAGGGGGTTTAAATATTCTTCATCCTCTATCCATTGAGTATCATCTAAATCTGTAATTGTCCTAGATGGAGGATACAAAGTGAATTTCTTAGTTGAACTACCATCAGAGATGTACATATCACTGGATCTACAACTAATTAAAGCATCAGCTGTAGCCAACCAAGATCTTCCTAATATAACAGGATGTCCTCCTAGATTATTCTTAGGAGTTAGGATCATGAAATCCACAGGGTACTCCCAAGAATCTAGGGACACTGGAATGTCTTCTATTACCCCATCAGGTTTGATCATAGATCTGTCTGCTAATTGTAATAATGTGGGTGTAAAGAGAATATTAGGAAGTTTCAGTTTATCCATGATTTTTCTACTCATGATATTGGTTGTTGCTCCTAAATCAATGAGTGTGTTTTGGATTTCAATTCCATTGATGTGAATTTTAACAACTGGATTTCCTGGGTTAAGATACTTTGGAATAGCAATCTTACCCATCATAATGTCTGCTATTTTTCCTACAATTTGAATTTTCTTTGTTTCTCTTATTCTTTTTCTTGTTTTCTTCATGCTCAACTCCTTTATTGTTTTGGCTAAAATTTGAATTTCCTTGATGGCTTGTAATAATGGAATTTTAATGCAAACATTTCTCAGCTCATCTAGGAAATCATAATTAGGCACCATAATTTGTTTTTCTACACCTCTATCAATTTGTAATCTTTTTGGAAATGGAGGTATAGAAGTAGATGTGGATGGTTGTTCTAATACAGGAGTTGAAATTATTGGATATTTTTGCTTTAATTTTTCAGTGTTTGGGTCTTGAAAAGATGTATCTTCTTCAAGAGTTTTATTCACTCGTAGAGAATCTTCCTCAGAGTTATCTTGTTCTTGTATGATCACAGAAGGTTTCCTCTTTTCAAGTATTCTTCCAGGCCTAAGTTGAACATCACTAAGGTCTAAAGGAGTAATTAGATAAGTTGGAAATTTTTGGCCTTCTATCATGTATGTGTTCTGAGGACTTTTATTATTGGGGTTTGGTATGGGTTGAACAGGCAACTGATTTGATTTTTGAGGAAATGGTAATGGAAGTGGTTGATTTTGATGTGGTAGATTCTGATGATGTTGTTGAGGACTTTGTTGAAAATTTTGTTGAGTATTTTGAGGATAAAAATGTGGGTATGGTGGATAGGATGGTGGATACTGATAGTACTGAGAGTATCTTCCATAGGGATTTTGTGCTCCTTGTGCCCAAGCTTGAGATTGATTTTGAAATTGAGGCCAAGGTTGCTGCCAAGAATTCCAAGGTGGAGGTTAGTTATACATTTGATCATGGAATCCTTGTGTTTGAGGTCCTTGCCAAGGCCTTATAGAGACAAAATTGAGAGATTATGTGGAATTTGTAGGAGTTTCCTCTTGAAAGATAGCTTTGAGACCAGGAAGGGAAGGAAAATTCTTGGTCTCATGTTTTTCAAAACAAATGACATAGGTCTCTACAACTTTTACATCCAAAGGGCATTATCTCAAGGCATGTTTCTTTCTACATTTGGGACAAAAGATTGCTAAGGCATCAGATTTAGCTTTTTGCTTGTTTTGTATCTTATGGGTGTCTATTTGTTCACTAAAACACCCTAAGATATCAGATTTGAAATCATCAAGCATATTTCCTATTTCTGACCTACTTACTGTCCCAGAAGCAGACTTACTTGCCCTTGCAAGAGCAGGATCTCTTGGACCTTTTACAGTTTTAGATTTCCCTCTTGAAAGGTTGATACATAACTCATATATTTCAGGTAATGTGAGCTATGATATATCCCCTTTTCCCATCATGTTAAGGATATCCAACCATTCATCCCTAATTTTTTTCAACAAAAGAGTTTTTAAGGTGTCTTGATCTAAGTTTTCCATTTTTTCTCTTTTGATGTTGTAACGAAATCTCTCCAACAAATCTTCCAAGTTTTCATCTTCTTTTTGTAACATCTTAAACACTTCTTCCTTATGATTGATCGGCATAAAATAATCCAAATACCTCTCTAGAAATGCTTGTTTCATGTCTTCCCATGTCCTGATAGAGCTGTTGATCAAACTCATAAACCACTTCAATGCTGCTCCTTTAAATGTTGAAGTAAATAGTTTAAGTTTTTGAGCATCTTGTAAGTATTCATAAGTTCTACATAGGATTTAAAATTCAAATAGGAAGGTTTCAGGATCTGAATTTTTAATTCCATATAAGTTTGGAAGGACGAGGGTGAAATTTTTTTCATGGTTATGTTGGTTTCTTCATCTATTATAGGGAACCCAAAAGAGCTTCCCATTTCTCTTCTACCTCTTCCTCCTTCTGCACCTCTACCTCATTCTCCTCTACCTCCTTATCCTCTACCTCCAAATAATGTGTGTTCTCCATTAAAGAATCCTCCTCCCCCTTCTTCTTCCATGGTTGATTCTCCTGTGGAAGTGGAAAAGTCTGTGTCCCTAACAGGAGTCTTTGGATCTTCTTCTAAGGCAGGTTCAGTGGATGAAGTGGAAGGTTTCTCTAATGGAATATCTGATCTTAGGTCTTCTAGAAGTCCAGGATCAGTAAAGGATGGAATGTGGGTCTGAGTTGAAGGTGTACTAGCTCTTGGTCTAGGTGAAACAAGTGGTGTTCTAGGAATCAAACTTCTGCTTCTGCTGCTTATGAATCTACCCCTTGAGTCTCTCTCTCTACGCATATAATTATTTTTGGGAGTTAAGAAACAAAGGTTACCTAGTTTTCCCTTCCCCGGCAATGGTGCCAAAATGTTTGGGCTCAACCTAGTGTCCTAAATTGAGTTCATTTAATTGTCAACCAGGGTTGGTAAACTGCTCAAGTGAAGTGCACTGTATGTGCCTAGGTGTTTTTTTCTTACTGCGTTGTGTTTAGTGTTTTATGATGTTTTTGGTCTTTTGATGGTTTTATGTTCACAAGGAAAAGAACTAAATGCTGGTGGAAAGAAGCTATTGGTTAAAAACAAAGCAAAGCCTAAGTTATGAATGATAAATGACAAATGCAAAGACTGAAACAGAACCAAACCTAAACTATGACTTAAGCAGAATACAAAGCTTGATAATGACTTCAAGAAAATGAATCACAACATAAACTTAACTTTTCCAATCCATTTATTAAGAATATCTTGGAAGAGCTTGAGGAATGGGCAGCTAAGTGTACAAATTCTCCTAAATAAACAATTAAACAATCAGCTTATAATGATACAACATCTTATCCATGATTAGAGGTTTGTTGAAACATATTTGGAGAAGAACATTGGTAACATCATAAGATCTCTACTCTAAAACTAGCTCCTAATTCTATTCTGCAACTTAGTTTAACATCACTAAACCTTACTCAAAAGTTATAGATTTCTTTTTAGAGTAGTTTTTTGAGGAAAGGCTTTGTTTATGAAATGGTAAAAAGGTTGCAAAAGTACTCCAGGCCTCGGACTGATATTATCTTCTGTTCAGATGATTATGAGTCAATATATGTTTGGAACAAAAGAAGTTTTGTAAATAATGAAGGTCGTGGTATTTAAGTTTAACAACTAATGTAATTTAATATGCAATGGATGACAACTAAATGTGGAATGTAAATACAGTGGGCTAAGCTAGAACTGAACTAGAGTGCTACCAGTCTACAATAAACAGTGCTAAACTAACAAGTCATTATCAAACTTAAAACGAAATAACAAAGCATGAATTGAATGCAATTTGACTCCGGAGTGCCCTAACTAAGTTATCATGCAATTAATCTATGGAATTCTACAGCCTATTTTGTCCATCATGAATGGTATTTTGGAAGATTTTTTTAGAACATTCCTGGCTGTACAATTCAATGCAAATGCAAACATAAAGACTGAAAGCAATTACAATTAAAAACTAAAACATCACAGCTATTTCCTACTCATTGTTATGATATTTTGGAAGAGCGTTTTAAGAGTAAGATCAGCTATGTTACTTAGTGTAAACAAGCAACTGAAACCTTCAGTATCACAGTCACGCCTTAGTCATCATAATGATTTTTTGGAAGAGTTTACTAGAATAAGTTCAACTGTGATAATGAACAAAAGAAATTGCAATTAAAATCTATAACACTACAACCATTTATCATTCATTATAATGATATTTTGGAAGAGTTTCTTAGAACAAGTATAGCTATAGTGACTAATGAAATTAACTTTGAACTCAAACTTCAAAAACGTGAAAACAAACTAAGATACTTATCTAAGTTACGAAAGTAAAGCCGTTCAGGAGGCAGGGGCCCTCTACCACCAGACGGAATCTAACTCAAAATCAACTCAACGCGTTCAAAGCAATGCTGTCTTCTTCATTAAAGGAAAATAACTTAAAACAGAGTATTCTCGGTCTTCAAAAAAATAGCAGTCAATCGATGAAATCTAATCAAAATCTAGAGCTTGTCTCTCAGTTTCCTGAGTGCATTTATAACAAATATTTATAACAGAACTTGCAACAATACGGGGATCATTGTCTTTTCATATCAAAATCGTACTAGGACTCTAAAGATGGCAGCATCAAGGGACAAAGGACATCTGGACTGTCCTTGTCCTATTATAAGTCTGCCTCCTTGAATGAGTTCCCACATACAAAACCACGTCCAGAATTCGGTTCATTCTTCATGGTGAGAAATAAACGTTAAGGACATGATGTGGAATATACCCATGTATGGCTTTTCCTGAGAGGACACCTAGAACATGCTTGAACGTGAAGGCAGCTACACAATTGGTGGTTAGCTACCGAATGTTTGCATTCTGTAGCTAATTTCAGTTCAAAATGCATTACAATGATAAAATCACAAAACTTAGCAAGTTAGCCATGTTATTCATTCTAAAAATAATTTTAACTAATTTCATTGATCATTTGGGCCTGGGATAACAATGAAAAAAGGAAAATGGAGTGAAGTAAGATAAAAGAAATAACAATCTTGGGGCTCAACAAAGGGGTCACAACACTGAAATAGCAGGATATGGTCTACCACCACCAGGGGGTGAGGATGGAGCAATTTATCCAACTAGAGGGACTCTTACATCATTAAGAGTCATACCCAACTTTCATAAAACTTCCACACATGAAAAAAAGTTAAATTTTCATAGTAGAAGTGGGGACATGATGATCCCATCTATTATGTAGATGAGGATGGTGCATGAGACATAACTATCTTGTGGAAAACCACCTGGGAGGCCACCTGATTAAAATTTGGTGAGATATATCTCACAACATGATGCTACAAGCATAGATCCAGGAGGGATGGGAGCATTATAAGGCCATGATATAGCGTTGAGAGTAATGGGTAGGCTCAAGGAGGAGGGAGACATCCTCCCACTATCATCATTACCCACTCTCATATCTCATACTACGCTGAGAGGAGATGCTGCATGATTGGAGGATGACATGATCATCGTGCAAGGGGGCCATTCCTTGGATATGGAGAATCAGAAGATGTTCTCATTTGAGAAGAAATATTCCACACATGATAGAGGATGGTGGCCACACATGCATGCTTTGGCTAAGCCTAGGAAGTATTGGAATTGGATGATAGTTTCCCATGGGAAATTAACTTCCAAAAGATTCAATCTTCACTTGAGCATGTTCATATGCAAGGAGAGCATCAAGGAGGGAAGAAAAGCCTTCCGGCATATAAATTTTGTACGGGAGATGTAAATGATAATAACAACCATATGACAAACATTCTTTGTAATAGATCATCAACGTTGTCACTATGGAAGATTGATCCATACTGGAAATCCCAATTGTTGGTTGGTTATTCCAAGGATATTTTCACATGCACGATAATTGATGACCAGCTACATGAAGAGGGCTATTCATTCCAATAATGAGTCATATATTATCATGGTTGCACCTCCTTATCTATAGCCTCCAAGCTCAAGGAGAAGTTTCTACAAAGATATTATGAAGAGTTCCTTTTCAGCCATACTTATTCCATGAAGGCCTACAAAACTATCATGGAATGCTACACATGGGAAGGATTTTAAGAAGAAATATATCAACATTTTCAAATATGCATTAACCATGTGGAGTTGGAAGAGAAACATGAATCTATGAAGGAGTTATTTCAGCGACATCTTTCCTCTTTTGGAATGAGAAGAGATGTATCTATGCACCACTCCATTTGTATGAGAAGAATGTTTTGTAGAGAATATTCTTATGTACCTAATGCTTCATTTGATGATCATTTGCATTATTTTTCCATGTATATGGAGGCCATAGCTCCAAGAAGGAGCATCATTTCATATAAAATTCATGGCCAATTTTGGGCCACAAAAATTTCTGAACATGGCCACTCCCTTGGAGGAAAAAGGGATATTTTGTATCATTGTGGGTGCATTCCAAAGGCACCAAATATATATCACACTTTCAACCATAGTGAGATGAATTGGGAAAAAATTAAGTGGTAGGAAGTCAGGGGATTTACTGCACTGGTTCCACATGTGGGACTATGACCCACTTCCATTTTTGCAAATTTTTATTTGTGTGTACTTAGTTTTGATCCTATACATTGATGATGTACTTATACTTTTTATGGGAATTTTTAGAGGGAGGATGGGAGGAATGTATGTGCCTTATGGGAGAGATATTTTCCATGTTCATTATGTTACATGTTTCAGGAAGAACATTGGGCAAACCATGTTTGTTTCATTTGAACTATTGTCTCCTTATGGGATGAATTATTTGCATCTAGTGAGAACTTTGGAGGAGAAATTCATGGAGGGATGGATTGGTAGAAACTTAGCTTATGAGGGAAGCTTATCACATGTTGGTGTCACCAATGATGGAGATTTGCAGCACTCATTTTTTCAGTTTCTTGAGGGAAAGAAACATTTGTGAACGGAGGACTGTAATATTTCCAAGTAGCCATGAGCTAGTTGGAATATTAAATTTTGTTTTGATGCTTTGTTTAATGAATATGAGGACAATGGAGGTCCATAATTCTCCTTAATAATGAATAAATCAATGCGAAATGTAAAAGAGATAAATCTAGGTAGCTTAATTAAGCACCCTTTGGTGTGAAAAGGAGTTGGATCACCTTGACTGGGTCAACCTTAACCAAATCAATAGTGTTTTCATGGAGGAGTGGTCATCAATGAGGGACAACGCAGTTTTAGATGGAGATGATTTTTGTGGAAGTAGTGCTATTATTAGATGGGGCTTAGGGTTTTCAAGCTCATATCTTATTTAAGGAAGAGGATGATAGCCATTTTTCATTATGTTATGTATTTGATATTTCTAAATATATGATCTGTTTAGACATATATCTTTCTCTTGTTGTTTAGCTGATATTGAGTGTTGTTTAGCATTGGGTGTTCCTAATCGGGAATCCCATCTCTTCCATTGAGAAGATTTTGGAGGAGTCTTGTAATAATTTTTCCACTATCATGCTTAAGGCCAACCTTCTTCTTTCATCTACACCACAAATCCTGTTGAGGGCTTGGTTGTTTTGCAAGTTGCAGCAAGTGGAGTCTAGATCTAGGACATCTCATTGCTCATTTTCAGTGGAGGAGGCTTAATTTCTATTAGGAGTGCTGATCATTTCAGCCCCCATTGGATCTTTGAAAAGCATTCCCTTCTTGTTGGGCCTGAAAAATCCATTATCCGGCTATCTTCGCTTTCTCCCAGCCTCAAAATTGCATAAAAGGGCCGAAAAAACCCACTTTTGAAAACATATTAGACCTTAGCCCCTTTCGGCCAAGCCCCTGTGCCCTTTTCCTTCCACATGACCTAGCCCCGAGACCAGGAGCTAGTCTAATGGGCGCTTATCAAATATACATATCGGGTGCATTTTGGACCGTCGATCTACGCAGATCCGACTGCCTTTGCAACCCCATTATGCACGCGGTCCCCATTGCATTCACCCGTCTGATCGTATATCAACCATCCGATCATCCACTGATCAAAGACTCACAATACTCCTGCCCTGGTGGACCTCGCGTCATGCATTACTCCAAAACCTGGTGGTATCTATCGCATTGCCTTTCGGCGGTGGGTGGTAATTCTCGTTTGGCCAGTGATTCCACTCATCACCTGACACGTGGCTCAGCGCACTATTGCAAAAAAACCCTCCATTGCACGTTATTTTTCGACCAAGGATACGGAGCGACTTGCATATCAACCATCTGATCTGAGGCGATCCATCAGACGGTCATCACGCTCCGAAGCTACACGAGATTTAACACAAGGAAATCGTACCCCTGGTGCACCGTCTCATTGCCCTCTGATGCATTTTCAACTGTCAATCTCATTTTGAGATCGAATGGCCCAGATCGTCTACATACCTTGCCACTGAATCGGTCCTCTTCCACATCATCATCCCATGTGTTTATTGCATTTTTCCTCCGCCATTTATATATTCCATTCATATGTTATATTTTAATGTTTTGCATTATAACTTTTCCCAGCCCGTTCACCATAGTTCCACTACATTTTTCGTCGTCACCTCTCATTCTTCCACCATTTTTTCATGCTGCGTTGATACACAGTCATCCCCACTGCATCTCCATCTCCACGCATGGTTTTTCTTAACAAGTTTGCTAGTTTTGCAGGGTTTCAGTGACGAAACACTGTTGTGATTTACAGTCTTGATTTCAGTAGTGGAAGACACATCAAAGGACCATTTTCAGAAGTCGAAATGATGAAGAGATGCCTGGGAAGGAAAATCAATAAGACTTCCATTAAAGAAGTGAGGTTAAAATTCGTCAAACCCTGTAGGGACATTCAAGGTGCCGATTTCACAAATGAAGATATTAATGGAGCAGCAGAAAAATATCAGTGGATGATTGAGGAATTCAACGCTCAGCATTGAAGATTTTCAGCTATGACTCAATTTTAGAAGGCAGAGGGTACAATGCACCAAAAACAATATCCTTCAGAAAGCAAGCTACAAAGAACGTATAGCACCACAAGGTCATCGAGCAGTGTGGGCATGCACGTTTCCACCATCTTGTATTTATGAAGCAAGTTAACGGTTCATCACCTACTTCATTTATTAAGTTTTCTTTTTCTCTGTAAAACCCCCGAAGAACAGATTATTGAGCGTTTCATATTTTATCAGAAAATTATGCAGTGAAAGGATTTTTGAATACATTTTGTATAAATTTTGTATGAAGGCTCAGAGCCCATAGGGTCTCATTGAGGAGGAGTTCCATCTGTTAAAGGGGATTCTGGTCTTTGGTATTTCACAATCTGTAACTTTCTCTCTTACGTGTTATTTTAATATATCATTTCATTTAATCCATCTTTCCTGTATCATGTTTTGGAATGCGAGTGGCTCACTAATTTCTGGTATGGATTTATCCTAGTTGATACCCATGCTTGGATTAGTCAAGCGCTTTAAATATGGCTCATTCATGATATTCTGTTCCACTATTCATCTAAACCATGTTTCTACTATATTATTTTCTTTAGGAGGGTGTTTTTAAAACGCTACTATTATGTATGGATTCTTATATTGGTAAGCCCATGCATGGTGGTATTGTGTATCTGGATATCAGCTCAATGTTAACTAGTATCTCCTCTACATTTCATTCACTACATACACCTTTTGATAACTTATTTCTGTGAAGTATTTCTAAATCGGCCCGCTTTGCAGTAAGCTGTCTCTGAATTGTCTGTTGCTTTTATATTGGAGTTTTGCATGTTGCCTCTGCAAATATCCTTGTTTCTGTGTCAGTTTCTGAAGGTCTTGGTCCCATTCAGATGAATTTTCCTTGTTTTAAAAGAGATAGCATGAGAGCTTTGTATTGATAACTCCCTCTGTTATACCATATGCTCCTTGCTATATAATATGTCCTAGGCACTAATCTATCACAACTCTAGGTTGTCTCTAGGAGCGACAACATCTTTCTGGCAGCGTTGCCGAGGAACGAAGTTGAGAAATTTTAAAATCCCTAGGCCTCATAAAAATCTAATTCACTCTTCAATTAGGTGAGTATGAAGAGTTGAGAGTTGTAGATCCCTCACCTTGGCGACTCCACATTTTTTCATTTGAAAAATCTATTTGTAGTCTTGGCTCCTCGTAAGCCACACCTGAGGTTAGATACATCTAAGCCAAAGACACCTTCAGTGTCTGACCCTGAAAAGATCATACATAGAATAAATTGGAGGGAAAAAAAATAATTCCATTCTGAGATTCCCGAATTCTCTCAAGAAGACTTTCCGTCCTCCTCCTCTCAAGATTCTCAATTGCAAATTCCCGACCCCACTGTCGGAGATACCGATTACTATTCAGATAGTCCACCCCGAGGACGTGTCCAATTTAAAGACAATATTCATCCGACTCCTTAGGTCGAAGAGGTCAAGGAAGTCACCGAAGTATCTGTTGTTAACAGACCTTTATTCCCCTCAACCCCTCAAGCTACAGTTGAGTATATTCCTATTATTATTCATACTCCACTTCCACCTCCTCCTCCTCCTCTTACTCATCAAACTATTGCACTACCTCCACCCCCTCCAATGGAAAATGTTCCAGGCTTATTGCTAAATAAATATGCTCCTTTGGCATACCTCAAGTGTTGAATGATATGCCCCAAGATTATCTGAAGATCTTGCCCAGATTTAATGGGGAAAATGAGATTGATGCTCAAAAACATCTTGAGACTTTCTGCTCTTTTGCAGAGAACTTTAGTGTTGAACATTTAGATGTGGTCTTAAGGATTTTTTTCCAGACTCTTGATGGTGAAGCTCGAAAATGGTTTAATACATTTGCTGGCCATTCTATTACCACTTGGGATAACATGGAAGACACTTTTCTCAGGAAATGGGGAGAGAAGAAAGATCATGGAAATTGTCTCATTGAGTTCAATACACTAAAGAAAAGACAAAATGAAGGGGTATCAGAATTTATCAAGAGATTTAATAAATTTTATCTGAGTCTCCCTGCTGATATGAAACCTCATCAAACTACTACTAAAGTCATTTTTGTAGCAGCCTTTGATTCATAATTTGGTTTCTCCCTCAGAGAAAGAAAGCCTGCTACTCTGGATGATGTTAAGGTAGATGCACTAGAGTTGGAAGAAAAATTTTCCTCCACTGGTAAATCAAAAGGAAGATCTGAACAAGATACTAGAAGAAGATGTAAAGAGGAGGTGTCTACCTCCTACCAAGACAGGGACTCAACCAATGACAGAATGGAAGAAATGAGAAAATTGATTAATAAAATGGTCAAGCTTGAATTGGAGGCCAAGAATTCAGCCCCCAAGAACTTCCACAATGCTCGAAACAGAGGTTACAATCCTTAGTACAAGAAACCACCACTACAAATATTTCCAAGGGAAGCAGAGGAGCAACAGGACCAGGTACCACACCCATTATACCTGGAAGGGTCAGTAGATGATTCTGCTGGAGATACTTGGAGGATGAAAATCTTGCCTTTTCAAATAGTGATGGAGAAGAATTTCCTTTACAGGGAAATGAAGGAGATGAGTGCCCATTTCAAGAAGAAGAAAAGAAAAGAGGCACAAAAGAAGAAGAAATTGATCATTATTGTAAACAATTTACTGATTTCATGCAAGCACATTTCAAAAGAAGATATGATCTCAGATCCTCTAGGAAGAGGACTCGTACTCAATATCAATAAGAGTAGACTCCCCAGAAGGAAGCACCTGATCAGAAGGAGTCTACGATGCCAAAAGTCACAGAAAAAGGTAAGGGCCCTCTAAACAAACCCTTGCAGTCTAATGATAAAATTCCTTCCTCTTCAAAAGCAGTCAGTCCTCTTAATACCAAGTCTGTGTCAAAATAAATCAAACCCCCAGCTGAAAATAAAGAGTCAAAAGAAGTTGTAATAGAAAAGTCTTCTCTTGTTTCCAGTCTGCAAAAGGAACTTGAAAAAGTCAAAATTCCAGTCCCCTTGACTGAACTATTAAAGAAACCTGCATATCAATCCCAAGTCACCTCATTCATGCTCCCTCTAGAAGCAACACTCACTCCAGATAGCCTCAACCTTCAAGAAGAAAGACCCATGGTTGTCTTTGGTCCACATGTTGAGGAATTAGATGCTTCTACTCCTCCCTTTTATGTGTCTCTAGTGATTCATGACCTGCTATTACATAATTGTCTCTTATATTCTGGAGCTTCCCATAATCTTATACCTTTGTTAGTCATGGAACAACTAGGATTACAAATCACCCGGCCATACAAGGACCTCTATTCATTTGACTCCAAAAGAGTTAAATTCTTGGGGATGATCAAGGATTTGGTGGTTAATTTGGACCAAATCCCAGCTAAAAGTGTGGTAATGGACGTCGTGGTGGCTGACATCCCAGCTCGTTTTGGTATGTTGTTGTCAAGGTCCTGGGGAACAAAAATTGGTGGATCACTCAAGATGGATTTAACATATGCCACTATCCCAGTTTTTGGTGGCCAAGAGAGGAGGTTGTACAGGGAGACTAGATTTGTCAAGATGGTGACTAAGGCTGACAACTCTGTAAATTCACCAGTCTATAGTAAGGAAGGATATTTTTCATGCTTGCTGTTGGAAGAAGATCAAGATTATGCTCATGAACCATATTTCTTTCAAACCAAGATTGAATAGTCCGCAGAAATCCATGAAGCAGGAATCTGGACACTCCATTTTGATGGGGAAAATTCAAAGGAAGGTAATGGGGCTAGAATATTATTGATTTATACTACAGGAAGGTGGGTTCCATTGTCCTTCAAGCTAGAATATAAAGCCACTAATAATGTGGCTGAGTATGAAGCACTTCTGTTAGGATTGTAGACAGCCAAGAACATGAACATACAAAGCTTAAAAGTTATGGGAGATTCAGAACTGGTGGTTAGACAAGTCAGGAATTAGTGTCAGACCAAACATCCTAGGCTAAGGGCCTATAGGAATGAATTTTGGGACATGGTAGAAAATTTCTTCTTGCCGTTCAATATCTAGTTCATGCCCCGAGAACAGAATAGGATGGATGATTCCCTTGCTGTAGCTGCTAGTACATTTCAACCACCTCAGAAATCTCTCTTAAGATATGAAGTTGAGGTGCGTTATCGACCATCAATCCCAGATAACATCAAACACTGGCAGCTATTTGAATATGAAGAATAGATGAAGAGATTCCTGGAAACAGTGAGAGAATTCTCAAATATGGAGATTGATGCTAATGAAGAAGAGGTTGAGTCTGAAGATACTTCAGAAAGAAATTGGGAGAAGAAAGTGGCAGGTAATAAAGTGTTGCAGTTAAAGGGAGATATAATACCTAGAGGACTGGTTCCTCTAGAAATATTATTTGATCAGAATGATGTCCCACTGCAGCCAAGCAAGGTGGTAGAATAAAATCAGGTAGAAGACCTGAATCTTGGTACTGAGGCTGACCCCAAAATTGTAAAACTGTCCAGGAAGATCCCTGGAGAATATAAAAAGCTATATCAGAAATTATTTCAGTCTTACAAAGATGTGTTTTCATGGTCCTATTAGGACTTGAAAACTTTTTATATTAGTATTATGCAGCACAAAATTCCACTGAAGGGAGATGCAAAGCCCCATAAGCAGAAGCTCAGACAAATCAATCCCCTGCTGCTTCCTTCTATTGAGAAGGAAATCAAGAAGCTGCTAAAAGCCAAAAATAATTGTACCACTGAGGTACTCTGAATGGGTGGCAAACCTTGTCCCTGTACGAAAGAAGAATGGAGAAATAAGGCTGTGTGTGGATTTTAGAAATTTAAACAGAGCATCCTTAAAGGATAATTATCCACTACCTAAGATGGATCACATCCTGCAGAAAGTGGTTGGAGCTTCTAGGATGTCAATGATGGATGGATTCTCTGGTTATAACCAGGTGGTTGTACTTCCATAGGATCAAAAGAAGGCTGCTTTCACCACACCGTGGGGGACATTTATGTATGCCAGGATGCCTTTTGGATTGATTAATGTGGGGGCCACTTTTCAGAGGGCAATGGACATTGCTTTTGTTGGAGAGCAAGATAAATTCTTGGTTGTCTACCTCGATGATATCACTATATTTTCCAAGAATGATACTGAGCACATCGAGCATCTACGTAGAACCTTTGAGAAATGAAGAAGGTATGGTCTTTCCCTTAATCCTCAAAAGTCTTTATTTTCTTTAGAAGAGGGTAAAATTTGGGACACATTGTGACTAAAGACAGGGTGAAGATAGATCCTAAGAGGGTAAAGGTTATAAATGGTATTGTTTTTCCCATAAATAAGAAAGAGTTACAGGTATTCCTAGGGCGCATCAATTTCCTGAGAAGGTTTATTCCTAACTATGTTGAAATAGTTAGGCATATAACTGACATGTTGAAGAAAGATAATGAAGTTAAATGGTCCCAGGAATCATGAGAGGCATTTACCAGAATAAAAAATTCTTTTGCAGGAGCCCCTATGCTAGCTAGGCCAGATTATGATAAAACTTTCATGATTTTTTCTTTTGCATCACCTCATATAATAGTAGGAGTTTTATTGCAGAAAAATGAGGAAGGGTATGAGCAACCTATTTCCTTTTTCAGTCAGGTGCTCCATGATGCAGAATTAAAGTACAACATATTGTAAAAGCAAGAATACACCCTAGTGAACTCCCTCAAAGAATTCCGTGTATATATTTTACAATTTGATATCACTACATTTGTGCCTACAGCTGCTGTAAGAGACATTCTTATTCAGGGAGATAGTGAAGGAAAAAGGGGAAAGTGGATTGCCAAGATAGAGGAGTATGAATTAGACATCCGTCCTACTAAGCTAATCAAAGGACAAGGGCTTGCTAAAATGCTATATGAATCAAAATATCAAGCTCTGGGCATAAAATTTTCCATTATAGTAGGTGAGGAACCTAAGGAGAGAGAAGAATGGCAGGGAATTGGAGTAGCTACTCTAGAAACACATATAAATTACCTCAACAGTTAGTGGTACAAAGAGATAGTAGAATATGTCCTCACACTCAGCTGCCCACCAAGCTGTGATAAAGCTAAGTACAGAACACTAAGATTAAAATCACAGAAGTATATAGTTGCCAATGTTCAGCTATAATGGCGAGATCCCTCAGGCATCTTACTCCTGTGTCTCACAGAGGATGAGGTGCAGAGTATTATAGCAAAATTTCATGAAGGAATCTATGGGGGTCACTACAGCTGGAGGGCCACCGCTCAAAAAATCCTGAATGCTAGTTTCTATTGGCCCAAGATTTTTGGAGATGTTTTTTCCAGGGTTAGAGCATGTGAGAAGTGTCAGAAATTTGTTGAAAAGTAGAAGTTGGCACCTCTGCCCATGATTCCTGTGCATGTGGATGAACCATTTCGACAATGGGGAATAGATTTTATAGGCGAAATACATCCTCCATCGAGTGGTCAGCATAAATGGATATTAACTGCCACTGATTATTTCACAAAATGGGTGGAAGCCATACCCGTGAGGAACACCACAGATACTGTGATCATAAAGTTCATGGAGGAAAACATCATATCCAGATTTGGTTGTCCTGCCAGAATAGTGACTGATAATGCACAGGCTTTCAAGTCTGAGAAATTAGTGAGTTTCTGCCAGCAATATAATATCACACTAAGTCACTCTACAGCATACTATCCACAAGGCAATGGCTTGGCAAAGTCTTCCAATAAAACCCCGGTAAGGGCACTGAAGAAGGCTATAAATGAAAATTAGAAGAACTGGGATTCTCAGTTGAAATTTGCTCTGTGGGCCAATAGAATTACCAGCAAGAGAGAAACTGGAAAATCCCCATATGAATTGGTATATGGGAGGGTGGCAGTATTTCCTATTCAATTATCCCTAGCAGTAGCTTGATTCATGCAGGAAAGTCAGGAGGAGCCTGATGATATGACCAGGCAAATAAATCAACTGGTGGAATTAGAAGAAACACACAATCAGGTAAATCAATGGCTGACAGAGTATCAGGAGAAGATGAAATACCTTTCTGATCAGCATGCTAAGGACTGGAATTTAAAAATTGGTGATCTAGTGCTTAAATGGGACATCCAAAGGGCTGAAAAAGGAAAACATGGTAGATTCAATCCGCTCTGGTTCAACCCTTTCAATATTGTGGAGAAGGGAGGTAACAATACTTTCAAGTTGGAAAATTTATAGGGTGACTTGCTTCATGCCCCTGTGAATGGTCAGTTCCTTAAGCCCTACTTTCAGTTATGATTCAGGAAAAGGCAGCCTGATGTATTATATTGTATATTAGTTTCATGTTTTATTTTTTTTGTTTGAATAATGTGGGTGTCGTGATGAATCATGAAGTTAAAAAGTAGAAGGGTTGAAGAGAAAAAATAACACAAAAAGATTATCTGGTGGTCTTCAAAGTTCTCAACACGTTCAAGGATGAACATGTCGTCCCCAGATGGAGCCGATATTGATCATTTCAGCCCCCATTGGATCTTTGACAAGCAATCCCTTCTTGTTGGGCCTAAAAAATCCATTATCCGCCAATCGTCGCTTCCTCCCAGCCTCAAAATTGCATAAAAGGGCCGAAAAAACCCACTTTTGAAAATTTATTAGACCTTAGCACCTTTCAGCCAAGCTCCTGTGCCCTTTTCCTTCCACATGACCCAGCCCCAAGACCAGGAGCTAGTCAAATGGGCGCTTATCAAATATACATATTGGGCGCATTTTGGACCGTCGATCTATGCAAATCCGACGGTCTTTGCAACCCCATTGTGGACGCGGTCCCCATTTCATTCGCTCATCTGATCGTATATCAACCGTATGATCATCCACCGATCAACGACTCACAATACTCCCGCCCCAGTGGACCCCGCGCCATGCATTACTCCAAAACCTGGTGGTACCTATCGCATCGCCTTTCGGCGGTGGGCGGTAATTCTCATTTGGCCAACAATTCCACTCATCGCCCAACACGTGGCTTAGCGCACTATTGCAAAAATTCCCTCCATCACACGTTATTGTTTGACCAAGGATATGGAGCGATATGCATATCAACTGTCCGATCTAGGGTGATCCATCTGACGGTCATCACACTCCAAAGCTGCACAAGATTTAACGCAAGGAAATTGTACCCCTGGCCCACTGTCTCATTTCCCTCCGATGTGTTTTCAACTGTCAATATCGTTTTGAGATCGAATGGCCCAGATCGTCTGCATACCTTGCCACTGACTCGGTCCTCCTCCACGTCATCATCCCACGTGTTTATCGAATTTTTCCTCCGCCATTTATATATTCCATTCATATTTTATATTTTAATGTTTTTCATTATAACTTTTCCCAGCCCATCCACCATAGTTCCACTGCATTTTTCATCGTCACCTCTCATTCTTCCACCATTTCATCATGCCGCATTGATACACAGTCATCCCCACTGCATCTCCATCTCCACGCATGGTTTTTCTTAACAAGTTTGTTGGTTTTGCAGGGTTTCAGCGACGAAAGACTGTTGTGATTTACAATCTTGATTTCAGTAGTGGAAGACACATCAAAGGACAATTTTTAGGAGTCGAAATGATGGAGAGATGCCTGGGAAGGCAAATCGATGTGACTTCCATTAAAGAAGCGGGGTTAAAATCCATCAAACCCTGCAGGGACATTCAAGGTGCCGATTTCACAGATGAAGATATTAATGGAGCAGCAGAAAAATATCATTGGATGATTGAGGAATTCAACGCTCAGCATTGAAGATTTTTAGCCGTGACTCAAGTTTATAAGGCAGAGGGTACAATGCACCAAAAACAATATCCTTCAGAAAGAAAGCTACAGAGATCGTATAGCACCGCAAGGTCATCGAGTAGTATGGGCATGCACGTTTCCACCATCTTGTCTTTATGAAGCAAATTTATGGTTCATCACCTAATTCATTTATTAAGTTTTCTTTTTCTCTATAAAACCCCTAAAGAACAGATTATTGAGCATTCCAGATTTTATCAGAAAATTATGCACTGAAAGGATTTTTGTATACATTTTGTAGAACTTTTGTATGAAGGCTCAGAGCCCATAGGGTCTCATTGAGGAGGAGTTCCATCTGTTAAAGAGGATTCTGGTCTTTGGTATTTCATAGTCTGTAACTTTATCTCTTACGTGTTATTTTAATATATCATTTCATTTCATCCATCTTTCCTGTATCATGTTTTGGAATGCGAGTGGCTCACTAACTTTTGGTATGGATTTATCCTAGTTGATACCCATGCTTGGATTAGTCAAGCACTTTAAATATGGCTCATGCATGATATTTTGTTCCATTATTCATCTAAACCATGTTTCTGCTATATTAGTTTCTTTGGGAGGGTGTTTTTAAAATGCTACTATTATGTATTGATTCTTAGATTAGTAAGCCCATGCGTGGTGGTATTGTGTATCTGGATATCAGCTCAATTTTAACTAGTATCTCCTCTACATTTAATTCACTACATACACCTTATGATAACTTATTTCTGTGAAGTATTTCTAAATCGGCCCGCTTTGCAGTAAGCTGTCTCTGAATTGTCTGCTGCTTTTATATTGGAGTTTTTCATGTTGCCTCTGCAAATGTCCTTGTTTCTGTGTAAGTTTCTGAAGGTCTTGGTCCCATTCAGATGAATTTTCCTTGTTTTACAAGAGATAGCATGAGAGCTTGTTATTGATAACTCCCTCTGTTATACCATATGCTCCTTGGTATATAAGATGTCCTAGGCACTGGTCTATCACAACTCTAGGCTGTCTCTAGGAGCGACAACAGGGAGGACAGTACTGAAGGCCTTTGTGCATTTTTTCAGACCTTGGCATCAGGATAACTGGTTATTTGTCCCTATAGTGTAGTTTCCTTTCTAGATTTTCATTATATCTATAGGATGAGTTGTAGGGTGGTTTGGCACACCATTTGGGGAGCTGATTTTCTAGTGAAGGTGATACAACTTTCACTTAGAGGATCTACTGGAGGAGGCTATTGTATTGATCATATCAGATCAACCACACTTTTCTGATCTATATTTTGTAGTATATCTGTATCCTTAGGGCCTAGATCTGCATCTTGTACATGGTGTTTTGATGGAAACCCCTAAGGTTTTCTTCAAAAGAGGTTGTATAGTGCTCAGATCTGCAATAGATCTATCTTTTGAGGCACATATTAGCCCTAGATCTGATGTATAATCATTTTATATATAAAAGCTAATAAAACAACACTGTAAAGGTCTTCCCGCTTTTATATATAGTTGCAGCACCTCATTTTGAGGGATTTTTTTCATTGGAGGCTTGTACTTTCTTATTGTGTATCTTATGGCCCATTTTTTATGCATATTTTGCTATTGTTATAATATATAGAAAATATCCATATTGGCCTCTTTATTTTAAATGATTATTTACACTATTTTTCCATCATTTTTCACTATATTCTTGCCTTTCCCATTTCAAAATATTACAAACCGATTGCAAGGTCGGAAAGTTGTTAAAAAGAAAAGATAACTCTTACCGGGGCCCTCGACGACATCTCCAGATTTCCTAACATTGTCACCCAGTGCCATGTACCGGTTCGAAAATATTAACCCGGTTCCCTTTTGATTCTCGTGCAGAGTGCACCCTTGATACAAGGCTTCCCCATCTCTTAGAATCAACTAACGGATGTCCAAGTGTTTTTCACATGGAACCTTTCCCCACTTCAGTCTTCAAAGTTATCATTTGAATATTTACTGCTACCACCAAGATCTGCACTGGGGGCCAATCCACCGAAGCTCACACAAGAGGTTTCTCAATGACCCCCATGTCCTACTTATAGAATCCAGGCAATTTCTCTGACGGTCGAGTATAGGTTGTGTGTTTCAGCACCATCCATTTTCTGGACTAGTTGATTCTGAGGTGAGTTGTTACACACTCCTTAGAGGATTTTGACTTCTATGAACACTGTCTTGCTATCTTAATCAACCAACACCCTTTGTGGGATGTAGGTTAGCACACAATTCAACACCGTAACTCAACTTTCAGCTCATCCCGCATTGGCAGTTATGGTTACCAAAAATGGCCCACTTGGAGCTCTCAATATCATGGTACGGCTCAATGGAGCATCCACACCCTCTTACCTATTTAAATTTTGAGAATAGGCCAAGGTCGTTATGCCCTTGATGCCTCTAATCATTTTATTTACCTAATAAAACTCACACGTGAGCTCCAGCTATCTTGAGGAAAGCTTCAGAGGAAACCATATACTACATGGTTCGATTAGTCTTTCGCCCCTATACCAATGTTAGATGAACAATTTGCATGTCAGCATTGCTACGAGCCTCCACCAGATTTTCCTCTGGCTTTTCCCTACTCAGGCATAGTTTACCATATTTCGAGTCCCAACAGGTGTGCTCGCACTCGAACCATTCGCATAAGCTCAAGGTCAGTTGATGATGCAACCCCCTAGAGAGGGGATATTTCCCGTCATCTTCCTTACGCCTCGCAGCTTTTCAAGAATCCTTGTTTCATGTTTCAAGATGGGTCGCATGAAAATACCACCAACCAATGCCATGAGCACGCAGGTGCACACGACCCACCACAAAAGCATGCGCTTCGTTCCTGGACCGCCGTAATGGAAAACCGACATGTGGTACTCCACCCGCGCTTGTGATGATGCAGCAGCCCCTATTTTTTTGCACCTCAAGTCGAGCGACAGAACAGGCCGAGTCATTCCACATGTAACTGAGATGTATCGACAACCTCCATCTGCTTCCCTTCGGGTAGTTTCAAGAATTATTTAACTCTCTTTTCAAAGTTCTTTTCATCTTTCCATCGTGGTACGTGTTCAATATCTGTCTCTCACCCATATGTAGCCTTGGATGGAATTTACCATCCAATAAGGGTTGCATAACCAAACAACCTGACTCACTGACAACTTCTCATGATGCGGCACAGTCTCGGCCTGATGGGGCTATCACACTCTCAGGCGCCCCATTACAAGGGAATTGGCCCAAGTCTTCTACTGAGGACGCTTCTACAAACTACAATCCAAGCGACGCTACCACCCGATTTTCATGTTAGGCTCTTCCCAGTTCTCTCACCACTACTAGGTGAATCCTTGAAAGTTTACTTTCCTTCGCTTAATTATATGCTTAAAATCAATGGGTGTTCTCTCTTGAGCTAAGGTTGCAAGTTGGAGCTAAATCTGCCCTACCTAATGGGAGGATAAGGGAGAGAAAAGCAAGTTCCAGGGATGCCACACAAAGCCCACATCAACTAATGTCGACTGCCAAAACAAGGGGATAAGATCACCACTTTCCAATGCACACTAGGAAACATCATCTACCACATTTTAACCAACCACACGCATTGGGCACAAATGACCACCTTTGTTTCTCCCTAACATATTTCAAGGAGTGCGTTTGATTGGTATGCGACACTGAGATAGACATGCCCTTGACCGAAGCCTCGGGTAAAATATGCATTCAAAAGCTTGATGATTCACAAGATTTTTCAATTCACACTAAGTGTCACATTTCACTACATTCTTCATCACAAAAAGAGCTGAGATATCTATTTCCAAGAGTCTTTTCCATGTGTTACCAAAAAATCTCACCCCCACTAGATATGGCTAAAAGATGACCCAATGTACAATGCATCACAACAAGCAACAAGCCCCCTTCCCTCTCAAGAAAACTGCACTCCATAAGACACTCACTAAAGGGAAGGCTCAAAGAAGCTGCCCAGACCCCATGCCTTTGTAAAAATGGGGGAAATTTAAGGAGCAGTGATTGAGAAGGACTAGGGTGGCCAACCTAGGAGCTCCCGCTGCTTTTCATCCTTCTCGAAGACCTAACCGCAACAGTTCCCCCCTTTCTCTATAACATTGCTGGGGGCTGAAAAGAGGAAGGGAAGGGGAAAATAACATATATACATATAAAATAAAAGAAATAGAAGGTGGCTTCCACCCCCTCACAAGGGAAAGCTCAAGAAGACAAATAGGAAGAGCTTTCGAAACCTTGTGCCTTTTCAAAAAGCGTAGAATTGTAAATAATGATGACCAAGAAGGATTAGGATGGCCACCCCGAAACTCTCACTTCTT
The DNA here is from genome assembly GCA_034641835.2 of Pinus albicaulis. Taxonomy (NCBI): domain Eukaryota; kingdom Viridiplantae; phylum Streptophyta; class Pinopsida; order Pinales; family Pinaceae; genus Pinus; species Pinus albicaulis. The sequence goes on from CM076580.1 coordinate 829,133,543, forward strand.
CTCATCCTTAACAAACATCAAACCACTACAACTCCCCCTTTTTTCTCCATAAAGCTAGGGGCCGGAAGGAGGAAAGTAAGAAAACACATGAAATAAAGAGAAACAAAATTGTCCACCTGCTTAAAGGAGGAGGCTCAAACAGAGAACAAACTTCCTAAGTCTTGCTCCCTTGCAAAAGGGGGGGAATTGCAAGGAATGAACATCGAGAAGGGTTAGGGTGGCCAAATCGGGAGCTTGCACAACCTTTCATCCTTCGTGAATGCCAATCCTCAATGATTTGTGCTTTTATCTGTAAATATAGGGGCCTGAAGAGTAAGGGAAAAGAGCAACATTAAAAAGGAGAAGAAAATAAAAAGAGAAAAAAAAAATGGGTTCTGGTAGATAAGATTAGGCTCAAACAAAAAATAGCCTTTCAAGGCCCTATGCCTTTACAAAAAGGGTGGAAACTGCACAGATTGGTGTTCGAGAAGGACTAGGGTGGCCACCCCAAGAGCTTGCACTTCCTTTTCATCCTTCAAAAAATGCTAATCCACAGCAATTCCTCATTTTCTATGTAAATATAGGGACCAAAATGACTCAAAAGGGGAGGCTCAAATATACTAAAATATTTCCTAGCCCTATGCCTTAGCAAAAAGGTGGGAGTTGCAAGGAAAAATGACCAACAAGGACTAGGGTTGCCAACCCATGAGTTCACACTGCTTTTCATCCTTCTTGGACACTGACCCACAACAATTACTACTTTTATCGATAAATATAGGGACCGAAAGGGAAGAAAAATACATGAAATATAGAGAAAACAAACATCACCCACATAACAGTCACGAAAAAATCCAATTTTGGATAAACGGGGCCAAATTTCAAGCAAATCCAGCAAAACAGAGGACCACCACCACATGAAGATATGTTCACTTAACCAAAAATAAAGTAAAAAAGGAACCCAATCAAAACCATCCCACCTTTTCACACCCTTCCACATGCATCACAACACAACATCCTTTCTAACTACATAGCATAATAAGCAACAATCAAACAACCAAGCAGACAAGTCACAACCTAAACTTGACCACTAGGAAAGTCGAGGGCCATGATGAGAGGAGTGTCTAGATAATGGTACTACTGAAAGGTAAATGAACCCCCAAACCAAACAAGGCTTTAAACAACAAATGCACTAATAGAAGACCCACCCCACTATTTCACCCCTCCATGTATAGGTCACCCAATAACCTTTCTGGACAAAAATTCAAGGGGGAAGAAACAACCGAACTCCAAAGAGGAGTTATCGCAGGCTAAAACTAAATGATGGATAAATATAAGGACCATAAATACACCGTTGGTGCAATGTGACACCTTATAAAGAAGGAAGCCCCTAAATTTCACACAACAATGCTATTGCAACAATCGACACATCCAAAAAATGACCAAGTGATGCAAAAAACCCATAATCCAAATGAAGAAACAAGGACATAAATTTCTCCTACTTTCCTTGGAAGGGGGAGTGGGTCAAGAAAGGATGAGGATTTCCCTCAACACCAAAGGCGTGAGAAAAGAATGCTATCTCATGCCCATTAATAAGGAAACTTACAATTTTGATGAAGCTCGGGCTAAGGGAGGGATTTTTCATCAACTATATCCAACCCTTCCTTGAGGGCATATCAAGGAACAGTCGAGAGGACTAGGTTGGTCAGCTGAATGGATTGAACTACTCTTCATCTATCCAATATTTACCCCATTTTGATATTTTCCCCTCACGGAAGGGTTGAGTTAGCGAGCGCATGTGCAACCACTCCCTTAAACCAACCACCAACAAAAAAGCTTGCCCAAGAAACAGATAAACCATCGTCGTCACCTTTTGGAGAGAACCAACTATGGAGGCCCACATCTTCCAATGAACAAAAGACCGAGCACCCCCACTACGAATGAGTCTGAATTTTACCATCATATTTCCCAAGCACCTCGATTGTAGAGACCACCAAACATATCATTGTAGAGAGGGCTCCCAAGCAACGAGCTTCCAAAACCCATAAAGAAAATACCTTAGGGAAAATAATAACAAAGGATGGGAGAAGCAGAAGCATCATTTGCAAGTACAGGAAACAACATGCATGACCACAAGATAGGCAACTAAATTTTTTTTAAGTATCTTTCGCAAGAGGCACCACCCTGACAAGCATCAAACCTGCTCTCTTAGAGACACACCACAACGACCTAGATTAAAATCGAAGCACACACAACCCAAAAGAAAAAACAAAAACCCTATTATCAATGATCCTACTGTAAGTTCACCTATGGTAACCTTTTTATGACTTCTCTTTCCTTTAAATGATAATTTTCAATGAGTGTCTCACGACTTCGATAGCATCAAACCACCATCATCGACGCAATCTGAGCACTTCACTGGATCATTCAATCGGTAGGAGCGATGAGCTATGTGTAAAAAGGGTAGGGATGTAGTCAAAATGAGTTTATGACACGTGATTACTAGTAATTCCCCATTGAAGACCAATAATTGCAATGGTCTATCCCCATCATGATGCAATTTAAGAAGATTTCCCGATCCTCTTGAACCAGGAAGAAAAACTCATTGGCTGCATCAGTGTAGCCTATGTGCAACCAAAAACGTCTAAGGGCATCACAGACCTATTATTGCCTCAAAATTGCATGGCATAAGCGGCAATACTCCCTCTAAGAAGCTGGCCGCGAAGGGGAACCTCCACATAGCTAGTTAGTACGTTGAGGTCTCATTCGTTATCAAAATTAACCAGACAAATTACTCCACCAACTAAGAACGGCCATGCACCACCACCCATAGAAACAAGAAAGAGCTCTCAATATGTGAATCCTTACTATGTTTGGACCTGGTAAGTTTCCCTGTGTTGAGTCAAATTAAGTCACAGGCTCCACTCCTGGTGGTGCCCTTCTCTCAATTCCTTTAAGTTTCATCCTTGCAAACATACTAGCGGAGTCCTTAGAGCAACATCCGTCGATCCCTGGTTGGCATCATTTATGGTTGAGACTAGGAAGGTATCTGATTTTCTTCGATCCCCCAACTTTTTTTCTTTATTAATGAAAAAATACTTAGAAAATTATTTCATAGTGGTCCTTCTTTAATAAATCCAAGAATTTCACCTCTGAAAATTAAATAGGAATGCCCTTGATAGTCCCTATTAATCATTACTCCAATCCTGAATGCCAACACAATAGGACTAGACTCGTATCATGTCATTCCATGCTAATATATTCAGAGCATAAGCTTGCTTTGATCACTCTAATTTTTTCAAAGTAACACTGTCTGAGACGTGACCTAGCCAGTTAAGGCCAGGAACACACCACCCAAAAAAGGGACGGAAAGGAAGGTGTACACCAAGTAGGAAGACTGACCTTTACGACCCAATATCCAACTATGAGCTTTTTAATTACAAAAACTTAAATATATGCTATGGAGCTGGAATTACTTTGGTTGCTGGCACCAGACTTGCCCTCCAATGGATCCTCGTTAAGGGATTTAGATTGTACTCATTGCAATTACCGAACTCAATGAAGCCAATATTGTTATTTATAATAACTACCTCCCCATGTCAGGATTGGGTAATTTGTGTGCCTTCTGCCTTCCTTGGATGTGGTATTCGTTTCTCTGGCTCTCTCTCTAGAATCAAAACCTAATTCTCCATCACCCATCAACACCATGGTAGGCCTCTATCCTACCATCGAAAGATGATAGGGCATAAATTTGAATGAAGCATTTCCAGCACAACGGTTGTGTGATTCGTCGAGTTATCATGATCCACCGGAGAAGTGGGAAAGCCCGCATTGGTATTTTATCTAAAACATGCATCCCTTCCAAAGAGTTAGGACTTGGTGCATGTATTAGCTATAGAATTACTATGGTTATCTGAGTAGTATGGTACCATACAAAAACTATAACTGATTTAATGAGCCATCTGCAGTTTCATAGTCTGAATTAGTTCATACTTAGACATGCATGGCTTAATATTTGATACAAGAATATTACTACTAGTAGGATCAACTAGGTAGCACCCTCACACCTCAAAGGGAATTCAAAGCTATCTCTTACCAAGATCTAGCCCGAACACGCATCAAGTCAAATAGAGGTCAAAATATCATGTAAATATTTTATTCCTTGAACCCCTTGCATCCCCAAGAAGGGATTAGTTCCCAAACACACTACATTCCAAGGACATGCAAAATAAATTCCACCATCAAACTCGATGGATGATGGATGCAAGATCCACAAAGAAAAAAAAATGGGTGAACCCAATGAGTCACATTGTACCGAGGTATCCTACAAGTTGGAAACCACCCCCCAACCATCAAGAATGTCAAAAGCCTTGTCACCCATAGAAACCATAATGAATATAAAAAGGAAAGAAAAAAAACAAGACTCTCTTAGAAGTGCCCCAGAAACCCTCCCTGCCCCACACCAAGGCCACCTAGGAGCCCACCCACACAACGGAAATAGTGGAACTCGAGCACCTGCGGCGACCTCCATGCAAAAAAAATTGGAGGAAACAAATGGAGAACAACAAACCCCACAAACTCTCTCTCTAAAATGCATCCCAACCATCCCTGCCCCACAATGAGGTCACCTAGGATCCTGCTCGATCAGAGGCAACAGTGAACCTTGATCATTTTATTGACTGTGGATACCCTGATGCAAAAGGAAAAGGAAGGAAATAAAACAAGAATGACCAAGCCTGCAACCTCTCTTAAAAATTCCCCCCCAACCCTCACCAACCCATAGAGAGGCCAAATAGGAGTCCACTCAGACAATAGCTATGGTGGAACTAGATCGCTTGATCACCTGCGGCAAACTTTATGCAAAGGAAAAGGAAGAAATAAATTCAAATCAGGAGGCTCGCTACAAAAGGCATGAACATATCCGAATAGGACAAGGGATCAGGTATCCCTGCACCATAGAAACCCTATGTGCAAGCTACCTAGGAGATTGGCCCATGGAATTACCAACTAGAGAATGAATACATTTCACCTGGAACCACCTCCACACAGAGGAGGGAGGTTGAAGCGTTCCACCTTGAAGTCCTCCTTCCAGACATTTACCCCACCAACAACATAGCAAACCTCCTTCCAATTGGACCACAATAGCATATGTGATCAAAACAAGAGATACCCATCACCTTGTGTCTCAACATTACAACCCACAAAATTCTATTTTGCATGCAATATGCAAGGAAAAATCCAATCATTGGATCAAACCTATGGGCCACCACATCTATCAAAACCTCAAATCTAATGCAGGGAAAAACAACATGCACTCTGAAACGAATGCCAAACCTTAATATTACAACAAGGAGAACTGCTCCTCACATCACGAAATAGAAAAATGAAGCAAGAGGGGTAGCTTACAACCAAAACCCTTCCAAATTCTGCTTAAATGTATGTATCTCAACCCAAAATTCTAACATAGAAAGAGTACAAGCACAATAAATTGGCACCATAAAGAGCCAAACAATGAAGATGACAGTCCTCTCAAGGAGCCACACACAAAAACCCATCCAATTCCCATAACATGGAGTGAAAGGGGAATATTTCACATATTCCTCCAAGGATAAGCATGGCCAACATTGACACTCATGTACGACTGAGAGGGGATGGAGAGAATATGAAAGTTGGCCACCTTAAAAATGACCCAAGGCCATTCTTCAGGCACACTCAAATAAGCAACTCAATTACCAACCCACCTTTCACATGAAAATCCAACCCTTCCCCACACCTAAAGGAGAGGAGGTGAACAATATAGCAAAGAGCCGACTTCACGGAGCCAACAAGAGAAAATACAACCTTCCCCACCCACTAAAATGGGAGGAGGTTAACAATATAGCAAAGGAAAAATTTCAACGGAGCCAACGAGTGACTAAGGGGCACAACAGAGACATCGATGGGAAGCCAGTCATCTAAAGGAGCCACACACAACAATGTCATCCAAATATAAGAAAAGAGATCGAAATGGTAACTCTTTCCACATATGCTTGCCAGGACAAGCATGGCTAACATTACCATGCATGTGCTACCTAGTGGGGATGGAGAGAAGACTAGAGTCGACGACCCTAAAAATGGCCCAAGGACATTCTTTAGGCACACAGAAATAAAAAACTCGATCACCAACCCACCTTTCACATGAAAATCGAACCCCCTCCCCCCAACATAAAAGGGAGGAGTCAAACACTATAGCAAAGAGCCCATTTGATCAAAGTGAATGAGCAACCAAGGGGCATGAGAGTTACATAGGTAGGTGGCCAATCATCTCAAGGAGCCACACAAAGAAACTTCATATGACTCCGAGAAGATAGAGCGGGAGGTGAAGTTTCTTCACAAATTCCTCCTATGACGAGCATGGTCATAATTACTGCTCATGTGATACTGATTGGGGATGGAGAGAAGATGAAAATTAATTACCTTAAAAATGACCCAAGGCCATTCTTTAGGAACATCCAAACAAACAACTCAATTACCAACCCACCTTTCACATGGAAATCCAACCCCTGCCCCCACACCAAAAGGGGAGGAGGAGAACAATATAGAAAAGAGTCGATTTCAACGGAGCCAACGAGCAACCAAGAAACACAAAGAGCTGACTTAAATGAAGTGAAAGAGTGACCAAGAAGCACAAGAGAAACATAGCAAAGATTCTACTGCAAACAGAGCAAATAAGAGACCGAAGGCCATGAGAAGGACATAGCGAAGATCCGACTGCAATAGAGAAAAAAATTGACCAAGGGTCACAAGAGAGACATAGGCATTCAGCCAAGCATCTCAAGGAGCCACACACAACAACCCCATCCAACTTCGAGAACACAAAGAGGAAGGGGAAGTTGGTTCACATATGCCTCCTAGGACAATCACGGCCAAAACATTACCGCTCATATGCTACCAAGTGGGGACGGAGAGAAGAAAGTCGACGAACCTAAAAAATGACCCAAGGCCATTATTTAGGTACACCTGAACAAAATAGATCAATTATCAACCCACCTTTCACACAAAAAGCCAACCCCTGCCAGTGACCAGAAAGGGGATAGCTGAACGACCAAATGAAGGCACAAGAATGTGCACAAGGCACCCACACATTCACAACTTAGAAAATTTGATATGGTCGCACTTAAACGAAATGACCCAAACCAAACGCATTTCATCGGGCACCTCAAACAAAATGACCATACTTGAAAGCCTTTCATCGGGTGCCCTCACACGGCGCGACATGGCACACTCGATCGAACGAAGGCAAAAGAACGCTCACAAGGCAACAAGGCAGTGACAGCTTAGCTAATTCGATATGGTCACCCTCAATCAAAACGACCTGACTTGAAGGAGTTTCATTTGATGTCCTCACACAGCGTGAGAGGGTGCATGTGACTGAATGAAGGCTCAAGGGAGAAAATGGAAAACGGGTTGCACAAATGTGCACAAGGCACCATGGAGGTCACAACTTAGCAAATTTGATACACCCGAACTCAACTAAACGACTCAACTTGAATGCATTTCATTGTGCACCCTCACATGACACGACACAGTGTGCCTGACCAAACGAAGGCATAAGGGAGCAAACGACAAATGGGTCTCATGAATGTACACAAGGCACCCTGATGATCACAACTTAGAAAATTTGATACAACCGCCCTCAAACGATATGAACTGACCCGAACGCGTTTTATTGGGTACCCTCACACGGTGTGACAGGGTGTGCCCGACCGAATTAAGGCACAAGGGAGCAAATGGAAAACTTTCCACATGAACATACAAAAGGCACCGGGGCAGTCACAACTTAGAAAATTTGATACGGTCGCCCTAAAATAAAATGATCCAACTTGAACGTGTTTCATCGGGTGCCCTCCCACGGCGTGACACAACGCACCCTACCGAACGAATGCACAATGGAGCAAATGAAAATCGGGCCACACAAATGTGCACAAGCCACCCAAGCAGTCACAAGTTAAAACATTTGATAAGGCTACCCTCAAACAAAACGACCCGAACTGAACATGTTTCATCATGCGCCCTCACACGGTGTGACACGTTGTGCCCGACCAAACAAAGGCATAAGGGAGCAAATGGAAAATGGTCGACACGAATGTGTACAAGGCACTCAGGTGGTCACAACTTAGAAATTTTGATATGACCTCCCTCATATGCATTTCATTGGGTGCCCTCACATGGCACGACATGGCGCACCTGACCGAATGAAGGCACATGGAAGAAAATGAAAAAAAGGTCGCATGAATGTGAAAAAGGCATCTGGGTGGTCAGAACGTAGAAAATTTGATATGTTCGCCCGCACCAAACGACCCGACCTGAACGTGTTTCATTGGGCGCGACACAGCCCACCCAAATGAATGAGCGCAAGTGACCCGAAAGGTCACAACTTAGCCAAATTCATATGACCACCCTCAAAATAAATGATCTGAGTTGAATGCGTTTCATCGGGCATCCTCACACTAAGCGACACGACATGCCCAACTGAACAAAGGCACAAGGGAGAAAACGACAAACAGGTCACGCAAACATGCACAAGGGACCGAGGCTGTCACAACTTAGCAAATTTGAGATGACCACCATAAGAAAAAATGACCTGACCCGAATGCGTTTCATCGGGCGCCCTCGAATGGAATGACCCGACTTGAACACATTTCATCAGGCACCCTTAGATGAAGCAACACGACACGCCCGACTGAATGAAGGTACAAGGGAGAAAAAGGAAAATGGGACACACATCTGTGATCAAGGTACCCATGCTCTCATAACTTATTAAATTTGATATAATCGCCCTCTAATGAAACTACCTAACCTGACTGCGTTTCATCGGGCATCCTCACACAGCGCGACGCGATGTGCCCAAGTGAATAAAGACACAATGGAGAAAATGACAAATGATTCGCACGAACGTGCACAAGGCACCCAAGCAGTCACAACTTAACAATTTGATATGGCTACCATAAAATTAAATGACTCAACCCAAACATGTTCCATCGGGCACCCTCACATAGCGCGACATGGGCCACCTAACAGAACGAATGCACAAGGGAGAAAAGGACAAACGGGCTAAATGAATGATCATAAGGCACTTGGGCAGTCACAACTTAGTAAATTTGATACAGCCACCATCAAACAAAATGACCCAACCCGAATGCATTTCATCGGGCATCCTCACACATTGCGACAGGGTGCGCCTGACTGAACGAAGGCACAATTGAGAAAACGACAAATGAGCTGCAAGAACGTGTACAAGGCACCCGGGTGGTCACAACTTAGCCAATTTGATATGGACACCCTCAAACAAAATGACCTGACCCAAACACGTTTCATCGGGTGCGCTCAAACAAAACAACCCGACCCAAACATGTTTCATTGTGCACCCTCACACGGAGTGACAGGACGCACCAGACCGAACAAAGGCACCAGGGAGAAAATGGAAAATGGGTCATAAGAACATCCACAAGGAACCTCGATGGTCAAAAATTAGCAAATTTGATATGGCCGCAGCCAATCTTCTCAAGGAGCCACACAGAGAAACCCCATCTGACCCCGAGAATAAAGAGTGGAAGGGGAAGTTTCTTCACATATACCTCCCAGGATGAGCATGGACAAAATTTCCACTCATGTGCTACCGAGTGGGGATGGAGAGAAGATGAAAATTGATGACCCTACAAAATACACAGGGCCATTCTTTAGGCACACCTGAAAAAACTACTCAATTACAAACCCAAATTTCACACGAAAATCCAACCCCTTCCCCCACACAAAAAATGGAGGATCCAAGTAACCTAACCATATTTGTAGGCCCAACACCTATCCTACCTATTACCCACCTTATTACTTAAAACTTGACTTATTCGCCCCACCGAACGACTTATAACTTAGATCAAGCAACACAAAGAGTCGATTTCAATGAATAAAAAGTACAAGTAAGTGGCACGAGAGTGACATAGCGAAGATTTGATTTCAATGGATCAAACAAGGGACCAAAGGCCATGATAGGGAAATAACGAAGATCCGATTGAAATGGAGCAAATGAGTAACCAAGGGGAATGAGAGAGACATAGGTAGGTGACTAGTTGTCTCAAGGAGCCACATACAACAACCCCATCCAACTTCAATAATGAAGAGAGGAAGGGGAATATTTTTCACATATGCCTCCTAAGACAAGCATGGCCAAACAATTACCGCTCATATGCTACCAAGTGGGGATGGAGAGAAGAATTTTTGGCGATCCTACAAATGACCGAAGGCCATTATTCAGGCACACCTGAACAAAAAATCTAAATTACCAACCCCCCTTTCACATGAAAATTCAACCCCTACCCCCAACCATAAAGGGGGTAGTTGAACAACCAAACGAAGGCACGATAACGTGCATAAGGCACCCAAGTGGTCACAACTTAGAAAATTTGATACAACCACCCTCAAACGAAAAGACCCAACCCAAATGCATTCCATCGGGCGCCTCAAATGAAATGACATGACCCAAACATGTTTCATCGGGCGCCCTCATATGACGCAAAATGGCGCGCCTGACCGAACGAAGGCAGAAGGGAGAAAATAGAAAACATGCCACATGAACATGCACAAGGCACCTCGATGGTAAAAATATAGCAAATTTGATATGGGTGCCCTCAAATGAAATGACCAGACCTAAAGGAATTTCATCGGGCACCCTCACACGGCGCGACAGGGCATGCCCGACTGAAAGAAGTCATAAGGGAGAAAATGGAAAATAGGCCACACGAAAGTGCTCAAGGCACCCGGGTGGTCACAAATTAGCAAATTGGATATGACCACCCTGAAATTAAATGACTCAACCGAAATGAATTTCATTGGCTGCCCTCACACGGTGCGACATGGCGCGCTTGACTGAACAAAGGCACAAGGGAGAAAACGGAAAAAGGGTTGCACGAGCGTGCATAAGGCACCCATGCGGTCACAACTTAGCAAATTTTATACGAACACCCTCAAATAAAATGACCTGAACCAAAATACTTTCATTGGGCACCCTCACACAGTGTGACAGGCGTTGTCCGATCAAGCAAAGGCACAAGGGAGAAAATGGAAAACGGGCCACATGAACATCCACAAGGAACCTGAGCGGTCACAACTTAGAAAATTTGATATGACTTCCCTTAAACGAAACGAGCTGACCCGAACACATTTCATCGGTCACCCTCCCATGGTGCGCTCGAACGAATGAAGGCACAAGAGAGAAAATGTAAAACAGGCCACACAAATGTGCAATAGGCAACCAGATGGTCACAACTTAGAAAATTTGATACAGCCGCCCTCAAAATAAACAAACCAAACCAAATGCATTTCATTGGGCATCCTCACACGGCGCGCCCGACCGAACGAAGGCACAAGGGAGAAAATGAAAAATGGGCCACACGAACATGCATAAGGCACTCGGATGGTCACAACTTATCAAATTTGATATGGCTACCCTCAAATGAAATGATCCAACCCAAATGGGTTTCATCAGGTTCCCTCACATGGCACGACACGACACGCCCAACCAAACAAAGGCACAATTGATAAAATGAAAAATGGGTCACACGAACTTGCACAAGGCACTCGGGCAGTCACAAATTAGCACATTTGATACAGCTGCCCTCAAATAAAATGACCAGACCTAAACATGTTTCATCGGGCACCCTCACACGGTATGACATGGCCCACGCAAACAAAAGAGGGCACAAGGAAGAAAATTGAAAATGGGCTACACGAACGAGCATAAGGCACCTGGGCAGTCACAAGTTAGAAAATTTGATACGGCTGTCCACAAACAAAATGACCTGACATGAACACGGTTCATCAGGCATCCTCACACAGTGTGACATGACGTGCTCGACCGAATGATGCACAAGGGAGAAAATGACAAATGGGCCACACGAACGTGCACAAGGCACCTAGGTTATCACAACTTAGAAAATTTGATACGGCGACCCTTAAACGAAAAAAATCTACCTGAACATGTTTCATAGGGTGCCCTAAAATGAAATGACCTAACCCAAACACGTTTCACTGGGAGCCCTCACACAACGTGACACGACGCGCCCGACCGAATGAAGGCACAAGGGATTAAATGACAAATAGGCCACACGAATGTGCACAAGGCACTCAAGTCGTCACAACGTAGAAAATTTGATACACCTGCCCTCAAACGAAATGACCCTAGCGGAACACATTTCATCAGGTGCCCTCACACAGAGCGACATGGCCCACCCATCCGAATGAAGGCACAAGGGAGAAAATGACAAATGTGCCACACGAAAGTGCACAAGGCACCTGGGAAATCACAAATTAGAAAATTTGATACAGCCTCCCTCAAATGAAATGACTCAACTTGAAGACATTTCATCGGGTGCCCTCACATGGCAAAAATATTACCGCTCATATGCTACCGAGTGGGGATGGAGAGAAGAAATTTGGCGACCCTACAAATGACCCAAGGTCATTCTTCAGGAACACCCAAACAAAACAACTCAATTACGAACCCACCCTTCACATGACAAGCCAAACCCGACCCTCGAAGAGAAAGGGGATAGCTAAACGACCAAAAGAAGGCACAAGAATGTGCACAAGGCACTAGGGAGGTCACAAATTAGAAAATTTGATACGGCTACCCTCAAACAAAACGCTCCAATCAAAATGCGTTTCATTGGGCACATCAAAAGAAACAACCTGACCTGAATGCATTTCATCGGGCACCCTCACATGGCATGACACGACGCAGCCGACCGAATAGAGGCCCAAGGGAGATAACCGTAACCGGGCTGCAAGAATGTGCACAAGGCACGGGTAGACACAAATTAGCAAATTTGATATGGCCACGTTCAAACAAAATGACCCTACCTGAAATCGTTTCATTGGGCGCCCTCCCATGATATGACACGGTGCACCCGACCGAATGAAGGCACAAGGGAGAAAATAGAAAACGGGACTCACAAAAGTGTGCAAGGAACCTAGGAGGTCAAAATGTATCAAATTTGATACAATTTCCCTCAAATGAAATGACCCGACCCGAACGTGTTTCATCGGGCACCCTCACATGGTGCGACACAATACACTCGACCGATTGAAGGTACATGGGAGAAAATTGCAAAAATGTTGCATGAACATGAAAAAGGCACGCAAGTGGTCACAACTTAGCAAATTTGATACGGTCGCCCTCATAGGAAACGACCCGACCCAAACGCATTTCATCGGGCGCCCTCACACAGCATGACATGGCCCGCCAAACTTAATGAAGGCATAAGGGATAAAATGGAAAACAGACCACACAAACAAGAACAAGGCACCTGAGAGGTCACAACTTAGAAAATTTTATATGAAGGCCCTCAAAATAAACGACCCAACCTGAATGCATTTCATCGGGCGTCCTCACGCGGCGTGACACAACGTGCCCAACAAAACAAAAGCACGAGGGAGAAAATGGAAAATGGGCGACACAAATAGGTACAAGGCACCTAAGTTGTCACAACTTAGCAAATTTGATATGGTCGCCATTAAACAAAACGACCTGAACCAAATGCATTTCATCAAGTGCCCTCAAACAAAATGACTTGAACTAAACGCGTTTCATCAGGCGCCCTCACACGATGCAACACAGTGTGCTCGACCGAATGAAGGCACAAGGGAGAAAAATGAAAATGGGTCACACAAACGTGCACAAGGCAGCTGGGCAGCCATAACTTAGCAGATTTGATATGACTTCCCTCAAATGATATGACCCAACCCAAACTTGTTTCATCGGGTGCCCTCACATGTTGCGACACAACGCGCCCGACCGAACAAAGGCACAAGGGAGAAAATGAAAAATAGGTCACATGAAAATGCATAAAGCACTTGGAAAGTCACAACTTAGAAAATTTGATATAGTTGTGCTCAAATGAATCGACCCGACCTGAACACTTTTCATCAGGCGCCCTCACACGGTGCAACACAACATGCCTGACTGAATGAAGGCACAAGGGAGAAAACGACAAACAAGCTACAAAAACAGGTCGCACGAAAGTGCAGAAGGTACCCCAGTGCTCACAACTTAGAAAATTTGATACTGGCACCCTCAAATGAAACAACCCAACTCGAATGTGTTTCATTGGGTGCCCTCGAACAAAATTACCCGACCTAAACGCGTTTCATCGAGCGCCCTCACATGACGCAACATAGTGCACCCGACCGAATGAAGCCACAAGGGAGAAAACAACAAATGGGTTGCACGAACATGCACAAGGAACCTAGGCGATCACAAGTTAGCAAGTTTTATATGGCTGCCATCAAACAAAATGACCCAATAAGATCATGTTTCATCAGGTGCCCTCACATGGCGGGACGTGACCCACCCGACCGAATGAAGGCATAAGGGACATAGAAAGCGACCAAAGGAGTGACCAAAGGAAATGAGAGGGAAACAACGAAGAGCCAATTGCAATGGAGCGAACGAGTGACCAAGGGGTAGGAGAGAGACATAGGTAGGTGATGAGTCGTCTCAAGGAGCCACACACAACAACTCCATCCAACTCCGAGAACACACAGCAGAAGGGGAAGTTTTTTCACATATGCCTCCTAAGACTAGCGTGGCCAAAATATTATCACTCATATGCTACCGAGTGGGGATGGAGAGAAGAAATTTGGTGACCCTAAAAATGACCCAAGGCCATTCTTCATGCACACCCCAACAAAATTATTCAATTACAAAGCCACCTTTAACAAGAAAAGAAAACCTCTACCCCCGACCAGAAAGGGGATAGTTGAACAATCGAATGGAGGCACAAGAATGTCCAAAAGGCACTCAGGCGGTCACAACTTAGAAAATTTCATATGACCACCCTCAAATAAAATGACCTAGCCCAAACACGTTTCATTGGGTATCTCAAATGAAATAGCTCGACTCGAACGCGCTTCATCGGGCATCATCACACAGCCCGACAAGGTGTGCCCGACCAAACGAAGTCAAAAGGGATAAAACGACAAACGAGCCACATGAATGTGCACAAGGCACCCGAGCGATCACAAATTAAGAAATTCGATATGACTACCCTCAAACAAAAAAAACAAACCCGAAGGAATTTCATCGAGCACCCTCACATAGCACGACAGGGCATGCCTGACTGAATGAATACATAAGGGAGAAAATGGAAAATGGGCCGCAAGAACGTGAACAAGGTACTCAAGTGGTCAATACATAAAAAATGCTATATGACTGTCCTCAAACAAAATAAATCGACCTAAATGCATTTCATCGGTCGCCCTGACACGGCACAACACCATGCACCCGACCGAACAAATGCATACGAGAGAAAACGACAAATGGGCTGCACAAACATGCACAAGGCACCTGAGCGGTCACAACTTAGAAAATTTGATACAGCCACCCACAAAGGAAAAAACCCAACCCAAACACATTTCATTGAGCACCCTCACACGGAAAAACAGAGCATGCCTGAATGAACGAAGGCATAAGTGAGAAAATGGAAAATGATCCGCACAAACATGCACAAGGCACCCAGGTGATCAAAACTTAGTAAATTTGATATGACCACCCTCAAATGAAAGGACCGAATGAAGGCACAAGTGAGAAAATGGAAAATGAGCCCCATGAACGTGCACAGGGAACCCAAGTGGTCACAAGTTAGCAAATTTGATACGACCTCCCTCAAGAGAAACGACCCAAATCGAACACGTTTCATCGAGTGCCCTCACACGGTGCAACACGGCGCACTTAACCGAACGAAGGCATAAGGGAGAAAATAGAAAATGGGCCACACGAGCATGCATAAGGCACCTCAGTGGTTAGAAATTAGCAAATTTGATATGGCCACCCTTAAAAAAAATGACCCGACACGAACGTGTTTCATTAGGTGCCCTCACACGATGCAACATGGTGCGCCCAACCAAATGAAGACGCAAGGGAGAAAATGGAAAATGGGCCAAAAGAATGTGTACAAGGCACCCGGGAAGTCACAACTTAGAAAATTTGATACAACTGCCCTCAAATGAAATGACTCGAATCGAGTGCGTTTCATCAGGCGCCCTCACATGGTGCAACATGACCAGCCCAAACGAACGAAGGAATAAGGGAGAAAATGGAAAAAGGGTTGCATGAATGAGCACAAGGCACTTGGGTGGTCACAACTTAGCAAATTTTATACGGCCACGCTAAAATGAAACAACCTGACTTGAACACGTTTCATTAGGTGTCCTCACACGGCGCGGCATGTTCCGCCCGAACAAATGAAGGCACAAGGGAGCAAATGACAAACATGTCGCACGAACGTGCACAAGGAACCAGGGTAGTCACAACTTAACATATTTTATATGACCACCCTAAAAAAAAATGACCCGACCTAAACGCATTTCATCGGGCACCCTCAAATGAAATGACCCAACCTGAAGTGTTTCATCGAGTGCACTCACACACCATGACACAACGTGCCCAAATGAACGAGGGAACAAGGGAGAAAATGACAAAGGGGCCGCATGAAAGTGCATAAGGCACCCAAACGGTCACAACTTGGAAAATTTGATACAACCACCCTCAAACAAAATGACCTGACCTGAGCACGCTTCATTGTTCACCCTCACACAGCGCGACATGGCTCACCCAACCGAATGAAGGCACAAGGGAGAAAATGGAAAATGGGACTCACGAATGTGCACTTGGCACCTGGGCAGTCATAAATTAGAAAATTTCATATGGCCTCCCTCAAATGAGATGACCCTCCCTAAACACATTTCATTGGGCACCATCACACAGTGTGACACGATGTTGTCTACTGAACAAAGGCACAAGGGAGAAAATGGCAAACGGGCTGCACGAACATCCATAAGGCACTTAGGTAGTCACAAGTTAGAAAATTTGATATGGCTGCCCTCAAACGAAATGACCTATGTTAAGTCCCTATATTAATATTTCAGTCCCTTATTATGTTAGTGTATCCCCCCTTATTGTTATTTTTGTACCTTGTAACCCCCATCTTGTTATTATTGTGCCATTACATTATTATTATTAGGTCGGCTAGGATTACATTGTGGCCCCACTAGGATTACATTCTGGCCCCATGGACTCCTATATATAGAAAGGAGGTTTTTTCATTTGTATCATCCAAGAATTGTTCATTCATGTAATGTATTAGAGGTTTCCCCCTTCATGTGGCTTATTTATAAGGCATTGATATCTCTTTTCTTCTCTTTTTGGAGTTAGTTTGAAAACATTTGGTATAAGAGCATTGAGATTCTAGGGTTTTGCTACTCCATACAGGTCATCGTCGAATTTTCGCTATAGAATTTTGTTTATGAAGGTTCAAAATATGAAAGTTTTAGAGTGAGAAACCAAAATCCTGAGGAACATCGTTGAAAAATTTCAAATCTTGTTTCGCAATATTTTCAGAGATGTGATCTGTGCAAGTTAGGTCATTTTGCAGGATCCTGAATTTAACCTATACAGGTCATCGTGGTATTTTCGTAATAACGTTTTTTCTATGAAGGTTCAAAAGTTGAAATTTTTATAGTGTGAAGACGAAACCTTAAGGAACATCATCTCAAAATTTCCGATATTTTTTCGCAATATTTTTAGATATATGATCTGTGGAAGTTACGGATTTTTGAGGCTTCCTAATTTCATCTCAAAGAGGTTATCATGGGAAAATCTTCATAGCTCTCTCTCTGAGCATCGGATTGGAATGCTGTAAAAATTGGCTACAAGTACACGAAATTTAGTTTTTGTTCTATCAATTTTAGAGCCAAAGGAGAAAATAGTGACACGTGGCAATTCGTACAAGTGCGCTCTACTGAACCAGTCCAAAATTGGGTCATTGTGGGAGGTTGGACATAACTTTGCCTTGAAGAATCCAAATCAGATCAGACCTGTGGAATTTTAAAGAAGATTCAGAGGGATACTATAGGGATGAATTTAAGATATTGAGGATCTGCAATTATAGAGATAATTCAATTTCAATATCGAGCTCCTCAAAAGCAAGTAAAAAGCGTGTATTTGTTTTTTTCGAATTGCATAAGTATTTTGTGAAAAATCAGTTTGAAGTGATTACAAGGGCATATTGAAGCATAGATATCAGTGTTGGGCTCTAAAATTCCACCTAAAAATAATTCCATACTCATTAAGCCCTCAGATATCTATATTATGACGCCTGAACAGGAAGAATTGCAGTATGAGATATCAAAATTACGATACCAAGTGCAACAAATTTCGATGTTATGAAGAGAAATCAAAGATGAAAGAGGGTTTAAAAGCAGAAATGGAGGCTAGGTTGGAGGATTTGAAGGATCAAATAAAATCTAATATGGATGGTAAAGTAGTGTAAGATCACATCGAGCATCAACAACAAGTTCTCCAACTCTCAAATGATAACCTAACTTAGGCGCAAAATCAATTGAAACAACAAGAAGATCAACATCACATCAAAAGAAGTGTTGAAGTAGTCACAGAAACAAGAACTCAACATGTACGATCAATTTCAGAGTATCCCAACAACTGGAAGAACTTTCCTCTAGAATATTCCACATGGGAGGATGAGAATTTTATACGGAAGAATTAATAAATAATCAAGTGTTGAGGACAACAGTTGTTTGAAGGAGAGGGGCATGTTAAGTCCCTATATTAATAGTGTAGTCCCTTATTATGTTAGTGTAACCCCCTTATTGTTATTGTTGTACCCCTGTAACCCCCATATTGTTATTATTGTGCCCTTACATTATTATTTTTAGGTCGGCTAGGATTACATTGTGGCCCCACTAGGATTACATTATGGCCCCATGGACTCCTATATATAGAAATGAGGTTTTTTCATTTGTATCATCCAAGAATTGTTCATTCATGTAATGTATTGGAGGTTGCCCCCTCGAAGTATCTTATTTCGAAGGCATTGATATCTCTCTTCTTCTCTTTTTGGAGCTGGTTTCACAACAACCTGACCCAAACACATTTCATTAGGCGCATTCACACAGCGTGACATAGAGTGCTCGACCAAACGAAGGCATAAGGGAGGAAACAGGAAATAAGCTACACAAACGTGCACAAGGCACCAAGGTAGTCACAATTTAGCAAATTTGATACGACCGCCCTTAAACGAAACAACCTGACCCAAACTTGTTTCATCGGATGCCCTCACACGATGTAACATGACCTGCCCGAATGAACAAAGGAACAAGGGAGAAAATTAAAAATGGGTTGCACGAATGAGCACAAGGCACATGGGTGGTCACAACTTAGAAAGTTTTATACAACTCTCAAATGAAATGCCTTGACCTGAATGCATTTCATCGGGCATCCTCACATGGTGAAACACACCTCTCCTGACCGAACAAAAGCACACGGGAGCAAATGGAAAATAGGCCACATGAAGGTAACCAAGGCATTCGGGTGGTCACAACTTAACAAAATTGATACAACCACCATCAAATGAAACTACCTAACCTGAACGTGTTTCATCGGGTGCCCTCAAATGAAATTACCCAACCCAAACGCATTTCATCAGGTGCCCTCACACAATGCAACACGACGCGCCCGACCGAATGAAGGCACAAGGGAGCAAATAGAAAATGGGCCGCACGAATGTTCATAAGGCACTCAGGTGGTCACAACTTAGAAAATTTGATACGGCTACCCTCAAATAAAACGACCCAACTTGAACACGTTTCATCGAGCGCCCTCACAGATCGCAACATGACCCGCGTGACCGAACGAATGTGTAGGGAGAAAACAACAAATGGGCCTCACGAACGTGCATAAGGTACCCAGGAAGTCACAACCTAGAAAATTTGATGCAACCTCCCTCAAACAAAATGACCTGAACTAAACCCATTTCATTGGGCTCCCTCACACGGCGCCCCCAACCAAACAAAGGCACAATGGAAAAAACAAAAAATAGGCCGCATGAACATGCACAAGGCACCTGAATAGTCACAAATTAGCAAATTTGATAAGGCCGCACTCAAACCAAATTACCTGACCCAAATGTGTTTCATCGAGCGCCCTCACACGACACAACATGATGCACCCAACTGAATGAATGCACAAGGGAGAAAATGGCAAACGGCCCACAAAAAGGTTCATAAGGCACTTGTGTGGTCAAAAAATAGAAAATTTTATGCAGCCACCCTCAAACAAAATAACCTGACCTAAACGGGTTTCATTGGGTTCCCTCACACGGTGGGAAATGACCTGCTCAACAAAATGAAGGCACAAGGGAGAAAATGGAAAATGAGTTGCACGAACATGCACAAGGCACCCGGGTGGTCACAACTTAGGCAAATTTCATATGATCGCCCTTGAACGAAATGACCTGACCCGAACACGTTTCATCGGGTGCCCTCACATGGTGAGACACAAAGCACCCATCTGAATGAAGGCAGAAGTGAGCAAATGACAAGTGGGTCGCACGAACATGGAGAAGGAACCCAGGTAGTGACAACTTGGAAAATTTGATACAGCCACCCTCAAACGAAATGACATGAATCGAACGCGTTTCATTGAGCACCCTCAAATTAAATGACCCAACCTGAACGCGTTTCATCGGGCGCCCTCAAATGGCACAACATGGTGCGCCGGACCGAATGAAGGCACAAGGGAGAAAATGATAAATGACCCGCACAAACATGCACAATGAACCCGGGTGGTCACAACTTAGCAAATTCGATACGGTCGCCCTCAAACAAAATGACCTAACCTGACCCAAATGCATTTCATTGGGCACCCTCACATGGTGCAACATGATGCGCCTGACCATATGAAGGCAAAAGGGAGAAAATGAAAAACAAGCTGCATGAACATGCATAAGGCACCTGGGTGGTCACAAATTAGGAAATTTAATATGGCTGCCCAAAAAAATAATGACCTGTCCCGAATGCGTTTCATCGAGCACCCACTCACATCATGACATGGCCCACCCGACCGAATGAAGGCATAGGGAGCAAAGATAAAATGGGCCTCATGAACATGCACAAGGCACCAGGGAAGTCACAACTTAGAAAATTTCATACAACCTCCCTCAAACAAAACAACCTGAGTCGAACGCATTTCATTAGGCGCCCTCATATGGTGTGCCTAACCAAACTAAGGCACAAAGGAGAAAATAGAAAATGGGCCACACGAACATGAAAAAAGGCACCCAAGCAGTCACAACTTAGCAAATTTGATACATCCGCACTAAAAAAAAATGACTTGACCCAAATTCATTTCATCGGGTGCCCTCACATGACACAACATGATGTGACCTACCCAATGAAGGAACAAGGGAGAAAACGGAAAATAGGCTGCACAAATGTGCATAAGGTGCCTGGGCGGTCAAAAAATAGCAAATTTTGTGTCGCCGCCCTCAAGCAAAACGACCTGACCTGAACATGTTTCATCGGGCACCCTCACAGGGTGGGAAATGGCCTGCTCGATCGAATGAAGGCACAAGGGAGAAAATAACAAATGGGTTACATAAACATGCACAGGGCACCCGAGCGGTCACAACTTAGAAAATTTGATAAGACCACCCTTGAATGAAATTTCCCAACAAGAACACATTTCATTGGTCACCCTCACATGGCAAGACATGAAGCACCCATCCGAATGAAGGCACAAGTGAGAAAACGACAAATAGGCCGCACGAATGTGGACAAGGCACATGGGTTGTCACAACTTAACAAATTTGATACATCCACCCTCAAAGGAAATTACCTGACCCAAATTCATTTCATTGAGTGCCCTAAAAGGAAATGACCCGACCCAAATGCATTTCATCAAGTGCCCTTAGATGACATGACATGATGTGCCCGACTGAACGAAGGCATAAGGGAGAAAACAACAAACGGGCCGCACGAACATGCACAAGGAACTAGGGCAGTCACAACTTAGCAAATTCAATATGACCACACTCAAAATAAATGACCTGACTTGAACACATTTCATCGGGAACTGTCACATGGTGCGACAGGGCTTACCCAACCGAATGAAGGCACAAGGGAGAAAATAGAAAATGGGCCGCACGAACAAGCACAAGGCACCCGTGCGGTCACAACTTAGAAAATTCGATACGCCCACCCTCAAACAAAACGACCCATTCATAATGCATTTCATTGGGAGCCCTCACATGGCATGACATGTCACACCCAACCGAACAAAGAAAAAAAGGAGAAAAGGACAAACAGGTCGCACGAATGTGAAGAAGGCACTCGAGTAGTGACAGCTTAGCAAATTTGATACGACAACCCTCAAAGAAAATGACCTGACCTGAACGTGTTTCATCGGGCACCCTCACATGGTGCGACGCGACATGCCCCATCAAACACATTTCCTTAGGCGCTCGCAAATGGTCAGACTTGACCCAACTCAAACACATTTCCTTCACATGACCTGACTGAAATGCGTTTCCTTGGATGCCCTCACACGACCCAACCCGAACCGAATGAAGGCACAATGTAGAAAACAACAAATGGTTCACAAAAACATGCACAAGGCACATGGACGGTCACAACTTAACATTTTTTATATGACCTCCCTCACACAACCTAACCCAACCTAACCCAAACGCGTTTCCTTGGGTGCCCTGACACAACATGACCCGACTCGCCCGAATGAAGGCACAATGGAGCTAATGACAAATAGGTTGCATGAACATGCACAAGGCACGCGCACTGTCGTAACTTAGCATTTTTTATACAACCTCCCTCACATGACCTAACCCGAAGGTTTTTCTTTGGGCACCCTCACACGACCCAACCTAACCCAACCTGGCTCGAACGCGTTTACTTGGGTGCTCTCACATGGCATGACCTGTAATATCCCAAAATAGGGAAAATCTACAATAATGAGAACATCTTTAAGATATTCCAAAATTGGAGCTACAACAATCCATGAAAATAATAATGAAAGAGCAGCGTTAGATCAACTCATAAAATATAATAAGAATGTCTAGCCATATTTTTAGTCTTATAGCAGCAAATAGATACAAGATATTGAGGAAAGAGTTACTCAAGATAGGCCAAAATCAGCCTCAAGAAACATGTACATGAAATACAAGACCACTGCTACAGAGAAAAGTGTCCAAGGCTATGAAAGTGTAGTTTTATTAAGGATAACTACTTCTAGAGTATGTCAATACATATATATGGAATGATATAGCTCATACAACATTGGGAGTGAAGATCTAAGCTCCCAAACAAAATGGAAAAAAATGTTGAAGTTGCAGCCTCAAGACTAAGTAGCAGCTGCAACTCAAGAACTGGATGGCGATGGTTTTAGATGATTCACAAGCTAAACAAAAATCCTCCAAGGGATCTTCCAAGTTAAAGGCTGATCCTAACACAGAAGATCTCACCCTCCAAACAAACATTGCAACCCTCACTACATATGCACACTGAAAATAACGTAGTCAAGGAGAGGGACTACATTGTAGATGATGGAAAATGGTTGGTCTGATGCCAAATATGGAAAAATCAGCCCAAATTCTTCCTCACTAATACTCCAAAGGAAAGAAGGCTTCTTCCTTTGAAAAATAAGCACAGGAAGTGGTGTTCAGTAGCCTCCACTGCAACACTCTACAACAAAACCTAGCTCTGAATAGAAATTGTGTTGTAGTTGAAGGAGGATTCTTGGCCTTAAACCTGAATGTGGAGAAATGAAGAGAAATATTCTTCAAGAGGCCTCTCTTGAAAGGATAAGAAATTCCTAAACAAGAATGCCTTGTGCTAAGCAACACAACAACTCTGCTAAACATCAAGAGAATGCACAAAGTCTAAGCAGACCAAGAAATCAATAATCCATATCATGAGTAAAAATGGCTGCCTTCCCCTTTTCTTAAACAAGTGAAAGCCCTGTCACCATGGTTCCCACTCATTAAGGTTTCTTTCACCAAATAAACCTCCTCCCATTCATACTGCGTTGTCACTCAAAGTGTTCTCCACCTCCTATCTCAGCATTGTTGACTTGGTCAAAATTGACCTTGTCCACATGAAAATGGCCCTTTTCACACATGAGGGTGTGAAATATAGCTCCTATGATGATCCCTTTTCACATTATGAGGTATTTTATTCATTTTTTTAATATTCATGGGCCTCCTTACCCATTTATTCAACTCCTGGGTGATAAAAAACAAAATTCAATATTCCAATTAGCTGCAAGCTAATTTTGGAATATTACAGTCCTCCCCTCCCAAATGTTGCTTGTCCTCAAGAAACTGCAAGGATAGAATTGAGAAGTTTCCCCTTGTATTCTATAGCATCCACATATGATATGCTACTCCAAAGAATGAGATGACGTCTCATCAATAAATCTCCATATTGCCCCTCCCAAGCAAGCAAGTTAGCTAAATAGCTATCATCACAAACAAGTAGAGTACTCAAGAAGGCAATAAGGTGTTGTCTAGAGGTTCACTTGAGGCATGGGATCTAAAATTTATTGGGAATCATCATTCCCATGTGGATCCTCCATTCGCAAGAAATCATCCATACAAAGTGAGTTACCTCCCAACATGGCAACTCCTAAAATTTCTCCTCCACCTTTGGCTCCTGCAAGTAGGCGGGCTGAAGATATGAACATGGTAGACAAAATAGCCTACCCCACGTTGCCCTCCTCTCCACTTAAGATAATTTTAGAGTGTTTGTTGATATTGGGCTGCAATAATGTTTCCCTCAAATGGCAATAAGAAGACTAAATCCTCAAGTACCTTCTCTCCAATGTTATGAATCATGCTGGCCCAAACTATCTCATATGTGATGAGTTGGAAATCACCATCATATGGCATCCAATCAGTCATATGACTCACCTCATAAGGAAAAAAATGTTTTTTTTTAGTGGCCACATAATCTCTCATGCTCCCATTAGAACATGCAATGCGAACAATGTGGGAAATCTCTCTCCCAAGGGACACATCCAACCAATGTGCCACTCCCCCAATTATTCTCCTAATAAAAATAAGAACAACAACAACATATGGAACCATAATGAGAACAATACTTGTTACCATATGTAGCAAGGGAAAAGGAAAATGGTCCCTAAAATGTAACCAATGCATTTTGACCCTCAACTACAAGAGAGAGTAACAAAAAGTGTGGTTTCTCAACCACTTGCTTGCTATCCCACTTTCCTCATATGTTTGGAGAAATTGAATGAAGTATGGTAAAAAGTGAGCATGTTATCCATAATACATCTCCTCCCCAAGTCCTCCTAGGGAGTGGTCATCAATACTGCTCATGGCCTCAAGTATACCATGCAGTATAGAAGAAATAATGCTACTCCTTGGAGCAACATCCTGTACATATATGGTTAAGGGATGTATATATATATTATACCAATAATTATGCAAACAAAAAATACCCTTACCATATATCTTGCTTATGCAAATGGAGTGGCTCATATATGAGTCTCATCTGATCCTTAAAGAGGAAATAGGTGGTTGTGCTAACTATTCCAAAGAGTTATTTATCTCCTCCATCTCCACATGATCCATGCATATCCTCATATGCTGATATATCTCCTCCTCAAAGCCTTCCCAAAAATACCCTTCCATTATGGTGTGGTATGCTCTCATATAATAAGTGTGGCTGAAGAGAAAATTCTCATGAGCTCCTAGTAGCAAATTCTCCTTGACCTTGAAAGCTCCAGATAATAAGATACTACGATGATAATAGATGACCCCATATCTTATTGAATATCCCTCCTCATGCAACTGGTCATCCAATATCATGCAAGTGAAAATATACTTGGAATACTCCACCAACAACTGGGAGTTCCAATATGGATCTATCCTCCATAGTGACAACGCTAATGATCTCTAATGAAGAACATCTATCATATGCTCATCCTCCCCTTTGACATCTCTCATGCAAAAGATGCAAGTTGGAAGGATGGTATCCTTCATGTTAGTGTCGGTATCTTCATCCCTTCGCCAGAGATCAAATTCCTCTTATTGCATTGCATATTAGGTGTCTCAATCAGTCAGTTGCATTCCATTAGGAGTATGGATCATCTGACGGTAGTGGCTTGTTGCTCATGTCCCTCATGTCCTTTACCTGCTGGCCTATTTCTGTTCATTAAAATCATTTGCATTCACTTTTGGTCTCATAGTTTGCAAAGAGTCATTTTTAGAGTTTTAGTGTCATTAGGTCTAGGGTTTCATTAATGAGGTCTTCACAATGACCAATAATGGTCAGCAGGCACATGAGGAAGTTTGAAATAAGGTTTCAGTGCTAAAAATATCATCGTCATATGCTTAATAATGTATTTTTCGTCAAAACTCAGTGTTGAAGAAAAATAGAGTATTTCATTTTGTTATGTGATTTCAAGTTTTCTCAGTTGTAATAATACTTTCACTGGAAACCCTGGTCACCTTTTTCAAGCTCCAGCAATCCATTCCCTGCAAGACAAATAGAAAGGACATCATTCAGTCAAAAATTCAAAAGCAAAACAGATTTTTTTTTTTTAAAAGTGTCAAAGTTTGAAATATTGCAAAAGTGGGTTTTTGAAATCAAGAATTAAAATCCTTGGCATATAAAAAATTTTCATCTTTCCAAAACTCATTTGTATTCCAAGAGGATAGGAGTGAGCAAATGAGAAATCGTGAAGATCGAAGAAGCAATTTCAAGGAGAATTTGTGCAAGGTTCAGTCGCACGACACATTGGGCAGGCGCGATGCATTGGGTCAGCCCCTACTGTGTTAAAATTTCTCTTGCGCAACGCACTGGGTTTGTTGCGCGACGCATAGGGCCAGAAAGAAAATCCATTGCCATTACTCTCACAATTTCAAATCGATTGGGTCCCTCTTTGTTCAAGTAAGTCAATAAACCTTGTAAATGCCAATGAACATGGTCCTGTGTTGTTTATGAGGATTTAATACAAGAAAATTTAAACCCTATTTTCTTGTTCAAAGGATTGTTTCCTTAGGGTTTACAAATTGATTTTGTGCCTATCATTCCTATTTCCCCACCTTGTATTCCCTCATCACTGTTATTCTTGTTCCATCTCCCTATTCCCTCATATCCATAAATCACTCATTTCCCATCCCATTTCCATTATCCCACATCCCAATTATAAATTTCCCAAACCACAATGATATCCCAAAAAACCTATTGACCGTCCCTAAACTCTTTAATTGACAGATTTCAATTGGAAATATCCTATCATTTCTCTTACCCTTTCCCTCCATAGTCCCTCATTTATTATCACATTTTTTGCAACAAAACCAAAGACACCAAATTCCTCATATTCATCCAAGACAACATAGACTTTGGATATCATGGAGACGGATACTTCTTATGACTGAGATTGACTCCACAACTGAATTGCATGCACCTAGAAGACCTCACAAGAGTGGCAGACATGTGAGGGAGGAGCCTACTTCATTGGCTGAATTGCAAGCCTGTCCTCTTGCCATTGCATGTTTTCAACAATAGTCTTGTTATCAATTTTGTGAAATGGTTGCTAGGGTCCACCATCATTAAGAGCTGGCCCGATTGTTTGTGTTACATTTACATAATGGCCAAGTCACCCTTGTAGGTGTGAAATTCACTTTAACACCTGAAACTCTCTCTCAAGCAACCAGAATTCCAAATGTTGGAGAAAAATGGAACAAAAGGCAGCAGGTTGACAGGGTACACTATGAGCCATATATCAAGCCTAGTTTTGTGAGACAACTCAGCAGAGTTTTTCCCTTCCGGTTCCTAAAAGATTCATATGCTCCTCTGATGAAACTTATTATCAAATATTTTAGTTGTGAGGGCCGGTTTGCACGTCTCTATGCCTATCATATCAGGTTTCTGATGCATTTTACCAGGGTGAGGATAATGAACCTCACTTATTTCATGTGCCAGAATGTTAAGAACATGACCACTCTCATGCAAAGGAAAAATCCTGAGCAGCAGTATAGTAGTTTCTATCACTTTGCACTCATCAAAATTTTGGCTATGCATCAGCTTGGCTTGCAGGGTATTTCATGGGAGGATTTCATTTCTAATGATTTCTTCACAGCTCCTTAGGTACCTTTGGACGTTGTTCATGATGGAGGTGAAGCTTCATATCAGCATGAAGGTCATGAGACACAGACCACTAGTGTGCCGGTGTATGTCACTTATTAGAGAAGCACTAGAGGGTTATTTGCAGCAGCCAGACGAGTATTATCTCCACCCAGGGTGGAAGGGGTCTCGCTTCCTTCATCGAAAACATAGGCACAGGACAAGGGTAAGAGGCCCATACATGATGAGGGGCCTTCAGGAGGCCGAGATACAGATTTCATACTCATTGATGATGATTTGGGCTCACCAAGCTCAAAGATGAGAGAGATTGTTCAGGAGCAGAAGGTGGAAATAAACACTTTGTCTGTCAAATTTCACAGAGCCCAATGGATAATCAATCACCTTGAGCAAAGAAACAAACAGTTGGAATATCATCAAACTATCATGGAGTTGCAAAATATACGTGAGAACCGGCAAGCTGCCCAAAGGAGCCAAACCGAGATGACATCCATTGAGCAAGAGATTGAGGTTGATCAAGAAAATTGGCTTGAAAGGGTCAATATTCATTTGTATAAGCTATTGGAGAAGGCCAACAAGGAAAATAACATGTTGAGGCACATGAAGAATCATTATTGAGCAAGAAATCATGTTTGCAAGACACGAATCAAGATCCTGAAGGCTAAGTTGAAGAGGGAATTAAGGCGTCGGAAAAGGCAAGATAGACTTCAAATTTTGGCTGAGGCTTCCTTGGCCCAGCATAGTGCATGATGGAGGGCACTCAG
The DNA here is from genome assembly GCA_034641835.2 of Pinus albicaulis. Taxonomy (NCBI): domain Eukaryota; kingdom Viridiplantae; phylum Streptophyta; class Pinopsida; order Pinales; family Pinaceae; genus Pinus; species Pinus albicaulis. The sequence goes on from CM076580.1 coordinate 829,162,294, forward strand.
CTGAAATTTCAAGAAATTTGGGACACATTTTGCAAATGTTGTTTTTTTTGGCCTAAACACAGATTTTTCAGCTCAACGCGTCGCGCCACTTCGCACATGCTTATGATTGAGAGCTCCTCTTGCGTAAAAATTTATATTTTTGGATTTTCCATGAAAATTTATGCATGCCTACCCATGGCCAAGAGATTTTGACAGGTTTTTGGCTTCTCGAAGAGTCAAAAACACCCTAAAAATGACCTTTCTGCCCCTTTTTGGACACATAGGAAGCAGTGTTGGGAAAACTCATTTTTGGAGGGGAAAATGGCAGCCAAATTCAGAAATTCCACTTTTTTTGGAAATTAGATAGGTAAACCTTTCCAACTAGCCCACTTGGAGCCAATTTTGACAAACTAGCGCAACGCATAGAGAAATCAAGCGCGACGCATTGAGTATTTTGGCTCATTTTTGACTCAGTAACTCTGTTTTTCGCCTAGTTTTGGCCAGTTTGACTTTCTTACTTCCACATGTAAAACTCTTGATGTAATTTGATGTAATTTCATGGGTCTTGATGTAATTTTGGAAAAATTTTACTCATGGAAGTAGATTCATCCATCAAAAGGTGAATTGCAACTGAATGAATCAGTTTCCTATCTTATAGAGGCAAAAAACAATTTCCTATCAATTACCTTGAGCAGAGAAACAAACATTTGGAAGATCAACAAAGTATCATGGAGTTACAAAATATACATGAGAACTGGCATGCTTCCCAAAGGAGCCAAACCGAGATGGCATCCATTGAGCAAGAGATTGAGGCTGATCGAGAAACTTAGCTTGAAAGGGTCAATATTCATTTGGAGAAGCTGTTGGAGAGGGCCAAAAAGGAAAAGAACATGTTGAGGCACATGAAGAAGCATTATTGGGAGAGAAATCATGTTTGCAAGGCACGAATCAAGATCCTTAAGGCTAAGTTGAAGAGGGCATTAAGGCATCTGAAAAGGAAAGATAGACTTCAAATTTTGGCTGAGGCTTCCTTGGCCTAGAATAGTGCATGATGGAGGACACTTAGCCCAAATTTCAAGAAATTTGGGACACATTTTGCAAATTTTGTTTTTTCTGGCCTAAACACAGATTTTTCAGCTCAACGCGTCGCTCCACTTCACGCGCGCTTATGATTGGGAGCTCCTCTTGGGTAAAAATTTATATTTTTTTATTTTTCATAAAAATTTGTGCATGCCTACCCATGGCCAAGAGATTTTGACAGGTTTTGGGCTTCTAGAAGAGTCAAAAACACCCTAAAAATGACCTTTCTGCCCCTTTTTGGACACACAGGAAGCAGTGTTGGGAAAACTCATTTTTGGAGGGGCAAATGGCAGCTAAACGGGAAGGCCTTCAAAATCAACTCCAAACTGGTGTGACGCATAGAGAAATTAGGCGCGAAACATTGGGGATTTTGGCTCATTTTTTACTTAGTAACTCTATTTTTCACCTAGTTTTGGCCAGTTTGACTTTCTTACTTGCACATGTAAAAATCTTGATGTAATTTGATGTATTTTCTTGGGTTTTGATGTAATTTTGGAAAATTTTTACTCATGGAAGTAGATTCATCCATCAAAAGGTGAATTGCAACTTAATGAATCAGTTTCCTATCTTATAGAGGCAAGTTGTTCCATTGCCTATTTTCCAGTTCTTAGTTTAGATCTTCTTGAAACAGATTTTAGACTTGTGAGCTCAACCCCTAGAGGTTGGGGATGAGTTAATGTTGTCTATATCTTGTATTTTTTCAGTCATTTTCAGGGTTGGACACTTGGGATTTCTTTGAGCTTCATTGTACATTTCATCTCTGTAGTTTGGCAAAGAAATAGACCAGGGTTTGCAGCACTCCTTGGGATTCATGCGGCTCTTTGTTTTGATGATGTATTTCTCTTTGTTATTGTAATTTTACTGGTGTTTATGTGTATCTTCTCCTTTCTTATTTCTTCTTAAGTTAAACAAACAAGGATAAAGGTGGAATTCATTAGATTTGCGGTGCTCTACCTTGAGTTTTCTTTAATTTTGTATGTTTTCAATTGTTTGAAGAGGATTCCTTAAAGTATCTTGCCCTCTTCAACTCCTCACCGGTTTGAGCTATCCATTTCATTCAAAATTGAAGCATAAAAACAATTTCCTTCCTTGCCCCATTTAGATCTCTGCAAAAAACTAGGCATCATTCCCCAGACCCAAAATTTGCCTTTCCCTTTGATCCAAAAGACACCCTCAAAATCAAATCAAACTCTTTTGAAAATATACCTAGCCTAAAATCAGCCTTTATTCAAGTCATCTCAAGCCTCACTGATTATTTTTTCTGAGAATGACCAGGAGAGAGCCCTCTGCTGATCTGGTAGGGTTTAGCTACCAGGTTAAGTGTGGTTTGATGTTACCCTAGACTCTACCTTTCTCAGCCTAAGGTGGATTTAGGCAATAACATAGTGGCGACCATACTGGGGAATACAAAATGGTTTTCTTGTTAGTTTTATTCATTTTATGAACTACATACGGAGCCTGAAGTTATGCCAGGTAGCCTTCGAAATGCTCTTGCTTTGCATTAGCGAAAGTAGATAAATGATGCTTCATTCAATCTCCAGTTTAGTTTTATAAACGTAACATATAACTTGTAAATCCCCAGTACATTAGATAATTTTGGACTTTTGGGTGATGAGTCTAGAATTCGATAGGCTAAACAAGTTGGTTTTTTCCCTTTGATTTTTGAGAATAATTCAACACAATGGCTTCCAGACGACATACTAGAGAAAATTCAGATCCCGATCCACCTACTGTGTATGAAAATCCAAATCTTATTTCGAGAATCCTTCGTCAAGAAATTCCTGTGATTCCTCTGTTCAAATCTCATTCATGTCCTGTTGTTTTTGAGTATCTTGAAGATCTTGAGTTTGATGAACAATTTGAGTTGTCGTTGTTTGAGACTAAGTCTGAAAGTGCTATTGATTCTACTGTCCTAAATCCAGAATTTGTTAAAGATCCTAAAATTGAAAAAGCTAATAGATCGATTGATAGTTACTTCTTGAATATTTAGACTTCCATTGTGGCAACAAACATTCCCGGATTCATAGAGTCCGCATCTGCAACTCTTGGGTCATCCGAAATTACATCTAGTTCACAAATTCCTATCGAGCCTCCTTTCATTCCCAGCATTCCTATGCAACCTGCTATTTCTAATAAAAAATCTGCAGTAGTATCACCTCCATCCACACCACATACACCTCATACATCATATGCTCCGACTCCTCCTACATCCCCAAACCCGGTTGTAAATCCACCCAGAGAAATGGCTACACGATTTGCACCCCTCGCATTGCCTCAAAACTTGGATGACATGCCTGCTGATTATCAAAGAAAAATTCCATTTTTTGATGGTACTCCTCAAAGTTTTACTGCTTAGCAACATGTGGATAGGATGGCAGATTTCTTTGACCTTCATGAGATTGATGCGGAAAATGTGACAATGAGATTATTTGTACAAACCTTTGGAGGTGAAGTAAGAAAGTGGTTCAGAGATTTTCCGGCTAGAAGTATTACTACATTGCCTAATATTCAGAGACAATTCTTGGATCAATGGGAAGTGAAGAAATATGCTCTTCAGATCCTTTCCGAATATGACAATATCAAGCGGAATGTTGGTGAGTGAGTTCAAGATTAGTGTATTAGATTCAATTCTGTTTACAATGCAATTCCTGTTGATATAAAGCCACCTAGGGGGTTGGGTTTGATTAAGTTTCTGGATGGCTTTGATCTTGACATGGCTTATAAATTAAGAGAAAGAGATCTGGGCACTTTAGAAGATATGCAGAAAATTGCAGTTAGCATTGAAGCCAATCTGCTTGCCAGGAGAGCTAGAACAAAAGCTGAAAAGAAAGTAGCAATAAAGGAAGAGGTTTCCAATTCAGATCAAGTGCTTCGTAAGATGGAAAAGATGTTTGAAATATTAACACTTGATAAGTCTAAACCTCAGATTAAAAATCATAACTTTCGTGGCCAGCAGCAGCCACAATTTAGAATCAAGCAAATAGAGTAGCGAGTACAAGAACAAGCAGTACAACGGCTGGTGAAGACACCTTTACAGCAGAATTTTCTACATGGTCCGGAATCAGATGATGAAGAGAATGTAATAGGAGAAGAGAATCATTTCTTTACAACTGATGATATGCCAATTTTTATCACTGAAGATGACGAGTATTCAGAAAAATCAGCTGTACAAAAGGATGAGAATTTCATCTTGGAAAATGAGACATCTCTTGAAGAAGAATCTAATGAATATCAAGGGGGTACATGAATTCCTTCACCGCCCAGCAGCGAAAATATTCACTCAAAAATAGAGATGTGCCCATTAATCCAATTCAAAAAAGAAAGGAAGCTACAACACCAAAGAATGATTCACTTGTTGTGCAGAAAAAGGGAAAAGAGACAGTTGATCCCAATACTAGCAAATCACCATCAGCAAATGAAAGATCCAATCAGCCAAATATATCAAGGGAGAAAACTGAAAATAAGGATGTTCCAGCTAAAGAGGTAGAGAAAACTTCAGTTTTTAACTTGGAAAATAAAATTTCTAAGTTAAGAATATCCATTCCTTTGACTGAATTGATGAACAATAGCAGCGACAAGGGTCAGGTGTCTAAGATTTTGAATTTAGATCCATTATCTGATATGGTAAACGTGGAAGATGATAAACTTGAGTTGATTTTTGGTCCAGCATTGGATGGTGAGTCTCCAGATAGTGATGTACCTCCTTTTTACATCATCCTTAGATTGCATGACTATGTGTTACACAATGCTATGTTTGATTCCGAAGGCTCTCATAATCTCATGCCTAGGGAAATCATGGAGAAATTGGGATTGTATATCACTACAAAGTATCATGACCTTTATTCTTTCGATTCAGGTAGATTAAGATGCATTGGGCTTATCAAAAATTTGGTGGTCAGTTTGGATCGGATTCCGACTAAAAATGTTTTTATGGATGTGGTTGTGGCAGATATTCCTCCTAGATTTGGCATGCTTCTTTCCAGATCTTGGGGAGTGAAACTTAAAAGGACATTGAAGCTTGATTTCTCCTATGGTACTATTCCCATGTTTTTTCATATGAGAAAATTATATCGGGAGCAAAGGATGAATTATATGATCACTAGCAAGGAGAAACCGGTAAATCATCCAATCAATTATGTACATACTGATTTAGAATCATTTGTTTTATACTCAGATAGCTTTAATGATGTAAATAGTCAATTAGTTAAAGTAGAAGAAATTCTGGATATCACTAAAAATTTTAGAGAGGTCTTAAAGAAAGAGAGACAAAGACTTGATAGTGCTGATGAGCAATCAACTTCTCAACAACAACAAAATGTTGATGGATAGCAAAGTGAAGAAAAAAAGCAAACAAAATTTCAGCATTTGGAAGAAGACAAAGATGGTTTGTGGACCATGGATTTTGATGGTTCTGTAGGAAGGGACGGTGCTGGAATTGGCATTTGGGTACAAAACCCTTTTTCCTCCCCAAACAAAGTGCCAAGTAATGTAAGGGTCTGTTCTTATAAATTGGCTTTTGATTGTTCAAATAATGAGGCTGAATATGAAGCTTTAATTGCTGGCCTGAAAATTCTTAGAAAGTTAAATGCTAATAGGATTGCAGTGTATGGCGACTCCGAGTTGGTTATCAAGCAAGTGAAAGGTGAATATCAAGCTAAGCATCCTAGAATGCAGCCATACCGCAATGCGGTACTAGATATCTTGAGATTGTTTTCAGATTATACTTTGACATGTGTATGCACTTGCAATAACATCAAGTAATTTGAATATTCCGATGAATTCAAGAAACAAATTTGAAATCTATGTGAAGCATCGTCCAACTGTTCCTAACAACCAAAGGTACTAGTAAGTGTTTCAAGATTACAAAGAAATTGATGAGTTTCTGTAAAATGAAGGTAAATTCAAAGACACTTTTATTGATGGGGAGCATGATGATGGCGAGGTTGATGTACAAATCAATCAGATGGAAGTTTTGCAGCTGAAGGATAATGTCATTCCTAAAGGTTTAATACCTTTAGAGGAGCTTTTCGACCAAGATGATGTAGCTCGGAAACCAAGCTTGCTGCCCATCGAGAAAGGAGTTGAGGATGTGAACATTGGATCAGCAAAAAATCCAAAAATGGTGAAATTGTACAAAGGATTTCCCCCACAGGTAAAATCAAAGTATATCAGTTTGTTATCTTCCTTTGCTAATGTATTTTCTTGGGACTATTCAGATTTGAAGACATATGACACAAACATAATTTAGCATACCATTCTGATCAAGCCAAATCAAAATCCCTTTTGGAAAAAATTGAGAAGAATAAATCCAAATTTGCTGCCCTCAATAGAGAAGGAACTGAATCAGTTGTACAAGGCTGGTATCATCATTCCCATAAGATTTTCATATTGGATTTCTAATTTGGTGCCTGTGTGAAAGAAAACAGGTGAGATTCGCTTATGCATTGATTTTAGGAATCTGAATAAAGTATCATTTAAGGATAACTATCGATTGCCCAAAATGGCTCACATACTTCAGCGAGTAGTTGGAGCATCCTGCATGTTGCTACTCGACGGTTATTCCGGTTATAACCAAATTTTGGTCCATGAGGATGATAGAGATAAACCAACATTCACCACTCTGTGGGGAACTTTCCATTATGCTAAAATGCCTTTCGGTTTGAAGAATGCTGGTGTGAGCTTTCAGTGAGCAATAGATATGGCATTTGCAAATGAAAAGGATGTTTTTCTAGTTGCGTATCTTGATGATTTCACAGTTTTTTCTAATTTAGATGAAGAGCACCTTTATCATTTGAAGATTGCTTTTCAGCGGTGTAGAAAATATGGTGTGTCTCTCAATCCAAATAAGAGTTTGTTTGCCATGGATGAGGGCAAGCTTCTTGGTCATATTATATAAAAGGATGGCATCCGCATTGATCTAGCTCGAGTAGAAGATATTCAGCAAATTGATCTTACCCGTAACAAAAAAGAGATCCAATCATTCAATGGTAAGATGAATTTCTTACATCGCTTTGTGCCTAATCTTGTAGAACATTTAAGGGAAATCACAAACATGCTCAAGAAACATAGTGTAGTGAAGTGGACTGAGGAAGCAGTAAAGTCTTTCAATTTAGTAAAATTGGCTCTTTCTTCAGCTCCAGTTTTGATCAGCCCGGACTATACTCAGGATTTTATTTTGTTCTCATTTTCCTCGGATCATACTATGGCAGTAGTCTTGATGCATAAAAGAGATCAGCATGAAAAACTAATTTCTTTTTTCAGCCGAAACATAAGAGATGTAGCCTTAAAGTACAATATTATTGAAAAGCAAGCTCTTGCCTTAGTGAAGGTGTTGAAATATTTTCGAGTATACATTATGCATTCTCACATTCTTGCTTATGTTCCTAATGTTGTTGTTAAAGATTTCTTAGTGCAAACAGATCCAGAAGGGAGACGAGGCAAATGGATTGTTGCCTTGTTGGAATATGATGTGGAGATAAAACCTACAATTCTTATCAAAGGACAGGGGCTGGCTAAGCTAATGGTTGAGTCAAATTTTCATGCCTTGGACATTAATCTCATGGCTACTATGTTTGAGGAAAATGAAGAAAGTTTGCTAATTCAAGTATCAGAAATCTTTGTTTATTCTCCTTGGTATTCAGACATTGTATATGTGCTCCAAAATTTTTCACCACCGCCAAGAATGGATCAAAACAAAATTAGGATGCAGAAATTGAAGGCTGAAAAGTTTTGTATCATGAATAATGCACTCTATTGGAAAGATCTCGGTGGTGTCTAACTTAATTGTTTTGTTGAAGAAGAAGCAAAGCAGGTTATGGAGGAATTTCATAAGGGAGATTACGGAGGTCACCTTTTCTGGAAAACAACGGCCAAAACATTTTTGAGAGTAGGATATTATTGGCCGACTCTCTTTTATGATGTGTAAAAAACTATTAAAATATGCCATGAATGTTAGATTTTTGAAGGGAGGAAAAAATTGTAGCCTTTACCGCTCAAGCCCATTGAAGTAAGTGCTCCTTTTCAGCAGTGGGTTTTGGATTTCATTAGTGAAATCCATCCTGCTTCTTCAGCGCAACATAATTGGATCCTTACAGTGACGGATTATTTTACTAAATAGATTGAGGTGATTCCCACCAGGCAGGCCACAGATTTGATAATCATTTCATTTCTTGAAAACAATATTTTGTCTCGTTGTGGTTGTCCAAACAAGCTAATCACTGATAATGCAGAAGCTTTTAAATATAAAAGAATGATTGACTTTTGTGATAGGTATAAAATTACTTTGGGGCACTCAAACTCATATCATCCACAAGGCAACGGATTGGCCGAATCCTCAAATAAATCTTTGGTCAACATTATCAAAAAGATGCTGGAAATAAATAAGAAAAGTTGGCATAAGAAATTGGTTAATGCACTTTGGGCAGATAGAGTGAGTCAAAATAAATCTGTACGCATGTCTCCTTTTGAGCTCGTGTATGGTGTTGACACAGTATTCCCGACCTCTCTCGCAGTTCCAGTTGTTAAACTTCTACAGGAAGCTGGAAGTGAAGATGATCATATGCAACGGAGAATAAATCAAATGATCCATTTACAACAGACTAGAGACGAGGTTTTTCAAAACACTTTCAAGCTGCAAGAGAGAATCAAGAAGATATATGATCGAAAGGCAAAGGCAAACAAGTTTCAATTACAAGAAATGGTGCTAAAATGGGATGCACGAAACGAAGATAAAGGTAAGCATGGAAAGTTTGAGAATCTTTGGAAAGGACCTTTCAGAATTGCTGCATATCGAGGCAAAAATGCTTTTTTTTAAAGAAATGAATGGAGAAGATTGTCCAAGAGGGTCGGTCAATGGTTGACTACTCAAACGGTATTATTTGTGAAATGTTTTCTGCTGTCATTCACGTCACTGTACATACCAGTTTGTTTAAGTTTCATTGCAAGCATGTGTTTTCATCATTATTTCAGTTTGGGGCCTGAAGTGAAGGCTATAAATCTAAAAGTTGATTTCAGTTTTGGTTCGGTTTGTTGAGTCAGGTATTTAAGTCGTTTTGGTTTCAAATTGAGTCAATTTTGAGTCATTTTTCAGTCCTAAAAATTATTCAATAGTCCTTTTTTGGTTTTTCAAAGTTATTGACTCCATAGCCCAATGGAAAAAGGCACTTCCTACTTTCCCAGAGATCTGTAGTTCTTGGCACCTCCAAGGAGCTACCTTCCCCATTGGAGCCAATGTTAGTGTCGGTATCTTCATCTCTCCGTCAGAGATCAAATTAATCTTGTTGCCTTGCATATTAGGTGTCTCATTCAGTTATATCCATTCCATTAGGAGCATGGATCATCTGACGGTAGTGGCTTGTTGCTCATGTCCCTCATGTCCTTTACTTGCTATCCTATTTCTGTTCATTAAAATCATTTGCAATCACTTTTGGTCTCATAGTTTGCAAAGAGTCATTTTTAGAGTTTTAGTGTCATTAGGTATAGGGTTTCATTAATGAGGTCTTTAGAATGCCCAATAATGGTCAGCAGGCACATGAGGAAGTTTGAAATAATGTTTCAGTGCTAAAAATCTCATCTTCATATTCTTAATATTGTATTTTTCTTCAAAACTCTGTTTTGAAGAAAAATAGAGTATTTCATCTTGTAACATGATTTCAAGTTTTCTCAGTTGTAATAATACTTTCACTGGCAACCCTGGTCACCTTTTTCAAGCTCCAGCCATCCATTCCTTGCAAGACAAATAGAAAGGACATCATTCAGTCAAAAAGTCAAAAGAAAAACAAAGCTTTTAAAAAAAAAAGTGTCAAAGTCTGAAACATTGCAAAAGTGGGTTTTTGAAATCAAGAATTAAAATCCTTGGCATATAAAACATTTTCATCTTTCCAAAACTCATTTGTATGCCAAGAGGACTGGAATGAGCAAAGGATAAATCGTGAAAAGCGAAGGCACAATTTGAAGGATAATTTGTGCAAGGTTGAGTCGCACGATGCATTAGTTGGGCGTCGCAACGCATTGGGCAGGCGCGACGCATTGGGTCGGCCCCTACTCTGTTAAAATTGCTCTTGCATGATGCATTGAAGCTGCACGACGCACTGGTTTTGTTGCACGATGCATAGGGCCAAAAATAAAATCCATTGCCCTTCCTCTCACAATTTCAAATCGGCTGGGTTCCTCTTTGTTCAAGTAAGGCAATAAACCTTGTAAATGCCAATGAACATGGTCTTGTGTTGTTTATAAGGATTTAATACAAGAAAATTTAAACCCTATTTTCTTGTTCAAAGGATTGTTTCCTTAGGGTTTACAAATTGATTGTGTGCATATCACTCCTATTTCCCCACCTTGTATTCCCTCATCATTGTTATTCTTGTTCCATCTCCCTATTCCCTCATATCCCTAAATCACTCATTTCCCATCCCATTTCCATTATCCCACATCCCAATTATAAATTTCCCAAAACCCAATGGTATCCCAAAAAAAATATTGACTATACCTAAACTCTTTAATTGACAGATTTAAATTGGAAATATCCTATCATTTCCCCTACCCTTTCCCTCCATAGTCGCTCACTTATTATCACATATTTGGAAATAAAACCAAAGACACCAAATTCCTCATATTCATCCAAGACAACATAGACTTTGGAAATCATGGAGACGGATACTTCTTATGACCGAGACAGTGACTCCACAACTGAATTACATGCACCTAGAAGACCTCACAAGAGTGGCAGACATGTGAGGGAGGAGCCTACTTCATTGGCTGAATTGCAGGCCTGTCCTCTTACCATTGCATGTTTTCAACAACAGCCTTGTTATCAATTTTGTGAAATGGTTGCTAGGGTCCACCATCATCAAGAGCTGGGCCGATTGTTTGTGTTGCATTTACATAATGGCCAAGTCACCCTTGCAGGTGTGAAATTCACTTTAACACCTGAAACTATCTCTCAAGCAACCGGAATTCCAAATGTTGGAGAACAATGGAACAAAAGGCAGCAGGTTGACAGGGTACACTATGAGCCATATATCAAGCCTAGTTTTTTGAGACAACTCAACAGAGTTTTTCCCTTCTATTTCTTAAAAGATTCATATCCTCCTCTGATGAAACTTATTATCAAATATTTTAGCTGTGAGGGCCGGTTTTCACGTCTCTATGCCTATCATATCAGGTTACTGATGCATTTTACTAGGGTGAGGATGATTAACCTCCCTTATTTCATGTGCCGAAATGTTGAGAAGATGATCACTCTCGTGCAAAGGAAAACTCTTGAGCAGCAGTATAGGAGTATCTATCACTTTTCACTCATCAAAATTGTGGTTATATATCAGCTTGGCTTGCAGGGTATTTCATGGGAGGATTTCATTTCTAATGATTTCATCACAGCTCCTCAGGCACCTTCGAAGGTTGTTCATGAGGCAGGTGAAGCTTCATATCATCATGAAGGTCATGAGACACATACCACTAGTGTGTGTAATGTTAAATTAAAATTTTTGGTAACCGTGACAGGTTACAGGTCCCACTCACCCCCTTTGAACTATATGTTAACAAATAACATTAATGTCATTAATATCATTTCGATATATGCGTTGATATGTTAAATGTGATCAGAGATCCGTGGATCGGATCCAACTTGCAATCTCACTTCAATTTAATATCTGTCCTTCTCGCTGGTCCTTGGCGCCACCTGTCGATCTCCTCGATTCTGTCTCCTCCCGCCTTGTGACAAACCCCAACCTTGGTCTACAATCACACTCATTTGTTCATTTGCGCTACGAGGGTTCTCCGTTCTACTCTGCCCGAGGGTTCTGTTGATGCCTTCCTGGTTCGATGTTCTGTGCGACGAAGTCCTCGCCGAGAATGATAACTCTGTCGACTGTCTGTCTTTCATTTGTGGTATGAATGATTCTAATAGAACCAAGACAACCCTATTGCTCTAGACTGTAATGGGTTTGCAGGCTCTTTCATTTCGCTTCGCTAACTGTTCTGTTTGTGTTGTAGGTTGGAACTTTAGTTCTACGCCAATGGTCTTGATCATTCGACCTCTTTCACCTCCGAAGTAAGTTAACCTTCCATGTTTTAACCTACTCTGCACCTTACTCAGACATTAATGTGTTCTGTTCCTTGCTATTAGGTTATGGCATTCGATTTTAGTCTCCTCTCTCGATGTCGCCTTTCCAGTCACAGGTAAATGTTACAATGTATGTGGTTTCATTTTTGTTGCAATGTATCTTTCATTTTTCTTCTTCCAGATTCTGGTGTTTCCAATTTCTAACCTATCTCCCTTTCTGTTCTGGTAGGTTACCCAGAACTGATGGACACCAATTGTTCGTTCTGCTATGAACAAAAGGCAAAAGCAAACCGGCCCCGATTCAAACAAACGGGTAGGGTCGTTTCGACTATGAGTCTGTCATTAGCCTCGTAATAGGGTTATACATTTTCCTGGTTCCCACTCTTTTTGTTGTTATGGTCTCATGGGTTATTTTTCCAAACCCTACTCTGTCATTTCATGGCACAAGGTTTTGGTGCATTCTGCTTTACTTAGCTTGGGATTTACAGTTGGCTAAAATATGAGCGTTGTTCGCTCGAGTTCAGAAACCCTTCGACACACACTTTTTTTGTAATGGACAGTGGGTTACAGTCTGTATGAATAAAAACGAACTTTCATATGTTTAAATAGACTCTTTTTCTTTTCAATCGATTCTAAAGGAATTTTGTGCTTTACCTGGAAATTCGTTGGTGAAATGTCGATAATGGTGACTGGATACTTCTTAACTCTTCTCGCTGGAAATTGGTCCTTGTGTGCTGTGACTTTCGTTCTATGCTTGCGCAAATTCTGTCTTTGTCCTGTACATTTATGGCTTCTCCTTACGCAGAAATGTTTTCTGTCTGCAATGGTTTCAACCCTCTGGTCTTGGGTTTACAGTGCATAGTCATCTGCAATGGCATGGTTTCTCTATTCTATTAATTACAATGCATTACTGTCTGCAATGGTTTCAACTCTCTATTCTTTTTTATTACAATGTAAATCAGTAATAATAATAAAAATAAATACAGGAATTCAATGCATAAAAGAGTTTGCTATGGATTTAAATTGACAAATATTTTTCATTAAAGAAAGACTGTAATTCTTCTGGTCTTCATCGGCAGCATAGGTACAGGACAAGGGTAAGAGGCCCATACATGATGAGGGGCCTTCAGGAGGCCAGGATATAGATTTCATACTCATTGATGATGATTTGGTCTCACCAAGCTCAAAGCTGAGAGAGATTGTTCAGGAGTAGAAGGCATAAATAAACGCTTTGTCTGTCAAATTGCACAGAGCCCAATGGATAATAAATCACCTTGAGCAGAGAAATAAAAATTTGGAAGATCATCAAACTATCATGGAGTTGCAAAATATATGTGAGAACTGGCAAGCTTCCCAAAGGAGCCAAACTGAGATGACATCCATTGAGCAAGAGATTGAGGCTGATCGAGAAAATTGGCTTGAAAGGGTCAATATTCATTTGTATAAGCTGTTGGAGAAGGCCAACAAGGAAAATAACATATTGAGGCACATGAAGAATCATTATTGAGCAAGAAATCATGTTTGCAAGACACGAATCAATATCCTGAAGGCTAAGTTGAAGAGGGAATTAAGGCGTCGGAAAAGGAAATATAGACTTCAAATTTTGGCTGAGGCTTCCTTGGCCCAACATAGTGCATGATGGAGGACACTCAGTTGAAATTTCAAGAAATTTGGGACACATTTTACAAATTTTGTTATTTTTGGACTAAACACAGATTTTTCAGTTCAACGCGTCGCGCCACTTCACACATGCTTATGATTGAGAGCTCCTCTTGCGTACAAATTTATATTTTTGGATTTTCCATGAAAATTTATGCATGCCTACCCATGGCCAAGAGATTTTATAGGTTTTTGGCTTCCCGAAGAGTAAAAAACACCCTAAAAATGACCTTTCTGCCCGTTTTTGGACACACAGGAAGCAGTGTTGGGAAAACTCATTTTTGGAGGGGAAAATTACAGCCAAATTCAGAAATTCCACTTGTGTTAGAAATTAGATAGGTAAACCTTTCCAACTAGCCCACTTGGAGCCAATTTTGACAATGGGAAGGCCTTAAAAAGCATCTCCAAACTAGTGCAACGCATAGAGAAATCAGGCGCGACGCATTGAGGATTTTGGCTCATTTTTGACTCAGTAACTCTGCTTTTCGCCTAGTTTTGGCCAGTTTGACTTTATTACTTCCACATTTAAAAATATTGATGTAATTTGATGTAATTTCATGGGTATTGATGTAATTTTGGAAAAATTTTACTCATGGAAGTAGATTCATCCATCAAAAGGTGAATTGCAACTGAATGAATCAGTTTCCTATCTTATAGAGGCAAGCTCTTCCACTGCCTATTTTCCAGTTCTTGGTTTAGATATTATTGAAACAACTCTTAGAATTGTGAGCTTGACTATTATAGTTTGGGGATGATTTAGTGTTGTCTATATCTTGTATTTTTTCAGTCATTTTCAGGGTTGGACACTTGGGATTACTTTGAGCTTCATTGTACATTTCATCTCTACAGTTTGGCAAGGGAATAGACTAGGGTTTGTAGCACTCCTTGGGATTCATGTGGCTCCTTGTTTTGATGATGTATTTCTCTCTGTTATTGTAAGTTTAATGGTGTTTATGTGTATCATCTCCTTTCTTATTTATTCTTATTTTAAACAAACAAGGATAAAGGTGGAGTTCATTATATTTGCAATGCTCTACCTTGAGTTTTGCTTAATTTTCTATGTTTTCAACTGTTTGAAGAGGATTCCTTAAATTATCTTTCCCTCTTCAACTCCTCAATGGTTTGAGCTATCCATTTCATTCAAAATTGAAGCATCAAAACAATTTCCTTCCTTTCTCCATTCAGATCTCTGCAAAAAGCTAGGCCTCATTCCCCAGAACCAAAATCTTCCTTTCCCTTTGATCCAAAAAACACCCTCAAAATCAAATCAAACTCTTTTGTAAATATATCTAGCCTAAAATCAGCCTTTATTTAAGTCATCTCAAGCCTCACTGATTATTTTTTCTTAGATTGACCAAGAGAGAGCCCTCTCCCGATCTGGTAGGTCTAGCTACCAAGTTAAGCGTGGTTTGATGTTACCCTAGACTTTGCCTTCCTCAGCCTAAGGTGGATTTAGGAAATAAAACTTCCCATGCTGCTTCTGCCACAGCATAGAATCTGAAATGGGAGTGGTTAATGATGATGTTGAGAGAATGCTCCATCTCTCCTTGAGTCCACTCAAGACTCCCAGCACTGTACGAAGTTCTCTCAAGGTATCCACTCCTCTTAAATCAATGAGTGGTGCCTCAAAATGTGAAGAATCTATCATCATCTGTTGATATGGTGGTCTCCTTGGTGAAATGTATCCATGCAATGAGAAATCATCATCAAGAGTAGACTACATATATGAATGGACATTTTTTCCTTGCCCTCAATACGCAATCCAGTCTCCCTCTTAGGTGCTTCAACCTACTAAAATATATAGGGGTGTGTGCTCCTTATCACATGATGCTAGTCATCCTCCCTATCTCCTCCTTATATCTCCCTAGGTTCACACCCTATCATAAATGGCACATGTGAATCATGATTTGTGCCTTGATCTCCACATGTGAGATCCTAGGGAATTTCTTGCAATGATACAAGAATCCCTCTATTTGGAGCAATGTATTTGTTATAGGTCAATTTGGACACCATTCCCAATGACCTGGTTAACTGCAAATCATCTTCATGACCAATGATCAAGGGTCTATCATTCCCTGTCATTTCAGTTGCTACATTCCCTAAGACAAGAAACAGGACAAATCAAGTAAGACTTTCATCAAGAAAAGGTTTCCACGGTTTGAAGATTATTATTTAGCATATGAGAGCTCACTAAACCAGGCTCTAAAGGGACTAAGTGCGTTGCATATGCAGGTAGTCTCTTGCAAGGCTGCTCTGCAAAGCACTTCCCAACATTCACAGGTGTGTTGGTCACATTAGGAGTGAAATTCTCATTGTTCCGCAATCTCCACTTGGCCAGTGCCTTCTAGAAGAGTTCACATCTGTCAAGCTTCGAATCCAAGTGTCCATTTGACATCTACATGAATGGAAACATGTCTTGCCTATTTTTGGAAAGTTGTTGATTGTAAAACAACCTACAGTTAATCTATAAATTGAGCACAGATCTAAGTGCTTGAAAGGAAGAATTTGAGTAGAGAAATGCTAGAGGATTTTTAGTTGAGGGCTAGATTTGTGAAGCTGTTGTTGGAGAGATTTATACTGTGATGAGGCTTGGGAATGTTTTTGTAAGGTCACTTCAAATCAGTGACTAGGTTGTAACCTCTCCTTCTATCATCAATAAAGACTACTGCTTATTTTTCCCTATATGCATCTGTACTGGCCTTTATTTTCCATATTTCAAGATTTTAGTTGATGTATATGGTTTATGATTTACTGATTTAGCTAACTATCTTGAATAGATATTTATATTATTACATATTCTGCTATTCTAGTGTTCTTTCTTGTAGGAAGCATTCAACTCAAAAACCACTTGAATTTGAAGCTACAATGGAAGCGACAAAAGGTGCCATTTGGAAGCGACTGAACAAGTAAGCCTCAAATCCTCTCTATGTATATGTTCTGAGTTAGGAGAAATAGTCGTATAGCATTTCACCTATTGTTATAGAGTAGCACTTGTCTAGGGAAGTGTGATTTATCCGTAATTCATAATTCTAGCACAACAAGATCCCTCTTCCTCTGCATGAGGTGTTAGATATACTCTAGACATGACAACGTTGTTTCCCTCATCCTCATCAATATGTATGGGCAACCCTCCAAGGATTGAATCCTCTTTTGAAAAAGGGATCTCCATGCCCTCTTATTCAGGAATATGAGATAGAGGCCTTACCTCTAACAAGGCATGATGCAAGACATCAGCCTCCTTCATGGTTTTCTGAAGTGGATCTAAGTTTATAGTTTCCTCCATCACATGCAAGGTTTTTGTTTGCTTAGGTTTGTTTGGTCCTACAAAATGTGTTTCAGAAATGTTTCCGTCAAATCTTTCCACTAATGTCTTAGTGAACCTAGCATAAGAGAAATTATTTTCATTCTTTAAAGATAAGGATTCAAATATCCACAATTCATAGGCCTTACCTCCAAAATGTAGTGTTGCAACTCTCATGGATTCATCTTCAGAAATTTGGTGCTACTGCAAAAAGGTGTCTAGTTCTTCCACCCAAGCTCTAGCTGAACATGTAGGTGAACCATCAAAAGTATATAAGAGGAATCTACTCCTATCATGTTTCTTTCCTCTCTTCACCTTGATCTTTCAAAACTTTGGAAAAGTGATGTGGTCTCTAAACTTTTTAGTTTGAGACTCATACTCTTGCAGAAAATCACTAAGAGTTTCCCTCCTAGTCATTCCATCTTCTTCCATATCTCTCATGGAAAATCTGGGCATATGACTGCACTGTGAATTATAGGGTGTAGCTGCATGCTCACACCTATCATGTGAAAATCTAGAGTTTGATTCAGATTCAAACCCTCTTGGAGATTCTATACACATCTCCCTTCTTACTTTCTTGAGATCTCCTTGAATGCTCTATATAGATTTAGGAAGAATCTTTGAGAGCCTCTCCTCCTTCTTTCCTCCAAAGAATGGAGTCTTATTTATGTTCATGTTCTCTTCTCTTGATAGCATCATGGTTGAGATTCCACAAGTTGATCCAAGATTATGCTCTGATACCACTGTAGTATCCCAAAATAGGGAAAATATACAATAATGAGAACATATTTAAGATATTCCAAAATTGGAGCTACAACAATCCATGAACATAATAATGAAAGAGCAGTGTTACATCAACTCATAAAATATAAGAAGAACATCTAGCCATCTTGTTAGTATTATAGAAACAAATAGATACAAGATCTTGAGGAAAGAGTTACTCAAGATAGGCAAAAATCAACCTCAAGAAAGATGTACATGAAATACAAGACCACTGCTACACAGAAAAGTGTCCAAAGCTATGACATAATAGTTTTATTAGGGATAATTGCAGCTGTAGTATTTCAATACATAGATATGGAATAATATAGTTCATACAACATTTGGAGTGAATATCTAAGCTCCCAAACATAATTTCAAGACAATCCTCGAAAGATTGGCTTAAATATGCAAAATGGAAAAAATGTCGGAGTTGCAGTCTCAAGACTGAGCAACAGCTGCAACTCAAGAAATCAATGGAGATGGCTATAGATGATGCAAAGGCTGAACAAAACTCATCCAAGGGATATTCCAAGTGAAAGGCTGATCCTAACATTGAAGATCTCACCCTCCAAACAAACACTGCAACCCTCACTACAGATGCATGCTGAAAATAATGCAATGAAGGAGAGGGACTATGCTGTAAATGATGGAAAATGGTTGGCTTGATGTAAAATATGGTGAAATTATCCTATATGCTTCCTCATTGATCCTGTAAAAAAAATAAGGCTTCCTCCTCTAAAAAATAAGCACATGAAGTGGTGTTCAGTAACCTCCACTGCAACACCCTGAAACACAACCCAACTCTAAATAGAGACTACATTGTAGCTGAAGGAGGATGTTGGCCTGAAGCCTGAATGTGGAGAAATCAAGAGAAAGTGTTACAGAGTAATTTTTCACTATCCTTGTAACCCCCATCTAGCCCATTAGAGGGTCATTTCTGTGACCAATAGGTAGTGTCATGCCTTTCAAATACCAACATTGCATCCCTTGCCATGAGGAAAACATTCCCTCTGTTGATCATTTCTTGAGCAGACCACTAAAAACACCTGTTTTTTCCTTGGCACTGGTAGGACGTTATGCCCTCGTGCCAATGAGGAAAATTAACATTGAGCCCGTGCCAGCTGGTGCTATGTCTCAGTGAGATGCCCATGCCAATATTTTTATGGAAATTTTTTTAGAAATAGAGGCAAAGTTTTGATCACAATAACTTCGTGGATGAGTCAGAAGGAGTGGTATGATTGAATAACCACATCCTTCCTCCTTTGACCTCATTTTCCCACCTTATGGGGAAACCTCCCAAGGGATAAGGCCTCCATTCCACTATTGTAGGTATCCCAACCTCCTCCTCTCCTCTATAAATATAGCCATCTTCCATTGATGTGCTAGTTGAACATGTTCTAGTTGAACAGATAGCTGAAAACGTTTGCATAGAGGAGAAGTAATCATAGCTTTGGGAGAATAGTGAAGAGTGTGATTTTTTGTGTGTGTTGAGAACATAGTGAGATCTTGGACCTTTGTTCATGAGGGTGTGGAAAACGTGCTTGGATATAGACCTACCGAAGGAGAGCCTCAACATCAAGGCTTGGTTGTAAACTCCCCTTATCTTTATCATAATAAAATGCATCTGATGTTTATCTTCCACTCTTGTTTACAATTATAATGATATTTATAGCATTTCTTGATCAGTTAGATAGGTTGTAATTGTTTTATGTTTGTCTTAGTGTTATGCTTTCCATGTTGTATTGATTTTCTGTATAGGTAATCAGACGTTGATAGCAACGTGTATCGAGCTGGAGAAGAGAGACGGATCAAGTAGCTTTGACGGAAGACGAAAAAATAGCATCAAAATAAGGTAGGTCATCTTCCTTGATTTGAATATCATTTACAATCTAGGAAGGTAGATTTTAGTATGTTCCCGTAGCTGCTAGAACCACCCTAGGGCTAGAGGGATTGCCTCTGTCCGTAGAGGGAATTTACCTGCACAACAAATTGGCAGCTCCAATGGGGAGTCAATTAGAGTTAGTATTTCCTCTTTTGGTTGTTTTTGGATTTTGATTGATTTATTTTCTCTTCTGGTTCACCTCCCTTGGTGTCAAACCCCTGTTCAGCCCCCAGAAGATGAGATCCAGTATATGTTTGTCCTTTTTCATCTTTTTCCCATAGTAAACTCGATTGGCGCGGTTTAGCTCTCGATAGTTAGACCAACTGGAATTTTCTGTTAGTTAGGCCCTCGTGCCAATGCTTTTTTGGCACAGATTATAGCCAAACAGGCATGCCAACTCTGTTTGGTGTTAGGGTTTTCTTGATTTTTGGCTCTCTGAGCTTGAGTTTTGGTCATGGTTTCATTTTTCTGATTGATTGAGTGCCTTGAGGTCATTTTTTATTGTGTTTGGCCCTTTTCCTCCAGTTTTTTGCCCTTTACTATCAGTTTTTCATTCTAGCCCTAGGGCTTCTAGGTGCTTCAGTGTGCTGAGCCTCCCATGGGAGTTTTGGGTCCTTTCTTTCCCGGTCAACATCGTTTTCACTTCTTTGCATTTGTTTTTTTGGATTTCATTGTATCATTGCATTAGTTGAGTGATTGTTCTCTCTTTCATTCAAGTTTCACTTTGTGTCACTCCAAGCCTAGATTACACGGTTTGTGCGATTCTTTTTCGATATTCTTCTTCACTTTGATGGATTTCGTCATTATTTTGAGTCTTGATTGCATGCATTTTTATTGAGTGAACTTTTTTGTTTCAGCTCTCTTACTTTCATTTCTCGAATTGGTTTTTTCATTAGTTTTTTCATTCATTTAGTGCATTTTCTCTAAAATATTGAAAAATACCAAAACAAATTTCTTTGCATTTTGATTAGCCTAGTGAAAATTGAAAGCTCTTTCGCATTATAGGTGTTATATAACTCTAAGAGAGAATTTTTCTAGTTTCATTAGCTTTCAATGGAAACAATAGTGGATGTTTTTGTGCCTTTCGTTTTGTTGTCATTTGAAAAGCTCTCAACTCTCCCGTAGACAGATCTTCATTAAACAAAATAATGTTTTGTGGCATGTAGTTTGCATTTAGAGGTTTTATGGGATCCAACATTCGATAGGGCCTTGAAATAGAAACATAGATTGAGGGTCAACGTTAAAATTTACTGAAATAAACTAAGGCAACATTGAAACTTTAACGAAATATCTAGTAGTCTAAGGTAGAGACATGTTCCTCCGTATTTAAGCCTAGTAGTTGTCATTCACCATCTGGCTTTAGATAGCGCTAGTACGGACTTGCATTCCCCATACCATTGCGTATATAAAGGGAGAACCCATTAGGTTGCAAATAATTTATCCATAGGAAGTTGAGTCTACCACCTTTTACCTGTGATACACCAGACACAACATTCGGGGAGATTACCTGCACGTACGTTAAGTCCTTGGTTGATTTCTCTTTCATTTTTACCAAGGTGTATATGGAAGTTCACGAATATCTGGTACACCCATTTACCTATATTACCAGAGTAGTCACTGTTAAGATTACAATAAGATGATGAGCTTAGTGAAAAGATTCGCCTTCACTAAGTGGGCCCGCAGGCTATTTTTGGCGCAAGTCTATTTTTAGACTATGTCTATTTTTAGACATGTCGATCATATTCTATGAGTTGCAGGATCCTATTTGTGGATGGTTTGTTAAGTCGGAAAAAATAGATGGACTTCTATTTTTAGACATACTGGGTGGATTCTATTTTTAGATTGCCAGTCTAAAAATAGATATGTCGAATATTATTAGCTCTTAATAATATTTGGACTATAAACATTATCTTATTCTCTTGGAGCACTTCAGTTAAGTGCACATATGTGGCACAGGAGCTGAAAAAAGGAATTACGATATTCCTAGGGGTTAAGTGGAGCTATTTCATGGAGAATTTAGTTAGAACTCATGTGAGAGAGTTTTATGGAGTTGATTGAGGAGTTAATGGAGTTGTGTTCAGTTTAACTAATCTAAACATAGTTGAACTAGTTGTATTTAGTCTAACTGATTAATAAACTAGTGAAGAGTGGTGTGAATTAATTATTAATTAATTCACTAATTATAAAATCATTAATCAACTAAAGAATACATCAGTTAACTTCAATGCATGGACAATTTTAGTGGAGACCAGTGTAGAGATAGGTGAAAGAGCAGGTTAACTATAAGTTGTGACTATACTGTTGCATATTTGCAACTACCAGTGATTGGAGAAGCCCATGAGGATTGCACAGTACAATCCAGGTGTTTTATGTTATTTAATGAGCCATCCTACAACATTGATTACGAAATAGAGGCTTGCTATCAGGTGGCAGAGATTGGATCATGTGTTTTTCTAGATCTAGATTGAATAGTGTGTAGCAATTGGAGGTTGTGCGAAGAGCTTGTGAGGAGCTTTGTACAATGAATGTTACATGATCTCTATGAAATATAATATACAAATATTTGGGGTTTTTAGCTTCAAGCTTTCCCATAAAATACTGTGTTCATATGTGTGAATGTTTATGGTTTTAATGTGCGCATGCAATTGTTTATATTTCCAGAATTAATGATCAATGGTAGAAGAGATTCTGTATTGTGCATGAAGTTAAAATAGTTTCTGATCAGGAGAATCTCGGTGAATAATATATCGGTTATTAAATTTTTTGTACATGGTATCGGAGCGATATTTATCATTGGATCAATTGCAAAACATTGAAGCGGTTGAGTTTTGTGCTGGTGGAATTCGAATTTGCAGCAGTGTTTTCTTAGTGTTGAAGTTGAGATGTCTTTCAATGGATTGCGATTAGAGTATTCCCTTGAGGGCAGCTCAAATTATATTGCATGGAAGGACAGGATGGAGGTGGTGCTGGATGACAATGGGTTGAAGGAGTTCATAGATGCAGAAATTCCAAAGCCTACTTCTAGTGATGCTGCCGTACTTGACGCATGGAAAAAGAAGACAGCAAAGTGTCGAAGGATTCTGTTGGAGGGCATGAAGGATCACATAGTATCTAGCCTTCATGGTAAGGCTTCTCCATTCTTGATGTGGAAAGCTTTGATAGATTTATTCCAAACCAAGAGTGACGAGAGGAAGTTGGTGCTCAAGGATAAACTCAGAAACATAAAAATGGAGAAAGGCGACAGTATGCCCAAGTACCTCACGAAGTTCATCCAATGCATGGATGAGCTGGGAAGTGTGGGAGTTACTGTTGATGATGAGGAATTGGTGAGCTTAGCTCTCCTTGGGCTTCTGAAGAGTTGGAATTCCTATCAGGACTTTGTCAATGCTTGGGAGAAATTGCCAGGATGGGAGCGACTTTGGTCAGATCTTGTGCAAGAGGAGATAAGGTGGAGTACCAGGGACAAATCTTTATCAAAGAACTCTGATGAAGAGAATTTCACTTTGGCTACCAAAGCAAAGAAGGGGAAGAGAAAGAAATATTCTCAATCCGGTGTGAAAGGCAAGAAGCAGGACATGTCCAAGGTGAAGTGCTTCCACTGTCACCAACACGGACATTACACCACTAGTTGTCCATAAAAGAAGAAAAATAAGAAGGTTGTTGGATCTATAGCTGGAGAGGCCTTAGCCTCGCAGTTTGAGCTAGATTTTTCACTGATCACATGGTTGGTCTCAAGTGTGATGGATTCAGTGTGGTTTCTTGACAGTGGTGCATCTTTTCACATGACAAGAGATCGAGATTTGTTTATTGATCTGGATGAGAAAGATCTTGGAGTGCACATCGAGATGGGCGATGATGGTAGATACAGTGTGACCAATATCGGTACCATTTACTTTGAGAGGGAGTTTGGTAAACCCTTTTTATTAAAGGAAGTGATGCATGTTCCAGGATTGAAGAAGAATCTGATCTCTATGGCGATATTAGAAGACAAGGGATATGATGTTGTCTTTAGCAAGGGAAAGGCTTTCGTGCGCAGTAAGGAAACTGGTGAGACCTGGAGGATAGGGGTTTGAGTTAAGAACCTTTATCAATTGTAGGTAGATGGCTACGCAGCAATGGCAGGAAAGGCAGAAAGAGTGGTGAGCTGGGATGATGGTGAGTTGTGGCACCGGAGATTGGGCCACCTTCACCATGGAGCTTTGAAGATATTGCAGCAAATTTCTAATAGGCTTCCTAAGGGTACTCTTGCACAGTCATATCAGTGCAAGGGATGTACCTTGGGAAAATTTGTGAAAGCCACCTTTCACGAGAAGGATATTCGCGCCACAACAATCCTTGAAATAATTCACACAAACGTGTGTGGACCTTTCTCAGTAGCTTCGACAGCAAAGCACAGGTACTATGTGATATTTGTCGATGATTTTTCTCAGAAGTGTTGGATCTTCTTCATGCAAAATAAGAGTGAGACATACTCAAAGTTCCGTGAGTTCAAGGCACTGGTTGTGAAAGAATCGGGGAAGCAGGTGAAGGCTCTTAGGAGCGACAATGGTGGTGAATTCATCTCTGGCGAGTTCAAGGACTTTTGTAGCGCAGAAGGAATTCAAAGAGAGCTCATGGCACCTCATAACCCACAGCAGAATGGGGTTGCTAAGTGGAAGAATAGAACGATTGTGGGTGTTGCACAGGCGATGTTGCATGATCAGGGCCTTCCCATACACTTGTGGGATGAGGCATGCAATACTACAGTATATGTGCAGAACTGTCGTCCTCACAGGATACTTGGCATGAGTACACCTGAGGAGGCATTTTCTGGTAAGAGGCCTGATATTTCCCATTTGAAGATTTTTGGTTCACTTGTTTACATTCATGTGACGAAGGATGCCATGAAGAAGCTGGAGCCGACCGTAGAGGTTGGGATATTTTTGGGGTACACTGATACGCCCCAAAACTATCTTGTGTATTTTATAAACAATCGCAAGACTGTTGTGCGATGCGATATAAAATTTCATGAGGAGAAATCCATGAAGTGTTCCCTTAAGGGGGAGCCACACTTGCATGTAGATGAGGAGCTATTAGTTCCTAAGGATGAGTCTCTTGATGTGGATCAGCCACAAGAGGAGGTTCATGGAGTGGAAGAGACCACTCATGCAGTGCCAACCATCAGAAGGCAGAAGCACACTACAGAAGCTGAGCGACTGGCTCAAGATGCAGAGAGAATTGTAGGAGCACCTGCATCACAACGTAGACAGAGACAGTCACCTCATCGGTACATTGGATACATGGCTCTCATGAGTCAATGTATCGTGACAGAGCCATCCTCTTTTGAGGCAGCTGTGGAGGATCCTGCATGGGTAGATGCCATGGTGGAAGAGTATGATTCGATTGTTAGAAATAGTGCATGGGAGATTGTCCAGAGGCTGGAAGGGAAATCAATCGTGGGTTTGAGATGGATCTACAAAGTGAAGCAGGTAGTTGACAGGAGTGTGGAGAATTACAAGGCAATATTTGTTGCCTGAGGCTTCTCACAGATTGAGGGGATCGATTATGAGGATACCTTTGCACCTGTCGCAAGGTATTCTTCCATACGGACGATTCTTGCTCTCTCAGCGCAGATGGGGTGGCACATTCATCAGATGGATGTGAAGACTGCGTTCCTCAATGGGGTGATTGAGGAGGAGGTTTACATAGAGCAGCCTAAAGGTTTCGATATCTTCAGCGGTGATTCACATGTGTGCAGGCTCAAGAGAGCATCGTATGGGTTGAAACAAGAACCTCGTGTTTGGTACACAAAGATCGACAGTTATTTTACTGGACTTGGATTCTCCAAGAGTGAGGTGGATCCGAACCTATGCCAGATTGTGGTGGAGGGTAAGTTGTTGATCATTTTACGTTATGTAGATGATTTGATTCTGACAGGTTATGAACTGTTGATACACTCATGCAAGGCTGATCTTGCAGAGGAGTTTGAGATGAAGGAATTGGGCCTCCTTCATTATTTTATGGGATTGGAAATTTGGCAGCGCAGTGATGGAATGTTTGTTTCTCAAGGTAAGTATGCCTGTGAGATACTAGAGAAGTTCAACATGCATGGATACAAGCATGTTGATACTCCTCTTCCTGGTGGATGGAGGAAGGAGGATGCTACTTCGGCGGAGGTAGTGGATGCCACTATTTATCGAAAGTTGGTGGGGTTGCTTATGTATCTGGTCAATACACGACCTGACATATGATATGCTGTTAACCAGCTTTTGCAAGCTATGGTTAAGCCTACCAAGCTCTTCTTGAAGGTAGGAAAGAATGTATTGAGATATCTCAAAGGAACATCGAGATATGGATTATGGTACAGACAGTCGGATGAGGTGAGGCTATGTGGCTTCACAGATGCAGATTGGGCAGGGAGCGCAATGGACAGAAAGAACACATCTGGAGGGATTTTCAGTATCGGGTCGACATCAATTTCTTGGTACAGCAGGAAGCAGAGATCCGTGGCACTCAGTTCAGCAGAGGCTAAGTATATGGCAGCAAGTTTGGCTACATGCGAGGCTATATGGATGATGAAGATCCTGGTCGGGTTGTTCAGTTCACACTTGGATCCTACTATGATTTATTGTGATAATCAGAGTTACATCAAACTCTTGGTTAATCAAGTATTCCATGATATATCTAAACACATTGACATCCGGTATCATCATATCAGAGATTGTGGGCAGCGGAAGATCATGTTACTTTCATACATTCCCACGGAGGATCAGGATGCTGATATCTTGACAAAGGCGCTCACCAAGAGCAAATTCGAATACCACAGGGGCAAGATAGGGGTTGCAGATAATCCTTGTCTTGTTGAGATGGAGTGTTGAGATTGCAACAAGATGATGAACTTAGTGAAAAGAGTCGCCTTCACTAAGTGGGCCCGTAGGCTATTTTTGGCACGAGTCTATTTTCAAACTATGTCTATTTTTAGACATGTTGATCATATTCTATGAGTTTCAGGATGCTATTTGTGGATGGTTGGTTAAGTCTGAAAAAATAGATGGAATTATATTTTTAGACATATTGGGCGGAATATATTTTTAGATTTCCAGTCTAAAAATAGATATGTCGAATATTATTAGCTCTTAATAATATTTGGACTATAAAAATTATCTTATTCTCTTGGATCACTTCAGTTAAGTGCACAGATGTGGCACAGGAGCTGACAGAAGGAATTATGATATTCCTAGGGTTAAGTGGAGCTATTGCATGGAGACATCAGTTAGAACTCATGTGAGAGAGTTTGGTGGAATTGATTGAGGAGTTAATGGAGTTGTGTTCAGTTTAACTAATCTAAACATAGTTGAAGTAGTTGTATTTAGTCTAATTGATTAATACACTAGTGAAGAGTGGTGTGAATTAATTATTAATTAATTCACTAATTATAAAAGCATTAATCAACTAAAGAATACATCAGTTAACATCAGTGCATGGACAGTTTCAGTGGAGACCAGTGCAGAGATAGGTGAAAGAGCAGTTTAACTATTAGTTATGACTATACCATTGCATATTTGCAACTACTAATGATTGGAGAAGCCCATGAGGATTGCGCAGTACAAGCCATGTGGTTTATGTTATTTAATGAGCCATCCTAGAGCATTGATTACGCAATAGAGGTTGGCTATTAGGTGGCAGAGAGTGGAGCATGTGTTTTGCTAGATCTAGCTTGATTAGTGTGTAGCAATTGGAGGTTGTGCTGAGAGCTTGTGAGGAGCTTTGTACAATGATTGTTACATGATCTCTATGACATATAATATACATATAGTTGGGGTTTTAAGCTTCAATATTTTCGATGAAATACTGTGTTCATATGTGTGAATGTTTATGGTTTTAATGTGCGCATGCGATTGTTTATATTTCCAGAATTAATGATCAATGGTAGAAGAGATTCTGTATTGTGCATGAAGTTAAAATAGTGTGAGATCAGGAGAATCTCGGTGAATAATATATCGGTTATTAAAAAATTTCTACAGTCACATTGATCTTTGCTGACTCTTTTAACTAAAAAGATCATCGAGCTCTTGTCCTTTCAATCTCGTGTCCAATCTGAAAGTGATAGAGTCACCTTTTTCCTATTTCTCAACTCTTAAAATATGAAATAGTAGATTTTGGTTTCAGTGTCTTAAAAATTAATCGTCCACGGAATATTCCTGGTTAGAATTTTTGTCCTTAGTGTTTTATTTGGAGATCGTTCCCGATGGCAACTTTTCTGGAGTTTTCTAATCAAGGAGTTCCCTCTTAAGGGAGTCCTAGTCCTTTTCCTCCTTTAGGAAATGTTGGTGCTCCTTATATAATATAAGTTATATGGCAACATTGTCCCTTCCTGGGTTAACTGTTGGGTTTCCTGCTTGGTTGTTTTCAACCTCTTTGGTCCCAAATGTCCCGGCCACCTTACCATCCACTCCTTTACCTGAGCAATTCCATGTTGATTCGAAGGTGGACCTCTCCCCTTCTTCACCTATTTCTTCATCCTCATCTTCTACTTCGCCGGGTGAAATTTTGGATTGTAGTACCTAGGTGGCTAAGAAGAAGAACAAGAATACTAAGAAGAAGAAGTCTGATAAGTGAGAGGCTAAAACTATAGTTGTTGCTTCTAAAACATCTGCTCTCGATGAACCTTCCAAACCTGCAAGAAAATTCAAGTTCCCTTGCATTTTGTGCCAGGAAAACAATATTCTTCAAGATTTCCCTGGCATTCCCAAGGTGCTTGAAGGATGGTCCAATTGTCCTCTGTCATTGCCTTTGGCTTCCGGGAGTCAGGTTGGGGGAACATCTTTAGCTAGTGTTGGTAAAGCTCCTAAGAGGCAGGGTAAGCTCACCAATCCATGTAAGTTATGTGAAGGGCATCATCCTATTCACCTTTGTCCATATATGGATGAAGCCAAGAGAGTTTTGGACAACTCAACTATTTTTGTACCATGCCTTCTAGCTCGTTACAAACAACTTTCTTTGAGCCCTTCACCATTTGATTCAAGGGTCGGTCAAGAGCTATCCTTAGTCAGTCCCACTCCCTCGAAAATTCAAATTCATGAATCCATCCCTGACCAGCCTTTGGTCGTGAGATCAGTTGATCTGGCCCTATCTCCAGTGCACCAGGTCTTTTCCGTTGAGATTGGATCTTACATCCCTCAAGTTCTTCTTGTTTCTTCAGATTCCTCAGACTTGGAGAGATATTCTCTTGTCCCTATATCTCACGAAGCTGCTCCTCTGCCTCCTGGGATAGAAGTCCTAGAGGATACCCCTCCAACCTCCATGATGAAAGTCATGGAGGATGATCCTTCTTCTCCCATAACATCAGGGGAAGACCATCTCAGTTCGATGGTAGCCCCTCCAAGTAGTTTGGTTTCTTCCTTCGATTAGGGTTGATTTGCAGGTTACTACCTTCCTTCTTATGTGCCCTTTGAGATCACAGTACAGGCATCCCATCTGGTCATACCTAGCACCATTATAGATGAAGGCACGTCTGTTAGTATTTTATCCTCAAATACTTGGCAAGATTTCAGTTCACCGCCACTTTTGCCTATTACGTAGAATCTGTTGGTGTTTAATAGAGGAACTATTCAACCATTAGTGATCCTTCCGAAGTTTCCTGTTACTTTGGGAGGTAAAACTATCCATATGGATGTGATGGTTGTTCCTAGCCCCTTGGACTTTAATTTACTCCTGGGCCATGATTATATTTATGCCATGGGAACTCTTGTCTCCTCCCTCTTTCGTGTGATGTGTTTTCTACACTAAGGTCAGATCATGACCATCGATCAAATTGCATTCTTTGGTCCTTATATGGCAGCTAGCCCACCATCATCCCTGCCGAATATTTATCTGCCAGTTGTGTCATCCCCGCTGCATGTCAATTATGTGGCTACCTATCCCATGCCCATATTCAGTGATAGTGCCATCATACATCGTGTGCTGGGGGCATTGGGTCAAGAATTCCAAGATGTATTCCTTCCATAGTATGGGGAACCCTTGGAAGCTATGACTTCTTATTCATTATGATGAGGTATGTCGGAGCAGAGTTCATTTTCTTGTGTCAAGCTCCTTAAAAAATTAAACAAGCTCGGTGGAGTAGAGTTTGTTTTCTTGTGTCAAGCTCCTTAAAAAATGAAACAAGCTTGTCAGAGAAAGGTTCTTTTTCTTGTTTCAAGCTCCCTAAAAGATGAAACAAGCTCGGTGAAGTAGGGTTCTTTTTCTTGTGTCAAGCTCCTTAAGAAATGAAACAATTTGTTCCGAGGATAGTTTGTGATGCAGGAGCATCAAGGCCAATTTTCAATTTTAATTATGTAATAAAGGGGGGTGTGACATTTTAAATTGTTTTATTTATAAACTGTTATTTTTTTATAATAAATTGGGAGATAAATTATAAAGGTGAGGATTTTGTAAATATTCTTTTATTAATTAAAAGGATATGAGAGAGAATAGAGTTAGGTAGAAAATTTAGGGAGTAGGAATTCTATGTACGGGACTTTGTTGAGTCCACACCTAAAATGAATTTAAATTAGATTTAGTTGAGGATTAGGTGGAGAGATTTTTGGAATGATTTAAATTCATTATTTGTGTATAAATGTGAGTGTTTTTGTGAGGAAAAAAAACATAGTTGAATAATTGAAGAATTGAGATAGTGAAGAGTGGAGTGAGTGAGGAGTGGTTTGAAGGGCAAGAGCCAAGAGGCCGCCCAATGTAATATATGGTCGGAGAATTTTTATATTTATATGCAGTGGTTTTCATGGCTCTTTTCTCCTTCATGTAAAATTAAGCTGAATGTTTTTTTCTCATGGGTTTATATTATAGAAGAATTGAACATTTTTTTTTTTATCTTGATTGGGTAGTGAGTTTCTTATATGCAGGATCTTCGTTCTAGCAGAATTCCTGCATCAATTTTTCTTCTGTATCAACCTTGTTAAAACATGAAACAAGTTCATATGAGGATAGTTCTTTTCATTTGTCAACCTCATTAAAACAATGAAACACTTTCCTATTCAATTCGAGTCTTTGATAAGATCTCGTAAAACCCCAGTCGAGTCTTTCTCTTTATCTCATAACTTGAACCTTAACTCCATCTTCCTTTCATATGGATTGAATCTTGGGGGGCATGTACATCGAATTGAGTCAACTTGTTGGGGGCATCAAAATTTTTTCAAGCATAGTTTGTTTCTGTTTCAAGCTTGTGTAAAAATGAAACCAGTTTCAAGAATAATTTATCTTTGTTTCAAGCTTGTGTTAAAATTAAACCAACTTCAAGATTGTGAAACCATTTTACCTCTTTTGATTTCCATTTTATCAGCTTGGTTTTTTTAGATGAGCCTTGGTTTAATCTGCTTGGTCGATCATGTTAGCGCTCAAATCTGCCACAGGCTGAAGAAGGAAAAACTCGAGGCAACATCAAACCAAGCTTAGCCTCGTAGCTAGCCCTACGAGGACAGGAGAGGGCTCTCTCCGGGTCTATCTCGGAAAAAGGGTTTCAAGGGGCTGAGATGACCTAAAATGGGAACTGATTTAGGCTAGTAAACAGATATGAATGAGTTTTTTTGATAAATGATGGGTTTTCTGGGCTCTGTGGGGCAAAGACAGCAAGAGCAGAGATTAAATGAAAAACGCAGATTATCTCCTGAGGCAAGATAAGCATGAAGTTTAACAATAAAATTGGAATTATATGGAATGAAAGACCGCTGAGAGGTTGACAAGGGCAATAGTTGAATCCTTATCAAACTGAAGAAAACATAGAAAATGAATACCTCCCAAGGTAGAGCAGTAAACTGGATTTTTCCTTTCTCACTTAAAAGTATTCATTAGAAAATGATTATGAAATGAAATGGAAAACATTACAAGCTACATATGAAACATAAGAAAATACAGATGTCAAATGTCATACCACAGGAATCTCAGGAACCAGAGCTGTATCTTTTCATTAAAATCTCTTTCAAGACTGTACAATAAAAGCTCTGTTTTTCTCCTACACCAGCTTTCAGAACTCTCCTCCCCCTTTACAAGTGATTTTTCAATACAATAAATAGACTCAACTTTGAAGAAAACCAATCGACCAAAAGGGATGGTTCGACCAAAAAAGGGATGGTTTAATTATCATTAACAAACAAGGCTGGAAAGCCAATCATTCGTTCTGAAAGGAAACAGCATATAATATGAAATATGTTCGATGACCAATGAATAGGCAAAATCTGGAGCGTAGACCATCAAAAATGTATCTGAGGTCAAAAATAGGCAATCTGTTCCTATTTTTTTGTTGTGGTAGGTAGCTTTGTTTAATCTGGGTTTGACTTTACTTTGCCTTTGAATAAGAACTAATATTTAATAAAAATAGCGCAATATCTTCTCCAATATCAGCGCACACATATCCTTTGACTTTAACAAGATTCTCCATATGCCAGCAAAATAATGAGAAACACTACTCCATCATTTCCAGCTGCGACTTTGCTTTCGACAATACTTCCTTTGTAAAAATACAACAAATATTTGCTTATCAACAGGATATAAGGATATAAATTTAACAGGATGGTTTCCGTTTCAGGACTTGAAGAATGAATCCCAGTGCTCTGATAAAAAAATCAACAAACTGTGTGGCTAGGCTCGTTCCATCCTCTGTTACCGAAACAATCCCCATTCCTTGATATATGTCATCATCACTGCAACATCGTGGATGCCAAGCGGATTTGCAATATCCTTGTTCAATCTGCGAAATAACTCATGCTTCTCCTTTAGTTGTGTAGGACGGAAAAGATTCTGGAGATCGGTAATATACAAGAGTTGCTTTTATGCACCAGTTCTGAGCTATTTCACGCTACACGACTTTTGTAACACACAAGCATCCATCTACCATTGTAGATTTTACTGCCTTTTCCCAGATACGCTTTTGCAAATCTGTTGGAATTAAATCCAGAAAGGTAACTGTTGTTGCGTCCATAGCTGACCTGGCAACACGATATTTAATAACTGGAAACTTCTTTAGAGATGCAAAGACTGTCACAAGCTGACTTATTGAAATTTTTATACAATGCCAGTTTGAAAATACTAGCAACGCATTCCTCATGAAATGGAAAACTCAAAACCTGGTTAACGAAACTAAGTCAAAATGTTGCATAGTATACTGATGTACTGTAAGATTTGTGGTATAATATTTCACAGCCCAGTTGATAGCGATGCCTGGCATGATGGGGAGCCCCCGAGTTTTCTTCATATTCGAAACAGCATAACCTATCCATGAACAGGCATGAATAACTTGCTTGTATGCAAATAAGGTGACTTGGCACGATTCTGGGTAAAGAAATGTTATTTTCTGGCCTCTGAGACTGCATGGGTAGCGCCCCTGCCCAATGGATAGCGTGCACCAAGTGGGTAGCGCTTGTGTTATTTAACACTGGTCGTGGCGTTCAAGTGGGTAGCGCGCACCACGTATGGGTAGCGCGCACCACGTATGGGTAGCGCGCACCTCCAATGCTGTCTTCAGTTTTGAAAAACAAATTTATTGCCTCCAAAACTCCAAACTCGACTTGTACAGGTGCATGCCCACATTTTAGTGTCGTGGATGAATTTTGGCTATAATAGCTTCCATCACATCATTTGTTATAGGAGAAGAATTTTCAACAATAAGATGTGTACACTCTAACATCCATTTCTCTGTTGTGTAGGCTCCCATTGATAACACAACGATACATAAATCATGTTCCCGATTCAATCTTTCTAAGGTTGGTATATAGAATAAGAATGGGACGAAGTTCAATCTGAAAGTTGTATTACTCGTTCCAAATGTCATCAAGTCCCCATTACTTAGAATTGTCTCCTTATTTGCTAAAGAAAACACTGACTTTGAACGAATTTCCTTGTTGACCAATGCGCCAAATTTTGAAAGATCCTTCATGCGAATTTCTTGAAAAGGGACCCTTGAAAAACACTGGAAGGCATTCCAAGAAGAGGTTGTCTCAACTATGATCTTTGCATGCACACGTGAGATAGTTTTATCAGTTTATTTCCACTGACTTCTTGATTGAATCTGATGATTCCTTTGGCTTTTTCTGCAAGGATTGGTGGCCTGTCTTGGCTCAGCACTTTTTCAAATTATTACAAACTCTGCTTTCCAATTTCCTTTTTTAATTTGATGACTTTGAATGAGGGCTTTTCTTTGTCTGATTGCAGGGATAATTAACATCGAACTTTGGAAAGGAGAACCAGCATCTGCAACTGAGAAAATACATGGTGAAAAGATACATTTGATGATTTATTCTTCAAAACAGTGTTTTGAAGAAGAATCAATTTCACATTATTGATAATGACATAAAAATAAAATCTTGCTGAACCTTCCTCTAGTCTGCAGACAAAACCCTGGACTCAAGAATTAAAATGACTCCTTTCTGGACCACAGTAACATCAGTGACTGTGAATAACAAGGAATGAAATTTGGAGAATTTGACTACAGCGGGCTGACAAGACGGATTCTAACATTGGCTCCAATGGGGATGGCAGCTGTCGCTACTTGGAGGTGCCAAGAACCTGCAGATCTTTGGGAGAGCAGACAGTGCCTCCATCCATTGGGCGATGGAATCATTATTCTGACAAACAGACTAAAGACTAATAACTCCACTTATTAACTGGAAAATCGACTCAAACTGACTCGATGCAAACTGAAATGACTGAATTAAAACAAAAACTTTCTGAAAAGGGTAGCAGTCCATTAAGCTTTAAAATCATGATGGCAACCACCTGCATACTGATGTGATGTGTACAATCATGTGTAATGTGCCTTCCAATGCAACCAATCTAGCAGATGGCTATACCCCAAATTTCTGCTCTTACTCTCTTTGAGCAGGCAGAATGATGAACCTGTAGGAAACTCAAAATAACCACTGAAACCAAAGCTTATGATAATGAACCAGGCAATATTTATCCTTTCTAATGTTTGCAGAAGAATGCTGAAGGGGTCTTGAAAAT
Organism: Pinus albicaulis; assembly: GCA_034641835.2. Taxonomy (NCBI): domain Eukaryota; kingdom Viridiplantae; phylum Streptophyta; class Pinopsida; order Pinales; family Pinaceae; genus Pinus; species Pinus albicaulis. Next base: position 829,196,989 of record CM076580.1, read on the forward strand.
ATTGAAGCACTGGCTTATCTGGAGATCCAGCTGCAAAAATACAAGTATTTACTCCATTCTGATCTGAAAGGACAATTGATTTCTGAGGGATAGAAATGCACAGAGAGGTATCTGCCATCTGAGTGTTAGCTGTAGGTTCCTTGACCATGAGAAATTCTGGCATATACTCTTCAATTTCATGATCTAGGTCATTCTTAAATAAAAAACAATCTTCAAGATTATCAAACATGACAGCCTTATCATCTTTGTGAAAGAAAAAATTATCCGTTTGCTGATCTACAAGACAGTCATCTTTTTCATAAGAGGAAGAAGTTTCACCAACACTTTCCTGACTATGTGTGCACTGCAAATCTGCTGTAGCTTGGGCTGTAACAAGACCTCTCAAAAGTAGATCTATCTCATCTTCAGACAAAGGAGACAATGCTTTTTGTTTTCTTCTGCTTAAACAGTAATTATCTTCATATGACAGGGCATTCAAACTATCATTTATTACTGAGTTATCGAAAGGATATTTATCACTTGCTTGCACAAAGATATCATTCTGTTCTTCATGAACTGATTGGATTTCTTCTTCATGAAGGTTGTGTTCTAATGATGGACTGACAGTATGACTGAGAACATTTGGATCCATTACTGTGTCTTCTGCATTCCAGATGATCTCAACAGCAGAATTCTCTTTGATGGGCTTCAGCACAAGATATGCTTGGTCATCACAATCTGAATGAAGTTCTGAAATAGTTGACTTGACTGCATCACAATCTGCAATATGCATGTTGTCTTCTTCTGTGAGCAGATCTGAAATGACATTCTCCCTTTCATTATTTTCAGCCATATGGCACTCTTCAACCTGTTGATCTTGATTCTGCTGCAAAATTTCCTGAGCATTTTGATGGGTATCCTGTAGGTTCTCTTCATGTTGCTGAAATGGATTCTCATATAGAGCCTCCATGATTTCTCCGTCCATAAAATCATTATCACCATAAAACAGCTCTAGATCTTCAATGAAATTATGTACATGGCTACAACAGTTTTGAACTAAAATCAAGGATGGATATGATGCTTTATACTTTTCAAAGAACACGGTATGAAAATCCCTTAAACAGTAAATAGAAGCAGCTGGCAAACTTTCATACCATGATCGGGCTTTGTCTTCCAGAGTAGCCATAAACATTTTCATCAAACAGTCTTCAGGAAAATTGATCTTAAATTTATACACATGAAAGTGAAATTTCACCAGATGAAGAGAAGCATCATTACCTTCCTCATTTCTGAACATAGGAAAATCCTGAAGCCAATCCACCTTGGGCATCTTATTTGGAAAACCTGGGATGTGATCTTGGCTCATGGGAGCGTATCTTCTTGCAATCCGGTCCATCAGCAGTGAGATCACCATGAAGCATTGATTTCTGGATTTGTTCAGTGAATGAAGTCGCCAGTGAATGATTTCAGCCTTGCAGTGTCTGACTACTGTTCACCATCAGCAATCGGATCTGAACTTTTTTATCCTTTACCGGGGAGGACCGTCCCCAGTATGGTCACCACTATGTTAGCGCTCAAATCTTCCACAGGCTGAAGAAGGCAAAACTCAAGGCAACATCAAACCAAGCTTAGCCTCGTAGCTAGCCCTACGAGGACAGGAGAGGGCTATCTCTAGGTCTATCTCGGCAAAAGGGTTTCAAGGGGCTGAGATGACCTAAAATGGGAACTGATTTAGACTAGTAAACATATATGAATGAGGTTTTTTGATAAATGATGGGTTTTCTAGGCTCTGTGGGGCAAAGACAGCAAGAGCAGAGATTAAATGAAAAACACAGATTATCTCCTGAGGCAAGATAAGCATGAAGTTTAACAATCAAATTGGAATTATATGGAATGAAAGACTGCTGAGAGGTTGACAAGGGCAATAGTTGAATCCTTATCAAACTGAAGAAAACATAGAAAATGAATACCTCCCAAGGTAGAGCAATAAACTGGATTCTGCCTTTCTCACTTAAAAGTATTCAACAGAAAATGATTATGAAATGAAATGGAAAACATTACAAGCTACATATGAAACATAAGAAAAAACATATGTCAAATGTCATACCACAGGAATCTCAGGAACCAGAGCTGTATCTTTTCATTAAAATCTCTGTCAAGACTGTACAATAAAAACTCTGTTTTTCTCCTACACCAGCTTTCAGAACTCTCCTCCCCCTTTACAAGTGATTTTTCAATACAATAAATAGACTCAACTTTGAAGAAAACCAATCGACCAAAAGGGATGGTTCGACCAAAAAAGGTATGGTTTAATTATCATTAACAAACAAGGCTAGAAAGCCAATCATTCGTTCTGAAAGGAAACAACATATAATATGAAATCTGTTCAATGACCAATGAATAGGCAAAATCTGGAGCGTAGACCATCAAAAATGCAACTGAGGTCAAAAATAGGCAATCTGTTCCTATTTTTTTGTTGTGGTAGGTAGTCTTTGTTTAATCTGGGTTTGACTTTACTTTGCCTTTGAATAAGAACTAATCTTTAATAAAACTAGCGCAATATCTTCTCCAATATCAGCGCACACATATCCTTTGACTTTAACAAGATTCTCCATATGCCAGCAAAATAATGAGAAACAATACTCCATCATTTCCAGCTGCGACTTTGCTTTCGACAATACTTCCTTTGTAAAAATACAACAAATATTTGCTTATCAATAGGATATAAGGATATAAATTTAACAGGATGGTTTCCGTTTCAGGACTTGAAGAATGAATCCCAGCGCTCTGATAACAAAATCAACAAACTGTGTGGCTAGGCTCGTTCCATCCTCTGTTACCGAAACAATCCCCATTCCTTGATCTATGTCATCATCACTGCAACATCGTGGATGCCAAGCGGATTTGCAATATCCTTGTTCAATCTGCGAAATAACTCATGCTTCTCCTTTAGTTGTGTAGGACGGAAAAGATTCTGGAGATCGGTCATATACAAGAGTTGCTTTTATGCACCAGTTCTGAGCTATTTCACGCTACATGACTTTTGTAACACACAAGCATCCATCTACCATTGTAGATTTTACTGCATTTTCCTAGATACGCTTTTGCAAATCTGTTGGAATTAAATCCAGAAAGGTAATTGTTGTTGCGTCCATAGCTGACCTGGCAACACGATATTTAATAACTAGAAACTTCTTTAGAGATGCAAAGACTGTCGCAAGCTGACTTATTGAAATTTTTATACAATGCCAGTTTGAAAATACTAGCAACGCATTCCTCATGAAATGGAAAACTCAAAACTTGGTTAACGAAACTAAGTCAAAATGTTGCAGAATATATTGATGTACTGTAAGATTTGTGGTATAAGATTTCATAGCCCGGTTGATAGCGATGCCTGGCATGATGGGGAGCCCCCGAGTTTTCTTCATATTCGAAACAGCATAACCTATCCATGAACAAGCATGAATAACTTACTTGTATGCAAATAAGGTGACTTGGCATGATTCTGGGTAAAGAAATGTTATTTTCTGGCCTCTGAGACTGTATGGGTAGCGCGCACCAAGTGGGTAGCACCTGTGTTATTTAACACTGGCCATGGCGTTCAAGTGGGTAGCGCACACCAAGTGGGTAGTGCGCACCACGTATGGGTAGCGCACACCTCCAATGTTGTCTTCAGTTTTGAAAAACAAATTTATTGCCTCCAAAACTCCAAACTCGACTTGTACAGGTGCATGCCCACATTTTAGTGTCGTGAATGAATTTTGGCTATAATAGCTTCCATCACATCATTTGTTATAGGAGAAGAATTTTCAACAATAAGATGTGTACACTCTGACATCCATTTCTCTGTTGTGTAGGCTCCCATTGATAACACAACGATACATAAATCATGTTCCCGATTCAATCTTTCTAAGGTTGGTATATAGAATAAGAATGGGACGAAGTTCAATCTGAAAGTTGTATTATTCGTTCCAAATGTCATCAAGTCCCCATTACTTAGAATTGTCTCCTTATTTGCTAAAGAAAACACTGACTTTGAACGAATTTCCTTATTTACCAATGCGCCAAATTTTGAAAGATCCTTCATGCGAATTTCTTGAAAAGGGACCCTTGAAAAACACTGGAAGGCATTCCAAGAAGAGGCTGTCTCAACTATGATCTCTGCATGCACACGTGAGATAGTTTTATCAGTTTATTTCCACTGACTTCTTGATTGAATCTGATGATTCCTTTGGCTTTTTCTGCAGGGATTGGTGGCCTGTCTTGGCTCAGCACTTTTTCACATTATTACAAACTCTGCTTTCCAATTTCCTTTTTTAATTTGCTGACTTTGAATAAGGGCTTTTCTTTGTTTGATTGCAGGGATAATTAACATCGAACTTTGGCAAGGAGAACCAGCATCTGCAACTGAGAAACTACATGGTGAAAAGATACATTCGATGATTTCTTCTTCAAAATAGTGTTTTGAAGAAGAATCAATTTCACATTATTGATAATGACATAAAAATAAAATCTTACTCAACCTTCCTCTAGTCTGCAGACAAAACCCTGGACTCAAGAATTAAAATGACTCTTTTCTGGACCACAGTAACATCAGTGACTGTGAATAACAAGGAATGAACTTTGGAGAATTTGACTACAGCGGGCTGACAAGACAGAGTCTAACAGATCATATGCCTTCACTTGATTGTTTCACCCATTTTTGAGGAACCACTAAGATGAGTATTCTTTTTAGCCAGCCTCTTGAACTTTACTTGTTCTGAGCAGTTCCACCATTACCGGAACCAGTTTCTACCCTTTATACCACTCGTTCCTCTAGGAGGATTCACCTTTCATCTCTTTTCTGACTCTCTAAAATTGAAAATATTGTCGAGACACTTGTCATTTTGAACTTGTTAAATGGTTGCGAAGTGATATCTACCCAGTATATGTTTACCCCCTTTTTGGGCTGGGATATATTATTTATGAAAAAGGAATACCTTAGCCTATTGTGACTAAGTGGTTCTCTCAGAAATAGTTTTCTACCTTTTCGGATCTGTGAGACTGCCTATGAAAAGGGACTACTAGATTTTTTTTTCATGCCTTCTTTTAAAACTCTCTAATTATGAAAAGATGTTGAGTTCTTCCTTTGTCAGAATCATTAAAATTTATGACACCGGACTCCGTCGTTATGACATTACTCGAGTTCCACCCTCCTAGGGCTCGTAAAATGTACTAATTTGGATCTGTCCGAAGGAAAAAATTATATGACAAGCATATGGTATCCTCTTCAAGCTTGTGTAAAAATAAAGAGGTACTCGCCAGAAATGGTGGGGGAAAATGGAAGTTATTCATCAGTTGTGTCAGCAGTATGTCACTCTTGAACATGACACTTGCCTGTAGTTCATGTCGGGTTGGGATATCTTCACTCTGTCACTTTTCCTCTCATTCGATTACCTATTTCATCAACATGACCTCTGATCCTATTTGAGTCAAATGCTGCCAATTCCAGAATCGTGTCACCAATATGTTCAAGAGAAAATTGTTTTGCAGTTTGTACATTCCCTGATCCTCTTTTTTTTGTCTTGATTCACACTCACATTACCTTCATTGTTTCGTGTCGATGATGTGGGATTCACTATGACCCTCCTTTGACAGATCGCTTCCTGTCAACTTCAGCTCATTATCCAAGAAGTTGATCTAGAGACTCCTTTCTGGTACCTTAGAACTTGCATGCCCTAATGGCAAGTTCTTCGCATTTGACGAAAGGTTCACATCATTGGCCTTTGATTGGGTGATTTCACGAGTGTTTGACTTCATATTACTATTCAAATTTTGTGGATTGTACTAGTAGTACCTTCAGAGCCATTGACATTATGGGTTGTTTCTCTCACACTTGTTAACGGTTCACATCATTGATCAGTAATCAAGTGATTTTATAGCATGTTCAACTTCAACATTTCTATTCACATGTTGGAATTTGTACTTTTATTGGAAGGCGTCAGCGCACAAGACCTTGGGCTTCGATCACAAAAGTCCAGGTTGCAACGAGTGATGAGTCATTCATGATTATATACAAGATTTTTTAGACGGATGGTTGTGACCATACTGTGGGTTTTCTTTCTTTGATCCTCTCTATACGAATGGTTGTGCCCATACCATGGATCTATTTCATATGATCCCTTTATTCAGATGGCTACGTCCATGCTGAGGTTCCATTCACATGATCCTTTTCTTGATGGATAAATGTGCCTATACCATGGCTTCATGTATTTTCAACAAAGATTTCAACTATGTATATGTATCAATGCTTGATTTTCAAGTCTCCTGACAGAAGCGTCTAGTTCCTTGCACATACTTGTAAAGAATTTCATCCCTGACTGATGTTCATACTTAATACTTTAGGGGGGATCTGTTACATAGTAATTTTTCATTGTCCCTTCAATCCCCATCTTTCCCATTGGAGGGTCATTTATGTGACCAATAAGTAGTGTCATGCCTTGCAAATACCATAATTGCATCCCTTGCCATGAGGAAAACATTCCCTCTATTGACCATTTCTTGAGTAGACCATTAAAAACACCTGTTTTTGCCTTGGCGCTGGTATCCTGTTATGACCTCGAGCCAATGAGAAAAATTAACAATGAGCCCACACTATTTGGTGCTCTGTCTCAGTGAGCTACCCATGCCAATCTGTTTATGGAAATTTTTTTAAAAATAGAGGCAAAGTTTCGATCACAACAACTTCGTGGATGAGTCATAGGGAGTGGTTCGACTGAATAACCACGGCCTTCCTCCTTTGGCTTATTTTTTCCACCTTATGGGGAAACCACCCAAGGGATAAGGCTTCCCTTCCACTATTGTAGGGATCCCAACCTCCTCCTCTCTTCTATAAATATAGCCATATTCCATCGATGTGCTATTTGAACATGTTCTAGTTGAACAGATAGCTAAAAACGTTAGCATAGAGGAGAAGCAATCATAGCTTCGGGAGAATAGTGTAGAGCGTGATTGTTTGTGTGTTTTGAGAACATAGTGAAATCTTGGACCTTTGTTCATAAGAGTGTGGCAAACATGCTTGGATATAGACCTGTCGAAGGAGAGTCTCAACATTAAGGCTTGGTTGTAAACTACCCTTATCTTTATCATAATAAAATCCATCTGATGTTTATCTTCCATTCTTTTTTACAATTATAATGAGATTTCTAGCATTCCTTGATTAGTTAGATAGGTTGTAATTGTTTTATTTTTTTCTTGGTGTTACTCTTGTCGTGTTGTCTTGACTGTCTATACAGGTAATAGAACGCTGATAGCAGCGTGTATCAAGCTGAAGAAGAGCGACAGATCAAGTAGCTTCGATGGAAGACGAAAACATAGCATCAGAACAAGGTAGGTTATCTTCCCTACTCTGAATTTAATTTATAATCTAGGAAGGTAGATGTTAGTATGTTCCCATAGTTTTTAGACCCACCGCAGGGCTAAAGGGATCACCTCTATCCATAGAAAGGATTCACTTGGACAACAGAAAGCTCCTTCAAGAGTCCCTTCTTGAAAGGAGAAGAAATTCCTAAACAGGAATGCCTTGTGCTAAGCTGCATAACAACTGTGCTAAACAACAAGAGAACACACAAAGTCTAAGAAGACCAAGAAATCAATAATCCATATCATTAGCAATAGTGGCTACCTTTTCTTTATTTTAAACAAGTGAAAGCTCTATCACCATGGGTCCCACTCATTAGGGTTTCCTTCACCAAAGAAACATCCTCCCATTCATACTGCATTTTTCCCTCAAAGTGTTATCCACCACCTATCCCAGCACTATTGACTTTGTCAAACTTGACCTTGTCCGCATGCAAATGACCCTTTTCACACATGAGGGTGTGAAATCCAGCTCCTATGATGATCCCTTTTCACATTATGAGGGATTTTATTGATGTTTTTAATATGCATGGGCCTCCTTACCAATTTATTCAACTCCTCAGTGATAAAAAACAAAATTCAATATTCCAATTAGCTGCAAGCTAATTTTGGAATATTACAGGACCCGACCAACTCGAATGAAGGCAGAATGGAGAAACCAGAAAATGGGTCACACGAATATGAAAAAGACACACAGGAAGTCACAAATTAGAATTTTTTATATGACCTCCCTCACACAACCTGACCCAATGTGACCTGAACATGTTTCCTCGGGTGGCCTCACACGACACGACCCAACCTGCTTGAATGAAGACACAAGGGAGAAAATGGGAAACACGTCATACAAACGTGCACAAGGAACACAGGTAGTCACAACTTAGCATTTTTTATCTCAAAATAGGGAAAATATACAATAATGAGAGCATCTTTAAGATATTCCAAAATTGGAGCTACAACAATCCATGAACATAATAATGAAAGAGAAATGTTACACAAAATCATAAAATATAAGAAGAAAATATATCCATGTTATTAGTCTTATAGAAGCAAATAGATACAAGATAGTGAGGAAAGAGTTACTCAAGATAGGCCAAAATCAGCCTCAAGAAACATGTACATGAAATACAGGACCATTGCTACAAAAAAAAGTGTCCACGGCTATGAAAACGTATTTTTATTAAGGATAACTGCTGCTAGAGTATGCCAATACAAAGATATGGAATAATATAGTTCATACAACATTGGGAGTGAAGATCTAAGATCCCAAAAAAAAATTCAAGACAATCCTGGAAGGATTGGCTTAAATATGCAAAATGGAAAAAATGATGGAGTTGCAGTCTCAAGACTGAGTAGTAGCTGCAACTCAAGAACTAGATGGAGACGTTTATAGATGATGCACAGGCTAAACAAACCTCCTCCAAGGGATATTCCAAGTGAAAGGTTGATCCTAACACTAAATATCTCACCCACCAAACGAACACTGCAACCCTCACTACAGATGCACACTGAAAATAACGCAATCAAGGAGAGGTAATATGCATTGGATGATGGAAAATGGTTGGCCTGACTCCAAAGAGGAGTTATCATAGGCTGACACTCAATGATGGATAAAGCCAAGGGCCACAAATACACTAGTGGTGTAATGTCACACCATAAAAAGAGGGAATCCCCAAAAAATCACACCAAAATGTTATTGCAACAATTGACACCTCCAAGAAATGACCAAGTTGCACAAAAAACCCACAATCCAAATGGGGAAAAAAGGACATAAACTGCTCCCACTTTCCTTGGAAGGGGAAGTGGCTCAAGAAAGGATGAGTAATTATCTCAACACCAAAGGCATGAGAAAATAATGAAAAAGCATGCCCATTGATGGGAAAAATTGCAATTTTGTTGGATCTCGGCCTAAGGGAGGGATTTTTCATTAAATAGACCCAAACCTTCCATGAGGGCATATCAAGGAATAATTTTGAGGACTAGGGTGGCCAACCAAATGGATTGCATCGCTCTTCATCCATCCCATATTGACCCCACCCTAACATTTTCCCCTCATGAAAGGGTTGAGGTAGCAAGCGCGTGTGAAACCACTCCTTGAACCAACCACAAAAAAAAAGCTCGCTCGAGAAACACATAAACCACCACCGCTGCTTTTTGGAGAGAACCAACTATGGAATACCACATCTTCCAATGAAAAAAAGACCAAGCACCACTGATATGAACGAGTCTGAATTTGAATTTTTCCATCATATTTCCCAATCACCTTGACTATAGCAACCATGCCCCGCTAAACATACCATTGGAGAGGGGGCTCCCGAGCAATGAGCTTCCAAACCCCATAAAAATTGCACATTAGGGGAAACAATAACTAAGGATGGGACAAGCACAAGCATGATTTTCAAGTATAGGAAACAACAAGCATGAACTCAAGATAGGAAAATAACAATGTTGCAAGTCTCTTTCGCAAGAGGCACCACACCGTCATGCATCAAACCTTCTCTCCTAAAGACACACCACACGGGCCTAGATTAAAATCGAAACCCACACAACCAAAATGAAAAAAAAAACCTACTATCAAAAATACTAACGTAGGTTCACCTACAGTAACCTTGTTATGACTTCTCCTTCCTCCAAATGATCAGGTTTAATGAAATTCTCATGACGTCGACAACAATGAACCACCATCGTCGATGCAATCTGGACACTTCACCGGATCATTCAATCAATAGGGGTGACGAGCGGTGTGTACAAAGGGCAGGGACATAGTAAACATGAGTTGATGACACATGATTACTAGGAATTCCTTGTTGAAGACCAATAATTACAATGGAATATCTCCATCACGATGCAATTTGAGAAGATTTTCTGATTGTCTTGGCTGCATCAGTGTAGCATCCATGTAGCCTAGAACATCTAAGGGCATCAGAAACCTATCATTGCCTCAAAATTTCATGGCCTAAATGACCATAGTACCTCTAAGAAGTTGGCCATGAAGGGGAACCTCCACGTAGCTAGTTAGCAGGCTTAAGTCTCGTTTGTCATCGAAATTGACTAGACAAATATCTCCACCAACTAAGAACAACCATGCATAACCACCCATAGAATCAAGAAAGAGATATCAATCTGTCAATCCTTAATATGTTTGGACCTACTAATTTTCCCCATGTTGAGTCAAACTAAGCCGTAGGCTCCACTCCTAGTGGTGCGCTTCTATCAATTCCTTTAAGTTTTAGCTTTGCGACCATACTCCCCCAGAACCCAAACACTCTGATTTTCTAGAAGGTGCTCACAGATTCCTTAGAGAAACATCCACCAATCCCTAGTCGACATCATTTATGGTTGATATTAGGATGATATCTGATCATCTTTTAGCCCCCAACTTTTGTTCTTCATTAATGAAAACATCCTTGGAAAATTCTTTCGCAATGGTCCGTATTTTATAAATCCAATAATTTCACCTCTAGAAATGAAATACGAATGTCCCCGATAGTCCCTATTAATCATTACTCATGTCCCAAAGGCCAACACAATAGGACCAGACTCCTATCACGTTATTCCATCCTAATGTATTGAGAGCGTAAGCTTGCTTTGAGCACTCTATTTTTTTGAAAGTAACAACGTTGGAACCGCAACCCAACCAGTTAAGGCTAGGAGCACACTGCCAAAAAACGGTTTGGAAGGGGAGGTTCACACCAATTAGGTGAGCTGATATTTATGACACAAGATCCAACTACGATATTTTTAACTACAAAAAATTTAATATACATTATTGGAGCTATAATTACCATGGCTTCTAGCACCAAACATTCCCTCCAATGGATCATCATTAAGGATTGGGTAATTTACGCGCCTGCTACCTTCCTTCGATGTGGTAGTTGTTTCTCAGGATCCTTGTCTAGAATTAATCCATAATTCTCCATCACCCTTCACAACCATGGTAGGCCTCTATCCTACCATCAAAAGTTAATAGGGGAGAAATTTGAATGAATCATTGCCAAAACATGGGTTGCGCAATCTCTCGAGTTATCATGATTCACCAAAGAAGCGAGCAAGCCCGCGTCAACCTTTTATATAAAAAATTCATCCATTCTAAAGATTCGAGACTTGGTGCATGTGTTAGCTCTAGGATTAATACGATTATCCAAGTAGTATGGTACCTTAAAAAAAAATATAACTGCTTTAATTAGTCATCTGCACTTTCATAGTCTGAATTAGTCCACACTTATACATGCATGGCTTAACATTTGAGACAAGCATATGACAACTAGCAGGATCAACCTGGTAGCACCCTCCCACTTCAAAGGTAATTCAAAGCTCTCTTACCAATATCCATCTTGGACACCCATTAAGTCAAAGAGAGGTCAAAATATCATGTAAATATTTTATACCTTGCACCTCTTGCATCCCCAAGAAGGGATTAGAGCCGACACACACTACATGCCAGGGACATGAAAAATAAATTCTGACATCAAACACGAGGGATGAAGGATGCAAGATCCACAAAGTGAAAAAATGGGTCACCCCAATGAGTCACATTGCACAGAGCCCACCTAGGTGTTGGAAACCACCCCCCAACCAACATGAATCGAGAAAGCCTTGTAACCCATGGTAGCCATAATGAACAGAGAAATGGGAGAAAAAAAAATAATAATCTCTTAGAATTGCCTCCCAAACCCTCCCCACCCCACACTAGTCCACCTAGGATTCCACCCACACAGCAGAAATAGTGGACCTCGAGCACCTGTGACAACCTCAATGAAAAGGAAAAAAAAAAGGAAAGAAATGGAGAACAACCAACTCCACAAAATCTCTCTCTAAAATTCCTCCTAGTCGTCCCTGCACTAAGGCCACCTAGAAGTCCACCCTGACAACAAAAATTATGGAACTTGATCACCTGAATGCCTGTGGCGACCTTGATGCGAAGGAAATGTAAGGAAATAAAAGGACAACAATTTACCCCACAAAGTCTCTTAAAAATTACCTCCAACCCTTCCCACCCAGCGGCGAGGCCACCTAGGAATCCACCCGGACAATAGCAGTAGTGGACCTCGATCACTTGATCACCTGTCGCAACCTCACTACAAAGGAAAAATAAGGAAGTAAAAGGAGGATGACCAAGTAGACAACCTCTATTAGAAATTCCACCCCGCCCCTCCCTGCCCCGCACCAAGGCCACTTAGGAGCCCACCCAGTTAGCAGCAACAATGTAACTTTATCACTTGATCACTTGCAGTACCCTCAATGCAAAAAGAAAAGGAAAGAAATAAAAAAAATAATGACCGAGCATGCAAGCTCTCTTAAAAATTCCCCCCCAACCCTCCCCACCTTGCACCAAGGCCACCTAGGAGTCCAACCAGATAGAAGCAACAGTGGAATTTGATTGCTTGATCGCCTGCTGCAACCTTGATGCGAAGGCAAAGGAAGAAAATAAATGCAAATTAGGAGCCTCGCTACAAAAGGAATGAACATATCCGAATAGGAGGAGGGATCAAGCATCCCTGTACCCCACACACCCTATGTACAAGAAACCTATGAGATTTACTCACCGAATTAACAACTGGAAAATGAATAATTTTCACCTACAGCCACCTCCACAAAGAGGGGGGAGGTGAAATAATTCCACCTTGAAGTCCTCCTTCCAGATATATCCCCCACCATCAACACAGGAAGCCTCCTCCGAATTGAACCATAATGACATATGTGATAAAAACAAGAAATACCCATCACCTTGTGTCTCAACATTCCAAGCCACAAAATCCTATTGTGCATGCAAGATGGAAGGAAAATTCTGACCACTGGATCAAACATATTGGCCACCACATCTATCAAAAACTTGAAGCCAATGTAGGGACAGACAACGTGCACTCTAAAATTAATTCCAAACCTTAATGTTACAATAAGCATAACCACTCCTCACATCTCCCAATGGAAAAAGCAAGAAAGAGGTGTGGTTTACAACCAAAACACTTCCATATTCCTCTTAAGTGTATGTATCTCAACCCACAATGCTGACATAGAAATAGTAGAAGCAGAAGAAACCAACACCATAAAGATCTAAACAATGAAGAGGATAGTCATCTCAAGGATCCACATGCAACAACCCATCCAATTCTGAGAACACAGAGCAAAAGTGGAATTGTTCAGATATGCCTCCAATGATAAGAATGGCGAACATTACTGCTCATGTGCTACCGAGTGGGAATGGGGATAATATGAACATTGACCACCCTACAAGTGACCCAAGGCCATTCTTCATGCACACCCAAACAAGCATCTCAATTACCAACCCACCTTTCACACGAAAATCCAACCCCTCCCCCCACGAAAAAGGATGGAGGTGAAAAAAATAGCAAAGAGCCTACTTCATGGAGCCAACAAGAGAAAATCCAACCTCTCCCACCCATAAAAAAGGGAGGAGGTGAACAATATATCAATGAGAAAATTTAAACTGAGCCAAAAAGCAACCAAGGGGCATGAGAGTGACATAGACGGGTAGCCAGTCATCTCAAGGAGCCACACATAGAAACCTCATCCAACTCTAAGAACACAAAGCGAAAGGGTAACTCTATTCACATATGCCTCCTAGGACAAGCATGGCCAACATTATCGCTCATGTGCTACCGAGTGGGGATGGAGAGAATACTAGAGTCAATGGCCCTACAAATGACCCAAGGACATTATTTAGGCACACCCAAACTAACAACTCAATTACTAACCCACCTTTTGCATGAAAATCTGACCAGCTCGCCCCAACCAAAAGGGGAAGAGGAAACCAGTATAGCGAAGAGCTGATTTCAACGAAGCCAATGAGAAACCAAGGGGCACAAGAGAGACATAGGTAGGTTGCCAATCATCTCAAGGAGCCACACAGAGAAACCCCGTCTAAATCTGATAAAACAAAGAGGAAATGGAAGTTTCTTCATTTATGCCTGCCAGGACAAGCATGGCCAAAATTACCACTCATGTGATACCGAGTGGGGATGGAGAGAATATGAAAATCGGCGACCCTACAAATGACCCAAAGACATTCTTCAGGCACACCCTAACAAAAAACTCAATTACCAACCCACCTTTCACATGAAAATCCAACACCTTCTCCCACACTAAAAAGGGAGGAGGTGAAAAATATAGCAAAGAGTCGATTTTAACGAAGCCAATGAGTGACCAAGCAGCAAAAATATTTGATTTCAACGAATCCAAAAAGTGACCAAGTGCCACAAGAGAAACATAGCGAAGATTCGATTTCAATGGAGCAAATGAGCGAGCAAAGGCTACAAGAGGCACATATCAAAGATCCCATTGCAACGGATCAGACGAGTGAGAAAGGGGCATGAGAGAGACATAGGGAGGCGGCTAGTCATCTCAAGGGGCCAGACACAACAAACACATCCAACTCTAAGAACACAGAGTGGAAGGGGAAGTTTGTTTACATGTGCCTCCAAGGACGAGCATGGCCAAAACCTTACAACTCATATGCTACCAAGTGGGGATGAAGAGAAGAAAGTCGGTGACCCTACAAATGACCCAAAGCCATTCTTTAGGCACACCAGAACAAAACAACTGAATTACCAACCC